>CM029638.1:16276285-16876285 GCA_017311315.1 Dendrocalamus latiflorus | reverse complement strand
AAAGAGTACAACGCACCCCATTCCATCAATCTACAAGATTTATTCTTTAGATACTCGATCTTCGCGATCAAGTTTTAATAGTAAGCTTGAGAAGAATCTCCCTGAATTCTGCACTTCCCTAAGTCTCATCATTCCAATTCCACGTACACATGTTTTAAAACTAAATGTTGGAAGTGACTTAGTGAATAAATCTATAAGATTTTCGTATGACTTAGTATGCAATATCTTAATTTTATCCATCTTTTGCAATTCATAAGCATAGAAGAACTTGGGCTTGATATGATTTATGAGATGACTCTTCACGTAGCTTGTCTGCACTTGTGCAACACAAGCTGTATTATCTTCATAGATAATTGTGGGAGGTTGCACGATATTCAATCCACATGACTACCGGATGTGGTGAATCATTTGTCGAAGCCAAGCACATTCTCGCGTGGCTTCGTACAGTGCTATGATTTTTGAGTAGTTCATCAAAATCGATACAAGACTTTGCTTAGATGATTTCCATTAAATTTCAGTTCCACCACACAGGAATAGATAACCTGTTGGTGACCTAGTAGTATGCGGGTCCGGCAGGTACTCGGCATCTACATAGCCTATCATATTTAAGTCTTGGTTTCTTTTGTAGAATAGTCCAAGATCTTTGCTTCCTTGGAGGCATCGAAAAATATCTTTTATTCTCTACCAATGCCTTTTGGTAGGTTCTGCACAATACTGTCGGACCCGGATTTTTCAATCCAAATCCACTGTGATTTTACTGCACTATTCCCTGGATCAATAGATAGTGCTCACAGATTACAGTTCTGAATATCAAAGTAAATATCATGCGTAAGCGTAAATATAATATTAGACTTACTCATGGGTCGATTAGGCCGAAATCAATAAATTGCAGCAGCGGAAGAACGGAGCACACAGGTGGGACCTTCAGGACATGCCCATAGGCAGCCAACTGGAGGTTCGCGACCTAGTTCTTGTCATCTTCATCTTCTTCGCCATCATGATCCAAAAGTGTTGCTGAAGCGTATTAGTTTGATTCCTGATTCTGGATTGGGGGGGGGGGAGCGAATATGAGCACAAACCACCGTTCTCGCAAGCCAACACACATAATGCAAATATATAACATGCGTGGCTCAACAAAGGAAAGGCATAGGGTTATTTTTGTTTTGCCAAAGAGTGCTTTTGAATACAATTACTTAAAATTCCCTATGATCTAGTAGGTTTGAAATCACATTTTTAAACCATTCATTGTAATAATCCATGTAATCATTGTTTTCCATATTTATGGCATCACACCACATCCATTCTTGGCATCGCACCAAGTGTTGCATATGACATCACACCATATGCTTATTGTTGGCATCACACCAACTAACCTTATGGCATCGCACCATAAGTTACCCCTTGGCATCACACCGAGGGTTGCGTATGACATCGCACCATACACTCATTGTCGGCATCGCACCAACTATCCTTATGGCATCGCACCATAAGTTACCCTTTGGCATCACACCAAGGGTTGCGTATGATATCGCACCATACGCTATTTGTCGGCATCGCACCAACATTACATATGGCTTCGCACCATATGTTGCTTATGGCATCACACCATAAGTTACCCATTGTGTTCATAATAGTTTGAAGAATATTCCTTGGGGCATTAGTGTCACCCCAAGTGTCTAGCATTCCTAAGCGTGCCATATAAATAAGGACTTAATTTGTGATATCATATGCTAATTCTTACTATGGCGACCAGGTTCACATTTCCAAGTTTGGCAAGGAGAATAATAAACACAATAGCAATAACAGGGTATATCTAACTTGCTGAAATCAGACATATCATATTTCATGAAATAATAGCATGCAAGTTGATAATTTAAAAGGAAATAGCTTTGAAATGCTGGGTTCAATATGATCAAAGTGTTGACTCGCCTGGCGCGGTTTACCGCGATCTTGAGTTCACACAATGCTTTCTCTTGTGCTTCTGGTCTTTATCTTCGATTCACTCTTGATCACGCCTGATCCTTTGATTCTTCAGGATTCCCATATCTAATTACGTGCTAAATGACTGAATACAAATAAAGGCAAATAACTCAAAAGATCCAAATAAATTCGATTAATTCAAATGGCCGATTTAATTTAATTTATCCATTTATTACGATTTGAGAATAGAAGGATGATTCAGTTTAGTGTGTTGCAAACACAGTGGTAGCTGGACTTGAGTGAGAGAACGAGTTATCTGAATAGCTTTACCGTGAGGGAAAATTTTAGGATAATAAGAGATCAAAAGTGAGGAAGTATCTACAGGAATTATTTACTTTGGAAAAGAAGTGGCCAAACGTAGCCGATTGGAGAAAGGCGAGGTACGATCTTTTTATTACTAACTTCTATTATTAGATTCGCATTTTTCAAGGAAGTTCCATGAGTCGGGTTAGACCTATAGACTGGTACAGGAGTTTAGTGTCCAAATTTTATCTTTTGGGTATGCATTCCTTGCAACTCAGGTTATGGTAAAGGCAAACTGGACTGATGGATGAGATCTGTACTTATTCTATAAATCTTTTAGTCGAAGGTATTATAACATTTGGATATCTTTATTAAGTTTTTAGAATAATCTCTGATATAGGCTTTTACCTATTAATTAGGCTAAGATAAATAGCAATGGCTCAATATTTATTCTTTATATGGTAATTAATTAGAATTTAAATCTCTAATAATCCCATTATCATATTTTATGTATCTTCATTCATAGCTAGGCTAAATTTAAGTTGAATTAGGATCCACTCATATGGGTCCTAACTTGTTATATATATATATATAATTATGCTTAATACTATTATGTACTAAAGCTAGTGTCAAGATTTAATTACTGGTACCATTATCATTTTATTTGCACCTTTGTTATTATTATGCTTAGCTTTATTTTTAATTTTTATTTATCTAGCAAAGCTTGTCGTACAGGGTTATATATTAGTGTAGCTACTTAATTAAATCTATTAAGGGAGTTTGTTTTAATGATGACATGCTAGAGCATATATGTTAATTATAATTTGAACATTGAACCAAAGTGTTTTTCTTTATCCATGCCCTTAACTAATATTTAGTCTTTTAGATTATTGCTCAAACCATATTAATTAATCATATATGAACTAACCCATATTTAAATATTAAATAATCTCATTCACATCTTAATTACTTTTTATTAGATTCTCTGAATTATTCTCTAATTTTTCTTGATTTTTATTAATTAAATTGGGTTACAAAAATTAAAACAAAAATAGGGAAGAGAGGTGCGGCCGGCTGGAATCGAACTCGGGTCACTGCCCTGAGCGTGCGCTCTGGTAGCCAGTCGAGCACGCGGTGTTTCTTGACTTACCAGGGAGAAGATTGTAGATGAGCCGAGGCTTCAGCGTCCAGAAACAGAGGAGGCTCGGGGCAGCGGATGGCCGGTGGCGAGGTGGCTACGGAGCGGCGGCGCCGGCGTGGGAGGGGGAGAATCCAGTGAGTGCACAAGCAGAAGGGGGTGTCGAGGAAGCTTACACCGCTGCTGGTCGGGCCGGGGAGTGTCTACGGTGGGCCGGCGGCGATGGCCATGGGCGACGCAGAGGAGGTTCACGTCGCCGGCGCGCTACGGTGCATGAAGGAGCGGGGCGGTGTTCGGAGAAGCTCTGTGGCGGCGTGATGATGTTTCTGAAGAGAGGAATCGAGCCGTGATGCCCTGGAGGAGCAGAGGTGAAGATGGAGGTGTCGGCGGCCGGTGGTGAGGAGGAAAGCGATTCCGGCGAGCTCGGCGCACGAAAATCTAATTGGGTGGAAGGGGAAGGAGAGGAGAGGTGGGGACGCGATATGGCGCGGTGCACTTGGCCGGAGATCGCCGGAGCGGCCGGGACGGCGCGGAGGCGTAAGCGGCGGCGGGTGCGCTCGGGCGAAACCGGCAAAATGGGAGGAGAGGAGGGAGAATGGCGCGGAGGGCTTCTTATGGTCACGGAGCGTTGCGGAGAAACCGTGGGCGACGGGGAACAAACCGTGGGCGGCGAGATCGCATGGATGCCACGGGGAGGTCAGGAGCTGAGCTCCGCAGAGGAAAGAAGAAAAGTGGCGCTGGCGCGGGCGCACGAGAGAGGAAGGAGAGAAGAAAGGAGGGGCGGGGGCGCGGGGCCAGAGGAAGAAAGCGGGAGGGAGCGCGAGATGAAGGGGGCCCGCAGCGCAGTGAAATGCCGGGGGCACTGGTCCGTGCGGGAAGGAAGCGGGTCGGAGAATTGGGCCAGGCCGGGGGTGGTGGCCGGCCGGCTGCATCTCTTTCATTTTTTTTGCTTTTGTTTACCATACTAGTCCTTTTGTATATAATTGCATATATTTTATTTATTTATTTTTGTTGCCCTTGTACTATCATTCTCAAAATGAAAGTTTATATTTTATTAACTCAGGTTTCCTTCTCCTTATACTGGATCATCTTTTCATATTAGTATTTAAGATTTTAATTTTCTATTATTTGCATATTCACTTTTTGGTATTACTAATGTTTGTCTTTGTCTTTTATGAATTTCTTCAATTTTTAGAACCTCAATCAAATCCAAGAAAACTCCATGAAATCCAAATTCCAATAGAGTATATTGCAAAAATAATTCAAGAAATTTAGATTTTCAAATTTTAAATTTTTGGGATGTTACACCAAATAAGAGCTTGCTTCCTTTATATCTTCTAGGGTTCCGATGATATTCAGATCATCTACATATTCTGAGATTATACAAAATCTATTTTAGGATTATTGTATAAATACACAGGGACAATCCTCAATGTTTGTGTAGCCTTTCTTACATAGAAAGTCGCTTAAGTGATTATACCACATCATGTCTGATTGTTTAAGTCCATATAGTGATTTTCTGAGCTTTACACTATACAAGCTTCTACTTGCTCTGTCTTGATTCGGAACAGGGATGCCTTCAGGCATCTTCATATAAATATCCAAATCCAAGTTTCCACAAAGGTGGCATGATTCAATGATGAGAACGACTGGTGGGAGTGATGACGAGGGTTAGCAAGCTGATGCGGTACCTGTGACACGGCTAGCGTTGGGGAAAAGTGGTCAGACGTAGTGGGTCACAGGGTGCTATGTGCACGACACACATAAATGGTAGTGCTAGCAGCGCGGTGTAGTGTTGGCACGACTCTAGTGGTAACGCTGTGGATCAGCGGCAAGCCCAATCTCTCTCCTTTATCTCTTCCTCAGTGCATCCTCTCTCTCCATCTCCTTATCTAATCCTCCTGTCTTCCTTGCTCTTTCTCCAGGTGCCCCAATCCAGCTCACTGCCTGGCCGGCGCCTCCTCCCTCTAGTCTCTGGCTGACTAGCTCCCCGACTAGGTGATGCCACCGCCTTCCTCTGCACCACCACCATCCTCTACTACGCCCGCGTTGCCTGGCTCGACCTCATCGCCACCCAGCTTGGCCGTGCTAGGTGCCTCCCTCTACTGCGTTGCTGCCTCTCGGCCTCCTGCGTGCTATCTCCTTGTTTGGCTACACTCGACACCTCCCTCTACTGCATCACTCCTGGCTCAACCACGATGCCCTTGGCTCAGCCTTGCTCGGCTCAGCTGCCGCTCTGCCACTCCTGGCTCCTGGCAATGGCGATAATGGTGGCAGTGTCGCTCTTTTCACACTTAAGGTTACTCAGCCTCCTCTGGTTCCTATTAGTTGTGGTCGGCTCCTAATTGTTCTTGGCTAGTCTTGACTGTCCTTGGCTTCTAGGTTGTCGTGGTCACCATCCTCGCTTCCACCTTTGGCTTCCACCTTTGGCTGTTGATTGTTTGGCCTTATCTTTGCTCCCTCTCATTCTTCTGTTGGCTCGGTAAAAGGTTTGTAGGGTGGAAATGGTATTATGACTTGGGATTGATTTTATCCAAGGCTCTCTCTGTTGTTGCCATGCAGTGGGTAAAAATAGGGTGAAAATGGTACTATAATTTGGTTTTTCTACTGCTTGAGGTAAATCGGTGAAAAATAAAGTGGGAGTGGGCTCGTTTTTCACTGGATGAGGAAACTCATTTAAGTGAGAGGTGCTTGCCGACTATAGATGGTCCTGATATCTCGGTGAGTGCTAAGATTCGGTATTTTAAAAACTGGACGGGTTCCGACGATAACTTGTCTTTCATTTATTTATTTTATTCAATCTTTTTTAATCTTCTATTACTAGCTTTCTTCGCAATTAAAAATAATGTTGGTTACTCATGTTTAGCAGATATTTATGTAATTGAGATTGTAATGTAATTATTTTTATTTTAGAGATGATGGACTTGGTTGAGATTGAGATATGTAATTTGATGTAATTTGAATGCAATTGATGTAATTAATTTGAATTGTAATTTATGTAATTGAAATTATACTAGATGTAGATTGAGAATTGTGAATGGATGTACTTTGAAATGTAATATGATGTAATTTGGACTGTTATATCGATGTAACAAAGATTGTTCATATTTTTATTTGATTCGAGGAATGATTTTAATTATTGGTTGACTGATGGAATTAATTGTTGTAAATAGACTGCAAATATTTTACATGACCTGCGTTGATTGGATTCATGTTGGGATGAGTTCACACTGGAGAATTTGAAATTTGAGATGGCTTGTAAATTTTTAATTAGACTCGTCTTGTGGAAAGTATTTATGTATTCGGTCTGTTCAGCATTTATTTAAAAATCCTTACACAAATTGCTTTAATTAATTAAATTTTATTAGTATGAATTTGTTAATTAAAATAGATTAGGAAAATGCGGGTTCTGACAGTCACTCAGTGTCAACTGTCATCTAGTGAAGATTTCGGACACAGCAATTCGCGTGCACACAGTGCAGAACCGATCCAGCTGCAGGCATCTACAAATACAAGAATGAAGGATGTATATTGTACGTAACTACATACGGCCAGGGACCAATGGAATTTGGAAGTACAGAGCTAGTAGATGGTCCTACTCTGCTTAGCTTAATCGTCACTTGCTCTCGCTGTGCATGCATATAGCAATTGGAGGCAAGTGCACCCCCGGCCGGTTCTTGGACGTGTCACCTACCGTCCGATCGTTTTTTGTTCCGTTTCCGTTCGGTGCTGCAAAGCGCACAAAATTTGATAGACCTAAGTCGTAAGGCCCTTCAATTTCTCTCCATTACTAGTTACGTACCCGTGCATTGCAGTGGAACTTATTGAATGTATAGAGAATTGTGCCATCGAAAGGAGTTGCTCTGATCAATTGAAAAGCGGAGAATGGTAAAAAGTTAAAAGAATAGAGCGGTTGGAGGAGAATGAACATACAACCATCAACTTATTCTTTTATAATAGTAATATTTCTGCACGGGAAAGGTGGAGTCGGGCCAGTTGGCCACCTTACGCGTTAGCATAAGTCATGGGCGGACCTATATAAGGGCATGGGTGTTCAGTCGAACACCCAAATTTTTTGATAAAAAATTTAGTATACACAAGGTATAATATATATGTATATATTTAATTGGGCCAAAATAACTATTTCGTAGCCATGAGTCTATCACAATTCACTGATCAGCCCAACCCGGCAACATAACAGCTGCCCAGGCCCATTTTTGTGCGCGGTGCGCCGATCAACTCGTCTCAGCGTCTCCCCATCCGTGCTCCCCCGATTACCCTAACCTTAGCGGCCCGTCTCGGCATCTCCGGTCTCCCCATCCCTTGATTTCCCATACGGCTCCTCCCCAATCCCCTAACCCTAGCACCTCGCGTCTGCGCATCACCTCCAGGCTCTGGCTCCGCGCCACAGGACCGACCGACCGCGCCTCTGGCCCTACGCTCTACGCTTTTGTCGGCACGGCACCACCGCCTGGAGGCTAGAGCCAGCCACCACCGGCGACCAGTGACTGCACCGCCGTAGGCCGCATCACCACCGGCCCTCTGGGCTCTGGCTCCGCACCGCACGACCGGCTGACTGCGCCACCGCCTGGTCGGCCTGGAGCCAGGCTGTCTTCTCACCGTCTCAGCGTCTCCACTCCACCTGCAGCGGACCGGGCTCCAGCAAGCAGTAGTCCAGCTCGACAGCTCCGGCGATTGGTAGCCGCACCGCCGCAGGCCGCGTCACCTCCGGCCCTCTGGGCTCCAGCTCCACGCCGCACAACTGCCCGACTAGACCACGCCTTTGCTATGCGGCACCGTGCCACCGCCTAGAGCCGGGTTGTCGTCTCACCGTCTCGGCATCTCCACTCTACCTGCAGGGGACCGCCGGACCGGGCTCCAGCAGGTAGCACCGCAGCAGTCTAGCTCCGCCACTCCAGCGACCGGTGAGCACCTCTGTACCTGACTAAGTCACAATTTATGGTTCCAATTTCTAAATGACTATGGTAGTATGGTTTAAACTCTGAAATGTGAAAAACTGAAAATGATAATGATCAATGATGTGAGTCATGTGAGTGTGTGACTATGATCTGAAAATGTCAACATGTCCAGATGACTAGATTCAACCATACTATGGTTACTACTTACTACCAATCTTCCATAGATTCAACCATACTGTGGTTACTATGATATGAAATTATCTCTAGTATGAACAATTGTATGTTGACTATTAATACTGTAGACCTTTATATTTTGTACTGAAAAATATTTTTATAATTTTGAATACCCATCCTAAAATTCCTGCGTCCGCCACTGGCATAAGTGCATAACTAACCATGGCGCGTAGTAGCTGGGACTGTGGTGTACCTATCGTTGTTTCGTGTTGTGAAATGATGGCTAATTTGATCGAAACATGGGAGGGAAAGCGAGAACCGACGCACGAGAGCAGGTTTGGCGAAGCCCACGATGACGGCCGCGCATGCGCATGAGTACTTCCTCTGCTTCGTCATGGTCGGTAGAAGCAAGATACACATTATTTTTTTTTCCCCTTCGCCGTTAGCTTGCGTAGGTTCTCGTCCAGCCCACACGCACCTGTGCTAGAGACCTTGCTTGCTGAGTTGCTGTTGCAATGCTTGTGTTCTCCAAGCCACACGTACGAGAGTTGGGAGAGACCTTCCCTTGCTGGCTTGCTGCGCTTGTGTTACTGTCGTCCAGGTCCAGCCGAGGCTGTTCGGTTCTTCTGGGCTCATGGGATCGATCATCTCGTGGTGCTTGTTCCATGCATTCTTAAATATTCCCTCATCCGAACATCTAATCCATGGACACTGCGTGGTGGTACAAAACGCTTCGCTTATCTATATCTATATATATTAAATAATTAATCCGCACTAACTACAATCAATACTATTTTTCTCTTTTTTAGCCACATCACACATATTGTTCACAACATTTGGATAAAAATTAAGTGTTATAGATGTTCCCTTAGAGCATGTACAATGCAAGATGCTTATATATGAATGCTTAAAGAGAGAGAATATAGCCACATCATCAAGCACCCATGCAAAAATTATTTCCTCCAATACAAACACATCTTCCATAGGTGCTTAGATGCTATATTATCTATTAATAGACATAGTTATACACATAAGCGCCTCATAAGCACCGATGCTTATTTAAGCATCGATGCTTCAAAATAAGCACCTTCTCTATCCTATGTGGCAAGAAAAATCAGTTTTTCATTGCTAAGCATCTCTCTAAGAGCCTGCATTGGACATGCTCTTATTTACATTGTTTTCTAATTCTTTTAGGCTTTATCATGTTTCACATTGATTGTTCAATCATTGCAACCGACAAATTGATTCATATAAATTCCTGATGCAACACGGGGAATATGCTTCTAGTTCAAAAGATGCTAGTTTTTTATGGCACAGAGAGGAATTCAAAATATGCTAGCTTTCTTTATGGCAGAGAGGAATAAAAAAGATGCAATGACTATGTCTTGTGGCTTCGCTCGAACAAACAAACATGACAGCTTCTCCGTTGCTGTTTTGAAATGACTTATTAGGACAGTTTTTTCGAAACAACTTATTGGTTTATCGACATTCGGTTCATTCGCATAAACACTTATGCTATGATTAAAAGCCATTAACTGCAGCCATAAACTATCAGTGCAGTTCAAAAGAACATCCATGCAAGTGTATCCATGGTCCGATGCGATGGATGGATTTTCCTGTTTGTAAAACTGGTAAAGAATTACACGAGCCCAGAAAGGCCCCAGTTACACCAGCCGTCATTGCAAATTAAGTCACTCATCTCCAGGTGAAATGAATTAATTTTCCTGTGATTGATATTCATTGGAAGTTGCTAAAACTGTTGTTCAATTTTTCGCGCGTGATTCACCCACATGTACGTGGGGTAAAACAATCTCCTTATCATCACTTATGGTATACACGAGGAGAGCACGTAGTAAGTTTGGTCTGCCAGGCCTTATTACGAAAGTTGTGGAGCTAATGGCATTGCCCTTGGACGAGAAGAACTGCAAAGCTTTTGCTGACAACTCCAGGAACACGCGAGTTGACAACTTGGCTTCGACTTTTGGCTTATTTTTTACTATTCATAAGTTTTGTTTTTTTTTGAACTTTTGGCTTTTTGTTGAGCTTTTTTGTCGGTTCTTTTTTTTCCGTATTTGTTTGTATTATACGCAATGGGCTAACATATTTTTTATATTTTTAATTTTTTTTTAAATTTAATTATGCTAAATAAGCCTCTGTCAGCTACAGTGTTTTTTTCAGCCAGCTACAGTGTTTTCAGCCATAAGCCATGAGCTTTTCAGCCGAACCGATCACCACCTCTATATCTGGCTTCTAGTTTCTTAGTTGATGCTCAAGTCGATTTAAGCTTGTAGCTTTTAAGCTTTTTTTACTGATTGGTGTTATTTGAAACTTTTTTATATTGTAACTGTTGGAAGATTTTTTTATGTAATTAAATTTAAAAATAGAAAAAAAATAGGTTCTCTCATCACAGATAATGCAAAGGAGTACGAGAAATAAAAGAAAAGGTAAAAAAAGCCCAAAAAGCTAGAAAACGATAAAATTAAGAAGTTAGAAGCTAAAAACTAAAAGCTGAAGCCCTTGCATTGTCCATGATGATATAACTTTTGTTCTTTTTTCTTTTTTTAAATTTAATTACACGAAAAAATCTAACAACAATTACAATATATTTTTATCCATTACAGCGAAAAAACTAGAAAACTGAGTTTATAAGGCCTTTGAAGCACCACAAAACGGTTGCTCTGGCTTACATGGCAGAAGCAGAGCAGTAGAAAAAGGTGTGAGGTACACGATGACTCTCAACACTCCTATTTATTCCTCTGGTCACATAATAATATAATTTTAAAATACAATTTTGACCATACATTTATTTTATAATATATTTATAAAATTCAACAAAATTATAATATCATAAAATACTTTTTAAGATAAATTTATACATATAATTTTTATGTGTCTAATCTAAAGATTCAAAATGATATCGACACTCAAAGTTTCAAAAGATTGACTTCAGGGAAAATTGTATCGACTCAAAAATTTTATCGGGGGGTAGCAATACAACTGTAACTATTGTTTACCGGAAATTCTGGAGGTCCCAAAATACTCAGTGGGCTCCGACCCAGTGGAGTACATCCATGTGTACGAACCCGCCATAGCGGCAGTAGGAGGGGCGAAGTCATCATGGCAAAGAGCTTGCTCTTGGCCTCTCGGGAGTCGCTCAGTCCTGGTACCTCTCCCTCCCACCGTGCTCGGTGTACTTGTGGGAGCAGTCTTAGGAGAAATTGAGTAAGCACTTCCAAGGAAGCCAAAACATGCAGGTGACATCCTCTGACCTGCACACACTCAAAACAAATATTAGGTGAGTCCATCAAAGACTTCATGTGCCACTTCATCCACATCTACTGCCAAGTCTAGGGCATTTTCAACAAGAGCACCGTCGAGGCTGTGCGTCGGGCTATTCATAAGAGGGAGTTGACTGACAAGCTGGACCAAAAGGAGTCGAAGATTGTGGCAGAGCTACTCTCCATCATAGAGAAGTACTCCAAGTTCGAGGAGGGGTGAGCTCGTAGTGAGGTCCATGAGCCAACCCCAGACTAGGTCCGGGGCAACCGCGGACCAAACTCCAGAGTCCCTCGGACATGGCGGGACCCGTGTGGCGCAAAGGACGAAGATACCCTTAGGAATATGTTAGGCCCCGAGGGCAAACTTGTAACTTCACTTGCCTCCTCTCCCACTCTATAAATAGGACCCCTTGTAAATGGGGAGGGTGAGGCTATTTGTAAACCTAGACACCCATATTGAATACACTTGGTCATTTATGTGTGATTCTCATTGAGTCTCTTCACGTCCTCGATGGTCCTTGAATCCGACCGGGGGCTTGCAAGTTTACTATCCGGTCTCATATCGATTGCAAATACCATGATATTTTTGATGTTTTCAAAGTTCTACTCAACAAGGGTGGATCTAGGTAGGTGCATGGGGGTGCAGTTGCACCCTCAATTTGTTTTGGCAAAAATCAAGTATATGGTAGCTATATTATGTATATATATACACATACACATACATGGTCTAAACACCAACATTTGCACCCTTCTAGTGTTTTCATTTCACATTCAGCTAGTATAGTGGCAGCCCACACGAGCTCGCGGCCCATTATAGATAGGAATAGCATAGATAATCAATACTTGAATGATTGCTTAGTTACATTTATTGAGTGTGAGTTTTTTCTTACAAGTTAGTGATGATGATGTAATCAACCGCTTTCAAGGCATAAAGGAAGGCCGTCTGAAGTTGTAATTTTTTTTCTAAAATATTTGTGATTTCAGGTGTAGTCCAAATAATAAATGTAATTTGTTACATTTGAATAATTGAACTTTTATCCTATGTACTTTGAACTTTCATATTCGCACCCGATCGCTAGAATCCTAAATCTTCCACTACTACTCAAACACTTTTTCGGGGGTAAACCAAACTCGCGGCTCATGTCAATCTTCATGTGTATACATCTACATGTAGCTTTTAACTTTCTTCTCAACCATGTCTATCCCAGTCCCTACGCATGTAGTACTCCCTAAAATTCTTGTTCATGTGCTTCCATCGCAAGGTATTAAAGAACACATTTGTTCTAGCTTTTCATGAGATTTGTTTGCTGCAATATATAGATCCAAACTTGTACTTCCTCTGTCCATAATTGTAGGTCACCGTAGGTTCCGTGTGGTGAAGCTTTTCAAGCTTTGATCATTAATATATGCTAAAGTATATAGATTGACTACATAAAAATAATACCATTGGATTTGTCTTGCAAAATTCTTTCATAATATATATTTATAATATTTTGCTAGTATATAATAATAATAAATCATAGTCAAAGTCTTACATTGGAGACTGTAAAAAAAAATCAAAAACCACCTACATTTGTGGAGGAGTATGTATGTATTGGTCCATATAAAATATACCTATAACAAAAATGCACACCCAAATACAAGTAGTTACCATGAATTTGTATACAATGGCAAATCCAGGATGAAAATAGAGGAAGAGCTCTACTGTTGAGGCTATAGCACAACATAAGCATACCAAAGCTATATCAACTAGTCTTTTGCCATTGGAATATCAAATCCATACATAAATAGGAAAAGAACAAATTGAAAATGTACAATACAATAAATTATGTACCTTGCTAATGGATAATGTGCCCCCCAAATGTTCACAAATATGTAAGTACCGATCTGTAGATAAGAAATATCAAATTTAGTGATATGATATTAAATTGTGAATGTTCATAAACATCAAAAATGAAATGAAAACATACCACTAAGTCACTAAATCTTATTACGACGCAATTTCGCTTTACGAGTTTTCATGTCTTGAAAGCGTTGAATGATTCTTTTATTATCAAAGTTTCTAAATTTTTCTTGCTTAGTGTAGCACACCATCAAGTCATTGAGCTGTTCATCTCATACTTTGTTGCACAAATATGTTTTAATGATCTTCATTGCTGAGAAAATTCTTTCAATTGATGTTGTTGCCACTGGAAAAAAATCAATGTGAACTCAATGAGGCGATACACCAATGCGAAAGTTATATTTTTCTGGTTTTAACCATCTTTTGAGCAACCTTTGCAAGATCATGGCATTCACGAAATTCAACACTTCTTCTAACATTGAGAATGAATATTTGAAGCTAATTTCTTAACAACAAACAGTCAACTATGGTGAAATCTGTAGTATAAATCTCAACAAGGCGAACTAGCTTTTACACATCAAACTTAGAGGAGTTGCTTGGATTAAGATAAGACATGCATACCAATAACTCTAAAGAAACTTCATTGAAACGATGACCTAACTCTACCATAATGGTATCAAGAGCAACATTAAAAATATCAATACGATAATAATGAAGGAGAGTAACTTATACTTCTGACGTGCAGATTTATCCTTTACTCCGATGTGATCATCCATACTTAGCACATCAATCACATTTAACTCACAAAAGCTTTTTGCTACGTTGAACAATGGCTCCCACCCATTGTCCCTCATGCCTTGCAAGCGTGTTTTCACATCCACAATTAAACTCATGGCTTTAATAATATCTTGATCCCTTCTTTGCAAGGAAAGTGATAACTCACGTGTAATGCTCAATAAGTCTATCAAGAAATGCATGATGAACACAAATTCAAAGCTGTCCATCTTCTGTATCAAATCTGCTGCTCCACCATGACCTGAAGGATATATTACATCTTTACATATCATCTCTAACACCGCAAACACTGACTCCCATATTTTGTATATACAAAGTAATGTTTTAAGATGTGAGCCCTATCTAGTATCTCCAGGTCTAGCTAGGCTAGTTGCCTGATTCAAGCCTATTCTTGTTGAAAGCACACCATTCTCCAATTTCTCCAATAAGACTTCCTAATGCTTTTCCATTAAAACATCCTTTCTTTTGCAAGATGCACTCATAGTGGTCACTATCAAAAGAGCATAGTTGAAGAAATCAGCAATAGCACCGCTATAACTTACGGTAGTGATAACCACTAACTGCAACTGATGTGCGAAACAATAGACATAGCAAGCATACGGATTCTCATCCCGCATTAATCTCTGCAAGATATTAAATTACTCTTTTATATTTGAAGCTCCATCATAACCTTGTCCGTGTAGCCTAGAAATAGGTAGATCAACCTTAGCAAGTACACGGACCAAAGCTTACTTTAGTGCAATAGATGTACACAAAGTGATATGCTCAATACCAATAAACCTTTCCATGATATTTCCTTCTTTATTTACAAACCTACATAGTATGAATTTTACAAAGTTAAAACAAAATCACAATGTACAAATCATAAATGATACGACTAAAAACATTATATGTACAACTAACCTCACAATCATGGACATCTGCTCCTTTATTAATGAATCACGGGACTCATCAATAAGCACTGCGAAGTTCCTATCTCCATTCTCATCCTTAATTACCTATGTGACCTCCTGTGCATAATATTTCGCGAGTTCCTTCTGTATATCTAGACAAAGCATCAAACAATTGCCACCACCCTCAAATTCAAAAGCCTCCTTCACATCCGCCTTTTTATCAATGTACCAATCCACCAACTCTCTAAAATTGCCCTTGTTCATGGAAGTAGAAGATTTGTCGTGTCCATGAAAAGCTTCAAATTGCTAAATGAGATACCTTACACAAACTAAAAAAGCAGTCAAACGAATCTTGCATGCAATTTCAGACTCCTTGCTATAAGTATTTAATTTATGATCTACACTTGCACTTTGATTATGAAAATCTTCACAATGCAATGTTGTGGACACTAGTAGGTCCACCAACATGTTGATTGAAAGATTCCATAGTACTTCTCCAATTCACATACCCAACTTTTGTGAAGACATCCCTCCCAAAGTGAGTGGGATGTGACAGCTTCTTAAAAAGAAAGCAATAGAAACAAAAGGCGACATCTTTTTCCACACTACATTCCAGTCAATCGAATTTCTTATACCATGATTCTTGAAAGGATCTTGAAATTGAACCTTGCGTCTTTTTTTGAAAAATCATGACCAATTGGTTGAGTTGGACCCATCAACAAGTATGCTCTGCTAACTTGATCTCTAATCTCATTAGGATAATCTTCAATTGATTTGCGACATGCTGGATCGGCAATAATATCATCTGGATTAAATTCATACCAAACCTTTTTGCTTTAGTTCTACTTTCTATGGTCAGAGGGTTACTGCTAGTTGCATTATTTGAGAAATATTTGTGCAAAGTTCATTTCTCCATTTTTGTAAATCTAAGAATAATTAAACAGCAACCAGTCAACCACTGATTAAACATATCGGCTAATGGCTACTGCCGGTTAAACCAAAATTTGCATCAGTACAACAATTATAAATTGGGGATTCACTCATTCATAGGGATGAAAACGGATCGGATATTTCCCGACCGACCGCCGAATCCGAGTCGGATCGAATTCAGATAGTTATGTCGGATAATTATCGGATTCGGAAAAGAACTATCCGACGGATACGGATACTATCCGGGATTTTATCGGATAATACCCGGATATATTTTTCGGATATTTTCGGATAATTTTCGGGATTCTCTTGTTCTTTAAGTTTTTGTTGATCCTTCCCTGTGTACATGTCTTCACAAAAGTTCTTCTTCTTCCCTAATAAGACTGGTGCCGATCAAGGCGAAACAATTGGTCGAATAAACTCTTTCTCTTGCAGTTCACCTAACCGTCTCTTGAGCTCTTTCAATTCACTAGCTGACATTCTGTACTGGTGTTTCGCAATTAGTTTTGTGCCTGAAATCAATTCTATGGCAAGTTTTACTCGTCTGTCAGGGTCTGCCCGGCAGTTCTTCCGGAAACACATCTGGATATTCTTGTATCACCGGTACTTGATCAACTGTAACCGCTAGCATGTTGATCATGCGCTTTCTCGCATCCTTCAATACTTCTCGGGTTTTTTTTTCTACCACTTTCTGACCTTCAGAGTTTACCAATGATACTATTTTGATCTCACCATCTAACTTGCCTTTGTTCTCGGCTAGCCAGTTCATGCCCAAAATGGCATCTAGCCCTTGCATATCTGGCTGCAGCAAATCTGCTTTAACCTCTTCTGAAATGACTTCTTTTTTATTTGTACCTGTATATCATCCTTACATGTGTGGTGCGGATTCCTACTTAGATGAATTATGTTGTATCAAGGCTACATATTTACATCTGGGTCCATTAGGATAAATTTCATTGCAACACGAACTTCTCATCCATCACACTTTACACAGATGATCTTCATACATTTCCATAGTCTTGCCACAAGCCTTAATTAAAGTAATTTACAGACAAACCATTAAGTTCTTCCAACTGGTTTACAAAAGGATAACCAAAAGTACATCATCTCATTTCTTGTTCTGCATAGCTCATATTTCCTTGACTATCTGCTGGTTTTGGGCTTGGAGTTTAACTGCTTCTGATGACAAAGTCCTTCTGGGACACTGATGCTTGTAGTGTCCAGTCTCTCCACAATGGAAACATGCATCTGTCCTTCGTGGACAGCTGCTAGTAAGATGCTTGCCACCGCAGGTGAGGCACTTGATGGCGAGTGGTGAGGGAGTGGCATACTGCTGAGACTGTTCAGACTGGGTCTTCTTAGGGTAGGATTCTTCTTCTTCCATCGGTGGCGGACGTGATGTTGATGTCTGCCTCTTTGCTTGCTTTCTAGCTTCTTCTGTGGGTAAGGACTTCAGTGGGCATTGGCAGCGGTAATGTCCATCCTGTTCGCAGTGAAAACAAGCCGTTGGTGAAGGAGGCGAAGGCTGCTTTCGTTTCATAACTTTCACGTAACCTGGTCTTTCTTCTATTTGTAGAGCTCGATCAACCAGGCTCAATAGGCTTGGAAAATTCAGGGTTTGAAGGCGTTGTCTCATATTGGGTTGTAGACCTTTCATAAAGTATTCCATCCTTTTAGCTTCAGTGTTAGTCTCCTCTTGAGCAAATCGGGATAACTGATAAAATTGTTGTAGATATGCTGTGATGGAGTTCCCTCCTTGTTGAAGATCAAGAAAATCCTGATATTTTCCTGCGATAACTTCAGGAGGAATGCAGGCTTGGCGAAATCTCTTCACAAAGTCTTCCCATGTAATATCTTCCTTATTTGGGTGTATCCACTCGATAGCATTCCACCAAGTAATTACAGGCTCGGACAACTGATAGGTGGCGAAAAGGACTTTCTCTTTATCTGTACACTGGATAGTATTCATTCTTCTCTCAATATCTTGTAACCAGTTATCTGCATTCAGTGGTTCTGTTGCAGAGGGGAATTTAGGTGGTTGAGTTTGCAGGAATGCTGTAAACTTCAATGCAATTGCGCTTGATGCTGACGCTGACTCTTCGGGTGTCACCTTGACACTGGGTGATCTGGCTGCTATCTGCTCAAGCAACTGGGTCTGTTGATCTAGCATTCGCAGAATATTTTGCTCTCTCTGATAGCGATTTTGTTCCATCATCGCTATTATGCTGGCAAGTGTGGCTTGATCTGTGGCAGGTGCACCCTGCCTGTTGGTCTGATCCCTCTGCTCTGTCGGGTCCATCTGTCAATTGGGAACTTGAGATCAGTTTTGCAGCGGCTTTGGAGAATAAGAGTAGATAAGTAAGACATTGAATTTTCAAGGTAAGTACAGGGCGAATAAGGTAAGAACGAGAGCGAAAGGGACAGGAGAAAACTTTGAACACAGGGGAATTACTGATAATTAAGCAAACAATATACAAGGATAAAGAACATAGATTTACAATATGCAGGTGGTACACAAACCACTTAGGTTTCATGATTACACCTACTTTACATTACAAAGAAATACTACTACCACTCAGGGTCAATCTAATCTAGCGAACAATCGCTACTCCTCCAACTACGGAGGAACGAAATTTTGAAGCTAGACGAGCAAAGCAGTAAACATTTTGCGAAAGTAAAACTTAAGCGGAAGTAAACTAAGATAGATAAGTTAGCAACAAGAGAGGAAAAGACAGCAATATTACTTATATTTTTCGTAACTCGTTTTTATGGCTTTAAATTAAATTTTGCGATAGAATCGCTTTCTAGTTTGCCTTAGGTCTCTACCTACGGTCAAGAGCCTGCTCTGATACCACTTCTTGTAACGCCCCCGTTTCCAGGGGCGCGTACAGACACGGCCCCCCGCAACTATTCACTCATGAACAGTTATGGAGTGTCGCGCAAGAGTATACCATTGCATGCCTACAACAAAAGTTCAGCATATATTTCACATACGGATTAACATCCGTTTTCAACAGCGGGGCGTGCAAGCCCAAAGTATAATTACATTACAGAAGCTCCAAGATCCGCTTGAGCGCGGCCAAGACCTAAAGCCACGGATCCTCGTCGAAGAAGCGACCTTCCGGGACTTCCTCAACGGGGAGGCAAACACCTTCGTCTTGATCCTCTAAAGAAGGGCAAAAGCAAGCCGTGAGCCAATCAACCGGCTCAGCAAGTCCCAAAGGGACCCTAACTTATTACATGCACGGAACATCAAAGGAAGGGAGTATACTTGGTTTATTAATTTGAGTGGATGCAGTTTTATTTGCAAGCATTTTTAGAAGACGGACCCAAAACTACTCCTCAAGATCTCAGGGGTTTTTCAACAAGAGTTCATTAACCAACGAGTCAAGTTTAAACATGTACAAAACTACTTAAGCTTTGCGACTGGAATCACCCAAGTGACACAGCTCCATTAACCGGGAGCACGGCGTATTCGAATACCATTTATTAGACTCTGCAGAGTTTGCTCAGCTTTACCCACACGATCCCTTAACTCCCGCGACAGAGTTAAGAAAGCCAGGTCGTTTCACTGCTCAACTCTTTATATAGGCTCTACCCGGTAGAATTCACTCGGGTCTGGCTCGCTCACACACACACACACACAAGAAAAAGAAAACGGTGCCGCTTCGAGTGAACTCTACCGTTGTTAGGCACCCAATCACGGTCTGCCTAACCTTTGTTACCCAAACACCTTCTCCACAACACCTGTAGAGTTTCAATCGAGTTGAGCAGCTACTAAACCAGTGTTGACAAGTCAACTCCTGTGGTTGAGCGGTCACCATGTCAATTGCTCAGCGTAAGGGTCTAGTCCTTATATTTTTCCCCCCGGAGTCCGCAACCCCGGCCAGGTCCGCAACCTGCAACCCAGGGTAAGAGGCGGGCGAAAACCGTCTCGCGGCGCACCACAGCCCCCCTTACCTTATCTTACATGTCGACATACTCCGCCCTAGGGCACGGCATCCCATACTACCCTGCCCTAGAGTCGGGTTTTCCAAAGTCTATTGGTCCGCAGCCACAGCCTTATTAGTGTAAGACTTGCATGATGATAATACTCTACAATTTATCTAGATTAACAGATAATTATTTCTAGGGTTACAGAGGCATGGCAACAAATTTAACGGGGCATTTAACGGTGGTAGGATTAACTACATAACAAGTCATTCTAAACATTTTATTTTATTTTGAACTAACATTTCAGAACTAGCTCAATGCAAATAGCGTAATAACATAATTAAATAACATGGGTTGCAACATGATCAAAGGATTTGGGACTTGCCGATAATTTGGACGATCTCGGCTAGCTCGAACGTAGAAGCACCTTGGTCCTGCGACTGCACTTGAGCTTCCGGAATTTCCGACACTAGCGCAAACACTGAAAATAACATAAATCCGGCTTGAGCCTAATCAAGCGAGGAAAAATAATATATTAAAAAGGAATAAAATGCATAAATCCTTCAAATGGAATTTTAGGAATTTATCTGGAATGAAACTGGAGGAAAGGAGGCCAAAAATGGGTTCAGGACATTATTTGGAGCAAAGTGGTGAAATTTGGGAATTTTTGGGATTTTCTGTGATTTTCTAGGATTTATTTGGATTTTCTGGGATTTTAGAAATTGATAAATTCGGAAATAAATCGGTGAACAGTAGCTGGCCCGGCCGCTTGCTACAGTGCAGCCCGGCCCAGAGTTTAAACGCGCGCGCGCGGGGACGAAGCAGGCCGGGGAGAAGCGGCCCACGCACGCGCTCGGCCGGAGGCCTGTGCGCGCGCCCCGTCCCGACGGATGGGCGACGCGTGGCGAAGCTGGACGGGCGGGATGGCGAGGGAGCGGGCGGACGTGATGCAGGGTAGGGCGATCGGACGGCAGCGATACGACGAGGGCGGTCGAATCGGTACGGGTGGATCCAACGGACGGGGAGGACGGAACTTATGACGATCGAAGGGCGGAGGAGGGGCCACGTCGCCGGGGAGGTCGTCTTCCTCCTCGGATCGCTACAGTGCTCCCGCGGCAGGGGCACGGTGGCGGCGGCGGCCCGGGCGCTAGGGAGCTCGTCGGCGGCGACCAAGGGTACCAACGGGGAGAGCTCACCACGGGGAACCCATTTTGGGTGGTTAAAATTTGAGGAGATCAACAGGGAGAGAGAGAGACAGAGGGAAGTGTCTCGGATAATTTGCGGTGGAGAAGGTCACCGTCAGCGAGAGGGGGTCAAACGGTGGCGATGACACGGGGAGGGGTCCAAGGGGCTCACATTGGCAGTGGCGGATTTGGCCGGGAAGCTTCGAGGAGGGCTGGCCACGGGGAGGGTGGTTCGGCCGGCGGGGTGCTTCGGTGACCGAGCTCCATGGGCGATCACCTGCTCAAATAAACCCACCATCGTGATTAGCATACCAAGGAGGAGCTCTGGGCGAAAGTAATTGAGAAAGGGAGGGAGAGAGGAGGAGATCGACTTCATGGGGCCGCCGGCGCAGGGGAGGGTGGCGGCGGCGATTGGGGCGACGGGGGTTCAATCGGCGGCTCAGGGAGGTGCTTAGGGGTGATGGGAGCCGAATGGGAGCGGTGGGGAAGTTCGGGAAAAAAGGAGCGTGCGGGAGGGGCGAGGGGGTTTTATACCCTGAGAGGAAGGAGGCGGAGCCTTCGGGGAGAAGGCACGGGCGGGGCTCCGGGGTCAACAGGAGGGGACGGGGCAGTTGAGGGCGTCTCCTCCGCGGGATGGGTGGTGACAGGGCGCTGACAGCTGGAGTTAATGCGAGTGATGGGAGCAGGTGAAGCTGCGGGCATGGCGGAGGCGCGTCCGCGCGCGGGGAGGGGAGATGGCGGTCGCTGGCAGGTGGGACCAGGGCAAGAGCGAGGCGACGTGGCGCGAGGACGTCCGCTTCTTCGGACCGGGCTGTCGGAACGGCGCGGCGCGGGGAGAATCCGAAGGCGGCGCGAGGCGCAGAGGCGGTGCGGGAGCGGCGCAGGCGAGCAGCGCGAGCGCTGGGGAGAAAGCGGGGAGGGGGCGAAGGCGCCAGCGGAGAGGGAGGGAGCAGGGGGGGCGCCAACGGGGAGAGTGAGCGGAGCGGCGCCGAGGAACGAAGGAGAGCGGGGAGCAGGGGCGGCGCCAGGGAAGGGAGGAAGCGGGAACGGGCGAGGCGCCGACCGAGAGGAGAGGCAAGGAGAGGGAAAAGGCGCCAAAGGAGGGGGGAAAACGGATTTGCCGGAAAGGGAAAGCGGGTTTGGGGAAAGCTTTCCAAAAAGGGAAAGTTTTCGAAATTCACTCAAAAATGCAGCAAAAATAATGAAAATTTTTGGTTTGAAATTTTGGGGCTTTTCATACAGTCCACAATCCCCATGATTTCCAAAAGGCAAAACTACAAAACGAAGAGTCCAAAGAAAGAAGAAAAGGCTCTCCAGAAAGGGAAATAAAAGGGAGGGGAAAAAACGAAGCCACAAGACGACGGGTAGGCAAACCACAAACCAAGGCCGTACCGTCACGTACCCACGCAAGCATATTCCTCGCCGATCCCCGGGCCCACACTGTTCAAACGCCGTGCCAAAGTCAGCACTCACCACGCATCGAGCCAGGCCCACCGGCCCAAGTGTCAGCATTCCCACTCTCTGACACTCCATCCCCACCTGCCAGCCTCACATGGCCCGAGCCAAAAGCCCCCCGCCCGTTCCCGTCCAGCCCCCGGCGCCGTCGGCTTCTTCCCCACCATCTCCCGCCCCGCGCGCGACTCGCGAGTCGCGACTTCTACTTGCTTCTAGAACCCAAACCCTAACCAACCGTAGGTCCCAAGCCCAAGCCGAGGACATGGGCACAGAGAAGCCGCCGCCGGTCTCCGCCGCCGCCGCCGCCGGTGGGGGCGGGGACTGCGGAGCCTTCGCCTTCATCTCCAAGGGGTGGCGCGAGGTGCGGGACTCGGTGAGCGCCGACCTGCGGCTGATGCGGGCGCGCGCGGACCGCGAGCTGGGGCAGTTCCTCGCGTCGGCGTCGGCGCTCGGGGGGCCGGCGCCCTCGCTGCCGCCGGTGGCCGCGTGGGCGCCCATCGCGGAGGTGGAGTTCGTGCGGAAGCGGATCCAACCCAAGATTATGGAGCTCCGGAAGCAGTACTCGTCGACGGTGCTCGAAGGTTGGCCGCCCAAGGCCGGCGCCAGCCTCCGCGTCGACCTCTCTGGGATTTCGGCAATCCGCAACGCCATTTTGGCCGAGGGGGACGGCGGAGATAGGTGGAGGATCGCCTGGTGGAAGGGGGACGGGGGCGAGGAAGGGAAGAAGGAGTGGGAGGTGGTGAGGATGATACGGAGCGGGCTGAAGGAGTTCGAGCGCCTGAGCCTGTCGAGTGAGATGTTTGGTGGGTTTCATGGCCGCAGCTTGTTCGTGGAGAAATTTAAGCTGACCTTGGTAATTTCGACCATAGCCTTTCAAAATTCAAATGATGATGCGCTCCTGTTTATGATTTCAGCCTTCGAACATTGAAATGATGATGTACTCACTAGTTCAGGATTTTTCTTAGTGACTGTTATAACTGGTGCAAATGTGGCTGACAAACAGCAGTAAAACTTTGGCATCAATAGCAAGAAACTATAATGGATTTCTACATTAATTTTAGATGTGTTATCCTAAAGTAAAAAAAAGAAAGTTGCAGTAGTTACATGAAATCTTTACATAGTATCACACAATTTATTTTGACATTTAATTTGGAATGGCAATGTTTTTGTATAACTAGCCCATTTTTGTAAAAAAATATTGGAACACCCATCTAAAATAAGCTAATTTTAATAACTGCTAAATTAGCAAGTTCAAGATATTATATGGTCGACTATTTTCCTAGCAGGCAACAATCTGATGAATTATGTGCAGCACTTCTGCCTTTGAAAAAAAATAATAGTTAAGTGTATAGTGTCATGTGAGCATTGATGTTTGGTGTTGATTAAAGTACTCATTTGCACTACTCGTTTTGTTGCAGAAATCACTGAACAAGGAGTCTCAGGAATACAAGGTAATGCCATAGGAAATTATGCTTAGATGCTGAAAACCTTCTGTACAGTGGAAACATACATTAATTTCGGGTGGCAGAATGCTTTGTATATGTTTCCCTGACATGAACTTAGTGGGATTCCCTTTTTCTTGTAGCCTATTCCGATGAAGTCAGAGTGCATTCATATAGATCTATATGATGCAGATAGCAGCACATACTGGATTAACCTTCAGTTGTTCCAGAATAGAATTTATTTTTGGAACATAACTGTCGACGATCTTGTGAGGTCTCTATCCTCGTCAATAACCTTGTTCCAGAAAAGAATGAGCTAATAGAAAGGATTTGATGCTTATAAAGCAGTATTGACATAGTTAATTTGCAAATATGACTACATTTAGATGGCATGGCAGCCAAATATCTATTAGAACTGCCACGCCTTCGAATTGTTACAGTGAATTCTTTATTTTTTAGTACCACTAGCTGGTTTGTTTTTTATAAAAAGCAAACCTTTTTTGCTCAAAGCATTTGATTGTGACTGATAAGGCAATCTCTGGTGCTATTTGATCTGATTTTTCGCTTAAGGTGTGTTTTTCTAAACTGAATTTGTAATATAATGCAGGAAGGCCCCCCACTGGATCTTACTGAAATTCTGGCATATCTGGTTCGGCAGTCTGGACCATTTTTGGATCAACTTGGCATACAAAGAGGTATGAAATGTCATTGTTGGTCTCCAATCCTCAAGTCTTGGTGCTTTTGTGATGACTATAATTATTGTTATATCTTGCTATTGTTGTGTCGCAGATCTATGTGATAAACTAGTGGAGACGTTGTACAGTAAACGGAATGGCCAGCTCACATACCATTCTTTTTCATCAGATGGATCCTTAATTGGAAATGAAAACAAAACTGACCTGCTGGATCTAAGAATAGCCAGGGTGATAGAAAGTACTGGCTATCACACAGAAGAAGGTTTCTGGAATGATCCTGCAAAGTACAGGATCTCAGACAGCAGGCGGCATGTTGCAATTGTCACCACAGCAAGCCTTCCATGGATGACTGGGACAGCCATCAATCCACTGTTCCGTGCTGCATATCTGGCAAGAATTACAAAGCAAAAAGTGACACTGGTGGTTCCTTGGCTTTGTAAGTCAGACCAGGAACTAGTTTACCCAAATAAAATAATCTTCACTTCACCAGAAGAGCAAGAAACTTATATAAGGAGCTGGCTACAGGAAAGACTTGGCTTTGAAGCAAATTTTAAGATATCATTTTATCCTGGCAAGGTAAACATCCAATTTATATCACCCCAATGTTGAAGTTTTCAATCATACTCAGTTTTTTCCCAGAGATTTTATCGCCCATTTGAAATATTGTTATCCGCAGTTCTCAAAAGAGCGGCGTAGCATTATTCCTGCTGGGGATACTTCACAGTTCATTTCCTCCAAAGAAGCCGATATAGCAATTTTGGAAGAACCAGAGCATCTCAACTGGTACCATCATGGAAAGTGTTGGACAGACAAGTTCAATCATGTCATTGGCATAGTCCATACAAATTATCTAGAATATATCAAGAGAGAGAAGAATGGCGCTCTTCAAGCTTTCCTTGTTAAACACATCAACAACTGGGTGACTAGGGCACACTGCCATAAGGTATTGTGTTTAGCTTAATTTTAGTGTTGAAGTCCTGATTGCTAGAGTGCAGTAATAATGGGTGTATGCAGGTCTTACGTCTTTCTGCAGCAACTCAAGATCTACCCAGGTCCATTGTATGCAACGTTCATGGTGTAAATCCGAAGTTCCTCAATGTTGGTGAGAAAATAGCAGCTGATAGGGAGTGTGGACAGAAGGCCTTTTCCAAGGGAGCGTATTTTCTTGGGAAGATGGTTTGGGCTAAAGGTTATAGAGAACTGATAGATTTGTTATCCAAACACAAAAATGACTTGGAAGGCTTTAAGTTAGATGTGTATGGAAATGGTGAGGACTCACAGGTAGTCCAGGCTGCTGCTAGGAAGTTGGATTTGAGCATCAATTTTTTCAAGGGAAGGGATCATGCAGATGATTCACTCCATGGGTGAGAATCAAGCAAGCTGCTAGAATGAATTCTCTTCTATCTGTGCCCTATCTTTTGTTGATTACTGATACAGTGATCTTTTTTTTCTCTTGTTAAATTTCAGGTACAAGGTTTTCATTAATCCTAGTGTTAGTGATGTCCTATGCACAGCAACAGCTGAGGCTCTTGCAATGGGGAAATTTGTTATCTGTGCGGATCATCCATCAAACGATTTTTTCAAGTCATTCCCCAACTGCTTGACATATAAAACTTTAGAGGAATTTGTTGCCCGAGTGAAAGAGGCCATGGCTAATGAACCTCAACCTCTGACCCCTGAGCAAAGATACAGTTTATCATGGGAGGCAGCAACTGAGAGATTTATGGAGTACTCAGAGCTTGACAAAGTTCTGAGTGATAGAAATGGTCAGCCTGGACGAGGTGGGAAGAGAAACAAAGTGAGAAAGATACCTTTACTTCCCAAGTTGTCAGACATCGTGGATGGGGGACTGGCATTTGCTCATCACTGCCTGACTGGCAACGAGATCCTCAGATTGGCGACAGGAGCAATTCCTGGTACACGTGACTATGATAAACAGCAGTGCATGGATTTGAATCTCTTGCCTCCTCAAGTTCAACACCCTGTCTATGGCTGGTGATGTAATCTGCTAGCACTCAACTAATGTATAGTTGAAGGATGTTCCTCCATAGGTATGTGCATACTAGGTGTTATCCAGTTCCTGTACTAACTAGAGCCTACTCTACAAAGTCTTGTTAGGTTCTGTAAGGAATTTGTCTTGTTTTTTTTCTTTGCCTGTAATTATATCCCCTTTTCTTCTCCAAATAGGCAAGTTGCATTAACTACGGTATTCCTATTATGTTCCCTTTTGAATCCCCATGGTTTACGAAAATGTCTGCCAGCAGCACCTTCACTAATTGTTGTGAATCAGAATATAAAAACAGATGGTATTCAGTAGAAGAACAAAAAGTCACCACGAAACCTGTGTGCTAGTGTGTAACTGTAGGTGTGATTAGGTAAATAAGGAAATTTTAGCTTGCTGCAACTGACTGAAGTAATAACGTATTAACGTATGTACTGAAAACTAAGATTAAAGAGAAAAATAGGAAATTATTGAAACATGAATTTGAATATTTCTTCCAAGTGTCTTTTGTTTCTTTGCTAACCTGTCATACAATAAAAAAAATGGGAAATTGGGAATTCTCTGGCTCAAGGAAGTTGGCTTGACCGCTTGAGCTTACAAGCTATTATATCTAAAGTTGGTTCTTAATCCTAAAGTTTTCCTGGGCCATATTTTAGGAAGATAGATGTATGGGCTTGGGCCATACAAGCTATTATATCTAAACAGCACCAATCAAATTTTAAGAACAATAGCTAATTTGCTTCTAAAGTACAAAGTGAATAGTGCGTACAAATAGACTTACGGGGACTCTTAGGTTTTCTTTGCATCTTTGGTAGTATGCCACTGAATGTGCCACGGAACTGCTCATAGTCATCCGCTAGGACATCGATCCTAGATAGCATCTCTTTATCATCATGACACATTTTGGCAATCACCGCATTAAATGCATTGCAGACCTTACCCGCTAATTCTTCCTATTGACCAAGATATCAAAGAATTTGCTTGGATTCAAGAATAAGGCAGCTCCATGTAACTTATGCCCCATTTGTCCTCCCACCGGTTTTGAACAATATCCAACACTTGGTGCATAAATGTTGCTTTGTAGCCAGCATATTTTCCTTAATTTTCTTCTTGGCCATCTCCATTGCCATGTATAGCTCCGGCATTGCAGGTTCCTCATCACTGTCTACAAGCCTCAACACAATGAGTAGCAGTTGCGATGCTCTTAAGCAATCTTCCATTGCATTCCAAAATTGCATGGACAACACAATTTCACTTACTTGCTTCCCGGTTTCGAATTTGGCCAATTTTGATCTACTCCAATCATCACTAAGAAAGAGCTTCCTCAAAGCATCTCGATGTCTACACATACTCTGCAAAGTGAGGAAAGAAGTGGCAAACTGAGTAACAGCGGCTCTCACAAGATCTCTTCCACCAATCAAATTCCGCATTGCATCAAGGATTCTTTCATGCCTATAAATAAATATGGTGACATGCTTGGCTTTGGCAATAAAGCTCTTGAACTCTTGTCAATTTCCTAATGTCCTCCAGCATTAGGTCTAAGCAGTGGGCAGCACATGGGATCTAATATAGCGTAGAAAACTTCTCCATTAGAAGCCTTCCCGTTGCCTTATAGTTAAACCCATTGTCAATGACCACTTGTACTACTTTGTCCTAACCAATCTCTTCAATTTTCTTCGCAAGTAAACTAGCCAACATTGGTACGCATTAACAGATTCCAAGAAGGTTCCCTCCGGACTATTCACAAGGAAATTAATCAAGTGGCGCCCCCTCTTATCTGACCAAGCATTTGACATGAGTGTACAATCATAGTTCTTCCAAGCCAGCTCATGCCTCTTCCTCACATCTTCAATGGTCTCCTTATGCTTCTCAAGAAATGACTCTTCCTCACATCTTCAATGGTCTCCTTATGCTTCTCAAGAAATGACTCTCATCTCATGATAGCTGAGAGGCTTCAAGCCATGTCCATTTTGCCCAATGGCCTCAACCATCTCCTCTTAGCCTCCTGAATTTGTGGCATTAAATGGAATGTCATTCTCATAGAAGAACTTGGCTATGTAAAAGCATGCAAAGTCCCTTCCTTGCTCTTTCCAGTTCTGTACAAGCTGACTTGATGTGCCCCTTTGGTATGTCTTAGCCGCACAACTTCTTCAGGTGGCTTCAAGATCATTGCTAGGATTGTCTTAGCTTGTGCTGCTTTTTCTTGAAGCTAAATGCAGCTGCTGCAGCCTTCCTTTTCGCTGTTGTCCCAGAGCTTGGAGTTAAACTTCGACTTGGACAAGAGGACCTAGATAATGCAACTTGTTCTTCTGGCTGTGGTTGTGGCTGTTCATCCACTTCAAGGGCATGAGCATCATCATCTTCCTCTTCTTCATCATCTAGCTGGAGCTCTACTTTTCTTTTGGTCTTTTGCATCCATGCTTGCATCTCCCTCATGATTGCAGTAGTGGTCCAGGGCATTTTTGGCAGTCACCAAATCCTCCTATGAGATGTTGTTTCAACTTCTTGTCCTTGAGTGCACCTAAGTGCCACATAGCATTATACCAAATCCTTGTTTTCAGTCAGCCAAAATACATACTTCCACCCTGGATCTTTGGACTTCGCTTTCCTCTTTGGATCAGTTGATGGATCATAACTTGCAGTTGCAGCACCACTCCCTGTACCTTTCTCAGGCTGATGAGAAATCTGTAAGTAGTGTGGCAGATGATAGATCACTTAATTGCTGGCACCACAGCTAAAGATTTTGAGTTTCCTGCTCTCTTGTAGAAGAGACCACCAAAACCTGGTATCAGAAAAGATGAACAGCAAATGAGTGTAGCAGAACAGACTAATGGCCGAGGTCATGCAGCTCTCAGTCAAGGAAGTCTAGCTAAAACTGAATTTGAGAAGGTGAGCAGAATTAAGAGTAGTGAAAGTGTTGATGGGAAGCCCTTTCTACAGATAGGGACCAATATAGTGCTTATGATTGTTAGAAATTGGACTAAAGAAACTAAACAAGCCATACAGCACTCACAAAAGTTGCTCCCAAAGACACTAAGCACTAGAGTACTAGGTCCAAGCAATGCACCAGTCCAAGTAATACTAAGCAGTAAGCACTAGAAAAGTTGCTCCCAAAGACACTAAGCACTATAGTACTAGGTCCAAGCAGTGCACCAGTCCAAGTAATACTAAGCAGTAAGCACTAGAGCATTTACAGAACAAGGCGACAGGGACAGAGAGGGGAGTCGATCCAGGTAGAGGCAGAGGCGGAGGCGCGAAGCCGGGGCAGAGGCACGGAGCCATTGCCGGAGGTGGTGCGGAGTGGAGACGCGGGCGCAGAGCAGAAGGCGAAGACGGAGACGGCAGGGTGAAGCCGGGTCGGAGTGGCAACGGGGCGGAGGTGGCAGGGTAAAGTCGGGGCGGAGGCGGCAGGGCGAAGTGGCGTCGGGGCGAAGCCGGGGCGGAGGCACGGAGCCGGTGCCGAAGGCGGTGCGGAGCGGAGATGCAGGTGCGGAGGCGGAGGCGGAGGCAGCGGGGCGAAGCCAGGTTGGAGTGGCGGTGGGCGGAGGCGGCGGGGCGAAGTCGGGGCGGAGGAGGCAAGGCGAAGCCGGTGCGGAGCAAGTGCTGGAGCCCAAGACGGTGCGGAGCGGAGACGCAGGATGCAGCGCAAAGCCGAAGGCAGAGGGTGGCTCGCCGGCACACGAAGCAAGCATCACGAGGCTGGATTTGTTTTCTCTCCTTTCCACCCCACCCCTTTTACAGCCTCATCTTCTCCAGGCGAGCGCTGCATCTTCCACCTAGACGCCGCATCTTTCGGCTGGACGCCTGAAGTGGCTAGTCGAGCGTCTAACTACGAACGACCTAGGCGACGGACCCTGGCGCCCACCTTGGAACGCCAGGCAATGCCTTGATAACATAGAGCTTGAGCTTACAAGCTATTATATATTAAGTTGGTTCTTAACCCAAAAGTTTTCCTGGGCCATATTCTAGGAAGATAGATGTATGGGCTTGTGCCTTGTGCCCATTTGTCATTGCTACAACCTGTGGTATTTTTTGGTCCTGAAACTTTCCCAGTGCTTTGGAAGAAAATAGTCCATTATACAAAGAAACATTAGGATTTAGGTAACGGTCCTGCACTCCTGCTATTAGGCCTGTTCTTTTTTGCTGCGGCTTGTAGCTTTTGGTTGCGGCTTGTGGCTTTTGGGCTGTTTGTACGAGAGATTATAGAGTAACAAAAACTCACATACGGTTTTTGTCGATATAAATGAAATCAGTAAAATATGTACTACAATTAACTAGTAGACCCTATCTTGAAAAAATACTCCGTTTAAAAGTTAGTTACTGTAAAAAAAACCGAAAATCAATTTTTAAATGATGAAAAGAACAGGGCCATTATATACTTCATTTTGCACATAGGAACCAAGGACATGAAAGTACAAAAAGAAAAAAAAGCTCAATGCTGACGCTGCAAAAGATTCGTAGACAGCAGACCTAAAAGTAGAACTAATATGAGTTTAAGAATAAGCCACCTAGCATCATTAAAGTAAGTGCTAGGTTATTAGCATTTGTGAAGCTTACCGTGCTCCTTCACTAATTATAAGCATTTCTAGGTGTATTAGGATAATCTAGGGAAGGTAATCTACATAAAGGAAAAGATTTTAGGCTGTGCTTCACGAATTTTGGACATATATGGCACTGTTGATCACCAGAATTCCAATTGTAACCCCCAAACAACAAGATTTCTATTTCTAACCCCCTCCCGACCGCATGATTTTCTTGGAACTGACACGTGGCAAATTGTGCGGTCCCCGACCGCACGACCACTGTTCACGTACTAATCGTGCGGTCGGGGACCGCACCACTACTGTTCATGTACCATGACTCGTACGTATGGAGGTGGTCGTGCGGTCCCCGACCGCACGATTAGTATGTGAACAGTGGTCGTGCAGTCGGGGATCACACGATATGCCACGTGTCAGCTCCAGGAAAATCATACGGTCGGGAGGGGGTAGAAATGGAAATCCTGTTGTTTGGGGGCTACAATTGAAATTCAGGTGATCAACAGTGCCATACATGTCCAACTGCAGCTGGCCTAGCCGTCATCAATATATGCTAGTCGAAAGTGGATGTCTTGTTAAAATTGTGATATCTTTGCTATATTTATGTCAGAAAATGATGACAGAAGAGAACAACCTTGCTTATTATATCATCCTCCTTTGAACAAAACCAACAATATAGCACATCGTTTGGAGCTTATTTGTTCACAGGAAGAAACTAGTGCACTTCTGAAGGAAATTGCTATGGTTATGACATTATCTCCTTTCCAAAAGTTTGTCCTGAAAAGGCAGTCTATACTTTTTCCATAACAACTTGGTTCCTAGTAGTAATTGACAGTGAAAACTGAAAACTACAAAATTCAACTAACTCATTACTTCATCTATCACTGGTTTTCCACAATTATCACTGTTGTCCAATAACTGAGTTGATTATGGAACGCACAGGCAATCACATCCAGTTTATCACCTATCAGGCTTTCAGCAGATCATCTTCCAATTCAGCCATTTATCTAATTTCTGGAAGTACTTAGAAAATTGAGTTAAAGGGAAGGGCAATATAGGCAAACTTTGGTGCTGATCATGTTTTTTCTAAGTAGATAGGTGTTGCCATAAAACTCCGGTTTGTTATTCCCTGCCTTCACGTTTACTCTGCTTCGAGAATTTCGGGAGAATATGTTATTGTACCATTACAGCTTCTAAGATGATATTCTAAAATATCCTATGGAACCATGATAGTTGGCTTAATGTTTTCTTGGTGCCGCAACACATTGAGAGGTACATCCTACCCCCCAAAGATATAGGAGACATTGTTCGTTTATATATATATTGATAATAGATTTTATTATACATCTGTTTGGAAGACTGTAATGCTTTATTAACACAAATCAGCATCATAATTACTTCTATAGCATCGAAGAATTAATCACTTGCTGTATGCATAATATATAATTTTACACCATACTAGTTTATCCCAGTTAGTATGGATGCTCCCGATGTGTTTATTCTCCGTATAGAATAACCACATGTCTGACAGAAGTTTGCCTCTTTGTCAACTCACAATGTTGATAACCACATCTTTCTGAGTTTTTTCAGGGTTTTTGAAGTGAGCAAATCGTGCTAGGTTATCAACTGATTCTGCAATTTTCTTTATTTGTGTAACCAAGTCTGAGAGTAGTGATGCAGTAACGGCCACATGCATCACTTGCAACAGAGCCGCGTCCTCTGATAATTCTCTTCTGAGGCCTTTTGCAGCTTTGATGGCTGCAGCCATGGCGTTGTTGGCTGGAGATGGTACGGTCATCGTTTGAATTGCTTTGGAGAGCTCTCTGAGCGTCTTAGCAGAGTGCGAGCTCATTTCACCGCATGCTGTTCGAACCTTAAACGATAGCTCTGGATTGGCTTCAGGATACTGTGATCAGGAGAATGCTGTTGGTTAATAACTCTGTTCTATAGTCTTTTGATCATGAAATGGGGAGAATTTGTTGTTACCTGAGATTTTGTGTGTATCGTGACATAGGAAGCAAGAGCCTCCATGGAAGAAGCGCACTGGCGGCAAAGAGCTCCAAGCTTTTGGTATTGGCTCCATGGGTGTCGGAAGCTGAATTTGCCATGCCCAGGCTCCCATCTGGCAAAAGTGCACTGCAGTTTCGGCAATAATATTACAACTGCAATGTTTGTACGAGCTATCTTTTTTTAAGGTGTTTGTAGGTGCTTTGGCAATAAGCATAGTGTGTATTATCTGAAAAGTAAGCTTACCAGAGAGTCCTCAGTGGCCTTCGAATTGAGCACACACTTGTACACTTGGAGGAAGGGTTTGCCCTCCAAATTCTCACTCATAGCGTTTTCTCCAAAGCATTCAGATTCCATTCCTGCATACATGTATGAAGTTTTCAGTCTCCCAAACTCTGGAATCTGTTTTTAAGTCAGATGTGAGTGACTAGCATACTATATGATGGTTTACTACTTCTCCATTTCAAAACTTCGTTTTACGGGGTGAATTTTGCCGGCAGAGATGATTGGCATTGGCGGTCTGTTGGTCCCTGGCTTTATCAGCAATTTAGTTGATGTGCCTTGGCTGTCAGTAATTTTGTCCCAAGTTCCTCTGTACAATGCAGCACATATGACTACAAGCGCTAGTACTCTATCAACTATGATGTTGCTACAGAGTATATGTATGACTAGGAGAACTATAATTTGTCCGGCCAGGAAGAGTGAAAAATGTAGAACCCACTGTTGTGTTTTGAGCCAAAAAGTTTACTGTTGTTCCTTTGGAGTCTGGCCTTCCATTTGAGATTAACCCCGCATCAAGTTGCATTGGACAATAATATTTGGGAAACCAGAATGACAAAAAAAGTGCGCGAATCTTTGTCATGGAATATTGGAACGTACCCATGCATGGCACGGCAGCACATACAGACGTGAGGCCCTAAAAAAAATCAATTTTCGACTTTAATTTATACCTTCGAGGAACTGTGCCAGCTTGTCGAGGTTGCCGGCGGCGAGCTTGTGGAGGTCCTCGCCGGCCCAGACGGGGAAGGCGAGGATGGTGGTGCAGAGGCAGGTGAAGACGCCGACGATGATGGTGGAGAAGCGCTGGTGCGCGAGCTGGATGAGCTCCTCGACGCGGTAGCTTGACACGGCCACCAGGCTGAAGGTCAGTATGAAGATGGTCACGCCGTAGTCGTACCGCGCCTTGATCTCCGGGATGAAGCGCGAGAACGTCGCCGCCGACGCTGCGTGCAGTGCCATGAATAACCAGCGGTAAGCAAGCGTCGCCGTTAGGTATATGTACTTCCAAAAAAGTCGGTGCATGACTAGCAGCTGCCAGCGGAAAAGGCTTTTGCATGCGTACCGCAAGTACTGCAGTTATATAGAGACGAATGAAAGGAAAAAGGGATACCTAGTAAGAAGACGAACACGGCCAGCAGTATGGGCTCTCCCTGCGCACCGCACCGGTTAGCTACCTGATGAGCCCCGACGGCGATGAACCCAGCCACCAGTGTCGCGAAAGCTCTATTCAGGCCTTTACTCAGCGTGCCACCTGTCACGCACATACGCATATATCAGACATGCATACGTACACTTTTATATATATATATATATATATGACGCTGAAATAGGGCATCAAGCCTCTCTACCTTTGAATTACTTTTAGATATGTATAAGTGTAATGATATATAATATATAAGGATGGAAAGTCTTAATCATGGAACCTGAGCACCATGGTGCCCCTGTTATTTATATTATATAGTAAAAATAACGAGTGCTCCTTGGTGTTCAGGCACCATAGTCTAAAATATGTATGTATCGCGTGCGAAAAATTTTAAAATTTTTGGATGTCAAGTTTAACTAGTTTACTAACTAGTTCAAACAAGTTTGAACTAAATTTCGAATTGTAGTTGTCTTTTTTATGATAATTTGATTATACACACACTATTCAGTGGCTACACGTAGAATAAGCGCGAGACCCAACAAACCACCAATTAGCCAATCATCCCACAAACCCACCAATCAGCCAATCATGCACAAAAAGTTAACATCTATAATTCATGAAATTACTTACAGTTCGTAAAAATATTATTTAGTGGGGTTATTGTTATGGAAAAAATTACTATCTCCTGAATATAAAGTTATCATCTGTAATTTATCAAGTTACTTACAGTTCTCACGAGTGTTACTATCTCATACACATAAAGTTATCATTTATAATTCATGAAGTTACTTACAGTTGATAAAACTACTATCTCATATACAAAAGTTATCATCTATAATTCATGAAGTTGCTATCTCATGCACCAGGAAGCCAGGTAGTAAAAATGACACGAATTTCGCAACGTCGAAATATATTCATTATTCAACATGTATCTTGTTTTGTTAAGTTCGTAATTTCGAACACAATGGTGCAAACGGATTGCAGATCGGACATTCGATGAAAGAGTTATTTTATTTTTTTTAGTTTGTAAACAAGATAAAAAAAAACACACGTCAAGTGCACTTATTCCCTTCTCTCTCCTGCTGCATGTATGCATGTATTAAGTTACTATCTTATGCACAAAAGTTATTATATATAATTCATGAAATTACTTACAGTTCTCATGTAATAACTTTTACATTGCAATGCTACGAAAAGTTACTATCTGCTAAACATAAAGTTATCATCGGTAATTCATCAAGTTAGTTACATTTGCAAAACTACTATCTCATACGTCAACCAAATTATGCACTAACCGCACCGGAAATGTAGCCAACGACCCGTGCGTAGTGTGCATGCACACGCTCGTTAGCATAGTGTGTGTATGTATGATACTGAAATGGGTCACCATGGTGCTAGGTATCAAGCATCTCTGTCTTTGGATTGCTTTTAGTTACGTACAAGTATAATGATGTATAATATATTAGACAAACCTATTAACATTTATTAATTTGAAAAAACATCGATTTGGGATATATATCTTCATCTACGGCTTTATCACACGTACCGACAGTGTACTCCATGACGACGACGACGGTGAGCACGGCCCACAGGGTGGAGACCCCGAAGCCGTTGAACAGCGGCGTGACGTAGTAGAGGATGGACACCAGCGTGAGCGCCAGGCCGACCTTGAGCGAGTGCGCCACGCGCCTCGGGTCGTCCCGCGCGATCCTGGCCACCTTCCCGGCGAACCCGACGACCCAACACCTGAGCCTGTCGAGCAGCTCGCGGAGCCGCAGCCCGCAGCTGCTCGCGGAGCCGCCATTGCTGCCCATCTCGCCAACGTTGTTTGTCTCTCTCTGGTGACCAGCCTCCATGGCAGAACGGCGTACGATGGCTAGGCAAGCTTTGTTGATGCTGGAGACAGACAGACAGACAGACACTGGATAAGTTCGTTTTGTTTGTGAAGCGAGGCAAGCTATGGAAGCATGGTGGCGAATTAATGGCTAGCGCCGGAGGGCTTATATAAGCCGAGGGGCGAGGAGATAGAGTGCCAGCTCAGCCGCATGCGCCGCTTTTGGAGTATTGTAATAAGACAGACAGGATAGTGGAACAAAAGCACAGCATGGCGCCTTTTTCGGAGAATGTGATGAGAGATATTGTTGTTGTGTTTTGTTTCTCCTCCTCCTCCTCGTTGTTGTTGCTGTTTTTTGCTCTGTAGCTACAAGCGTTAATGATCTGATTGAAATGTGAAGCCACTGAAATATGCAAAACTTACTAGTATCTCCTACTCTCTCTCTCTCTCTCTCTCTCTCTCTCTCTCTCTCTCTCTCTCTCTCTCTGTGTTGGCCGTGCTTGTGTTTGTCCTGAAAAAATCTGGATTGATTTTTTCGTTTGCAATTCATTAATTTTTTTTCCAACTATCTTTTGTGGTTCATGCATGTAGAGTAAGATTCGCTATCTCTGTAGCTTGTAACACATCATTTGTGGAGATAATTAGTGTAGTTACATGCTTTTGACCTTACATATTCACTTGAAAAATTGTCGGATAAGGTAAAACGCAACTTGTTCTTGCCTTCCAAAGGTTTGGACGACTTACCTATGCTGCCTCATGATCTGTAGATGATGCTACATCCTCCACTCTGACTTTTGATGAACCGACAAAGCTGGGCAATGCCAAAGTATTTTTTTTCATTTAAAAAACCAAAAAGGATTTGGTGGCTTTATATCTACTCCATTTTATATGTCTTCTACTACTACTACTAGCTATCAAGATGTGCCTGACTTATCAATTTACTTTTCTGAATTTTAGGTAGATCTCAACTATAGCTTATCACATTGAATTACATATAAAAGCTTTAGTCCAACTGTCCAAGCACGCACTTCTATTTTCTGTCACACCAAATTCTATGAACTTGTTCAATGCATGTGGACAAATTTATCGTCTTTTCATCCTTCGTCAAACTCTTGCTCCACCGCTGGGCTGACCACTACTGTATGCGTCTTTGTGTACGTAATTTCCCTTTCATCTCTTGCACTGCAATTTGTGAGAAATTAACCAGTCACAGTCTCAGGTGCAACCTGATCCACAGATTCAGACTAGTGCAATGGTTAAGAGTTCAGACTTGTTGCAATCTTTACGATTGCTCCAGGACCTTTCCGACCACTACAACCACTGTCTGCAGCCGTACGACCACGTACAAGAGGCTACGACCATCTCCCGCGGCGTTACGACCACTCTGTCAGTCTTACGACCACACAGATAGTCATTTCGACCACGTTATAGCCCCTCCGATCGCTTCGACTTCGTAGTCGTAAACTTCTGCTGAAGTTTCGACCACGTTCTCTGCCGCTGCGCTGCCCTTCCTTCGATCTTGCTTGAATTACCGTAGTTGTAGCTCCCTACGACCACGCAGTGATTATACCGATCACTGTTCATCGTGGTCGAAACACCCTTTCGACCATGTTCACTTCCTCACAACGTGGTCAAAGCCCCTACCGACCACGTTCAACGTAGTCGAATCACCTTCCAACCACGTTTACCTCGTTACAACGTGATCGAAGCACCTTCCGATCACGTTCACTTCTCCACAACGTGGTCGTAACTCTTACCGACCACGTTTACCTTGCACTGCCGTAGTCGTAGCACCTCTCGACCACGTTCAGTCCTTGTTTGCCGTGGTCGTATCGCCCTTCAACCATGTCTACTTCTGGTTTGCCGTGGTCGTAATGCCTTCTGACCATGTCTGCGGATATTTTGCCGTGGTCGTAAATCCTTCCGACCACATTTGCCGTGGTCGTAAGTTAATTTCGACCACGTCTACGAGATCACACAATGAAGTCAATACTTAAGGTTTTTCTTTTCTCTTCTCTACTTCTCGCACTTTTCTCGCCTTTTCGGTGCACTTCTAGTTACATGACTCCACCCCTTTTTATACCCGGATCTACGACTTCTACTCGGGTTATGACTACGATTACAACTCGATTTTGACTCCGACTATAACTCAACTTCGATTACAATTTCAACACGAGTTTGACTACTTGATTTCGATCATGACCAAACCTTGAATATAACTTCTAAACAAGATTATTTTCAACAAGACTTACAGTCTGTCAGCGCACAGCTCATAGAGCAATAATATGTACTCGATTGCAATACAGCGGTTCTTTCATTCAGTTCATGCTAGCTTCTTGGTGCAGCTAGCTAGAATCACTCCAAGTGAACCGAAGTACAGTTCACCTATCGCTCAAAAGTTCAACCTGTAGGATTGATACGATATATATGCACGAAACAGCTGACACACACAAGCACAGAGTCTGAAGTTCTTGGTGACGATACAGGAACCAGCTGCTAGGAACGCTCCGCCGTTTGTTTCGCCTTTCTCATCTCCTCGGTAATGTTCTCCTTATCCTGGTTGACGCGACATGTGAATAACTGTTTCATCAGTAACCAGGCCGACGTAACACGGAGTCACTGACAATATTCCGAGAATATGTGCTGATATGCTCCCAAGGTTCCAAGTGCGCCTACCTGTGGTCTCTGAGGATCCCAGAAATCTCACTAGCTAGTGGGCTATGTCTAAAGCAAAATCATTACCACATCACCTGCTGACCATTCACTTCTTTTCTTTTTTCCATCTAGTTGAAAGTAAAATTTGCCGCGAAAGCGAAAGATAACTCTGATATGTATATTGGCATCTGTAAAGCAGCGTTTCTGCCTTGCATGTGCAATTGCAACCGAGGAGCAGCTAGTGACATTCCTAGGCGCAATATGAGATAATGGGATTATGGAAGCCGCCGCGAAGCCGAGGAAAATGGCCTTAGTGGACTTGCCTTTATGGACAGAGAAGGAGCCTTTCCGACATTGATAGTGCTGTCCTCTTGACTTAAGCTTGGCCTCGTTGTATCAGGCAGTCATGGCCTGTGTGACGGTACGCACTTACCGTACAACACTGTCCTACGAACTTGGCCGTACTTCTAGGGCCATCGTTTTCTGGCGGTAGAATTCTGCTCTTGCAGCGTACCTTCTCTCATGACCTTTTCTGCGTGTCACTCCCCCATCTGTTCTTGAAGCGTTTCAGCTGCTTTCTGCAGGGAGCAAAACATTCTGCCGAGGATTTGGGGTGTGCATGGTCTGGGAAAAAAGAACGGCCGTGCTCGGTTTTGAGGCTGCACTTGTTAGGTCAGGCAGGCTAGCTGTGGTTTGTACATCATGCAATGCCCCTTGGAATAATGATCTAGGGGAACTAGGAACTAGATACCACGACCATTCTCCTCCTTTTTCTTTTTCACGAAGAGCAGCCCATCGCCGTCGAATTCGTGATTATTTTTTCACACCAAGTATCACGCAGGCTCAACTGTTCCTGAAATCGCACTAGCAACCAGAAGCGTGCGTGGTACGGAAAACATACAACTTGACCCAAAAAAACTCAAAAAGTTTCCGACAAGAACTTGTGTGGTCATGGTACGGTGGAGAACTCGACCAAGAACTCCACACACTCATAGCGCGCCACCAAGGAGCTCCGTGACAGGGTATTCGAATTTTATCTCAAATTCCGTGACAGGGTATTCGAATTTTATCTCAAATTCAGTCACAATTCACCTTTCAATCCTCTTCTTTTTCAAAGCTTTACTGAATTTGTCTGTACCTGGGCATTGTTCTGTTCCTTGCAGGATTGAGCCAAGCGGCCCAAGCTGTAGAAAGGACAAGTTGTAACATAGCCTCTGGAGCCACAGACGTCACATCCTGGAGTACGCCTGAATCGCGCATGCATACAAGTAGTACGTGCTTGCGGCAGATCTATGCAACTAGTGATCGATGTCAACCTGAAATAACCCATGCAGGGAATAGAATGGCCTCTTTGCTGCGACTCGTGACTCATGAGCAATCGTTGGCAAGGCCATGTTGTAAATAAGTTTTCTATGATACCTAATTTTTAAATATATATAATATCTTTTCAAGATGAAATCTACTAATTGATTATACTACACATTGCAGTAACTTTATTTATATTGGCCGAAATCTCATGCAAGTGTCTCTATAAGTTGTTACTATTCATAAGCCAAAATCAAAAGTCAAAGCTAAAGACATATATGAACAGAAACTAAAGGCAGGGACGGAACTGAGCCTCGGGCTAGGAAGGCTATAGCCTGAGGCCCAGAAGTCCTGCTAGTAGTACCCCTCTTTAGCACTAAACCATGATATACATATTATGTCGGCCTGGCCTAAGAACTGAAAACTTAGCATCCCGGCAGTAGCAGCCCAGCAGCCCAAGCGCGTGCCCCCTCGGGCCTCACCGCCTCAGCCCACCAAAAGTGACGGTAGCCCAATCCCAAGTGAAAGGAAACCCTAAGACCTAAGTAAAATCCCCAATCCACAGGCCACCGCAATCAGCCCCCGATCTGCGCGACTGCGCCCCCGTCGGCGGCTGCCTCCCTCACCTGCATGCGTCCCGTATCTATAGTCTGCCAGACACTACCCTCACCCCTCGTACTCCTGACGTTGCAGTCCGCCGGCTGCCGCCCTCACCTACACACGGTGCATGTCTGCCGGCCGCCACCCTCGCACTCCCGATGTCGCGCTCCTGACATGGTGATGCCTACGTAGCCCCCCTCCCGGTGCTGCCCCTACTGCACCGCTCCCCTCCCAGCCGGCCCCCTCCAGTCCTCCCTGCACCAACCCCCTCCCAGCATGGCGACGCCCCGCTGGCCCTCCCTACGCTGCCCCACTCCACCGGGCCCCCCTCCCTATGGTCCTACGTGGATGCGCCGCCCCCTCCTAGTAAGATCTGAAGTTCTGAAATACTATCATGCTTAGTTGGAAATTAAGTTTGGATGATGGTGTATCTACTCAAGAACATTGAGTTTATGAAATTGGGAGACCCCAATCTCATTTGCATTGCATCTTTTCAATTTTGATGCAGTGACATGAGCCAAAACAACCTTGGTGGTGGACAATCTATACAGTACAATCTTCCTACTATTAAGCTTGAGAGGTTGTAAGTTCCTCAAATGAAGTCATGCATTTGAATTTTTCTCTCAACTATTCCGGTGCCATGGCTATTAACTGATTCTTGTTTTGCAGCAATCTCACAGGAAACCAATTCACTGGAAATTTACCCTACTCAATTTCCATGATGTCTAATTTTAAGTATTTGTGAGTATCTTTGCAACCAGAAGTTGATTTTGCTTTGGAATTTGCATCATCTGGTAGGGCTAAATGAAATTTTCTTGCTATATGCAGCAATCTTAGTCATAACCAATTACAAGGAAATATAACCGATGTATTTGCCAACTTTGATAGTTTGATAACACTGTGAGTACTTTTTCTGTGCATTGTCAGATGGGTCTTAACTTGTGTCGTAAAATCCCTCATTTTTGTTCATATTCCTGATGCTTTGATTCTCTTGCTATTTTTCTATGTAAGGTGATATAGGGATCTCTCCTTTAATTCTCTTACCGATGACCTACCGCAAAGCTTCACTGTATTGTCAATCCTTAAAAATTTGTAAGGAATGGATTTATTTATTTTATCTCCTAGACATGTCTTGTTAGAGTGTCATGCATCTAACCCATGTCTTATTCTTAGATATTTGCAGGATCAATGTACTGGTTATATCAATGTCCTGGCTAATCCGCTACTATAAAAGAGGTTATACTGGATGGCTCTATACTGCAACTATCACAGACGGTTCATACTAACAACCGTCTGTGATATTTTCACCGACGGTTATTTATACGAACCATCTGTGATAAAGTAGGACATCATAGACGATTCTTATTAATAACCGTCTGTAAAATATTACAGACGGTTGTTAGTATAAACCGTCTATGATAATGCAAGACATCACAAACGGTTCATATTAATAACCGTCTGTGATAATTCACATACATTTATTTATAAAAACTGTCTGTGATATGTGCATTATCACAGACGGTTCGTATAACAAATCATCTCTGATAATGCCACGACACCGACTCGTGGCATCTCCCCAATATTATAATCTCATCCGTTCATTTTCTCCGCATCGAATGGTAAGCACCAGTTCCTCCCACCTCTTGCCGCTTATTAATTACTTCCCCTCTCCCTTTCACTCCGAGATACGTGAGTTCTATCGGCTACTCCGAGCTAGTTCATCCACTCCTAGCTTGTTCCTCGACGACGCCAACTACCTCCGTGAATTAGCACCTCCGTTGTAACACCACGGTCGACTGCACAACACACTCTTTTTATAAATGTCGTCAGAGTATCTCGTGCAGTCTCACCGTTGTGATACAAAGGTGATGCTACCGCCGCCTCTCCTTCGCTACAAGGCATCGCGGAAGCATGTAGCTACCAAGACGGTGCTCAAGTTGGCGTCAAGGACATCTAGTTCACATGCTGTTAGGATCTTTCCTTCTTCTATATTTTTGCCATGGGTTCGTAGGATTATGATATGTGTTTTTGCATATTTAAGAGTTGGATTCGTAGGATTAGGAGATGCGTTCTTGCCATGTTTAAGAGTTAGGTTCGTAGGATAAGGATATGTTTTGCCATGTTCTTACTGTGTTAGATGGGTAACATGCTCATTATCTTGTGATGCTGTAATGGATGATTCTAATGGAATGTGCTGTTGTATTTTCTTATTTCCAAAGGGCATATATAAAATTTTTTGAGACTAACCAAAAAACCGAAAAAGAAAGGTATAGTATGAACTATCACAGACAATTTTGTGGTTTAAATTGTCTGTGAAGGACTATCACAGGCGGTTTTATATTACAACCGTATGTGATACTCGCCCATCACAGATGGTTGGTAGCTAGAACCGTCTATGATATGTGAGTATCACAGACGGTTTTTGGTTCGAGCCGTCTGTGATAGTGTTCTTCACAGACGGTTCTTGTTACAAATCGTCTGTGTTGTATTTATCACAGACGGCTCACAAACTGTCTGTGATAACCTTCGATTATCATTGATGCATAATTTAGATGGTTCAAAAAACCGTCTGTGATGGCAATTCCGAACCGTCTATGATGACTCCTTTTGTATTAATGATCTCTCCTTAATGATCTGTAAGTCTTAATCATCTCTCACATTTATGTTTTGCTATGTTTTTTTTATTATGTTCTGTGTTATAGCATTGAACTCAAGTTCTATATCAATGATGCATTTATGATGTACTTTTGTTATGTATATTAATTTATAGGTATAAATTAATATTAGTTTTAGGTGGTTAGAGTTTAGTCTAAGGCGTCGTCAAATTTTGATTCCATCACTGACTAAAGGGGTCGAGGCTGTGCTAAACTAGATAAGTTTTTAAAGATCAAGCGAATGGATCAAGTTCTCACCCGTAGAAAGTTACCGGGCACCACGAAAAGGAAGACGTTCTAGAGCTAACTGCCCCGGCTGAGAACCGTATCCGGATCAATGGAAATAACTCAAAATTTGGTTTTGCAGGGGAATGGTACGTTGTTGTTCTATCCACCGTGCATGCGCCGTGCTCGTGGCGGTGCTCACGAGTCACGATGCCGCATGAGGTCAGGGAAATAGGACCGATCGATCGGCCCAACCATCGATCCATCTGGACGTGTTATGGTCCTATATACGTACATACGGCCTGCCACACTATCTCCTGTTGATACGTCCTAGCCTATGGCTGGCATTGACGGCAGCGGTGACCTGGCTCCGAGATCGATGTTTAGCCGGTGATTGCATCGACGGCGGTGACGAACACTGTGCTTCGTCACCACACGTGTTGTAACACCCCTATTTCTGAGAGTATTATGAAACCCTCGCAACTGCCCAGGACTGTTCAGCTGCGAGTTACATCAATCGAGTGTATAACATTGCCAACACATGCTTAAGACAAAAGCCAGCTTTCTTACAATATAAAGACATAAAAGCCAAGTTTTACAATAGGGCAAACGTCCCTGAGCAGGGGCGGATGTACAGTGTTGGGTCGGGGTCAAGTGACACCAACGACCTCTGGCCCAACCCACATACCCCACCATATATTTTAGCTAGTGACCCCCATGAAAAATCACAGTGACCCCAGCGGCCCAGCCGTCCAGCCCACACTCAGCGATGCTTCGTCTTCTCCCCTCTTGCACAACTACTCAGCGACGCTTCGTCTTCTCCCCTCTTGCACACACGTCACACCAGGCTTAGTTTCCATCCTCGTCAATCTGACTTCCGTTGGTGTTACATGTGTTGAGACTTGAATGTCAAGTTCAGCAAATTTCTTTGCCTTGGCGGCGCCGTCGAAAGGTCCAGGAGAATACTCGGATGCTATTTTATGATTTGCTTCATTGCTTGAGTTCGGTCACCTCAAGGCTCAAGCCACTGACCTCTCGTTTTCTACTTTTCTCAAGTGTTAACAACATGATTTTTTGAGGAGTTGAGGTACATGGTAATCAATCAGTGACCCTTGAGTCCTTTTCATTTTTCAATCAGTGTAATCTTACTTGTTACTTCCAAGCTTCAAGAAAAATGTCAAGTAAGGAGTTTTGCCCTATGTAATGTGTATGCTATATCTATTATTCAGCTTCATGTTCTAATTTTTAAATATCTCCCTAACCTGACAGGTAGTAATACCATAATGGAACGATTTTTAAAAAGGAAACTACCACCAACCAATGATGCAGATGGTCCTAGAAGGACTTTGACAGGAGATGAAGATGGCCCATCAAATGTTAATCATACCACTCGTCCATTGTTGTTGTCGCGAAAAGAGGTAAATTTGAATGAAATTCCTTATGATCCGCCCAATAGGAAGAGAATATCACAATACATAGGCCCAAAGCTACAAGATGAGATAAGGCGCAAGTATTTGATTAGAGGGCCATACAGACCACCACCTGGCTTTAAATATCCACAAAAGGTTATATCAGGCAAGTCACGCCGATTTAATCCTGAATGGTTTACTATGTATGATTGCTTAAATCCTGTTATTGACCTGCAACTTACAGAGTTCAATGATCGTTTCAATGAGGTAAATTCGAATTTGCTAACTCTCATGGCTGCATTCAGTCCAATGAATTCCTTTGATGCTTTCAAGCATGATAGTTTAATAGAGCTAGTCAAGTCCTATCCAAATGATTTTAATTCAAGCCAACTGAAGGATCTTGATCTTGAGCTTCATATTTATATTGATAATGTTCGAGCAGATGAAAGATTTGCCAAATTGGACACTATTTCTCAACTTGCTAAACTGATGGTGGATAAAAAAAGCATCTTGCTTTTCCTTTGGTATATCAACTCCTCAAATTAGTACTTGTGCTGCCTGTTGCCACCGCGTCAGTGAAGAGATGTTTTTTGGCAATGAAAATTGTGAAAATGGTATTACGGAATCGAATTAGTGATGAATTTATGAATGATTCAATCATATGCTTCGTGGAGCCAAGCCTTTTAGCTACAATTCCAAATGACGATGTGATAGCTCTTTTTCAAAAGATGGGAACTCGCAAAGAGAAGATTTGAGAGGTAACTATTGTTAATTTCTTACAATGATATTTCTTGTTATCAACTTATCATGTACTGCTGTTAATTTATTCAGTGTATTATGCATGCATGGAACTATAGTACTAGTTTATTACTAGGTATTAGCCTCCATCAATTAGTGATGTATGTTTATAGTGACCCCGGCGATCGTTTTTCCTGGATCCGCCCCTGTCCCTGAGATACATTACAGAAAAGGACGCCACAGGCACGCCTGAGCGGAAGACGACCCTAACTCCACGTATCCTCGATCTCGTAGAACTCCACCTCTTTGCCTTCATCTGCCTCCTTATTGCTGGCTATTTCTGTTAATGTTTTTAGCAAGTATGAATACAACTACCGTACTTAACAAGTCACACGGAGCTTCGCAATAACTACATGCAAGGTATAACAAATAAAGGGAAACATGTCTATTATTTTATGTGGATGCAGTTTTAGTTGGAAACCAGATTTTAAACATAAATTCATAGCTTTCTGTAAACTTTAGGGGGTTTTCAAGGTTCAATTACCAGACCACCAACATTACCAAATCCTTTCCAAATCTACTTATGCCTTGTTGTTGGATTCACCCATTAAACACAACTCCATTGACCGGAAGTACGGCGTATTCGAATACAATTAGTCATGACTTTGCAAAGCTGCCCTACTTTACCCACAAGATTCCTTAACTCCACGCTAAAGAGTTAAGAAAACAAGGTTGTTCACTGCTCAATTCTTTATATAGCCTCTACCTAGTAGACTTGCTCAACAAACCCAGGCCACAACCTCTGACTTATCTCAGCCTACTATTGTGTGGACATCTAATAATCAAATCAAATAACAAAAACAACAATGGCGCCAACTTTCATACGACCCTTCTCTGCTCCCTTCCGTATGGACTCACACTTTGCCTCCAACCGCATATGTAGAGTTTCAATCGAATTTGAGCAGTTACTATACCAGGTTTGACGTATCAACACTTGCGGTTGGGCGATCTCTATGTTCTTTACTCAGTATAAGGGTCTAGTCCTTGTATTTTCACCGGTGGCAAATCCCCTTCTACAAATTTGTCCAGTGCTTTAACACTCCCATTGATTTGTAACATTTGCCTTCACCCTAGGTCACGGGATTCAGCGATCCTCGCCTACCCTAGAGCCACTTCTCAGATAAATATCAAATCTTTTCGTAACAGTAGATGTTGATTCTCTAAGTTATCATATTCACATTATTACTATATTTAATATTACTATGTCTTGTCAAGGTGAATATGGCCATCAAATTAGACTGGGCTTTTTCGGGTGGCAGGACATAACTAATATCATGTCATTCTAAGCATTTATTGTACATAAAATAATAGTGCGCAAATAACATAATGAAAATACAAGTAAATAACTTAGGGAATGTAGGATCAACATGTTCAAAAATATGTGTGACTTGCCTTGCGGGTTTATGATTTCGATTAACTTGTTTTCTTCGGCGGGCTGGGCCTAGACTTGAGTTTCTCCCTCCTGCTCCTGTGAACCTTCGACGTCGGAGGCTAACGCGAAACAATTAAAAATAAATTAATTCCATGCCCCGAAGGATTAGGCTAGGAATAAAAAAATAAAAGAAGAAAGAAAATTCGAAAAACTCTAATAAATTGGGCTTTTGGGCTTATAGGAGGGCTATATGGGGAAATGGGCCTGAGATTTGGGTTGACGGGCTCGAAACGCATTTAGTGAGTATAAATATGCATTTTTGGACTTTGGGTTAATTACTATTCATCGGGCTCGGTCGGCACTATTCATTGGGTTCGAACCGGACTCGGCTAAGCGGCTCGGTGCAACCACATCGGCCTGGTTCGGTCGGGCGGAACGGTGCGGGCGACGCCGTCCGACTCAGCCGAGACCAAGTGGCTCGGTTGGCATCCACTATGCATCTTCCTCCTCAGTTCACGCGCGCGCAGAGAAAACAGAGGAGCGGGCGGCGGCTACCAGCGGCGGAGGAATGACTTGCGACGGTGGCTGAGGGTATGGTTGGGTTCATGGTAGTGATAGGAGTCCATTTTGGGTGGTGGGAGGTCCGGCGGAGGCGGAAATCGCCGGCGACAAGCCCTCCTTTTTTACGGCCAATTTTGAAATTGCGGTTAAATGGGGGTTTCCTAGGGCAATTGGGTTGTTTATTGGGCACTAGTGGGGTATGGGTAGGCCTAGGGAAAAGTTGGCCGAAGCTCGGGAGGTCTAGGTTAAGCTGGCCACGGGAGGGGATGGCGGCGGTGGAGGGGTGACTGGCGCCGGGGAAGAGGGGTAATTGGGAGAAGATGGCGGCGGTTGGGTGTTGCTTCTGGGGCTATTGAGAGGATATAGGCGGAGGGAATCGGAGAATGGAGGGGCGGGCGACCGACATTGAACTAGGGCTCCGATTTGGGGGATTTCTCTAATTACCGGCAATGGGGAGAGAGATGGATGCCCAGGATGCTTGGTGAGCTGCGGGGAGGTTTGTGGAGTATCTTGATGGGGTTGGGGGTTGCTTAAATAGGCGGGAGAGGCGGTGCACCGGAGAGGGGCAAAAATCCATGGCGGTGGTGGTTTTGGGCGCTTGAGGTTTTGCAGTGTGGGCGGGGCATTGCTTGGGTGCTAAGGGACGGCGGTCAAGGTGGCAGAGGGGGCTGCTGTCGGCTGTGAGCAGAAGGCGCGCGAAATGGCAGGGGTGAGATGCGCGAACGGCCGGCGGTGTTGCCACGCGATGTGGCCGTGGCCGAGGCTATCAGGGCGGTGCAGACGATGGGTACGGCGCGCTGACAAGTGGGGGCGAAGCTGGCAGGGCATAGAAGATGCGGGAGGGCTCGCGGGGGCTTAGCGGCGAAGAAACGTGTGGGCGGCGGTGGATTTTTCGGGCGGTGAACAGTACCGCGCCAAATCCCTCCGTTCACAGGGTGATGACAAGGATTAGTGAGGGGCTTTGCGCTAAGATTGGTGTAGGATAGCTTAAGGAAGCAAAAGAGCAAAAGCAAAACGCAATTTGAACTTAATTTTTGATTTTTGCAATTCGGTTTTGTTTCACGTGTCCGAGAGTCTGGCGGTCGCTGCGTATCCCGTGGGCACGCGTTTCGTACGTAGACGTGAGAGAGAGGCGCCTCTGTGTGTTATTCGATGGGAAGTGTTACGACCTGAGTACAATGGATATCGTAGACACAATCCTGTAACTAACCCATATGACCATGTACAATGGCTCCACGCAGTCACCTAGCTACATTCATACATAACAAAAATAGACACGCGTGGCTACCTACTTAGAGTATGTCCAATGCAGACGCTTAGAGAGATGCTTAGTAATAAAAAACTAATTTTTCTTGCCACATAGGATAGATAAGGTGCTTATTTTGAAGCATCGATGCTTAAATAAGCACCGGTGCTTAGTAGGTGTTTATATGTATAACTATATCTATTAATAGATAATATAGCATCTAAGCACCTATAGAAGAGATGCTTGCATTGGAGGAAATAACTTTTGTATGGATGCTTGATGATGTGGCTATATTTTCTCTCTTTAAACACTCATATATAAGCATCTTGTATTGAACATGCTCTTACCAGTAAACAGCGAGAATTAGCAAGTTGATGTGGCGCACTGGATAGCGGTGCTAAATTGTGGACTCTACGGTGGGCTGAACGACCAAACGGTCACGACACAGCAGCGTCAACCGGCGGGGCTCCGGCCGGACCGCCTATGTATGAACGCCGCACAGGCCTTTTCCCCGGCGGGGCGAAGGGTCGACGCCTCTGCGGAATGCGGTCTCTCCACTCTACGCGAGGAAAGTCATACTGAAAGTAAGTAAATAAAGAGATAAGTAATATCTTTTTATTATACTTTAAAAGCTATATAAATCAGAAAAATATAAAAACACCTCCTAAATACAAAACAAGAACGTTCGGGCCTGCGAGCGGTGAACCCAGTGGGCCTCTTTGTCATAGGGCCAGATCGCATGTAGCCCAAAAGATTAGTGTATTAGATAGCCAGCTAGGCCCGTTTGACCATATCATAAAAAGAGCTAGGCCCATTTGGCTGGCCCGTTAATTAGGCCGTACTAGTGCACTTCACCCCTGCATTACAACTTGCAAGCTGCACAACCTGCACTTTACAATTGTACTTACACTAGTACCCTACCCAACTAGAGGATTTTCCGTCACCATGATTTGGTTTATTAGGTCCTATTTAAAAGTATTGTGGCTTTTAGTTTTTAGCTATGACTTGTAGGTAATTGCGAGAGAGATTGAGGGAATTAGGGGATACTCGCGTTGAGAAATCGGTTATTCTGTTCAAAGCGGCTCCTACGGTAACTTCTACAAATAATTTATAAAAATCACCTTCAAAAATCACTTCGTTTAAAAATCAACTTCTAAAAGATGGGGAACTGAGAAACTAACAGCACGTTTCTTTTCTTATCTCTTGCCTCGGAGCTAAGGCACATTGTAACAGTGGACTCAAAGCTGTCAGGATTTTCCTTCCACTTTGCGGCTCCGAAAGTTGGAAAGCATGGAAAACCGTCATCGAACTCAGCGCAAAGCTAGGGCTACAATTTTGCTAAGGACAACACCCCGATCGGCCAAGCATATATATATATATATATATATATATATATATATATATATATATATATATATATATATATATATATATATATATATATATATATATATATATATATATATATATATATATATATATATATATATATATATATATATATATATATATATATATATATATATATATATATATATATATATATATATAGAGTACTCCAAAATATTTTACACTGTAACGTAACAAACCGCGGGAGCGAGCTTCAATTGGGACTGTCTTACATATGTAATCTGTCATCGACTAATTGATGATGAACGAATTTGTAAGATCTAGTGGCCAATTTTCTAATGGCTCAGTAGCTGCCTGGGATACTTCATAGTTCATACTCTATGTATATACTAGATGATACCCCGTACGTTGCTGCGGAGACTGTTAGCTCCAATTACTGGCTGGTTTGAGTAATGAAGAGAAAAAAATTATGATGTGTATCGTAATATATATCTGCCAAATGAGACGTAAATATTTTTCAGTGCTTCTGTTACAAAAAGGTTGGCCAATCTAATTACGATGCGGCCTCTGAACTTCTGATAAAGGGAGGAAGGAACGGTTATGTGCCGCCGTCCGCCACCAACGGGGTGACGGGGACGAAGAAAATAGATTTGGAGAGCGACGACCAACGCGCGAGTGGCGACTTCCTCCTCCAAGTCTCCAACCAATCAACCAACCCGCTTCCGTACTATTTTATGCGCCATGTTTCTTCAGCTAGCTCAGGTCGCTAGAGCCGGTAGTGTGGCTAAATCTGGTGTCAAGTCACCTAAATTTGGTAATTTTAGGGAGACATGCGGACTTTGGGACAATATCAATACTCCATCCGTTCAAGTCTATATGATGTATTTTTAATGATTTTATTCACAAACATGAAGTATATTTCATGTTTAAATACAAATTTAGTATGATGTTCTATGTATAACTTTAATAAATATCTAGCTTTACTTGATATTATCTATATGTATGTATTAAATATAATGCTTAGAGATAACCTAATTTTTATAATATTTTCTTAGTCTATATGTTAAAAAGAAATACACTCTATAAATTTAGATGAGGAGAGTAGCAAGCAAGATAAATGATACACAGATTGGTGTTGGATGCCACCATATTAAAGATATAATGATGTGGGCCCACATAATGAAGATGGAAACTAGAAGATTAGGAGAAGCACAGTACGTCACGTAAGGGGAATCAAAAGGAAGAAATCCACGGTCAGTCGGCCAAGGCTTCGAGGCTATAAATAAGATCCGCTACATGTAGAATTTGTCCACGATCAACCTAACTTTTATCTTACATGTATTTTTATTGGAATTTGCTAGTGCTCGGATGTCTAATCCAGGTGTTAGTTCTGTATGGTTGGTTGCAATATTTCTCGACTATATATACAATATTTCTCGGCTATGCACATAACAAAAAAATTGATAAAAATCTCAATGTTATACATATGAAATCAGACCATTGCACACATGAAATCAAAACGTTGCATACACAAAATATTACAACAAAACCAACAACAATAATTTAATCACCATCGATGTCATAGACGTCGAAGCGGCGCGATGAGTCAAAAGGTGGGCAAACGAACATGGAGCTGGAGCTGAAAGCTTTTGGGTTTTTTGGATTGGAGGTGGATTGATGCGAGGCACAGAGATATGGGGAGATTTGTGAGGAGAGGAAGGGGGAAGGGGGCGGGGTGTGAGAAGCTGGAGAATGTGAGATCTAGGGCATGTTCTTTTGTGGCTGCGGTTTGTGGTTTTTTGGCTGTTCGTGTGAGAGATTACAAAGTAACTGAAATTCACGTGCAGCTTTTGCCGATATAAATGATGTCAGTACAACATATACTACAATTAACTACTAACTTTATCTTAAAAAGATATTCTGTTTAAAAGCTAGTTATTATAGAAAAGTAAAAAACTGAAACCAAAAACCACAAAAGAATAAGCTCCTAGCCTAAGCTAGATTGGGTGAAGAGGAGAGACAAGTATACTGGTGTAAAAAAAGAAATAAGTGGCCTGGAGCATGACCGCAAGGGTGGACGTGAGAGATGGATCGGAGTTGTTTGTGAGAGAGAAAGAAAGTGGTATGGCCCACGTACGTGAAGTGGCGTCGTCTGATTTTTTACTATGTGTATGTCTATACAACATTCGACTGTTTTTTATGACAAAAATAGTCAGATTGATGTGAGGCGTTAGATCTCCATCCAACGGATCCACCCATACAAGCCCCCCTCCAAAAAAATGATCTAGGACGTTGAATCTCCATCTAACGGCTCAAAATCTGACTATTTTTGTCCTCAAAAATAGTCAAATGTTGTATAGACACTCTCTTTTACTATTCATCATAGCAATTCTCATTTTATTTTACATGTACTACGGAAATAGTCTCTAGTTTCAGCAAGTAGGGCCTATCTATCCATGTAATTCGACGACATATCAATGTATTGATCTTCATCGATTTACGTTTATTTGAAAGTTATGTCTGTTCGATATTGTTTTGCATTGACGTGACGTTTAAGATCGACTTTGTCCAAGTTATCTTGCTATCGATGATTACCGTTGGTTTGCATATGCCTTTATTGATTTCGGTCAAAGCAGCAGGCACTCTATAGTTCACTGTTGGCTTAACCTTTGCACCCTCATAGAGACGCAGTGCTACTGACCGAAAATCTCCCAGCGGCAAGAACCAGCATACACTATTAGTGAATATGTCAGTACGTATGGCTGCATGATACGCGCATGTGGTTGCAATATCCTTGTATATATAATTGAATTACCGACTGCGAGTTGCTGAACAAGCTAGCTAACGAACGTATCGCTCTTAATTCTTTGCAAATGAACTAATTGAAGGACCATGCACATACATACATACATACATACATACATACATACATACATACATACATACATACATACATACATACATACATACATACATACATACATACATACATACATACATACATACATACATGTGTGTCGCCCGTTATAAATGTTCAATGTGAACCAAGCATGCGTGTGTTGCCCATTGAGTTGATCACTGACAGCTCCTAGCTCCTTCACAGTACGTACGAGTTTCTTCTCGCTTTGTTATGATCGGTTTGACTTTAATTTGTTTGATCCCCCATCTTGACCATGCATGTGTGGAGCGAGATTGATGTGTGAAATAAAGTAGAGCAAGTAGAGACGTTTCAACCGTTTAGATGCATGAAGCCAATATTAGAACGAGCAGCAAAAAAAAAAAACACTGTTGCATGGATAACATGGCAAGCTCGTTCGCTACATGCAATTACATCAATATACTGGTGAGATTCTCTCCATTTTTTTTTCGCTGATTCATTGACGTTGTCATGCTATCTTCTCCATGTGTATGAGTGCCTTTTCAATATACCATATGGATCTCTGAATAAGTCGCAAAATGATCCCGGCCGCGCACATGCGCGTAGCACCTAATCATCATCAACAGAATTATCAAAGCTCAACATCCTTATTCTATCGAACTGGCTGGACGCCAACTACTGTGTACTACAAAACTAGCTGAATACCCGTACATTGCTATAGATTTAAAAAAATTAGAACATATTTGTATGCACGTTCCAACAAATTTTACCATCCGTTAGTTTTAGAACATGTAGTATGATAAAATTTTAAAATCTGTAGCAATGCTTGGGCACTCAGCTAGTATTACAGTGCAGAGAGAGTAGCATTGGAATTGACCTGTCATCATTTTTGTTTTCACTTAACAAAGTAGATGAAAAACGCATGCCATTAATGAAACGATAACTTCACTAATCTGAATAATCGTTCCTGCACCGCGTGTCATGGGCGGATGCCGGCGCCGGGGGAGCAGAAGGCAGGAGGGGCAGGCGTGGGGAGGTGAAGCGGAGAGGGAGCGGAAGCAAGCGGAGCAGGAGGGGAGGGAGGCGAGAGAGGCCGGGTAGAAGAGGATGTGGGAGATGGTAACTGTTGGTGAAAGTGGAGAGAATGGGTAGTTAGATATGAGAGAGAGGGAGAGGGATGTTTGATATATGGTCAAGATTTCAGTATTCAGATCTAACGGTTGAGAACGGAGGAAGGGGAATGCACCAACCACCAACTCAAACTTATTAAATAGTAAATATTAAATGACCTGTAGCTCTCAGTCGCCTAACTTTTCTTTTTGAGAAAATAGTCATTTTTTGCCGATGGATCTAGATCTAATAGTCCACGTTCCCTCCCAACCAGTACGGAAGCCTTTCACCCCTGATTCCATCACTCCACGCTACCGCCCATCCCGATCCCACCTCAGTGCTGCCTCTCACCTCTTGCGTTCCTGGCCACTGTCATCGCACAGTGCTCTGCCGCCTCGCCCACACCAGCGAGGCAAGCCTCCGCCACATTCTGCTTCGTCACACCTATCATTTTCCCTGTGTCTGGTGGCCTCTTCTGTGGCTCCCTTTTTAGGCTGCGCCTGATGTGTCTTTTAATTATGACTGATAAATTTGATGAATAGTACCAACAGATAGAAGTCTAAGTCAAAAGTTAATAGAAGTCTAAGTCAAAAGCTAACTAAAAAAAATAAAAAAACAAAGCCTACACCTCCTTTTCCTCTTTGCCATCGTTTTTGGTGGCAAGTGGCGGCCCCTTTGGAGCAAAAAGAAAAGGAGGGAGTGAGGCATTCGACGGAGTGTGCGTTCATAGAAGGGGCATGTGGCGGTGGCGAGACGGCTTCACCGGTAGCGGCGCTCATGTGCACTCAGAGGCATGGCCTCTCCGATGGAGGAACTCACTTGCGATCAGGCGTGGTTTTGCTAGTGGCGGTGCTCGCTGCCCCGGAGTACGAATTTTTAAGTATATCTGAATGTCAGAAATTTGATTGATTTAAAAAAATTATTCGATAGATGTTTAGCATTTTTGTTAAACTATATATATTGATTTCAATCGAGATCATATCTCAGTTTGATTATTAGGTACTACATGATCGCCAAAATCCTTATTCCTGCAGCTATCGGCCGGCCACAAGCATTTTAAAAAAAAAAAAACCGGACACAAGCTGTGAGGCAATCTTAATTCAACACGTAAACCTACGTAAACAAAAAACATCACGCCAATGATAAAATTTTTGTTGGCGGAATCATCAGCCAAATGTTCTCTTCGAAATGTACACTTGATTTGTAACCCGTATCTTGATTTTGTAATTGTTCTCCCCAATTCAGAGAGCTAGTTATACATCAAGCCTCTCGGTTGTAACAATTAATACAATCTTTACACCCAAAAGTAGCATTAAAAAATGTAAAGAAAAAGGTTACCATGAACCATATGTTCGGATGATGAAGACTAGAAGAAATTGATCAAATGCTAGCTCTTCCTTACTTGCATGTGATATCAAGAAGGGTAGGATGCATTCAAGTGCGACGTCAAGCACGGCGAGCCCCTCCAGACCCTGGAGTGCATCTTGAGCATCTCCCTTGCCCTCTCCCTTAGCCGATCGCCGCCGGTGCCAGCCTGCACCAGGAACAGCAGCCTCGCCACCACCCCGACCGCCAGCATCTCCTGCAGCACCGTTGGGGTCGCCGAGTGCCTCGCCACCGCGTGTAGCGCGCGTACCGCGCTGTCGGTTCCCGCGGCGGACAGCCGTGTCGCTGCCCTCGCCAACACCGCCAGCCCTGCCGGGTGCGCCACCAGCTCCAAACGCCCTTCTGCGCAACCGCACAGATGGTCCATCGCCACCACCGCGAGCTCGCACGCCCGCTTGCCTCCGCTGCAGCCCTCGTCGAGGAGCAGATCCACGAGCGCCGCCACTGCGCCGGCCTCGATCGCCTTGACGCGGTTCCGTCCCCACGGGCAGAGCCGACACAGCACGTGCAGTGCCACCTTGACCGCCTTCGCCGACAACCTGTCCGCCACCCCCCTCACCACGCCCTCGACCAGCTCGGCACTCGCCGAGGTCAGCCGCGCGGGAGGCATCGCCGACAACGCCGCTTTCAGCAGGTGGATGCCGTACGTACGCGAGTGGTAGCTTGGCCGCCGCAGCACGGACGCCAAGGTGTCCAAGAAATCGTCGCCGCCTTCCAAGACCCTCTTTAAGCTGTCCTCAGAGAGCTTAAGCGAATGCAGAATACTCAAAGCCGCCTCCTCCGGCGAGCTCGCCTCTGGCGAATTCAGCACGCCGCACATCTCTTCTTGGGATACCAAAGGCTTGGACGTGTCCGCGGCGGCGTACTTCTTCACGACGGACACGAGGAACTCCACCGCGCCGGGCGCGCCCTCGACGCACCGCCGGTTGCGGTCGCTCTCGGCGACGATTTCCGCGAGCTCCCTCAGGGAAGCCACCAGCTGATCCTCCTGCTGACCGCCACCCTGCCTCGCCGCGTCCATGATTCCCACGACGCGCGCCGCGTCGACGGGCGGGCGCGGGGTGGGGAACCGTTCGACGGCGTGCGCCGCGCACCAGCCCTGGATGAGCCGGCGGAGCGTGTGGTTCGGCGTGGGCTCCCGGTCGGCGGTGCCCAGCTGTTGCTTGGTCACCGGGCACTCGCCGTGCGCGTCGGTGAACACCCACCGCTCGATGCTTTCCCGGTCGTAGGTGATCCCCGACGAGAGCGTCACCGGGTCCCGCATTATCTCCAACGAGATCGGGCACACGAAGTACTTGGGCACCTCCACCGGCGCGGGAGACCCCTCCATGAATTCCTCTTGATCCTATCACTGCACGTATCGATCACACTCAGTGTGTCGTCTACGCTTAACTATGTCTGTATCTATGTACACAAGAAGCTAGGAGAAGGTAGCATTAGCAAGAGGAAACAAAACGTCTCTGGTCGAAACGGGAAAGCTTCTGGAGCTGAAGGAGACGCGAGGGAGCGTTTATAGCCGGCACAGGGGAGAGAGAGGGAGGCCACGAAGTCCACGGCGAGAGGTGGTAGTCTTCGTCTGGTGGATTCTTTTATACGACTGTCCAATCGTGTTTCATTTATTCGAAACGCAGGTGGTGATTACCTTAAGTTGGTTGGTGTGGAACGTGAGGGGAGAAGAAATGGTGACCATTTCGTCGCGGGGAGGGAGGCGCGCCAGGGGAGCTGAGCTGAGCTCGATCGATCGATCGGGTCGTGGTTGCCGAACGGGGCCGGCGGCCACCGCGCGCGCGCGCGCGCTGACCACGAAACGTTCTTCAGCTTTGACCTTGCTGGTTTTCTTTATGATCCCGGCCGCTCCTTCCGTCGACTCTTCTCTCGTCCTCTCCTCTCTCCTTGGCTTTGAATATTTCACGCTTCAGCGAGCTGCCCATAGGACTTGAATTCCCGGCTACAGTATTCTACTCCACTTCTACTGTACGCTGTGCTCTGAGCTAGCTGCATCTTCGATCGGATGAGATGAGACCGTGGAATATAGCTTAATGAATAAGAATGCTATCTGTTCGGCAAATTCCGAAGGAACCATTTCTCAATATATAGACTCCTATTACCAATCAATTAATGTGAATAAGGATATCATATATTTAGCTATAAATAATTTAGATGCAGCGATAGAATGCTACAAGTCTATAACTAAAGAAACAGAACAAACCAATTAGTCATGTACTAACAAAATGTGAAGTGATGTGCAATTGGTACCTGCAAAAACCTATCAAATCCCAAAAACAAATCACGAAATCTCCTCAGATCTTTGCAAAATGTGGATGCCAGAGCCCGAATAAGACAAAAGCCTGCAAAACTTCCTCACAACTCGTTACACAACCACACAGCGAGGCCATTACCTGATCAAATTTAGAACAGATGCTGCAAGCAGGCAGGCAACCTACTCCCACCTAGAAACCCCACTAAATCCCAAACAAGCGTGAGATCCCGCGAGCCACCGCACGATCCCGTCAGCCGTGGCACCATCGGCACGGAGAGATCCGTTGATCCACCGTTGCTACAAACCCGTTTCATTCGATCAATGCCAACCAAGAAGCGAAGATCTCAACGCAACATCTGACAACAACAAAATTGACTGAAGCAAAAAAATTTTGAGATGATCGTGCAATAGCAAACTCATTATTTATAAGGTGATTGATTTCCTCTTAAGTATATGTCGTATTTTTGAACCGTTCTACAACCCATTGCACAGCGCAACGGAGATTGGAATCTTGGTTCTCTGTCTAATGATCGGAGTTCGTTTCTCACCAATTGTGGGTTAGGTGCCCTATTTTTGTGGACTTTTGTATGCTATTTCGGGGATTTTTTTTGGAGGGGTAGACTCAAACGCATTTCAAAGTTAATCCAATGGCTAAGAAACTCATTGTATGCTTGACAAACAATCATGCAACTTACAATTGGCAAAATTATATTTTGAAAAGGCTAAATTTGCTTGTGACTGTAGGACCGATGTCAACAAAAACAATTAGAGGGAGATGAATAATTTTCAAAACTTTTTTCTCCCAAAGGTATTCAAAATTTTCACTCAAGTGACTATGCTAGTCACCTAGTTTAGATGGCACCAACTACGCTAAGCAAAATATGGCTAGAGACTTGAGGCAACAAAATCAGCCATCAACAATACAAGGTTGATCAAACTGCCATGGATTAGCTGGTCTGACCACAGCGCCTGGTCCAATTGTAAGTGCAACGGTGGTCGACCGTAGAGCCCGATCTGACTGCAACAGTGGTCTGAGCGTTGAGGCTGGTCGGACCACAGGTCTAGGGTTGATCTGACTGGTCCTCTATTGTCAGACCTGAAAGCCTTTCACGACAAAACTCAAATATCAAGAATTTGCTCAATTATTATCCAAACACTTTCAAGTATTGCATGAGACTTATTCAAAGCAATAGGAACTTGAACCAATTAAGAATCACAAGGTTCTTGGGCTCAAGATTACTGAATATGAGAGAATCAAATCTAAAATACAAAAACACCTGTTAAGCCTACCGGGGAACCCATCATCCCCACTAACATGGGTTTTACACACTTGTACATGCTTCTCAAAGTATTTAAAAGACTCAACCCGCTAACCCTTTAGCGATTGATCCACTTATTAATTCTAACGCTCTTGATCTAAATTGCTTCTCTTTTGCGCCTCCACTCGCCATGGTTTTGATCAAGACATCAACTCGGTATTTGATCAACTATCAAAATACTATCAACGAAACTTTCGAGCACATTTCCTTGACTTCGTCTTTACCTTCACCTCAAAGTATCTTCATATGTTTTGACATGCAGCCCATAATGCCCAGTGACTAACCGCTACGTCTTCACGCATTTGAACTCCCCGAACCATCTCTATGTGCATCGGTCTCATTACTTGGCGCATCACATGCACCAACTCACTTCTTCATGATACTTGTCTTCTTTATGCTTCTTTTTTTAGTCACGTAATCTCACTCGGACTTACATGATCGCTTGGACTTTAGCTCCCTAACCTAGTCCCATCCATTGCCATTGACTACTAATATTCTCCAAGCCACCTACACATTCAAAGATCAAGCAACCATATCGAGTATAAGTTTCATGCACTTGACTCACGTTAGTCAAAACCATGCATCATGCAACACAACACAATCAACCAACGGCGCCTGTGCTGTGCACACACTCATCCAACTCAAAAACTATTTTACAATTTTCTGGCCGCACCCGTCGGTCTAACCGCACTTCCTATGCTGGTCAGACCACTGACCACTGGCTGGTCTGACCTCTTAGTAACACCATAAAATATATTATTTGGAATTTCGATTAAAATAATTTCAGTTCCACTTTTCAATTCAAGTGGCATCTAGTGCAAACTTATCCCCAAACATGACTCCCATAAGTGTTTGGTGTTTATTATCCCAAAAGAACATGGCTGGTCTGATCATTTGTCCAATGACAATCAGACCACTAACCATCAGCCAGTCAAACCACTACCCGTCTGAATCCTCACAGCACAATTTGATATCTGAATTTTTTGAAACTTTTGTAAAATTGAAATTTAACTCAACCAAAGTATCAATTGTTCATCATAAACATATACCAGATCTTGTGCATGGATAAAACTTCTGCTAAATCAAACTATATATACTTAGAGGACGAACTTTTTCTTGGATACAGTATAACATTTCTGTGGTTGCGGCCAAGAAATATTCACGCAAACTGTTACTATAGGCTAACTAACGAGTCACATCCTTTTCTGTAGGCCCACTTGTCGGCAGGGTACGCCTTTAACCCTCCTAACATTTCAACGCACCCGAGCATTCCCTAGTGGACTTTCGTAGCTTGGTGTGCTGGCTCGTACCCGTCACCTGCCATCTCCTTGATTACCGTTTACCACGTGTTCCAGTACTACGTAGTAGTTCCATTCCAACTTAATTCTGATTTAACCATATAACCTAACCTAACCGGGCTGCGTCACAATTAATTATAATTAATCTGGTCGTCGTACGACTGCAATTATATAATGTCAAAGTTTAGTGTTAACAAATTCGTAGTTAAAACTTACAACAATCAAAATCAAAGACCGTGCTTGCATGTACTAATTGGATATGCAACGTTGAACACGTTGCGCCTAAGATATATGTCTAGCGTGCGTGCAAGTTTCAAAAAGGCCAAAGGCCAATCAATCAAACATCGAGAGTTTCCGCACGAAACGAAAATGCCTGTTTTTTTTTCCTGCAAAACTGACGGCTTTTGGTTTTTACTAATAGTATCTAATTTTTAAACAGAGTATTTTTTCAAGACGCGGTCTACAAGTTAAACGATCTACACGTTAAAAGTCCAACATCTGTACCAGCCAAAATCGCAAGTGAGTATCTGTCTCTCCGTAATCTGTACCATAAACAGCCAAAATTCAAAAATTTCAACCAAAAGCCATAAGCCACAGCCATTGCCAAACATGCCCTACATTTACGCACATGCCACATGAACATCATTGTATATTTTGGCTTCTGCAACGCCTTTCTGCCCAGATGCATGCAATATTACATTCCCAGGAACTGTGCTAGAGGTCTAGCTTCGCTCCAAATAGGTTTAGCTTATGGTTTATTTTAGTTTTTAATTTATTTAAGATAGAAGTCACTTAGAACGTTTCGGTGTTTAATTTCATATTATTTTGTTTTTTGGTGGCTTTTTTGTTTTTTCCCTTTATTTTTTTGCTTTGTCTGTAATGATATAACGGTTTTTTATTTTCTATTTTTTAAAAAAAACTAACAGCCACTACAATATAATTTTACTTATAAACTAAAAATCACAACTAGAAACTTATGCTTGAGTGGCATGCAACAAGGCCGAGGATATATATGTAGGAGTTAATTTGGTACGTTTACCTCTCCGGATCTTTCTGTGATCCTAGTCATATCATACGCCGGCGCGAGTCAGCATCAGTTGGATTTGCTAGCTTCGTCCTAGTTTTAGGGCTATGTTTAAAAATTCAGTGGCTTTTAGCTATTTTACTATATCTTTTATCTGATTATAAGAAAAATTAAGAGAGTAAAAAATACTAATGTTTGAAAAGTCACTTTATTTAAAACGGCTTCTAAAGTAACTCCTATAAATAATTTATAAAAACTAACTTAAAAAACTACTTTATTTAAAAACCCTATCTAAAATCTAAAAGATAAACTGTTTAGAGCATGGACTTTGGTGTGAGCTGTACGTGCTCCATCGATCGCGTGGTGGTCGCGTACTGGCGTCGGTCGGTGATGGAAGGCGGTCTGGATTGACTCCAACTTGCAGCCTGCCCTTGTTTCGGCGAGCTGATTTCTTGCGTGTATAGTCAGACTCTGCTTCTTCTATTTTTTATGTTTTATTATAGTAATTTTATTTATATCAATCAAACTTATATATAAATATCTTTTTTATAAACTTCTTTACAAGTGTTACTATTTATAAACAAAAAAAGCCAATGTAAATAGACCCTTCCTCTTCCGATCTTTGTATGAGATCCAAGACATATCATTCGCCGGCACGAGTTAGCAATAGTTAGATTCGCCAGCTCGGTAGACTCTGCTCTAATTGGCTTCAGTTTTTTTGCTTTTTTTTATTTTTGGTTTATTTAAGTCAAAAGCCACTTAGAACAAATTGGTTTTATTTTTGGCTTATTTTAGTTTTTCTTTTTTTTCTTATTTCTTTGCATTCTCCGTGATGATATTACGGTTTTTTTAATTTTTTAAAAACTAATAGCTGCTTTAATATAATTTTAGTCAAAAATTACAGCTAGAAAAATGAACTAAAATCTAGTTGGAGTACATCTTAGGTGTGAGCTTTACGTGCTCAATCGATCGCGTGGTGGTCGCGTACTGGCGTTGGTCGGTGATGGGAGGTGGTTCTGGTTGACTCCAACATTGCAGCTAGCCCTTGGTTAAATCGGCGAGCTGATGTTACGCGTGTATAGGCCACTCTTCTCCTCCTCCTTATTACTCGGCATCGATCCACAAATACACATTGCTGACCTGCCATTTAGCTTCACGAATTAGTTCTCCAGCAATCCGTTCGGCATTTCGGCCGGCCCTACCAATAGATATATGGTGTACTCCTGTACACCTGTGTAGTGAATTCATAAAATAGCTCTCTGCTCTAGCTAGAACAGCTACGATCGAATTTGTCGATTTACACAGCCTACTCTGTCAGGTTTGACATTTGCCAGTCCAACGAAGGACAGACCCATGGGAACTGGGAAGCACTTCATTTGGGCTTTTTTTTTTTTGGTGGCTTATGACTGAAAAGCACTGTAGCTGGCTGAAAAAATACTGTAGCTGACAGAGGCTTATTTAGCATAATTAAATTTAAAAAATTAAAAAATATGTTAGCCCATTACATATAATACAAACAAATACGAGGAAAAAAGAACCGGCAAAAAAGCTCAACAAAAAGCCAAAAGTTCAGAAAAGACGAAATTTATGAATAGTGAAAAATAAGCCGGAAGCTAAAAGCTGAAGCCAAAACGATCACAGCCTTAATTCGCGTCCGAGCATTTGCTCGGTTGGCCGAGTGAGGCGGTCGGCACCTCGTCCGCCTGGCTTCGTGCCCAGGCGATATATTTTTAGGCTGCACTGTTTACATGAATAGTGCCTCTTCGATACTGTTTATATAAATAGTGTTCTTTAAGTATACGTGTACATATATAGGTACGTTCAGTGGTTAAAGTGTGTGCCTGCGCCCCCAGAGATCTCAAGTCTCTATCTACTCTTAGATATGTGCATTGAACATACTCACATAGATGTATGTAAATATAGATGTGATATTAAATATGTATACGTTTTTGTTGTACTCACAGTCTCAGAAAAAAAAACTTAATTCGAAACGCAGCACAGTCAACGGCTGAAAAGGAAATTGTTTTCTCCAAAAGAGAAAGAAGACGAAAAAGGAAATTGGTCCAAAAGCCCACCGTGCCATTAGGCAAGGGAAGCCCAAATTAGAGCGCTACGAGGGAGAGAAAAAAAAAGCCCTCTACAATTTGTCCTTGAAGTTCGAAGTGAACGCCCATGAACTCGGGCCCAAACTGTTGGGCCTCTGTGCTGATGATCCAACACTCCAAAAGCAAGATCGTGTAAGCGCAAAAGAAGTTTCAAGCGCCCAGAGCGCGGCCGCTGTTGATATCAACGCCTCGCTGCGGGCCATAGAATAGCAAGTATGCTTTACCCCTGTTACTTGAGGCTGCGATTAATGTCTCTTTTGTGTACCATAGTTTTTATCCGTATTTTTAGATATAACAATAGACATCAAAAATGCCGACGTAGAAGATGTATATAATTTTAAATTAAAGAAGCTATTTAAAAATCCACTGTAAAAGGTCGTCCTATTTACTTTAATTTTCAAACGAGTTAAAAACTAGAAACTAAAAAAATAGAATCGTAGATCTAAATTGCTTTAGTAGAGATTTTTCTCGAGGAAAAAGACGTCTCTCTTTCCTCACTGTCAGTGCACCCGTGCTCCCTGCATTTCTCTTTCGTGTTACATGTGAACCCCGTCATCTACGTAACCCCAATACAGTACATTTTTGTTTCAGAGAAATGCATAAAAAAACTGCGATGCCATTCCCCCCCTGATGGGGCGATGTTGACGGGCGGCAGGCCGCCGCGTCCTCCTTTCTCTCGTATTCTTTTTTTTTCCTGGTAGGCGCGCGCAACGTAAGGTGGTGGACCCCACACTGATGATATAATTTAATTAGTGCACCATTTTATCCTTTGGGTTTTCTTAATCGTTTCTTGGGCAACCACCAGGCAGGGAGGGAGAAGAAAAGAACGGATAAAAGAAGAGAAAATTGAGAATATGCCCTCTAACTAGATAGAAATTTATGATATACCCTCCTTTAGATCCTAATTGATAATATACCCTCCTTTAGAGTGTTTTGTTGGAAAAATACCCTTTTTATACTATTTAGTACCTTTTAAGTATACTAATCCGTATTGTACTGTATTTTGACATTAGGATGACCATTTTGCCCCCATGTACGGCTGTGAAGAAGATAAGTCTCGATTGGGCATTGCTTGGCTAGGGTTTCCCGGACCAAACGGCGGCGCGGCAGAGGGTGTGGGGCGGAGGTCCGGCGGCCGACGGAGCGCGGTGAGGAGGTCAAGGGCGCGGCCGACGGGGCGAGGGCGGCTCACGGCCAGGCCGGCCAGGGCGGCGCGCGCTCGACCAGAGCGGCACGGGGCCAGCGCGGCTCGCGGCCAGGGCGGCGCGGGGCCTGCGCGTGCTCTGCCAGAGCGGCGCGGTCCAGGGCAGCTCGCGGCCAGGGCGTTGCGCGGCCAGGACGACGCGGGCCAGGGTAGTGCGGGCCAGCGCGGGCGTGCGGCTAACGGCTGGCGGCGCGGTCCAGGGTGGCACGCGGCCGATTTGCTCCAGCGGCTGATTTTCCCGATTTGCAAAGGCAGTAGGAAGAAAAGAAGGCAAGGTACGACCCGATTTGCTCCGGCAATGGTGTAGTGGCAAGATGAATCCAAAGGAAATCCCTCTAGAGTAAGCTTCTCACTCCTATATCTCTTCTTATTCTTGTGTGTTCAGTCAATGTTGGTAGGAGCAAATGTGGAACGAAAGTAGCTAAAATTCAGTCCCTGTTCAGTCCCTAAAATTTATGTTTTTTCTCCTCTCGAGTTCAATCCCCCTCGAGTTGGGTCGATTTTGACTTGCATTGATGAAAATATACCAAATGCTATGGTAACCTCATGTAGTCAATGTCCTAGCACAGGCAGTGCTTCTGGTCACCCAGCCATTTGCTCCGTTGCAACGACAGATGAAGGTACCACTAACAGTCCTGTGCTTGCTTGCGAATCACCAGGCATAGTTGATTGGTCTAAACTCGTGATAAATGTTAACGTTGATGAGAATGACGATAGAGATGTTGTTTTGGAAGAAGATGCGATGTATGAGTTCATAGGTTTGAGGGTCGAGGATGAGAGGAGGGAGGCAAGGTCTAAGAAATCAGTTGTCAATCCTTTAGCTCCCGAACTTGAGAATGAGATAGCCGCTGCATCAATGGAGGTTGATGACAATGTTGTTGAAGATTTTGAATATATGGATGAAGAGAATCCCACAAATGTCGGTGATACATATCCAACCATAGATGCTTTTAGGATGGCCATGAGGCAACATGCAATCAAGGGGCAATTTGATATTTACACTGTTAAATCTGATCAGACCAGGTTCAAGGCAAAGTGTAAGGGGCAATGGTGCTTATGGCAAATTAATGCTCATAAAACTAAGGATGGGAGAGCCATCAGGGTACTAACTTAATGTATTTTTTTGCTAATTTGTATAGCTACATGTTCTTATTACTAAGCATGTCTTGTGCATATGCAGGTGACAAAGAAGCCATTTGAGCATGATTGCTCGTCGACTAGTAGAGTAAAAACAAGCATGGGGTCACAATCTTGGGTAGCTAATAAAGTTGTGAAAGCATTGCGGAGAAATCCAAATCTAGGTGCCAAAGAACTCCAAGAAAGACTAGAAATTGAGCATAAGGTCACTTTGCAATATGATACCGTATGGGCGGGTCGTCAAAGAGCAATTGATAAAATTTTTGGGACATGGGAGGAAAGTTTTGAGGATTTGTATAGATTCAAAGCTGAGATTGAGTTGAGGTCACCCGGTAGTGTTGTAGAGATTGGTACAAGAAAAGTAGATGGAGAGATTTATTTCCATAGCTTTTTCATGGCTTTGAAACCATGTATAGATGGCTTTCTCAATGGTTGCAGACCATACTTGAGTGTGGACTCTACACACCTTACTAGAAAATGGAAAGGTCAATTAGCTGCTGTCACAGCTTTAGATGGTTATAGTTGGATGTTTCCGGTTGCATTTGGCTTTATAGAATCTGAAACAACCAATAACTGGACATGGTTCATGGAACAATTGAAGAAAGCAATTGGTACTCCTCCTACACTTGCACTACAAGAAATCTGGGGTTCTGTGACGGCATGTTTACGTCATAAATTCTGGATTCTTTGTCATAGCAGTTGTATTTCTAATCGCCGACCAAAACCGTATGCCAAAGACCCAAGAAATTTGACGATTTTACCTGCCGGTTGCCGTCTGCTTGCTCCCAATTTCCGAGTAGGAGGCATCGTGTTCAACGGTGGAGTAGAGGAGGACATTGCAGATGTCGGAGTAGGGCACGTCGTCAGCTCGAGTTTCGGAGCAGTGGGCTCGTCGGCGACGCCTGGAGATGTCGGAGGGGGGCCAACGGCGGCTGCTGGAGTGGTGGAGTGGGGGGCACGGGCCGCGGCTCCTGTTCGACGGAGATGGAGAGGATGGGCGATGGGATGAGCCCCGAGTGGGTGAGGGGATGGGCGACGGAGACGGTGAGGATGGGCGAGAGGATGGGCGAGGGGGTCGGGACGGAGAGGAGCGTGTGTGCGGCGTGGGAGGAGCGGATGAGCCCCGAGTGGGGATGAGAAGGGCGTGGGGGCGGCGGCGCCTAGCACGGCGAGTGGGGATGGGGATGGGCGACGGAGACGGTGAGGATGGGCGAGGGGGCCGGGACGGAGAGGAGCGCGAGTGCGGCGTGGGAGGAGCAGATGAGCCCCGAGTGGGGATGAGAAGGGCGTGGGGGGCGGCGGCGCCTAGCACGGTGAGTGGGGATAGGAAGGGTTTAGGGGCTGAGGTGCTTGTGCGGATTTTACAACCCTACCCTTGATACAGGGTTAAATGTCCCAGACACGTTTGGATAGAAAGGTCATTGCACCTTAAATTTTTCGGGTCCAGGCCGCTCCGGCCCAAAACTTGGCACCTCTGCCAAAATCTGGCGCCCATTGCCCAAATCCTGCCGCCTAAAGCAATTATTAGCTTTTCTTCCAAAAAAATACATCTAAGGTGTTGTTTGGCAATACAGTATTATTTCGTAGGTGCAAACTATTTTCGCAGGTAGTTTATTGTGCAGAACAATACTACCGCTTTATTTTACAATTGAAACTGTTGTTTGCATAGAAAAAATACTTTCGCTGAAAAGTGCAGCATTTTGTTTTTTTATTTTGCAAATAAATTGTGCTGCCTGGCAAATAACATGGGCCGTGGCCCGTTAAAACTGGACCAGCAAACAACACCTGGGCTATGGCAGTGAAAAAAAATTGGGAAAAAAGCATGACATGTGGGGCCCATTAAAATACAAATGACTGTGGGACCAGCTAGCTAATTCATGTTAAAATTTAGATAAAAAATTTATGACGAACTGATATTGTCATTACTTTATGACAATTGCAAGGTAGCATGTTATGACAGAACATAGATCGTCATAAACATAGTACTTCTCTAGTTTATGACGACTTGTATTGAGTCTTAATGACGAACACATAATTTTCGTCACAAAGTCATGTTCCCTCCTGAAAAACATCATAAAACAGAATGACTTAGCGACGAATTGATTCATCGTCACAAAAAAATCGTCATAGATCCCCAAATTTCTTGTAGTGTTGCTATATGTTCTGATGCATGCAAAGGTCTTGAGAATGCAGTGCAAAACGTCTTCCCTTTATGTGAGCAAAGGGAGTGCCATAGGCATCTTATGCAGAATTTTGTGAAGAAGTTTCATGGTCCTGTATTTGGTCACATGTGGCTAGCTGCAAGAGCATATAGAGAAGACAAGTTTAACTATCACATGGGATAAATACTTGAAGCATGCCCTGAAGTAGTGTTGGATTTTAAATTGCTTCCACCATTAAATAAGAAATCTTCTGGGAGGCCTAAAAAAATAGGATGCAAGGGGCTCTAGAGAAAAGCAAGTCAGGGGCATCTAAAAGACAAGTGCAATGTAGAAAATATGGAGAGCTTGGGCATCGATCAGATGGATGCCATTTGAATGGTCCTAAGAAGAGGTATTTGATATCTTCTTTCTCTCATTTTCCTACTGTTAATTGCTTCACTTAATAATGTGGTATTTGTAGGAAGAAAAATGGTAACAACCAGCATGGAAGAGATCTCCCTATTGGCACTCCACCTAGAGAGTTTATCACTTTGCCACCATCACTGCAAAACAGCCCGGGCCCTGTTACTAGAAGGTAATACAATTTCATAATCGTGCAAGTTATAAAACTATGAATGTGGTCTTTCAAGTTACTAATTCACTGATTTTTTTCATGACATCTTAACAGGCAGCTAGCTTTAGCAATTGATGGTGAAGGCACCTCACAAGGGACATCAACAAGCACACCGGCACCTGCTGTACCAGGACCATCAAAACCTCGTGCTAAGAAGATGACACCTAAGAAGAAAAGGGCAAGATTGGTTGACAACTGCTAGCTCATGTCATGTTGTTTCTTTTGGCTGTGTTGCTTTGTATGATCTGTCCAGGAGCAAACTGTTAGCTCCTTTTGGCTATGTTGGTTTGTATGGTCTATTTAAGTCCAAGAGATTGAATCTGTAGTGGAACAAATTAGTTTGCTTTGTACTGGAACAGATTGTTTTGGTTATGTTGCTTCAAACTATTAGCCCATGCGTTGGAGAAATTGAATCTGTGACTTTAAATGAATGTGGAGATTGGAATATGCCTATATATCCTGTTTATTTGAGTGGCATGGATTTATCATGCCCAATTTGTTGCACTGTACGTAAGGTGTTGTACTGTTATTAAGGCCAGATCATCCTGGGAAGGCTAATGGGTGCTCAAATGATACACAAGAAGTACTCAGGGGTAAATAGGTCATTTTAAGTGAAGGAATACAGAGAAATACAATAGAAACTAATGAAAAGGTATAAAAAGGGTATTTTCTCAACAAAACACTCTAAAGGAGGGTATATTATCAATTATGATCTAAAGGGGGGTATATCCTAGATTTCCATCTAGTTGGAGGGCATATTCTCAATTTTCTCAAGAAGAAAGAAAGCAACGGCAAAGTTACCCTGTAGATGACTTGGCAGAAGGATCCGGTTCTTCGGGTTTTCTTACACCTCGTGGTGAACTGATGAGAAATGATTGTTTAATGGATCATCTGTTTATTCTTTAGTGCTGCTGTGTCCTTGATTAGGTCATGTTGACTCGGTGCATTACGGGCCTGTTCTTTTCGGCTGTAGTTTATGGCTTTTGGCTGAAATTTTTGAATTTTGGCTGTTTATGGTACAGATTACGGAGAGACAGATACTCACTTGCGATTTTGGCTGGTACAGATGTTGGGCTTTTAATGTGTAGATCGTTTAACTTGTAGACCCCGTCTTGAGAAAATACTCTGTTTAAAAGTTAGGTACTGTAGCAAAAGCCAAAAGCCACCAGCTTTTGATGTAAAGAACAGGCCCTACAGCAGAACTGGTAAATTAGGCTCCGCTCGTTTCGGCTTCAGCTTCTGGCTTCCGACTTATTTTTACTATTCATAAATTTCGTCTTTTTATGAAATTTTGATTTTTTTGTTGAGTTTTTTTGCCGGTTCTTTTTTCCAGTATTTGTTTGTATTATACTTAATGGGCTAACATATTTTTTAATTTTTTAAATTTAATTATCTAAATAAGTCTCTGTCAGCTACAATATTTTTTAAGCCAGCTACAGTGTTTTTCAGCCATAAGCCACCCAAAAAAAGCCCAATGAGCACAGCCTTAATGGTTGCTAAGCACTGTGGCGGAAGGCCTGCTCAGGTGGCCTTAATGCAAGTTTTTTGAGAGTTTTTTCACACCATAGCTATTAGTAGCCTTTTCAGTGTAATTAAATTAAAAATAATGGATAATATAAAAGAATAAAAAAAGACAAAAAATAAAAAGTCAAACAAGACGAAATTAAAAAGTTGGAAACTACAAGCTTAAGCCTACTGGAGCACCTCCTAAGATTTTACCACATTTCGGGCTAAATTCTAATAGGCTAATATACTAAAACTAACGCCAATTTATAACGATACCATGACATTACAAAAGTAAGCCACAAATACATCATTGATATGAAACTTTAGTTTAATGCTTCAACATAAAATATAATGAAGAAAACATGGCAAAATATAAATAATGTAGTATGGTAGAGATGTAATTTGAGTACCTAAATAAAGACACCGGGAGGCCAAGGCACCAAGTTGTAGGCCACAGGGAGGCGTAGGGCCGCAGCCGCGTAACTACATGGTGCCATGCTGGGAAGTCGGTCGTCGTCGCCCGTCGACCATCGCTGAGAGCTGAAAGCCTGGAACCTGGAGGGGGGAGAGGCACGAGGTCGGAGGCAGCGCTGCAGCATAGCCGCGCATGGCCGCAGGGCAGGCACGCAGCCGCGCGGTGCCGTGATGGGAAGCCGACTGCCATCGCCCAACGCTGAGGGCTGGAATGTGGAGGGGTAGGAGGCGGCAGGTGGCAAGCGAAGAGGCAGCGAGACACCGAGACGGTGGAGCAGAGGATGATCCAACGGCTCCTATCATTGCAGAGGGTGGGCCCACCTGTCGACCAGACAATTAAACAACAAATTACAACTGGACATGTGGCAACCTGCTATTGGTTAAAATGCCCCGAACGACGTAACAGGCTGTTACTTTTTTTTTAGCTCCGTAACAGGCTGTTGCTAACAGCACGAAAAGCAAATGTCAATCACCAATCACCGTTCTCTCACGCCCTAGTATCTGCATGTGCAAGTGGGGCGGTGTACCTAAGGCTCTACTTGTATTTGTTCCTGTTAAGAAAGATTAAAAATCAATTAGCATAGTGGCCTACGTACCTAGGCAGATATTATTTTTAGAGTATATTTAATTAGTTTAGTGGTACATAGGTAATGATAATAAATAAACTACATCCGAAAAATAAAGGGTTACAAATTATAGGAAAGAATTAAAATATTAGAATTTCAGAGTGTTATCAATTCGATTTAATTTTTATATTTGTATAATTAGTTTCATTTATGATATTAATGTATAGTAGTATATGTTAAACTTTTTCTTTTAATATGAGCCGTTATAGCAAGCCACATGAATTTACTCTTTTCACATATATCAGCACTATGAGTTACACAGCTAGGCATAATCAAGATGGATAACAAACTCATTACTCCTTACCAATGGACCAAAAGGAAAAAAAAAGTGAAGTAATTGATTTGGTGATGGCAGTAACGCTACGAGCTCACCAGGTTTTAAACGAAAGTCCAATCCGGCTTGTTGGGCGATCTTCTTTAGCCACTCGCTGGTGGCCGCGAGCGCCTGCATCAGCGACAACGTGAATGACGAGGTTGGGTCCATGATGGCGGTGACCTTGAGGAAGGTGGCGGGCACGCGCTGGTCGGCGAGAGCTTTGATGAGGGCGATGTGCTACGCAGTGCTAATGTTTGGATTGTACTTATATGGACTCTCTCGTTTAATTTAAGGTGTTATAACTTAGGTCCATCGAATTAAGAACTAGATGTTTTAGTTTTTTATGAGAATTTCTAGCATGTTTCTTTTTTTTCATAGCAACTCTAAAAGATCTATCATCGACTTTTAGTAATAATTAGATATAAATACTCGATGTTTCAAAGTGGCTTCTTTACTTCTTCCACTATCGTCTTGCTCCAAAGTAAGGCAGGTGGTCACGAGTGCATTAGGTACCTCACTCCTCTCGTTCTCGTCACGTGCACATATCTCTCCCTTACCTTTTACATCACTCATCCTCATTTTCTAAAAATCATTTCTTTTAATTATATCTTTATTTAAAAAAAACCATGGTAAAGACCGCTCCTAGATGGAAAGGAAAAGTAGCTCTCTCATTGTCACAACAACTTTCTTGTCGTTCCAGTTGCTGATGCTGATGCTACGTCTAACTGGTTCGCTTGTCTTGCAGTGTTGGTACGTCGAGCCAAACCAAACGCAGACACATTGGGCCAGATGCATGCACGGAAGGACTAATGGCTCTTACCATAATGATCGACCCCACGAACTGTCAATCCCTCATTTCATTTCGAGAATTTTCCATCGATTTTCTCAATTGCCAGACATTTCTGTGGTAGGAGTAATAGCATGGTTACGAGGACCTTTACACTGTTGCATCGACGTATGTTGCAGACATCGGATGGCTGATACACGCCAAAAGTAGTAGTCTAACGAGGATTCTGTAGCGGGCAGTGGGAACTTCCAACCTTCGTATGTAGAGGCCTCTGAATTAGGTAGGGCCAAACAACAACGAATTGGCCATCAGACTTCTTTTTTTTTTTTTTTGGTTCGATCGGCCATGGGTGCATCTGACCCCGGCCAAAATTACTACCCAAATTCATCACAAAAGTTTAGCGATACATGAACAAGTATGGGTGTACTTTACACGACAAGGGGTCCACTAGGTACTCCGCTCTCAGCTTATATTGCAAGCAGAACCAGCAGACGGGAGTACTCGACTTCAAAATTGTTACACCATGTGGGTAGATCATGAATTTAGTGATGATAAATAATTGATATTTAGGTTATATTAAAATTTACATTTGTGAAAGTTTTGGTCGATACTCTTTTGGAAAACTGAAATTGCAGGATTATTCAGAATAAGTAGTCTAACCGCCTTGTATTGGGCGATCTGCCCGGCAGGTTTCAACCATGGATGGTAGTATGACCAGCTGGCTTCAACCACGATCGGTAGTCGGTAGTCCGATCGGTCTTGTGATGGATAGTCCGATCGGTAGATGTTGACCACGGGAGAACGACCACGACAAGTTGACCACGGTAGGTCATGGTAAGTCGACCACGGTAGGTCGACCATGGTAAGTCGACCACAGTAGAACGACCACGGCAGAACGATCACGGCAGGTCGAGCACAGTAGAACGACCACGGCGTGACGAGCATGGTAGAATGACGAAGGCAGGTCGAGCACGGCAGAACGACCGTAGCAAAACGTCCAAAGATGATCTAAGCAACAGTGAACCGGTCATAGCTACGGTAAATCGGTCGTAAGCAACAATGAATTAGTCGTAAGAAATAGTGAACCGGCCGTAGTTACAGTGAACTAGTTGGAGGTCATAAGCTCGTCTACTATAATAATCGATCGGTGATCGGTAGTCTATGCTATAAAACCTGGTCGATACTCAGTGATCGGTAGCTGTAGACTTTGTGATCGGTAGTCTAAGCTTCGCGATCTGTTGTCATAATCATAGGCTTTATGATCTATTGTCATAGGCATTATGATCGGTAGTCGTAGACTTCATGATCTGTTGTCGTAGTCATAGAGTTCGTGATCTGTTATCGTTGACTGTGTGATTGATAGCTGTAAGCTTCACGGTCGATACTCATAGGTTTCGAATATTTCAATTCTTGTGATCTTCGAGTATCTCGAGTACTCATGTCTAATGGGTCAGCGGTCTGATTGGCCTTTGCATGGCGGTCAGACTGGTCTTACTAGATGGTCTGAGGTTGATTTTTGGAGAACGTGAGACGGTCATGGTCGGTGATAAGGAGGACCGGGACTAGGAGGGGAAAATCTGAGATCAAGGCGGTCGAGGATGTCACGAGGTGATCGGGCTCACACTGGAGCACATAGAGATCAAAGGTGGATGATGTGTGGAGAAGCTACGAGAGGTGCAGTCCTAGAAGCTTCGACATGTGATGAGGTGGATGATGCGTCGAGAAGTTACGAGAAGTGCGGTTCTGGAGGCTTCGACATATGATGAGTTGAAAAGGTTATAGAATGTGTCCGTAACTGGAAGGTTTTGGAAAACTCATGTTCGGAAGGACTTCAGGTCCCTTGATTTTTAGAATCGGTTAGAATTTTGTATCCATGTTGATGAGAACACGGTTTGGGGCTCTAGCATATAAAAGTAGGGAGAGGCAAGTCTTTAGCCGTGCCTTTATTCTTTTTGCAGGGCTCTTGGGAGAAAGCTTTTAGAACTTTTGTGCTAGGGTTTGAATGGTGCCATGAGGGCACTTTATAGCCACAAAATATGTTTTAGAAATAAAAGATCAGATTTGTTCCAGAAAAGTTAGTTGGCGTCGGTAGCATGTCTTCTAGGCGTTGTCTTTGACTTGTTCTCGTTTTGACCAGAGTAGTACAACACGAGATAACTTTCCTTCATCGACTTGATCGCACGTCGAATCGTCCACTCAATTAAAATCAAGAAAGTGCGTAAAAATCTTTATCAAAAAGAGTATTTTGATTTTGCTATGACGTCTGGTGAATCTATTGATGATATTCTCGTTTTGAGAAAATCTTGAGTAATTTGCATGCGGTGTTAATATTATTCCTACTGATAAAGATAATGCAACCAAAATTTTGAGATGTTTAGGTTCTAAGTGATTAATGGTTGTCACAACTATTAATCAAACTATCGATCTAGATATTTTAACCATGTTTAATCTTTATTCTAGATTAAAAATCTATGAGATAGAAGCTTTGCCATCTAAAATTGATAAACTTTCATATATATCACTTATGACTAACCCTGTGCCGGTTGCTTCATCGAGTTCTTTATCTAGTGTTTCTTTGTCTACTTTGTCTTCTTTTTTAGAAGAACAGTTCGAGCAGCTCACGAAAGAGGACTTGGTGTTGATCCCCTCACATGCATACAAGTCACTCAACAATGTGAGGATGAGAAAGCGAGGTGGCACGTCAAGTTCGATAAGATGTTATGAGTGTGGTGAGCTAGGTCACATTAAGATGGATTGGCTCAAACTCAAGGGTAAGATGATCAAGGAAGACAAGAATTATCATTGTCGGCCATCCAATAACAACAATGCTATGGGTGGCAAATTCCGTCGTAAGTTTGCTGAAAAAATCATATCGACTATTGAACGTCTTAATTTGTGTGATGTAGAGTATGAGAGTTGCGAGGATGACAACCATGACAATGATGATGCTAAAGGTTAGAAGAAGAACAACGACGACTTCATGGGTATGTGCTTCATGGTAAATAGTGACGACGACTACAGTGATTCTAATAAGGTAAGACCATCGTGTGATGAGCTTGAAGATGGTTTGGTTAAACTTGCTATTGAATTGAAAATGACCAGAAAAAATTGAAAGAAAATAATTTTGTTGTTGAAAATCTTAATTCAGAAATTGTTAGGTTAAGAGTTTTGGTTCCAGATGATGATTCATGTTCTTCATGCACTAACCTATTAATTGAGTTTAATAATGTTAGATCTATTAATATAAGTTACATGGATAAATTTGACTTTCTTAATACTGAATGTGAGAAATTGCATACTTGCTTTGCACTTGGTATAACTGTCCATGCTTATGTTCTTATTGATTTGCTTGTTACCGAGAAGAATTTGAAAAAGATGAAAATTGTCCTTATTGCTAGTTCGCTAGTTCAATCCTTGTGTGCTAAGAATCTTAAGTCTAGTGAACCCTCTCCATGTAAAAATGTGAATTGCTAGAAGCTAGACTTAATTCATCTCATAAAATCAAATCAACAAAATGCTTTATCGTAGTTCAATCTTTGTGTGCTAAGAATCTTAAGTCTAGTGAACCCTCTCCATGTAAAAAATGTGAATTGCTAGAAGCTAGACTTAATTCACCTCATAAATCAAATCAACAAAATGCTTTATCGTGAGACACTTTCTTACTCTAACTGTTTTAAGCTTAACATTGAAATAAAAGCATTGAGTATACAACTCAATCATTTTGCCGAAAAAGAAAGATTGGTTCAATCTAGTCTTCCAAGAATCTTATGATAGAACATGTTAAGTGCATATCATTGGCTAAAGAGAATGAGTATCTTAAAGAAACTTTAGAGAGATTTTATTTTTAACAAGAAGAATTTGAAGATAATCTTGGACAAATTAAAAAGAAATGTGAAAAATCATGGTTTAGAATTTAATTCTGTTGAGCATGCCAAGAATAATCTTCCTAAGCTTATTAAGTTTTTTGAACCTGAAAATTTTCAAGTAAGATCTGAACCAAGACAAATTATCTTTAAATCTATCGGTATTGTGAAGGATTCCTCTACCAAAGTGGGTGCTGTGAAGGCGATAGATACGACTTCTTATCAAGTTAAGTACTAATGCACTCATTGTGGCGGAGATAGTCATTTGGTTCAATTTTGCTTTCAAAAAGCAAAGAAAGAAAATAGAGACGAGTTAAGGAAGGGTTCTCGAGTGGTCTGTACAAGCTCCTTATTGTCGCTTTGCTCCTTCTAATCAATCTTCTGCAGGTTCGGGAGTTTTTGCTACAGGACCAGTCAGACCAGGTGTTTCCATGCGACCAGACCGGTTGGTGGTCTAACCAGCTTTGCAGAGGTGATCAGAATGTCCCATGGTTGGACCAGCATTTCGACCAGTGTTTTCTACTCGATTAGACCGGCCGACGGTTAGACCAGCCTTGCAGAGGCAGTCAAACCATCTCGTGGTTCGATCAGCATTTTCCACACGATCAGACCAGTTGTAAGATCGAGGAGGCCGGCTAGAGGAGGTGAATAGGAAATTTTAAAATCTTTCTAGGCTATGACCAAATCTAACAATGCAGAAGAGTAAACTATTTGGTTTTCCTAAGTAGGGCCTAAATTATATAAATTTGACTAAGTGCACCATCAATATAATTTTCAATCAAGATAAGCACAACCGATCCACTATGGCAATGCGATAAAGCCATGTGGATAGGTCATGAAGTTAGTGATGATGAATAATTGACATTTGGGCTGCATTGAACTTTGCGTTTGTGAAAGTTTCGGTCGATGCTCTTTTGGAAAATTAGAATTGCAAGATTATTCAGGATAAGCAGTATGAACACCTTGTATTATGCGGTATGCCTGGCATGCTTCGACCACGAATGATAGTTTAACCGGTTGGCTTCGATCATAATCGGTTGTCGGTAGTCCGATCAGCCTTGTGATAGATGATTCGATCAGCAGATGTCGATCACGACAGAATGGCCACGCAGGTCGAGTACGGCAGAACGACCACGGCTGAACAACTGCGGTAGAATGACCAAGGATGATCTAAGCAATAGTGAACCGGTCATAAACTACAGTGAACCGGTCATAAGCAACATTGAACCAGTCATTACTAGAGTGAACCTGTTGTAAGCAACAGTAAACCGATCGTAAACAATAGTTAACCGGTCGTAGCTATAGTGAACCGATCGGAGGTTGTAATCTTGTTTGCTACAATAACCATTTAGTGATCGGTAGCCTATGCTAGGAACCTGGTCGGTACTTGGTGATTGGTAGCTGTAGACTTTGTGATTGGTAATCATAAACTTCGTGATCTGTTGTCGTTAATTGTGTGATCGGTAGCTGTAGGCTTCATGGTTGGTACTCATAGGCTTCAAGTGCTTCAATTCTTATGATTTTTGGGTCTGATGGGCCAGCGGTCTAACCAGTCTGTGCATGGTGATCAGACTGGCCTTATTGGGTGGTCTAAGGTTGATTTTTGAAGAACGTGAAAATTGAGGTCATTGATGGTTTTGTTCACGTTTATGGATGGACAAGGGTGTGTTATACGTGTGTGGACTGATGTTGGTCAAGTTAAAGAGAACTTGTGCTAGAAAAAAGTTTTTTGGTCTTTGCATTTGTAGGTTGAGCGTGGAGACAGTCATGGTCGGTGACGTGGAGGACTAGGACTAGGAAAGGGAAATCTGAGGTCCAAGCGATCAAGAATGTCTCGAGGTGATCAAACTCACATTGGAGCATGTGGAGATCAAAGGTGGATGATACATGGAAAAGTTATGGGAGGTGCGGTCCTAAAAGCTTTGGCACATGATGACTTGAAAGGAGTTATGAAAGGTGTCCATAACTGGAAGGTTTTGGAAAACCCGTGTTTGGAACGGTTTCAAGTCTCTTGATTTTCAGAATCAATTAGGATTTCATATCCGTGTTGATGAGAACACGATCTGGAGCTCTAGTATATTGTGGTTTTTGCAGGGCGTTTGGTAGAAAACTTTTGGAACTTTTGTGCTAGGGTTTGAGCGGTGCTGTGAGGGCACCTTGTAGCCACAGAACATGTTTTAAAAATAAAAAATCAGATCTATTCTAGAATAATTAGTCGACATCAGCAACGTGTCTTCTAGGCGTTGTCTTTGACTTGTTCTTGTTCCGAGAAGAGTATTACATGGCGAGATAACTTTCCTCTGTCAACTAGATCAAGCGTCAAGACGTCCACTCGATTGCCACCATCAGCGTCGGTAGGGTGAAAAGACCAGAGCACATCTTTTCGAAGGCACTGTTTTCTCGAAGGCATAAGTGATTGAGAGGTTCTATTCCCAGTGTCAAAGATTTCGAGTACATGCAAACCGATCGAAGATCAAACTACGAAGCGATCATAATTTATGACTGGTAAGGAATTTTTGACAGTTGAGCGATCGAGCGAGCGGTTGAACACTTGTAAGTTCAAGCTCTATTAAGTTGGTTTTGGTGAGAATGACAAATACATTTGTGAAACTAATATATTTATTTATTATGATATTACTTAGTCTCATTTGGATGAAAAGGTGAAAAACATATGAGGTATTCATTCAATATCACATTCTTATCTTATGTCATTCCTCGGATCCGAAATATAGAATGAACTTCACCAAATTAATCAAACTTCACATTCTTATCTTATTTGCACACATTTGTGGGGGAGTTCACTCTATATTTTGTGATTTCATTAGTTTTGATCTATGTTCCATTTTCACATATTAAGGATCTTTACTTTGAAACATATCTCTTGAGTATATATAACTTTTGTAGTTCATATATACTCATAATCGGGTTGTCATCTACTTTCTCCATTATGTGTTGATGATTGGATGATTAATGACAATCGGATAAGTAAGCTTTGCTTTGAAAGCTTATTCTAGAGTATATAATTATTGTGTTTATGTTGTATACTCACAATTCAATTTCTATCTTATTATTTGTTGAGATTGTCATGAATTACCAAAAAAAGATTATAGAATCTAGTCCCTCTGCTATGTGTTAATTGATGGCAATTGTTTTATGCCTCATCGATCTAACAATGCTGAGTGGTCGAAACCATCATTAAATTTACGACATCTGAACGGTTGAGCACCGAGCGGTTAAAACTTTCATCGAGCGCTAAGAGATTCGAAAAAATAGAGTCAATAATTTATCCTCTGATTACAATATTCGATCCTACAATCCTAGCCGACTCAGCCATGACACACCATGATGATGATGTGATTTTGTTCATGCACGAGTGAAACATTTGGCGTTCCTTGAAAAAACAAACGAGTGAAACATTTATCGAAGCCATCGAAACGATCAAATTCTGGCCTACGGCCACGGCCACGGACCCGTTCAACCCTCCGTCACTACAAACCCGGCAGGGTGAACCGTTGGTAACAAGGAGAGACATCACAACATACCTCTTGTTTTCACCTTCTAAAAAGTTATTTTTCAGTTTTTCTTCAATATCTATAATTAGTTATAGTATATATTAAAGTAATTTTGTTTATATTGATTAAAATTATATGTAAATTTCTGTTACTCTATTTTCTCTTTTATAAATAATCTAAAAACTATAAGCCAAATAAAAAGAACATGCCCTGAAACACCCATCACGCAAAGAGAGAACCACCGGCGACGCGGAACCGAAGCGAGCCGAGTCCACTGCCGCTGCCGTCCTGCCGCAAAGACCCCAAAAAAGAACGATTCTTCCACGCCCGACGCCGCGCGCGGAAACAAATCCAACGGGAAAAAAAACAAACGCAACAACGGAAGCGGACGTAAACAAAATCCGCCTCCGTTTTGTAAAACCCGCACGTCTTATTGACCCTTCCCTCCAACTGTGACTGCCTTGCCGAACTCCCACACCCCACACCACACGCGCTCCCCCACTCCGGCTGCCTGTCTCATGTTGAACCCCTCCCACTCCCATTCCCGTCCCGATTCCCTTTCCCCCCTCCTCCACGTCCTCTCCCGCGCCGCCGCCGCCGCCGCCGAGAGCTCGTCGCCGCCTCTGCCCTCGGAGCACCGGGCCCGGGTGACGACCCTGCCGCGGATGGACGCGCCGTCGCCGTCGGGGCGGCCAACGACGCCGCGGCGGCAGCTGCAGGGCCAGCGCCCCCCGCGGCTCAACGTGCGGATGGAGTCGCACGCCATCAAGAAGCCGTCGGGGGCGCCGGCGCCGGGGCAGGCGCAGGCGCAGGGCCGCCGGGAGCAGCAGCAGCAGCCCGGGACGCCGCCGCGGGAGCCGGTGATCATCTACGACGCGTCGCCGAAGATCATCCACACCAAGCCCAGCGAGTTCCTGGCGCTCGTGCAGCGGCTCACCGGCCCGGGCTCGGGCCCGCCGCCGGCCGAGGCCCAGGCGCAGGCGCAGGCGCAGGACTACCAGATGGATGAGCCCGTGCTGGGGCAGTCGTTCCTGCCGCCGGAGCTGCTGCTCTCGCCGTCGGCGGCGATGTCCCCGGCGGCGAGGCTGGCGACTATCGAGAGGTCCGTCCGGCCGATGCCCGCGACGGCGCCGGAGTACGTGGACGTCGCGGACGGCGGGGCCGACGACGGCGGCCTCGCAGCTGTTCTTGCCTCGATCCGGCCCGGCATCCTGTCCCCGCTGCCTTCGTCGCTGCCGCCGGCCGCGGCCTCCGGGCTGTTCTCCCCGCTCCCGTTCGACCCGAGCTGCATCAGCTGGCTGAACGAGCTGAGCCCCATCCTTCGAGCCGCCTCCACGGGCACCGCCTCGTCCGGCAGCGGCGGCGGCGGCGTCACGAGCAACGGCGGCGCCTCCCGGGCACCACCATCCTACTACTCCGACCCCTTCGTCCCAAGCCCCCGCAACCTCCTCGCCACGCCCACCGTGCCGTCGCCGGCGACCTGCGCGGAGCTCTTCAGCAACCTGCCGGATCTCTAGCCCGCCCCCGCCGCGTCCTCTTCTTTCTCTCGTATTCTTTTTTTTTCTGGTAGGCGCGCCGCGCGCGCAACGTAAGGTGGTGGACCCCACACTGATGATGATAATTTAATTAGTGCCCCATTTTTATTCTTTGGGTTTTCTTCGTTTCTTGGCAACCACCAGGCAGGGAGGGAGTAGAAAAGAACGGATAAAAGAAAGAAAGCAACGCGAAAGTTACCCTGTAGATGACTTGGAAGAAGAATCTGGTTCTTCGGGTTTTCTTACACCTCGTGTGAGCTTGATGAGAAATGATTGTTTAATGGATCATCTGTTTATTCTTTAGTGCTGCTGTGTCCTTGATTAGGTCATGCTGACTCGGTGCATTACAGCAGAACTGGTAAATTAATGGTTGCTAAGCACTGTGGCGGAAGGCCTGCTCAGGTGGGCATAACGCAACCTTTTTGAGAGTTTTTTTTCACCATGGTAGCGTTTTCAGTATAATTAAAATTAAAAAATATTATACTATCACAGACAATACAAAAGAATAAAAAAAGACCCAAAAAAGACAAAAAAAAGATAAAATTAAGAAGTTAGAAACTAGGGGCCTGTTTGGTTGGTGCCTAACCTTGTCATACCTAAGCTTAGGCAATATGTGGCTGCCACAGAAAGTGTGGCTAACAAAATCGAAACTACACTTATGGCAAAGTTTGGCAAGAAACTGAGTCTATGACGTATGGGGCCGGGTGCTAAGAAAGTGTGGCATGCCACAGTTACGTCAGTGAACCAAACAGCTACCTAAAAACTGTGGCACGCCTAACTTGTGGCTAGACAACTTCTGGTCATGAACCAAACAGGCCCTAAAACTTAAGCCCACTGGAGCACCTTCTAAGATTTTGCCACATCTCGGGCTAAATTCTAATATGCTAATATCCTAAAACTAACATCAATTTATAATGACACCATAGTAAGTCCACTGGAGCACCTCCTAAGATTTTACCACGTCTTGGGCTAAATTTTAATAGGCTGATATCCTAAAACTAACATCAATTTATAACGACACCATGGCATTACAAAAGTAAGCCACAAATACATCGTTGATATAAACTTTAGTTTAATACTTCAACATAAAACATAATGAAGAAAACATAGCAAAATATAAACAATGTAGTATGATAGAGATGCAATTTGAGTACCTAAATAAAGACACAGGGAGACCAAGGCACCAAGTTGTAGGCCACAGGGAGGCGTAGGGCCGCAGCCGCGCAACCACATGGTGCCATGCTGGGAAGCCAGTCGTCGTCGCCTGTCGACCATCGCTAAGGGCTGAAAACCTGGAACCTGGAGGGGGGAGAGGCAGGAGGTCGGAGGTGGCACAGCATAGCCGTGCATGGCTGCAAGGCAGACACGCAGCAACGCGGTGCTGTGATGGGAAGCTGACTGCCATCGCCTATCGCTGAGGGATGGAATGTGGAGGGGTAGGACCGTAGGAGGGCGGAGGCGACACCTGGCGAGTAGCAAGATGGGGATTGGGGTGACTAGACGAGTAGTGAGTAGAGTGGACCGGGGTTGGGCTGACTGTAGGGGGTGATGATGATGGGTTGTGGTCTACTGGTTGGGTAATCTGTAGGGTTAGCCTCGGCTATAGCCTACATAGTACGAGGCCTAGATCTGCCCCAGACTAAGCACTATTAACGCTGAGTTTTTGTTTTCTTGTGCTATGATGAATCGGTGATGTTCTCGTGTGATCTGACCATGTCAGTGTTGGCAAAGGCAGAGGGAGAGCTGGGCGGCCTACCCCTCATGGTATTAAAATTTCTAATGTAGCCCATCGATTTTTAGCGAATTTCATTTGTAACAATACTTTTTTTGTTCCTTTTTATCAGATATCATCACTTTTATCAGATATCATCACATTATACAGCTTATTTGATCCCATAATCTAAGGGGGTGATCGGTTCGGCTGAAAAGCTCGTGGCTTATGGCTGAAAACACTGTAGCTGGCTGAAAAAACACTGTAGCTGACAGAAGCTTATTTAGCATAATTAAATTTAAAAAAATTTAAAAATAAAAAAATATGTTAGCCCATTACGTATAATACAAACAAATACGGGAAAAAAAGAACCGGCAAAAAAGCTTAACAAAAAGTCAAAAATTCAGAAAAAGACGAAACTCGTGAATAGTGACAAATAAGTCGCAGCCAGCTTATGGTAGCTATGTTGATCGCTCCCTAAATCTCTGGTTCTCGCAAAAAGCGAGAGCTGGAAAGGAAAAAACTGTGGCTGAATATGGATGGCGGATGGGGCCTTCGCGTGTGAACGCAAGGTGTTTGGAGGCTTCGTTTGGTCGCTCGCACGTGCTTTGAGGAAAAGCTTCGGTTCAATGGCGGAAAAGCGACTACAGCCACAAATGCCCGAAGCCGAAAGAGCTCCATCTGGAGTGCTCCTGCTGGAGTATCACGCTCATGGCTCATGGCTGTTCGTTGGTCGCATTGTGCCTATTCCGGCCTAACACCGAGCTTGATTCGAGCATACACGCTGGAGGTTGTCTAATCCTTGCCAATTGTCTGGTCATAGTGCAATCGAACGTTTCGAGTTGCTCTCCATTTGGCATAATTAAGTTCTAGCTCTTGATATTCGTTTTTTTGTGTGTCTAGATATCACCTGGATGTTTTTTTCCTAACAATCATCTAGATTTGAAACCATTAGATTAGAGATCTAACGCCTCAGGGAAATTTTTTTTAGAGGAGTGGAAGATTTTTTTTGGAGGGAGGAGAATTCATGGCCGTTGGATTTTTAATCTAATGGTCATAAATCTAGATGATAATTAGAATGAAAATATCCGGATGATATTTATCAACATCCTTTTTTTAAAAAAAAAACTCTTGATCTTTTGCTGTATTGACCCATTCTCTGCTCTCTTTTAACGGACTTGACCCATTCTTGTAGCCAAGCTCAGTCTAAATTTTGCCTGTCAGCGTAAACTGAATTGAGCTCAAGGTTGGTTTGACCTCAGAACATAACACCCCTTTTAAGGTAAGAGATCCTCGTGCAGCCGTTCCGATGAGAATGTTCGTCCTGGCCTCCTGCGGTACATTGGTCCACTCAAAGGAAAAGTGCCAGGATTACTGTGGTACTTATTTAGGTTTAAAAGTTTAGAGTTATAGTTTATTTTGCACTATATTTATCGAAACTGTATTGTATATACTGGTAGCTTTTCAATATAATTTAATTTTAAAATAAAAAAGTTATATCATTACAGGCAATACAAAAAATTAAGAGAAAAAAAGGCAAAAAGCAAAACAAAAAAATTAAAAAGTCAGAAGCAGAAGCTCGAATGAGCAGGCCTAATTGCTGAACCAAGTACTACGATGAAATGATGAGTTAAGGAACTTGTCTTAGGTCCCATTCTAAACTGATGTGGTTTTGATTTTTTTTACTGTAGTTTTTTTTGTTTTTAGATGAAATATTAATATAGCGATTGTTAGTTTTTTTCTAAAATATTTAATTAAAAAAAAGAAAAGAAAAAATATTGTTGTATCTTTTATAGATAATACAACGGAAAAGAAAACTACCTTAAAAACCATCGTATTGAAAACGACTTTTGTCTTCGAGGTGAGAAGGTCTCGTTGTTTAGAATATATAATCAGCTAAACATAGGTCTAGGAACCGTACTAGAACATCACGGTGTTATTTCCGTAGCGTGTCTCCCTCTAAGTCCAAGGATCAGACCAAACAGTCTGAACAAAAAGGATGGTTGTCGCTCGGTTGACCTAAAATAAACTGGTTTATAGCTAAAATTATATTGTAGTTGATCGAAATAACACTGTAGCTGATTGTGGCTTATTTGACGTAACTAAATTTTAGAAAATTAAAAAAAACACGTTAACACATCACGAACAATGCAAACAAACATAAAAAAGAACCAGCAGAAAAGCTCAAAAAAAATAAAAAAATCAGAAAAAATAAAATTTATAAATAGTAAAAAATAAATCAGAAGTCAGAAGCTCAAGCCGAAATAAGCGGAGTCTAGAACTATTTTCAAGGGTACTTGTGATCTTAATTGCTCAAGAAGTTCAGCCTGGCAGTTTATTCCAACTGTTGGCCTAAAATTACGACAAACATCGTCACCACATTTTAAACGCCACTCTTCGGTCTTTTTCCTCATTCAGTCAAACCCAACCTAAATAGACTATGCAAACTTCGTTGAAGCACCTTTCCGCTTTCCCAATGGAGAATGTCTCTTGTCAGAGAAAAAAATCAAGAACAAGTTGGCCCTTATACTGTAGTGTTACATCACTCGGTTATGGTCGAAGACGTCATATTCCTTTCTGAAAAATCACATCTCCTTCTGTATTTATCGGGGAAAAAACAAAATGAATTCTAAGTCCAACCATCGCCGGCGAAAGAGACGACAACGCATGAGAATCCACGTGGTGGATGTGAGTTATTTCGGAACGTGGAGTGCTTGCATTGTGCTTGTCATACTGTTCTCGAGTCTCAGCTACTGAAAAATATCACCACAGGTACTGCAGTGCATCCATATGCGTCCCGCTGGCCACCGTGGACCTTGGTGTGCCGTGTACGTGTGGGGCCTATCAGCCACATCCTGTCAAGCTCGAGAAGAGCCAGCAGCCCAGCACCATAGCTAGCCCCCACACTGTTCGATTGTTACCGCAAGAAAACAGGGCAAAAATCTCTTATATTCTCAAAACATTCTCTGAGCGTATGGTTTGGCAACATGGAGTACAGGATCAATCATCAAACAGGGACCGTTATGCGTACAGGACTCTATTCTGAAGTTAGTACAATGCGTACTACAATAAACTATTAAACTCTTAAAAAAAATATTTTGTTTAAAAGTTAGTTACTGTAGTGGAACTAGAACTGTAAGCCAAAACTGTTGAAGCCATTTTGCCGAACAGGCCTTAGTACAGTGAAATAAAGGGCATGATCCTGACGATAATTAGTGGAGTCCAGGAAAGCGCCAGTCCCAGGAGCTGATGCAGAAAGGAGTTGTCCTTACTGGCCTGACCCGAAGTAGACTAAAAATGCAGACAAAACATCAAGACTAAATAGTTTGGTCTACATAGAGTGAAGGATGAAAAGTAGACAGGGATAGCAAGACGCCGTCCTGACGTCAGCTACACCAATTGCACCAATTGTGAAGCGCCGCGTTTCTACACTAACCATTGTGGCTAGCCTCGCAAGTTTAGCACGAAATTAACCATATAATTAATAAAGTCATCACACCCATTCCAATTATTAAAATTTTACAATAAGTCAATCGAAGTAAAAGACGATAAAGTAAAGAGATATAATTTATAACATACATCAGAGTTCAATATTATTACATTTCTTTCCATCATCTAAGGAATACAGTAATTACATTTTCAATTGAGCTCATCACATACACAATTGTAATTAACTAGATATTACAGAACAACCGACAATATTAATTGCGAGAAAAGCAAATAACAAGATACTAAAAAGACCAAACAAAAGAAGAAATTAAAAGCCAGATTGCTGTTCGAACCCTCGTTAGGTTATCAAATTGGGTGTTTCGCTCATTGAGATACCAAACCATCCGGGGCTAGACGGCATTTCTCGTAGCCGTATGATTTCATCATCCAGCGTTTGAAACAAACCTGAATCCATTCCCAATCCCTTTTTCACTAAAAGCCAACAAAGAAAAACCAATTTTTACCGAAGTACCATAACCAACTCCACTATGGAGGTAAAAATCCCACAACACAGTGGCAACACAGAGAGAATGGGATAAGGCCGAGGGAGCGACCAAAGGAAGAGAGAGAGAGAGAGTCCATTTTCACCCAAACCACAGCCGGCAAGCACATTCCACCAGATCCATTCTATTTCCCCAAAATCCAGCAAGCCAACCGAGAAGGAGCATGGAGTGAAGTTCGGCCACCAAGCTAGATGAGGAGAAGGCACAAGGAGGAGAAGGAGGAGCCAGTGAAGGAGAAGGACAACAACCCTAGGAGGAGGCAAAAAGCAAAACGAGCACCAGTCAATCGAAGGATAGCCGAGCCAAGCACAAGCAACCAAGAAGATAAAACCACGGTTCTACCCAAATCAAGCCAACCACATCCGACAAGGTATCCCCCACAACCCATTTTTGATCTTGCCATCAACATCATAGGACCACACCACATGCATCATCACAATCACAACCATCTCACCAAATCCAGGGCATACATAGAGGTAAGCTAGAGGTAGAAAGGGGAGAAGATAGGGAGGGGAGTAGAGTATACCAGAGGATAGCCAACCGCGGCGACAGCATGCCATGATCGGCCACCGTGCACACTCGACGACCACCCACACTCCCCGACGTGTGAGAAACCTCGAGCCCCGTCATATCAAACCAACCAGATCCACAACCATCACCACCTCAACCTCATCTTTATCAATAACAACTCTAGTCAAAGATTAAATCGCATGCAAAATCCAAGAACTAGAGGTAAATTGAAAAGGGGAAATCTGGAGTAAAGGGAGGAGCTTTGGATCCCATAGTCGGAGTCGAATCCATGATGCCAGGAGCTAGATCCGGCTAGTGATGAGCCGAGGAGGTGCCAGGGCAACCGATGACAGCTGATTCGGGCTAGGACGGTGACTGGGTACGAGGAGAACTAAGGCGCAACAAAAGAGCACGAGGGAAAGGGAACTAACCAGGGAGAGAAGCCAGCGGTGCAACTTCAAGGGCCAGTTGGCTAGGGAATTGGCTCAAAGGGGAGTGGCGGCATTGGCAGGGAGGCGACAGTGTTGAGGAGGCATCGACCAGGAGAGATAGAGAGAGACCGAGAGAGGAGTGGAGTGAACGAGAGATAGGAGAGGAGCCAAGTTAGTGGGCTAAGGCCCAGTCGGCCGATCGATTAAGTGCGAAGAGAGAGATAGATAAGAGAGTATATATTCGCGTATTGTTATATTGAGTATTCTGTTGCATGCTTAGTTGCATGCTTAATCATTTAAGTAGTATTTAACTTGCAAAACTTAGTTAATAATTGTTTGTAGATATTAAACTAAAATAATTATCATTAGTAAACTAACTTCGCGTGGTGCTGTAAGATAGCCTTTATTAATAAATTCTGAAATCAGTTAATTCGACCTAGGGAGTCGCACAGGAATGCATCGACATAGCTTATCCTTTACATTCGTAAATTGAATCGTATCATATGTATTAAATGCAGGAAAAGAACCAGGTCCGAAGGAAGGGTTTCACCCAAGCGAACTTGAGACTAAGACTTTCGATCAACTCGCAGGCAAGCATACTTTTGAACATGTGATTAGATTATCTTTGGTTAAAACAAGTATTTACCTAATAAAATATTATCACCCTGTACAAAATGAAATCATTTTTTAATCCAGATGAATGCTATGATAGAGAAATGAAAGAGGTATAGCAGACGTAACTAATGGAGCAATTGACCTGCAGTATAAGTAAATGGCGGGCATTGGGTGCCTTGGGGAGGTGACAATGTGAAAGGTTGGGGCCCTCTGCATAGGGGTAAAATCTAAGGACTTAAACACTTCACCCAGATTTTACAATCCGGAATCTACTGTGTTTAATTGCACTATTCCCTGGATCAGTAGATAGTGCGCACAGTTACAGTTCTGAATATCAAAGTACATATCATGCGGAAACGTAATTAAAATAATAAACTTACTCATGGGCCGATTAGGCCGAAATCAATAAATTGCAGCAACGGAAGAACGAAGCACACAGGTGGGACCTTCAGGACATGCCCACAGGCAGCCAACTGGAGGTTCGCGACCTAGCCCTTGACATCTTCATCTTCATCTTATCTGCCAGCTTGTCCACTCTTGTTGCTGAGGCGGGGCGATTTGACTCCTGATTCTGAATTTTGCCGCAAAAGCGAGCGTGAGCACTCCGACCCCGTGCTCCGCGAGCCAATACACAGAATGCAAATAAATAGTATGCATGGCATAACAAAGGAAAGGCTCGGGTTATTTTATTTGCCAAAATTTGCTTTTAGCAGCATTATTATTCTTATTTAATCAAAGTTTTATTATTACTACCTAACTCCACACTACAATTACCAACATCGACTTAATTCACTGAAAATGCACTCTATTTATTGACTGCTGTCTAAAACTCCAAACGGCAAGTATCGTCATTTATTTAATCCACCGATCATACTTTGTATTTTGAATTACTATTCATCAGCCCCTTACCTTTGAACTCTAATAATTCTCTAACATAATTACTATCGATCCACCGATATCACTTGTATTCAATTCTTTTGTCATTGATTCCAATTCCTAATTCATCTCATTTTCTTCTATCTATCACTAGCTAATCCTCAAATATACCTCCACCGAAAATTCAATTTACCAAGATTATAATCCATTAATTGTTGTGCATCCTCCAATCTTCTCATAAATTCAATTCGTCCCTCTAGTACTTGATCAACTCCTATTAATTCCCTATATTGACAACATCTCCCAAGGATTAACAATCACTATTATATATCCCCCAAGAATATCATTAATCAAGAATTATAATCCAATACTTGTATTATTCCACCAAATCCTCAAAAATTCATTTGATTCATCTAGTAACTGAATCTATTAATTCTAATATTGACATCTCCCAAGAATTTATTTATCAGTGTCATAATCCAATATTTATTTGTGCAATTCCTAAATCTCCAAAAATCATTTAAATCCTCTATCTAGCCTATCATTTAGCTAGACTTCACCAATTTATTTCCTCCAGAACCCACACTATCATTTCCTATTCAAGATCGACATGAATCCACCAATGCCTTTATATGTACTCTACAAACATTCCTCTCTTTTACTCGCGACCCTGTTTATTCCACCCATATTTTATTTTGTAAGAATAGAAATGCCACTATTTGAAATATAATACATAAAATTTCCTGAGACCTAGCAGTTTTGAGCAAAAACATAATGTTCAAGGAATATTAACATGAATTTCCATACATATGGCATCACACCATATGCCTAATATCACCATAATTTCTCCATACATACGGCATCACACCGTATGGTATTTTTCAGCGTTATAGCCGCTTAACTTACCACTGGGACGACACCCAGGACAACTCAAATCTGGGCTTTCCTCTGCCCTTCCACTTTTCCATTCCCATTTTTCAAACATTTTTAAATAGAACTATATCTAGCTAAGTTCCCATGTCTGCCCTTGACCGTGGGCACGGCTATTCGAATAGTTTTGACTCTGCAGAGTTTGTACACTTTCACCACAAGAGATAGATCTACTCGTTGCCCCACATGATTCCTTAGCCATGTGGTTGAATAGACTATCACAGGGCCTTTACAATGCATAGTCTACTGTGGTTACGCCCGCTAAGGTCAACCTTCCGTAGTAATATTACGCATACCTCGGGAAGGGTCCCTCGTGAGCCATCACAGGCAAAGGCGGGGAATATTACGCATCCATCCCTTTGCTCGTGGTCATACCTTCACGTAACCACTTAGAGCCACACAAATTAGTAAACCCTGCCTACACTTTGCCAGCTTGTGGTTGTACTGTTTTACACGGGTGACATGACAAGATTCAGTCCTTAGTGTTATCTGGGCGGTCTACCACTAACCCACTTGTGCAATCACTGCACCACACACATACACACCATCGAACCAATCCGCCCAGATAATTAAGCAAGTTGGGGAGTGTAAAATAATCATATCCAACATATACCAGTCATTATCACAATGACTGCCCAATACCAATTTCTCATGATTAAAAACGACAATGATACCTGGGGCATTTCAGCTCCGTGGGTATCTATGCAGTACTAAGCATAGCATATATTAAGGACTTATTTTGGAATGTTATTATTATAGTTTTGCTAGGGCGACAAGGTTCACACATTCAAACATTCAAAAGGAAGGGTAATATTATTCAAGATAAACAATGGCATATAACTAGAATATCAAATTTAGCATGTATTTGCATAAAAATAACAGCATGCAATTTGTTAATTTAAAACAAAGTAATTTGCATGAAATGTAGGTTCAACATGATCAAAGTATTGACTCGCCTTGGTCACAGTGGTCGGGTGCTTGAGTATCCGGGGCTTCTAGTGACACGGCCTCGAGTTCTTCCTCTTGAGCTTCGTAAGCTATTGTAATCGTGCGCGAACATTTGGATAAAAAGAAAACATCAAATCAACAAAATATCACCAGAACTTCAAATGAACTCCAAAAATTATGGCTTCAGTTCCATTGGATAGATCTTGAATTTAGATGAATTTAGAAATTTGTCTCACTCAATTTGGAGTTAAAATGAATAAGTTATGATTATTTGAAGTTCTCTGTTTAGTTAAATCTCAAAATTTATTAAATTTCTGACAGTGGGTCCCACATGTCATTTTCTTTTTATTTTAATTCTTTTCTTTCTGTGCCACTGACGAGTGGGTCCAGGTACTGCTCATTGGGGTCCATCTGTCAGCAGTGGCTTAGTGCAGTCGTGCCACTGACCGGTGGGGCCCACCTGTCAGCGGGGATTTTTAAAAGAAATCGCTCGACCGCAGGCGCGGAGCCGGGGCTCGAACGCGCGCCGCGGGAGCGAGGGGGAGGAAGAGATAACGCTGAAAGCTACTCGGTCGTTCGAGCGATGCTTACCATATAAGGGCCGTCGTTCGTGCCGCCGTCGTACTACTCATGATCCTTCCTCGTCTTCTCAGGGTTGACCTCTTTTTGGTACTTGATGCCAAAGGGGGAGAAGGATGGAGAATGTATTGGGGCTTAGACCTTGACTTTGCTTTTGGACCTATGGGAGCTTATCTACTTTCGTGTTATCTCTAATGGTTGTAATGAACTCTTGTCTATGTTTGATGTCTGGATGTAATAACTTTGAATTTCTTTGCTCTAAATGAAATGAACCTCATGATCTCATATGTTCATGCTACTACTTGTTATCATCTTGTTGCCACATTTGATTATCTACACATTTGATATCATAACTATGTCTTGTGCATCTTGTATGAATCATTGTAATCTTTATTCCATGCACATGTTTAGGGGGAGTCACACTCTCTCTTGGACGCCAAAATGAAAATAGTCCACGTTATCTAAACAAATCTTATTGCATAAGGACTATTCTCTCTTTTGAAGTCCACATAGAATATACAATTTGTTGTCAAACAATTTGATATATTCAATCTTTCATTTCTCAAAATTTGGGTTGTCATCAATTACCAAAAAGGGGGAGATTGAAAGCATCTAGGCCCCTAAAAATGATTTTGGTAATTAATGAAATTAAGAGAATATGGAATATGGTACTAACGTGTTTTAATGAGTATGCGAAGGGTTAGTCCACACACATGAGCGACAAGATGCAAGCCAAAGGATACGCGTGAAAATCAAAATTGGCGCAAGACAAAGGTATACTTAGAATAGGACCCCTTTTTGAATTTTACCGGTCTTAGGTGAATGGTGGAAGACCGGATTATAGGATAAATGATCGTACCATCAAGGGGGATCTTGGCTAAGTAGCTTGAATACTTATCTCATGTGCCAAATGGTTTTGTCCTAAAACTTGCATCCATTAAAGAAATCTAGCTTTCAAAAGAAATCTTGCTCTGTCTGGAAAAGCGGTAGTACCGCAGTTTTGAACGTCGGAACTACCGGAAAGCGGTAGTTCCGCAACCAAAATGCGGTAGTACCGGCCAGCGGAAGATCCGGTTTTGGAGCGGACCGATATTTCCAGAGAGCACCCTTGGCTCATTCCAAAATCTTGTGAGAACGGAAGTACCGGCCGTTTGAACGTCGGTACTACCGCTGCGAGCGGTAGTACCGCATCCTAAAGCGGTACTTCCGGACCTCGAAAGATCCGGAGGGAGAGCGGATCAACTTTTCCAGAGAGCACCCTCCGGATGAAGCCTGGATTTCTCTGGAGCGGAAGTACCGGCAATTTCAACGCCGGAACTACCGCTAAGTGCGGTAGTTCCGCTTCTCAGAGCGGTACTTCCGGAGTCCGGAAGATCCGACTTCAGAGCGGATCAATTTTTCCAGAGAGCGCCATTTCGAGGACCCTTCGGAGGTTGGCTGGAGCGGTAGTACCGCGCCGACTTTGCGGAACTACCGGAGAGCGGTAGTACCGCAAATATCAACGGCGGTAGTACCGCGCCGCCAAATCCAACGGTTACTGTGCTCGTCTGACAGAGCCGTTCTGACGCAAGATTTGGGAGCGGTAGTACCGGCCCCAGCAGGGCGGTAGTACCGCTCATCCTGATTTTTGCAGGAAAATTGTGCCAAACGGCTAGTTTGGTTGGTGGAGGCTATAAATACCTCCCCCACTGCACAAGGGCAATAGTTAGTGACTCATTGCACATTTGTTGAGCCCTAGAGCATTCACTCCACCTCAAATTCTCTCTTTGCACATCAAAGTAAGGTGGTTGAGCATTTAGTGCTAGATTTAAATTGCAAATCCATTTGGCACTAGGTTTGCATTCAAGTGAACACCGGGATCTGTTACTCTTAGTGCTTGCCGGCACTTGGACGATCCGGTGGAAGTTGGCTCGGTGATCTTCTCAAGGAGATTGTGAGAAGACCCGGAAATTGTGAAGGTTGGAGCTCGCCTACCCGGAGTGGGGAAGAGCTACATTAGTGATCGAGGTGCTTGGCTCAAATTTGTGGAGCCGGTCCGATTCGTCCGGGCTTACCTCAACGTGGACTAGGGGAAACCGGCAAGTTTCCGATCACCACGGTAAAACATCGGTTGTGTCTCTTGTCTCTTTAGCTCTTGTGTATTTGCTTGTTTATGCTTATTTGATTGTTTAGAGCTAAATTGTTGACTAGAATTGCGTAGGATTAATTGCTTTACATCATTGCCATTTAAATTGTGAAAATTAATCAAGTGAACAAGAAAAGTTTAAAAACCTCCTATTCACCCCCCCTCTAGTCGGTATCCTTGATCCTACAAGTGGTATCAGAGCTTGGTCTCTCACATTTAGACTTAACCGTCTAGAGAGAAAAGGATGGCTAGTGAGGGGATTGCGGTAGGAAAGGCACCTCTATTTGATGGCTCAAATTATGCATATTGGAAGATTAGAATGTCAATTTATTTAAAGGCCATGAGTCCTAACATTTGGAAAATCGTAAATGATGGTTACGTCATGCCACTTGATCCCGACAATCCGACGGAACAAGATGGGCGTAACACTCATTTAGATGCCCAAGCCATGAATGCTATCTTTGGAGCCTTAAACGCGGATGAATTCAATAGAGTGAGCAATCTTGAGACGGCTCACGCTATTTGGACCACCCTTTCGGAAATTCACGAAGGGACATCCACAGTTAAGGAAGCAAAATTGCATCGGCTTAGGATTAAGTATGAGACATTCATAATGTTGCCCCATGAGGACATCAATGAGATGTACACACGGCTAAACAACATTGTGAATGAACTCAAAGGCCTTGGAACTAACCTATCCGATCTTGATATTGTAAGAAAGATGCTTAGGGCTCTACCGGAGAAGTATGAAATGTTGGTGACATTCTTCCTCAACTCACCGGAGTTGGCTAGGATGACGCCAACACAACTCTTGGGTAATCTAATTACCAATGAGTTGTACAAGAAGGACAAGGAGGAACTTTTGGAGCAATCCACCTCCAAAGGAAAGAAGATCACCGCTTTCAAGGCAAAGGCGGTGGCAAGTGAAGAGTCCGAAGATGAAGAAGAAGACTCCGAAGAAGAACTTGCCCTTCTTGTGAGAAGGATGAACAAGTTCATGAGAAGACGCTCAAATCGAGGAGGAGGCTATGATAAAGGCAAGAAGTGGCAATCATCCTCAAACAAGAAGTATAGCAACATCCGTTGCTATGAGTGTGACGAGAAGGGGCATATTGCCTCTCAATGTCCCACAAAGAAGGATGACAAGGAGAAGTCATCCAAGAAGAAAGGCTATCAAGGCAAGAAGAAGCTCTTCAAGAAGCTTCACAAAGACGGCAAAAATGAAGCCCACATTGGGGAGTGGGATTCCGATGCGGAATACTCCGACTCCGATTCTAGTGAGGATGAGTCTCCCAAGAAGAAGGGACTTGTTGGCATCGCCATCAAAGAAGCTCCATCGCTATTCTCCACCCCCACATGTCTTATGGCAAAAGGGGAGAAGGTAAAAACTCTAGATGACGATGAGCCTTCTTATGATGATTTAATGGACATGTTGGTAGAATTAAATGAATTTCTTGGAAAAGAAAAGTCAAAATTCAAGATTTTGAAGAAAGAACATATGTCTCTTCAAAAATCCTATGAGGAGCTAAAGGAAGCTCATGACTTACTTCTCCAAGAAAATCATAAGTCTAGCACTAGCATTGGAATCACTTGTGATATTATGAATGAAATGCCTAGTGTAGAAATCTCAAAGTCTAGCATATCTACTTGTTGTGATGATCTACTTGCCATGCCTTGCTCATCAAGTGTAGATTCTAGAAATGCTTTAAATCTTGTTCATAATGACATGCTTACAAATGAAAACAAGAATTTGAAGGATCAAGTGCTAAAATTGAACAAAAGTCTAGAAAGAGCTTACAAGGGAAAGAAAACCCTTGATAAGTTGCTAAGTGATCAAAGATGCTCCTTTAACAAAGAGGGACTTGGATATGTTCCCCAAAAGGGTAAGAAGCCGGCATACAAGCCTCCAAGGTTTGTAAAAGAGAATGGCAAGTATTGCACAAAGTGCCGGTGTGTTGGACATGCTCAATATGATTGTTCTAAGAATAACATGAAATTCATTGGCCTATATGATTCTTGTTATATGCTTAAAAAATCTAAAAATGGAAAAATTATTGCTCATTTCATTGGTACCTCGATTTTGGGTGCAAAGAAGAAATCCATTTGGGTACCCAAAACCTTGGTCACTAACCTCCAAGGACCCAAACAAATTTGGGTACCTAAAAGAACTTGATCTTTTTTTGTAGGTGAACTACAAAACCGGTGGAAGGCATTGGGTGTTGGATAGCGGTTGCACTCAACACATGACCGGAGACCGGAAGATGTTCACCACATTTGAGAGTGGAAGCAATGACAAGATCACCTTTGGAGACAATAGCAAAGGAAAGGTATTGGGATTGGGTAAAATCGCTATCTCAAACGATCTTTCAATTTCAAATGTATCACTAGTTGAAACATTAAACTTCAATTTGCTATCCGTTGCTCAACTATGTGATCTAGGCCTAAAATGCTCATTCTCAAAAGAAAGTATTGTAATCTCAAAAGATAACAATAATGAACTAGTCTTCAAAGGCTTTAGATTTGGGAATCTCTATTTGGTAGATTTTTCTTCAAATGAATCTTGTTTAAAAACTTGTTTAATTGCAAAAACTTCTTTGGGTTGGTTGTGGCATAGAAGGTTAGGTCATGTGGGTATGGTACAACTTAAAAAGCTTTTCAAACATGATCTAGTGATTGGCTTGAAAGATGTGAAGTTTGAGAGAAATCGACTTTGTAGTGCTTGTCAAGCCGGAAAACAAGTCGCTAGTTCTCATCCTTCCAAAAGTATCATGTCAACCTCTAGGCCATTGGAGCTCTTACACATGGATTTGTTTGGGCCAACAACCTATAAGAGCATCGGAGGAAATAGCTATTGTTTAGTCATTGTGGATGATCACTCTAGATATACATGGGTCTTCTTCCTAAATGACAAAAGTGAAACCTCCGGAATTTTCAAAAGTTTTTCAAAAAGGGTCCAAAATGAATTTGATTTTAAAATAAAGAAAATTACAAGTGACAATGGTTCCGAGTTCAAGAACACGAAAGTTGAAGATTTTTGTGATGAACTTGGAATAAAGCACGAACTTTCCACAACCTACACTCCGGAGCAAAATGGAGTTGTAGAAAGGAAAAATCGCACATTGATTGAAATGGCTAGGACAATGCTTGATGAATATAATACTTCCGACAAGTTTTGGGCGGAAGCCATCAACACCGCTTGTCATGCCATAAATCGCCTTTATTTACATCGACTTTTGAAAAAGACTTCCTATGAGCTTCTAGTTGGAAGAAAACCGAACATCTCTTACTTTAGAGTATTTGGTTGCAAATGCTATATTCTAAGAAAGGGTGTTCGGCTCTCAAAATTTCAAAGTCGTTGTAATGAAGGTTTCCTATTAGGTTATTCTTCAAATAGTAAAGCATATAGAGTTTATAACAACAACTCGGGTTTGGTTGAAGAATCATGTGATGTACAATTTGATGAGACTAATGGCTCTCAAGAAGAGCAAGAAAACTTGGATGATGTAGGTAATGAAGGCTTGCGCAAAGCTATGGAAAACATGCAAATTGGAGACATCAAGCCAAAGGAAGATCCATCTTCACCAAGCTCATCAAAGCAAGTAGAGCCTCCCACATCGTCTACTCCAAGTAATATACAAGTCATCGAAGATGAACAAAAGGATCAACAACAAAACAACTTCAGGATTCACAATGCGACTTCCAAGGATCACCCAATAGATCAAATATTAGGTGATGTGAGTAAGGGTGTTCAAACTCGCTCTAGAGTAGCTTCATTTTGTGAACATTACTCTTTTGTTTCTTCTCTTGAGCCTAAACTTGTAGATGAGGCTCTAGATGATCCGGATTGGGTAAATGCCATGCATGAAGAATTAAACAACTTCGCTCAAAATGAAGTATGGATCTTGGTGAAAAGACCCGAAGAGCACAATGTGATTGGCACCAAATGGGTCTTCCGAAACAAACAAGATGAGAATGGCATTGTGGTAAGAAACAAGGCGAGGTTAGTAGCTCAAGGCTATACTCAAGTCGAAGGGTTAGACTATGATGAAACATTTGCGCCCGTTGCTAGACTTGAGTCAATTAGAATCTTGCTTGCTTTTGCATCTAGCTTTGATATTAAATTATTTCAAATGGATGTTAAAAGTGCCTTCTTAAATGGAACAATCTCCGAACTTGTATTTGTTGAACAACCTCCGGGGTTCGAAGATCCTAAATGTCCTAATCATGTCTATAAACTTTCAAAGGCTTTGTATGGCTTAAAACAAGCTCCTAGAGCTTGGTATGAACGCCTTAGAAATTTCCTTGTCTCAAAAGGATTTAAAATTGGTAAGGTAGATACAACTCTATTCACAAAAATCATTGGTGATGATTTCTTTGTATGCCAAATTTATGTTGATGACATTATATTTGGCTCAACTAACCAAGATTTTTGCGAAGAATTTGGTGATATGATGTCTAGGGAGTTTGAGATGTCCATGATAGGAGAATTAAGCTATTTTCTTGGACTTCAAATCAAGCAACGCAAAGATGGGACATTCATAAGCCAAACAAAGTACATTAAAGATCTTTTCAAGAAGTTTGGCATGGAAGATGCAAAACCCATCAAAACACCAATGGCAACCAATGGGCATCTAGACCTCGACGAAGGAGGTAAGTCGGTAGATTTAAAACTCTATAGATCCATGATTGGTAGCTTGCTTTATCTTACCGCATCTAGGCCCGATATCATGTTTAGTGTATGCATGTGTGCTCGCTTTCAAGCCTCACCAAAAGAGTGTCATTTAAAGGCCGTGAAGAGAATCTTGAGATATTTAAAACACTCCCAAAATATAGGGCTTTGGTATCCCAAAGGTGCTAAATTCGATTTAATTGGATATTCGGATTCTGATTATGCGGGTTGCAAAGTGGATAGAAAAAGCACGTCGGGGAGTTGTCAATTTCTAGGTAGATCTCTAGTATCTTGGTCCTCAAAGAAACAAAACTCCGTAGCACTCTCCACAGCCGAAGCCGAATATATTTCTGCCGGAAGTTGTTGTGCTCAATTATTATGGATGAGGCAAACATTGTTGGATTATGGAATAAACTTTGATAAAGTGCCTTTATTGTGTGACAATGAAAGTGCCGTAAAAATATCCAATAACCCAGTCCAACACTCAAGAACCAAGCATATAGATATACGCCACCACTTCTTGAGGGACCATGTTAGCAAGGGAGATATTTGCATTAGCCACATCCGGACCGAAGACCAATTAGCGGATATCTTCACCAAGCCTTTAGATGAAAACCGTTTTTGTAAGCTTAGGAGTGAATTAAATGTCTTGGATTACTCGAATGTTGCATAAATTCATGGCAAATTTAAATGCATACTTATTTGAGGAAGCTTGAAAGGTTGTTTGTACCTTTACTCTTGTGTAAAAGTATTTGATTTTCAAAAGAGAGAAGCAATTATATAAAATATAATTCTTCGCTCAGATTAATGCATAATGATCCTTATTGACTTTAGTTGAATGCAAAAACTAGGGATCATTTGCATCTATGTTCTTAAAATTAAAATTCGGTGAAGTCCCAGAAAATTCGGAACTACCGCTGTCTCCTGCGGTACTTCCGGGGAGCGGTACTTCCGGTCGAGGAAGCGGTACTACCGGACCTGCATTTAAGGGGGAGCAACCGCCCGAACCCCAGGGTTCCCTCTGTTGGCCCCCACCTTGGACCCTCTTTCCGGTAGTTCCTCTCCATTTCCGCCCGAGCCCGTACTCCTCTCCTCGTTCTCTCTCTCCCACCAAAAATCCTCCAAATCGCCTCTCAGACCTTCATATCTAGTGGCATTTTCTTCGATTCCTTGCAGCAAATCCTTTCCCCAGGGTTCAACTCCTTCGATTGCTAAGGTATTTCGGATCGAAACCTCTTTTGATCTTCATTTTTCTTGAACCCTAGGTCATGCTTAGGTTAAATCGAAATATAGTTGTTTTTGCCAAATATTTCTAGGGAAATTGAGTATATTTGGTGTTTAAAGGTATATACAAACCCATTTCATGGATTCAATCCAAGAAAACACCAAAGATCCATTCACATTTCCAAAACCCTAAAATCTGCCAGAAAGCGGTACTACCGGCCCAGAACGGCGGTACTACCGCTTTGTCTGACAGTTTGGCAATTTCAATTCATTTCTTTTTAAATCTAACTTGGCTACATTTCCTAAATCTCATACTCCATTCTTCTTGTTTCTAGATGCCTAGAACAAGAGCCGCTTCCAAAAAGACCTATGCTTCGGGGGATTCCTCAAGTGCTCACGCTCTTCCATCCCCCGAGGTGACTCAAAAGGCAGCCCAGGACAGAGGGAAAGGACCTGCATCAGCCCATGAGTCTGACTCCGGATCTGAAACCGAGACTGAGCATCCTATTCCTCCAAGCTCTCCCATGGAATCTTCTGAAGAAGATATAGCTGGAAGGGAGTGTCTTGAGATTGATCTGAAGAAGATCTCGCCTGATGAGTATGCTCGCCTGCGTCACACCAACCAGTATGCGTTTCCATCAAACTCAATCAATCCACAATTCCATACTAAGTTCCAGGAGAAGATATTTGATGAGATGTATGGACCAGATCGCCAGTTTGCAGATCATAAATATATTAACTGGGATCACATTGATGATATTGACAAGTATGATGGGACTTTTCGATTATTCCATACAGTCGGCCTTAATGAGCTTGTAGCACTAGGACGTGACTACAATGAGACCTTCATCCGACAGTTTTATGCTACAGTACATGTCTCTCCTGACTTTCAGCACATGACTTGGATGACAGTGTGTAACCGATACGAGGCCACCAAGCATGAATTTGAGCTTGTCTTAAGAGCGGAACTAAGTGCTCATGAGAAAGTTTATGACAAACCTGCTCTCAGTCTGGATGCCATATATCCCTACTATGACACTGCAGGAAAATTTACACTTGGCAAGAATGTTGGACTTCAACCCATTCCCAGCTTGATCAATCGCATCATCAATCATACCATTCTTCCAAAAGGTGGTAACTATGATGCCATTCGAGGACATGTCTGGAACATCATAGACTATATTATGAAGGGGCAGAAGTTCGATGTAGTGGATGTCATCATAAGGGAGATAGTTGCCTCCAAAAATGATCGCTACAAGCGCATTAACTATGCACCCTATATCATGGCTTTGATTGACTCCAAGCTTGTCTACCGTGGAGGTCGCGGTGGTGTGCATAAGCCATACAAGCCAAGATCGGAGCCTCCCATTCCCACTGTTTTTCGCGCTAGCCGGACGACAGCTTCAGGAGCAGGTTCATCAGCAGCAGCAGGAGCAGCAGCTCAGTCACAGGAGCCTGGCCAGCCCACTCTCCAGCAGATCTATTCTACCATGCTTGAGGGTTTCTCTACTCTCAACAATAGGATGGATAGGGTGGATGGGCGGTTGGACTCCATTGACAGTCATTTGACCTCCCTAGATGGTCGGGTTGCAGACCTGGAGCGCTCTCCCTCGCCTCGTCGCTACGGTCGCCGCCGTCGTACTACTCATGATCCTCCCTCGTCTTCTCAGGGTTGACCTCTTTTTGGTACTTGATGCCAAAGGGGGAGAAGGATGGAGAATGTATTGGGGCTTAGACCTTGACTTTGCTTTTGGACCTATGGGAGCTTATCTACTTTCGTGTTATCTCTAATGGTTGTAATGAACTCTTGTCTATGTTTGATGTCTGGATGTAATAACTTTGAATTTCTTTGCTCTAAATGAAATGAACCTCATGATCTCATATGTTCATGCTACTACTTGTTATCATCTTGTTGCCACATTTGATTATCTACACATTTGATATCATAACTATGTCTTGTGCATCTTGTATGAATCATTGTAATCTTTATTCCATGCACATGTTTAGGGGGAGTCACACTCTCTCTTGGACGCCAAAATGAAAATAGTCCACGTTATCTAAACAAATCTTATTGCATAAGGACTATTCTCTCTTTTGAAGTCCACATAGAATATACAATTTGTTGTCAAACAATTTGATATATTCAATCTTTCATTTCTCAAAATTTGGGTTGTCATCAATTACCAAAAAGGGGGAGATTGAAAGCATCTAGGCCCCTAAAAATGATTTTGGTAATTAATGAAATTAAGAGAATATGGAATATGGTACTAACGTGTTTTAATGAGTATGCGAAGGGTTAGTCCACACACATGAGCGACAAGATGCAAGCCAAAGGATACGCGTGAAAATCAAAATTGGCGCAAGACAAAGGTATACTTAGAATAGGACCCCTTTTTGAATTTTACCGGTCTTAGGTGAATGGTGGAAGACCGGATTATAGGATAAATGATCGTACCATCAAGGGGGATCTTGGCTAAGTAGCTTGAATACTTATCTCATGTGCCAAATGGTTTTGTCCTAAAACTTGCATCCATTAAAGAAATCTAGCTTTCAAAAGAAATCTTGCTCTGTCTGGAAAAGCGGTAGTACCGCAGTTTTGAACGTCGGAACTACCGGAAAGCGGTAGTTCCGCAACCAAAATGCGGTAGTACCGGCCAGCGGAAGATCCGGTTTTGGAGCGGACCGATATTTCCAGAGAGCACCCTTGGCTCATTCCAAAATCTTGTGAGAACGGAAGTACCGGCCGTTTGAACGTCGGTACTACCGCTGCGAGCGGTAGTACCGCATCCTAAAGCGGTACTTCCGGACCTCGAAAGATCCGGAGGGAGAGCGGATCAACTTTTCCAGAGAGCACCCTCCGGATGAAGCCTGGATTTCTCTGGAGCGGAAGTACCGGCAATTTCAACGCCGGAACTACCGCTAAGTGCGGTAGTTCCGCTTCTCAGAGCGGTACTTCCGGAGTCCGGAAGATCCGACTTCAGAGCGGATCAATTTTTCCAGAGAGCGCCATTTCGAGGACCCTTCGGAGGTTGGCTGGAGCGGTAGTACCGCGCCGACTTTGCGGAACTACCGGAGAGCGGTAGTACCGCAAATATCAACGGCGGTAGTACCGCGCCGCCAAATCCAACGGTTACTGTGCTCGTCTGACAGAGCCGTTCTGACGCAAGATTTGGGAGCGGTAGTACCGGCCCCAGCAGGGCGGTAGTACCGCTCATCCTGATTTGTGCAGGAAAATTGTGCCAAACGGCTAGTTTGGTTGGTGGAGGCTATAAATACCTCCCCCACTGCACAAGGGCAATAGTTAGTGACTCATTGCACATTTGTTGAGCCCTAGAGCATTCACTCCACCTCAAATTCTCTCTTTGCACATCAAAGTAAGGTGGTTGAGCATTTAGTGCTAGATTTAAATTGCAAATCCATTTGGCACTAGGTTTGCATTCAAGTGAACACCGGGATCTGTTACTCTTAGTGCTTGCCGGCACTTGGACGATCCGGTGGAAGTTGGCTCGGTGATCTTCTCAAGGAGATTGTGAGAAGACCCGGAAATTGTGAAGGTTGGAGCTCGCCTACCCGGAGTGGGGAAGAGCTACATTAGTGATCGAGGTGCTTGGCTCAAATTTGTGGAGCCGGTCCGATTCGTCCGGGCTTACCTCAACGTGGACTAGGGGAAACCGGCAAGTTTCCGATCACCACGGTAAAACATCGGTTGTGTCTCTTGTCTCTTTAGCTCTTGTGTATTTGCTTGTTTATGCTTATTTGATTGTTTAGAGCTAAATTGTTGACTAGAATTGCGTAGGATTAATTGCTTTACATCATTGCCATTTAAATTGTGAAAATTAATCAAGTGAACAAGAAAAGTTTAAAAACCTCCTATTCACCCCCCCTCTAGTCGGTATCCTTGATCCTACAGCGGCGCGTTTGAAGCTCGCAGATGCGGCTTTTATAGCCGGAGGAGGCGCGCGGCGAGAGCGGCACCTGGTGCTCCGCCCTGCTCACTCTGGCGAGGGGAGGCGAACCGAATCCCGCCGAGATTTTTCGGGAGAGAGAGCACAGGGGGTGCGCTGAACTTTGCCCGCGGGGGTGAGAGAGAGAGGAAGGGGGATTTGCTGCGCAACGCAAGAGGGAGCTGGCGCGAGGGGCGCGACCGCGTGGAGAAGAAGCTGGGGAGGAAGAAAGAGAGGAGCGCGAGCGCAGGCGGGTCCACCGGCCAGCGAGTGTGAGCGGGAGGGCGCCGGGCCCGCGGGCAGGGAGAGAAGCGCGAGTGGAGGCGGCCCACTGCGCAGGCGCGGTCGGGGCAACGCCGCGTGGCCACGCGGCAGCGGGAGGAGAGGCGCGACCAGGGGCGCGGGCCCGTAGCGCAGTGAGGCGCGGGGCGCGGCTGGCGGTAGGCTGGGCCGCACAAACGCGCTGGCCGCGCGTGGAGAGAGGGCTGGGCCGGGGTGATGGCCGGCCCGGCCGATTTTCTTTTCCCTTTTTCTTTTCTCATTTTGTATTTTGCCTTTGCAATTGAGTTTTACATGTATATATATTTGCACATACATCCTGGGGTATACACCTATATACATATTTTTATTTCCTCTGATTTTTGTGTATGTACACATATATTTATCTATTTATTCTTTCACATAGTATACATGTACATATATACATATATATATTTGTTAACATAACATGTTTATTTTTTTATACTCCTTTACTATTTATTCCATTATTTTTAGAGGTGAGATTTTATGGTTAACCAAATATTCTCCCTTGAAATTTTATAGATCATCTTTTCAGATTCTTTATTTGATGCTCATGTTTTGTTATTTTATGTGTTGATTTCTTCCTTCTTTTTTTTATTTTTGAAATTCCTTTGTATTTACAAAAAGCCAATAAACTCCAAAATTCAACAAAAAGCAAATAAAATAATCCAAAAACTCCATAACTTATTATTTATATTTTTCGGGATGTTACATTCACTCGGTGTGATGAGGCCTACCTTGAGGAGTTCTATACCTATTGAGAGAGATGATTTTGAGTGTGACCCATTCTCCTTTGTTTAGAGGTTAGTCGGCTTGGAATTTCACCTGGTGTGGATGGGGCCTACCCAGAGGAGTTCTATACCGAGTGAGAGGGAAATGATTTTGAGTATGACCTGTATGAGGTGGACACCTTATACGAGATCTAGCATAACTAGAGTATTACTAGCAGATTGAGCATGATGCTTAGGGCATATGTAAATTAATGCGATGTTTTATATTTTCTAGTACTTGTGTAATTATTAGTTGAACTAGAACGGTTTCTGTTATTATTGTAATATTGAGACCCTGGTGGTTTTATAAAAGATTTTAGCCCTACGTGGCTATATTTATGTAATATTATGTTTAGTCTCTAATTATTGTTCTACTGCAACATTTTGATGAGCTTATTATTCGTAAAACAGTATTTCAACGAATAATAATCTATTGATCAGTATTATTACACCTTGATAATGACACGGGTGGCCACAACAATGCCATTGCATCAGCTGCCAGTTACCTTGCAGAGAGGTAATGCTAGCAGCAGAGTAATTGGTGCTAACAAACTAAAACGGAATGAGTGAATATAAAAGCTTATTTAGAAAAGCATTTGGATTGACCATCTCTTGTCTAGAAGTTCAGGATCTGAACTCTTGGGTACAAAAAAAAACTCTGTCTTGATTCTTTACCACCCCTTGGCCTCCTCCACCACACTCCTAACACTTTCTGACAAAATTTCACGTTGTTAATAGGCTATCACCGAACTTACAATTGGCTTCTTCAGGAGACACACACACACACGGTCAGACTCGCAGGCAAGCGTACTTTTGAACATGTGATCAGATTATCTTCAGTTAAAACAAGTATTTACCTAATAAAATATTATCACCCTGTACAAAATGAAATCGTGTTTTAATCCAGATGAATGCTATGATAGAGAAATGAAAGAGGTATAGCAGACGTAACTAATGGAGCAATTGACCTACAGTATAAGTAAATGGTGGGCATTGGGTGCCTTGGGGAGGTGACAATGTGAAAGGTTGGGGTCCTCTGCATAGGGGTAAAATCTAAGGACTTAAACACTTCACCTGTGTAATAGACTATATCGATCGTATCAACCATTGTTCTGTCAAGGATAGGTAGGGGCGGTAACTCTATCAAAATTATTATTCACTCCACAACTAGGAATGTAGATTTATCTAGGAAGAAAACCGAGCAATGCCTCAACTGGAATTTGGGCTATAAAGGACAACCCCAACGCATATATTTAATGATGTGGAGTGTCGGGTGAAGGTACATCCAACCCGATCAACCACTAGCTCATAATCGGGTGGGTGCCGAGTAATAGTGAGAAACCACCTCAGGCCAACAATTATGACTAGTCGGGTGGAGATATAATATACTGAGATAGAGGTAAAAGTTCTATGCTCTGATTTAAGCATTGTATATAAGGAAATGTGAATATTCATTCGCTATAAAAATCAGGGTGACTATAGGTAAAGTGCTACAAGGTTGCGCAGTGCTATATAAATTATGAATTCATATCTATCTTCTGGATTGGAGGCTAGGTGAACCAATAGAGGTTTTATCTGTTTATACGAGTGTTCAGTAAATTTCTAAATTAATAATATGAAATTCTTTATCAACCTAAAAAATATTTATTTTTGAGATGCTATGAGAATGAGATTTGATTCGAGGAAATGTTGGCTTATAATCATACAAGTGCATTTTTGCTATTAATACTTGTTGAGTACTCTATATTCACCGGTGCTATTATTCTCCTTTGTTTATTGGTTAGTTATCCTGAGATTTCACTCGGTGTGGATGAGGCCTACCTAGAGGAGTTCTATACCTAGTGAGAGAGATGAATTTGAGTGTGACCTATTCTCCTTTGTTTAGAGATTAGTTGGCCTGGAATTTAACTTGGTGTGGATGAGGCCTACCCATAAGAGTTCTATACTGAGTGAGAGCGAGATGATTTTGAGTATGACCTGCATAAGGTGGACACCTTATACGAGATCTAGGACGACTAGAGTATTAATAGCAGATCAAGCATGATCCATAGGGTATATGTAAATTAATGTGATGTTTTATATTTTTTAGTACTTGTGTAACTGTTAGTTGAACTAGAACGGTTTCCGTTATTATTGTAATATTCAGACCCTGGTGGTTTTGTAAAAGATTTTAGCCCTGCGTGTCTATATTTATGTAATATTATGTTCAGTCTCTAATTATTGTTCACCTGCAATACTTTAATGAACTTATTATTCGTTAAAACAATGTTTCGATGAATAATAATCTATTGACCAGTATTATTACACCTTGGTAATGATATGGGTCGCCACACCAATGCCATTGCATCAGCTGCTAGTTACCTTGCAGGGAGGTAATGCTAGCAGGCAGAGTAACTGGTGCTAACAAATTAAAACGGAATGAGTGTGAATATAAAAGCTTATTTACGAAAGCATTTGGATTGATCATCTCTTGTCCAGAAGTTCAGGATCTGAACTCTTGGGTACAAAAAAAAAACTCTGTCTTGATTTTTACCACCCCTCTTGGCCTCCACACACTCCTAACACTTTCTGACAAAATTTTACGTTGTTAATAGTCTATCACCGAACTTACAATTGGCTTCTTCAGAAGACACACACACACACACACACACACACGGTCAGACTACCAACCTGACTGATTTGTCTTTGCAACTCATAATCTCAGAGGCAAACCGTAGTTGTGAAACGATCGGATTACTCCATCGCGACTTGCAGTCACTATTACCGTGTTCCATGCAGCCGATATTGCGGAGAGACAATCAGCAAGTTGGGGGCCATCTGCAGACTCTGAAGAACGGAGCTTTTCCTCTGGCCATGTCACAGACCCCCTTGTACAGTCAGGAAAAAACCAATGGCCAGGGGAACGGCATTCCCCATGACGGCGCAAAGTGGGAGCACTATCAGATTTCTCAGTCAAGCAGGAAGGCTTGACGTGCCTGTCTTGATGCACTCCCGGCCATGGTACCGCAGTTGTCACGTCCTTGGAGAAGAACATCTCACAAGAGCAATCTGATTTGGCTTCTCCTTTATGCATGGTGCTGGCTGAAATATCGAAGTTCCAAATATAGACATTGGAATCCCTGCCGGCAGATATGAGATATCTACCATCTGATGTTAAAGATGGTGATGATAGAGCCTTCGATTTCCAAGGTCCTGCATTGAACGTAGAAAGGGTGAGGTTGTCAGTACTGAGGCTGTGAAATGTAAGAAGGTTAAACAATGACAGATTTCTAAGCAAATGGAAGATAACTTCTACGCAAATATACCTTCGAACTTTTGGATGATATCAACACCATCAGCAATTCGAATTTTAGAATCTGTTGATGAAACTATAATCCTAGGGGAATCACTTGTACATAACTGCAAAGTGACGATCACAAATTAGTGTATTGCTTTAACAATTACAAGGACACTATTGCTTCCCTAAATCACTAGGAGAGAAATCTTAAATGAACCAAGACAGACATCAACCTGCAGACTGTTGATCCTACTGGCAGCAGACTTTTTCTTCCCTTGCATAAACAATTCTTTGTCTAGTTGGATGTTTTCACCTAAACATTAAAATGAACTGCTCAGTTGGGAGTACTGAATACTGATACACCAAAAGAGACATCCTAAGTAACGGAAACCACACAGATGATAAAAAATAAAAATGAGCTCTGTACCTGTTTGATCATAGAAGCGACATACTCCTGCAGCCGTGCCAACAATAAAACCCTGATTTACAAATGCATGAATTAGCATCCAATGATGCAAAATAATCTGTAATAGCATTTTGATCAGATTCAAACCTTTTCATCTGGTTGGTAACTAACAGCAGTTATGATATTCCGTGTATCAGCCCAGTCGACTACTCGCTTCTCTACAACATCCCAGATGCGGACTGTACCATCTATTGAGCCACTGATGAAGTATTTTTCATCAGCAGGGTTGAATTGAACACACGTCACTGTTGAAAATTTCAAAGGAATGAAAAGCAAAGTCAAGTTCTTATCCAGGAAAATATTGAGACTGTCATGGGTCAAAGTATGGAGAAAATCATAAGACTTTCTCATCATCACAACAAGGCTAGTACAAAAAAGTTATAAAACAACACTGAGCAAGTCATTAGGATAGTTCGTTAATAGTATTTATAATTACCATAGTCTTTGTGTTTGAATACTGCAAGACAACCATCATAGCCAACTTTCCACAAGCGTGCTGTCTTATCTTTTGATGAGGTCAAGAGATACTGGAGTCGAACAATTCAAAGCAGGTAAGCAAATGTAACGTAACTCCAAAAACAAACTAATATATGTTTATTGTCCATGAAAACATATTAATACATAGTTGCAATTTCAGGTAAGTGAATTGAGTATGAATATGCCACATATACATAATCAAGAGCACAACTTACATCTGACTTTGACCATGTCATATCCAGGATATCACTTCTATGGCCATGGAATTCATGTAAGGGAGTCTCTGAAATACGGAAAGCCTTCTTGGGCATTACTGCAAGGGCATGGTTCTGCCCCTTCGCTAGCTTTGGCTTAAGAACTTTAATTTTCTCCATATATTCATGAGGGTTTTCTCCCCCGTACAACTTATGAGATGCTTCCACTTCTGTAATCTGCCATATCCGTACAACACAGTCCTCACCACCAGTTGCTAAATACCAGCCAGATGGACTGAACTTCATGACTCTAATTAAACCCTTGTGAGCTTGGATTTCTTGACCCATATAGACAGCAGAGAATTCGACAAATTTTTTGTTTCGATGCTGAACTCTTGTTGTTCTGGATGGCATGCCTGTTGTGCAGTTTTTTACATGAACATCATACTTGCAAATTCCACGAAAACTCCTATTTTTCACGAAGCTCTTCCACAAGGTCTTGATATCCTTTTTCTTACCACAAAAGGATACTTTTGTCTCTCCTTCAGGACCGGTATACACCCTTCGCAATAACTTTGGAACAGGTCGAGAAAGGCCAAGTAAGCTTTCAAACTCCATAAGAGACATCACCTTATCTGATGCAACCTCCTTAAGCATGCCAGTTAGTCCACCATGCCCACCACTGTGAACTACATATCTCTTTCCACTGTCAAGATCCCTTATGCAACAGGCACCATCAAATACTGATTCATTCCTGGGAACAAATGAATCGAAGGAAGAAATGCCACTGATAGCTCTCTCCTCCAAGTCAGCGGAAGGGTCAATTGTTGTTATTTCTCCCTGGCGTTGAGAAAGATCCACTCTACTGGCAACCAAGTCGTGAAATCCCATTCCCTTATAGAATCTCTGTCGCCTTTCTTGTACACTAATTGGCTCGCTTGCCCAAATCTCGTACTCAAGTTTCATTGGTGCTAATCCATCATCACTCGTGCTGCAATCATCTGACGATGATGGCTCCCTTGCTGATCTAATATCATCAAATGCATCGAAGAAAATATCATCCCTATCTGAGTCGGGTCTTGGCATATTCCACTAAATTGCTTCAAGACCAAGAAAAACAATCGACACAGGGCTTCTCACCCCGTGTGAAGGCGCAAGGAGTAGTGGTCAAAATGTCATCTGAAATTGACAACACAAATGTCAGCCTCATGATATTCCTAGAGCACAAAAAATGCCGAGATCATGAGAGAAACATGAAACAGCGTGAAGAAAATGATTTGCGCTAAAAAGAAAGCCACATGGACGACATTATACCAAGTGATTTATCTCGAGCTTTGGCAGTCCTGTTCACACCGAAAATCTCATAACATGTTTACGTTACGATTCCACACGCAGAAATTCATCAAAACTAAGTAAAGCAGGAGCAAAGTTGTTTAATTACTCTATGGAACCGGCGATCGTATCACCCATCAATCATCAAAGTATGTGCAAGTGCAAATGAAGAAATATACATCAAAATGGCAGTGTCAAAAAAACAATGAAACTTGACAGGGTGAATTTAATGATCAGGCGTGCACCGTACGAATCAAACCTAAAGGAAAGAAAAGACAGAGTAAATCCGAATCTCATCACCTTCTGCGTGAGGACTCGCGGCGAGGCAGAAAGAATCTTCACGGCTTCGCCGCCGCCGCCGCCGCCCGTCTCCAGCGGTCCAGCCACGACGCCATTGCGAGCACGCGCGCGCGAGCGACAGGATCCCGATTCCCAGCCAGGTGGAGGGTTCGAGGGGAATGAGGGCTCGTCCCGGTGCGCGCTTGGGATTGTGTTCTTGGACGCTTCCGCCTCGTTTCGTTCCTTCCGGTCTTCGTTCCCAAGGCGTTGCTGTTTCGTTTTAATCGAGCTCTAACGCTAATCCTAACGCAGCCTAAGAAGACTTCAAAATCGCTCTCATAGCATTCTCCGGGCCGGTCTTTGGACTGTTAATTTGTTAGTATTATAAGGAAATTCTTGGTCATGTTTGGAAAACGAGTACTTTTGCGGAAAATCCTATGAATTTTCAGTGAAATTCTCACCTTCCAAATTAGCTCTGTAGATGTTCTGTTCCGTAAGTACAGGAATTTGTAACAAGATTTTCCATTTTGTCTTTGCTCCATTTCAGAAAGAGATCGAGACTTACCTGGTTGTTGGTCCTATTTTTTTCAGTTTATAAATTATAATTTTTCTTAAATAAATAAATAGAATAATTTTTTATTGTTTTTTGAAACGACTTATCAAGATATATTTTTAAAGCGACTTATCGACATTCGGTATATTCGTGCAAACACTCACACTAGAACTAAAATTCATCAGCTGTGATCATAAGCAATCAGCTATAACTGAAAAGAAATCAGTCACTTGTACGTAAAACATATCCAAATTGTCGCACGCATCTATTCTCTCTTTTTTTTTACCATTGACTAGTTCTTTGTAAGTGCAATATAAATGGATAAAGGCTCTGCTCGTTTCAGTTTGAGCTTCTGACTTCTGGTTTATTTTTCATTATTCATAAATTTCGTTTTTCTGACTTTTTGGCTTTTTTGAGTTTTTTCAGTTATTTTTTTCCGTATTCGTTTGTATTATCCGTGATGGGCTAACATGTTTTTTTTATTTTTATTTTTTTAAAGAAATTTAGTTAGGCTAAAAAAATCCAATCAATTACAATAAAATTTCAGTTATAAATCATTTTTTTTAGCCCAATCAAACGGCATCAAAGAGATAGTAGAACATAGATGCATGGGAAGGGAGCTAGTGGCCTGGATTAATTTAGCCCCCATCTCCTCCTGCAGGCTGCAATTGGATGCTTTTCGATCGTCTCGATAAACCCAGTACACTACACTTGGCTCTACGTCTTAAAGGATGATTCGACTTTTAGACCTTCTGATCACGGAACAATATCCACTTTGTGGATTGTTCTTCGTACCATCTTGCCTGCGTTCGCTTGTTGAGAACCACGTACCACTTCACAGGAGAATGGTCCATGCCTCAATTATTTTCAGATGCTATGATGTAGTAGTTTCCTTTTTTAGAAAATAACTGTGCTAGTATATGCTGTAGTAGTAGAAGTATATGCTCCAGAGCTAAAGCTCTGAACCGGGCGGCTCAAACGGACCGGACGGGGTCCGGTTAACACACTTTCCTTGGTTATACGATGCTTTCGCAGAGCAAATATTCCAGGCTACACATTAGCAGATCTCTAATCTGGCTCAGTTAGCTCGCATAATATATATAGTTGTGTATTGTTGACAACTTATGTCTGTGCTGGACAACTTGGTTTTATTTCTACATGTTGGCATTTACCTTTTGAAGAGGATACAGTTTGCCATATAGCTGTACCATTTTGGGTTTTGTTTACAAGCATATACTCCTACAACTTAATTATTTTTTACTTGAAAAGCGCTAGAGGAATAATGACTATTTCAGGCCTCTGCCTCCTGAGCGACAAAGATATGCTGCCAAACTCCTCACACAGAAATGAACGCGCCTCAAATCAGTGTGTCAGTTCCTTAAAAAAAAATCAGTGTCAGAATGCAGATAGTTAAAAAGAAATTCAGAAACCAAACTGCAATGAAGGCAGCTCTGAACGCTGCAAACCTAACTAGTTTGAGACAGCGGATAAAAAAAGCAGACTAGCTACCAGACTGGGAAGACACGGAACAAGTAAATTCACCGTTCACAGGATGATGATAGTTAAACAAACAAGCACATTGGTTAGGAGCACAAGTATGCACTTAATCTTTCGCAGACGAGCAATTCGCCACCAAAGAACTGCAAGAACAGAAGCAAGATGCTGTGGCCAGGAGCCAGGAGGCAGAGGCACTGCTTAGTTGTGCAGTAGCAAAAACAGAAGCGAGTTGCAGTGGCCAGGAAAGGATTCGGAGGCAGAAGCAACACTTCAGCTATGGAGTTCGTCTTACAGAAAGAAGTAAACCCTATTGTCGCCATTTATAGGCAGTGTTAAGACTAAAGACGACAAATAAATTAACAAAAGAACCAATGATCAGCCGCAAATGGCAAAGCTTTTAGCCCTGCGTACTAGTTCAGCTCGGCTGTGGAGTCAAAAGCTCTCCTCTGCGGACATTGGCGAAGTCAGAAATAAAATTAAAGATAGACTAAATCATTTATAGGATTAAATTAAGTTAACATAATATAGTCTTTTACTTTTATAGAATTTCAAATTCATACAAAAATTGCACAATTAGAGACAAACAATGAAAATAGAGAAATATAAAGTAGGTATCTCGACAATATAAAGCGCATACCCAAAAATATATAATTATTCTGCCAGGAGTGCAAAGTAACCATAAGTCACCTGTGTATGAAACAGAAATTTTTGTACGGATAACCCATTTTTTATTCGAAAATACAGAAATATACCCGCGACAAAATTTTTTACACAAATAGGCTCGAGTCGCCAAACCATTGGGCGGTTTACGCTTGTCGCCCCACCAAAACGCGACTTAAAAAGAATATGGTAACCGTTGGGCGATTAAATGCAATCGCCTCCCCGTTAAGCGATTCAATTGAATCGCCCCCCCCCCCCCCCCCGTTCGGCGACATAAAGAAGAGTCGCCCAACGGGGGGGCGACTGCATGTGAAACAGCCCGACGGCCGAGCCCCTTTTCTTCCCCACGCTTGCTCGCGACTGCATGGATCCTGTTAAGGGTTTTGTGAATTTTGTAATTTGAAACTCGTAAAAAATGTGGTATAGTCACATGTACTGGTATATGTCACATTATTTTTTAATTTCGTAATTAAGTCTCACAAGAACTGGTATTTAATATTTGTCACATTACTTGATATAGAAATAATTTTCTATACGAAAAGAAGAGATAATAGCATTGTTTGAATTTAAATGAACTTTATAATATAACGCAGTAACATGCCGCGTATTTATCCATTACATGCATGACATACACCCCTCACTCCCCACCCTAAGGTGCTCCATCACCTGCTCCATCACCGCGCCCGCGTCCTGCCATACGGCCCCGCTTGGCCGTCCTCCGGTGCAACGGATTACGAGGCGGCGGGTGACGAGGGTCTGAAAAAGTAAAACGAGCAGGTGGGTTTCGCACCCGCGGCTGCGCCGGTGGAGTCACCTGCACCTCCGGCTGTGTGGCATCCGGTGCACCGGGGAGGCCACTGCCGGAGAGAACGTCCGGTTCCGGTGCTGCGTCGGAGGACGGCCCAGGCCAGTCCGCAAAAAACTGGTCCACCTCGATGTGGCCCGGGGAGAAGCGTCCCTGCTGCTGGTAAGGACCTGCAATAGTAATATCGTTAGTTCGTTGCATGTCGTCTTAGGTTAAAAACAAGCTCGGACGATGCGTACCCGTAAATGGCGCCATGAAATCATCCGTGTGGAAGCCGGGGATGTACGTAGGAGGCCGTGACCAAGGAGAACTCCCTGGCTGGTCCGGGGGAGGTGGACGTGTCCACGTACTACCTCCGGAGTAGTGCCACGCTGGTCGGGGTGGCACTGGTGGTCGGGGTGCACTGGGCGTAGGTGTGGAGACCGCCGGTAGCCTCGTGCAGGACAGCAGGCTGACGATACGTCTACACCCGGCCTCCATCCGTCGCGCAAAGCTGACGGCCTCCTCGCGGGTCAACTCCCCACCTGTGCCCCACCTCTGCACTAGTGCGGAGGACTCCGACCACAGCGCGGCACCGACGTCAGCCTGGACAAAAAGACATAGAATGGTCCATCATCGAAACAATATTGCCATTTGAGAATTTTTGAAATTACAAGTTACGTACCGCGATGTGAGCGTCGCGTGCGAAGTGCGTAGGGTACGCGTCTGTCGGTGCGGCGACGTGTGGGGCAGGTGGGTCAACGACATGTACCAGCCTGGTACGAGTCCGCGCCTGGTACCAGATGAGGTACTCCGCGTAGTCGGCTATGTCGTATGGCCGGTCCTCCTCCACGCGGTCATCCAGTGCACCCTCCCACTGCGCAATCCAGGGCTGCATCCTCCTGGACCAGTCTGTGCCTTTCTTGACGCCCTTCGTGGTGTGCCTGTTTATGGAACCATTACGTAATGTAAGTACTTGCGATCACAATAGTAAGTACGTACAAAAATATCAGAAGCGATCACTCACGCGTGCACGCGGGGCGGAATCGGCGGCCCGACTGGTACAGGAAGTGCCTGCCGCAGCCCAAACTGCCGCATGACTCGCTGCGGTGCGTAGTCCTCCACGTAGATGCCGTACACGAGCTTCCGGCGGGTCAGCCAGAAAGCCTGGTCACGCCAGCACAGTGCAGACAGCCCGTCAGGAGCACGGGCCTGCACTGCCTCCGCTGCGTAAGGCTCCCAGCGCACGTCGGAGTCTGCGAGGCGGTCCAACTGCTCCACGAAGGGGTGGTACGCCCGCGTGACCTGCACGTGCGCGAACTGTACCTGCAAGAAAGGCAAATTATTTTAGTACGACGATCGTTAAAAAGTTGACTACGATAAAATAAAACTCACTCGTCGACGACACCAAATAGAACCCATTGTCGGCCGGTCGATGTCTCCCCCCGCGTACAGGTCGTCCGAGACTGAAGCGCTCAAACGACCACAACTGCAGCAGCAGGGGACATCCCGTGAGGATCGAGTTCGCCTTAATCCTCGTGCACGCATCGCACAGGCCGCGGTACGTCGCGGCCTGTGCGGCTGATCCCCAGCTGATCTGGACGACCTCGCCGTCCGCAATCGCCCTCGCATAAGCGATAAGGCGTGCGTCAACGGTGTTGTCGTGGCTGGTGGTGAAGAGCACCCAACCAAACAGCCACAGCAAGTAAGCCTCCAGGTGGCGCGCGACCTGGAAATCGTCAGCATCTGCAACCATGCGCTCAGCCTGAATGCGAACAAGTTTTTATTAGTATGTAATTGCACAAATAAGAGTTTCGAAGACGCGATCGACTTGAAACACCACGTACCCGGTACTGTGCCAGCCACCTCAGCGTCGGTCCATGCTTCTGCCTCTCGTCGAAGATGTGGTGCTGATCGGCCGGTGGAAGGACCCCCTGGAATCTGCCGAGCAGGTCCTCGCGCCACTCGGCGGGAGCCTCCGGTAGGAAGGCAGCGTCTCCCGCGACCGGAAGGCCAAGTAGTACGGACACGTCCTGCAGGGTCAGCGCTATCTCCCCGACTGGTAGATGGAAAGTGTGCGTCTCGGGCCGCCAACGGTCCACCAAAGCCGTCAGCAGGGAACGGTCGAACGGGAAGCGTCGTGATCGCTCCACGCCCGCCTCGTCCCCCTCCCCGGCCAAGGCACCTCCGTCCTCATCCGTGGCCTGCACCATCCGGGCAAGAGGGAGAAGTCCGGCATCCCGCAGCCTGCAAATAAAGTGAAGGTCCGCATTAAATATTTTTACGTAATACTAAAACGTTGGCGTAGTGCAAACCTGGCAGTCCAACGGGGGTCGAGTCCCCAGGCCACACGAGGTGTGCGTGTCCGAACCACTCCCAGCTCAGTCGACTCGTCCGTGCTCCCCGGTGGCGGCGCACAACGGGAAGCGCGGTGCACGCGGTCCAAGTGCTCGTCCAACAGCGTGTACCGCCAGTCACCCGCCATAACTGTAAAATTATCTAAATGTAAATTAGTACACTACATTTTCTACAATAATACATGAAAAATAGTATACAAAATTTCGACACAACAATTTTCTACATTTAAATTTTCTTCATTTCAATTTTGTAAACTACATCTACATTTGTATATTGAATGATCTACAATAAATTTCTAAAGTAAATTTTCCACAATAATACATTACAAATATTATACAAAAAAACTATATTTTTCTACATTTAAATTTGTACATCTAAATTTGTAAACTGCATCTACATTTCTAAATTTAATGTTCTAAACTAGATTTTCTAAACTAAATATGTAAACTAAATATCTAAGCTAATTTTCTAAACTAAATATCTCTACTAAATATCTAAGCTAAATTTGTAAACTAAATATCTACACTCTACACTACATTTTCTAAACTAAATTTATCTAAACAAATTTTCTAAATTAAATTTTCCACAATAATGCATTACAAATATTGTACAAAAAACTATATTTCTCTACATTTAAATTTATACATCTAAATTTGTAAACTGCATCTACATTTCTAAATTTAATGTTCTAAACTAGATTTTCTAAACTAAATATCTAAGCTAATTTTCTAAACTAAATATCTAAACTAAATTTGTAAACTAAATATCTACACTAGATTTTCTAAACTAAATTTATCTAAACTAATTTTCTAAAATTAGAAAAATACCTGCAAATCCCGCGGCTTCTCCTCCTCTCCCTCTCCTCCCCCTCTCCTTCTCTTCTTCCCTCTCCTCCCCCTCTCCTTCTCTTCTTCCCTCTCCTCTCCCTCTCCTTCTCTTCTTCCCCTCTCCTCCTCTTCCTTCCTCTCTTCTGCTCTGTCTTCTCGCCCGGTGGAGAGAGTGATTGGCGAGCGAGCAGGCGTGGGGAAGAAAAGGGGCTCGGCCGTCGGGCTGTTTCATATGCAGTCGCCCCCCCCCCCGTTGGGCGACTCTTCTTTATGTCGCCGAAGGGGGGGGCGATTCAATTGAATTGCTTAACGGGGAGGCGATTGCATTTAATCGCCCAACGGTTACCAGATTCTTTTTAAGTTGCGTTTTGGTGGGGCGACAAGCGTAAATCGCCCAATGGTTTGGCGACTCGAGCCTATTTGTGTAACAAATTTTGTCGCGGGTATATTTCTGTATTTTCGAATAAAAAATGGGTTATCCGTACAAAAATTTCTATGAAACATATCAAAATTAGTGATGTAATAGAAAATTATGGATAGCAATGAAAATTTAGATCATATGAAACGTACCACAAATAAGGTAATTTGAATCATAGGGCAAATGCATTCTACGGGACTTCATGCCTTGGAAGCGGTTTATGATTTTATTATCATCGATACTCTAAAGATCTCTCGCTCGGTTCTACTTGAATTGCTTGTGAAATAGTTATATAAAATTCGTTTCTTCATTATAGCAAAATCTATAAATAAATTATTAATTTTTATCAATACAAAGCTATAAATCTATGAATAAATTATAAGGACTAAACTATCTATATATATTGAAAGTCTAACGTTTAAAGTCTAAAATACTAAATTGAGGAGGAAGTAAGGAACTAAGAAAGAATACCTCAGTCAGTCAGTCCAGTCCAGGTTCGAACTCACTCAATGGCTCAGCTCTCCTCTTCTAAATCCTAATATCCTCACTTCAAGTGTCTGGGAGTTCACTCTCACGTCACTCTCTCACTTAAGTCTCAAACTCCACTAGTCCACTTCACAGTCTTCGCTTCCTCATTCCTCTTTTCGACTTCTCCAGTGCAGAGTGCGGCTGCGCAGCTTCGACAAGGGCGCACGGTGGCACGGTGCTCCTATGCAATGCTGCCCACCCTTGCCAGCGGTAGCTTGGCCCTCACTATCCTAGCTCGCTTCCCCCTCGCCGCCCCAGTCCGACTCCCCCGCCCGTGGATGAGCATCCCCTTTGTTGGCGATTTGGCCCTCGCTGCCAGATCCAGCTCCCCCAGCCCCGATACCCCCCTCTGCTCACCGCCTCACCTCGACTCAACTCCCCCTCGCCACCCCGGTCCCCCCACCTGCAAATGAGCCTCCCCTCGACTGGCAGCTTGGCCCTCGCCGCTAGATCCGGCTCCCCTGGCCCCGATCCCCCCTTCTGCTCACCGCCTCACCCGGTCGCCCCATGCCCCCTCTGTGTTGTTCACAAATCAAAAAAATCCAATAGATTTGGCAGTGCTGGCAAACTAGTGGTGCACCTACACATGGCAAGCATGACGATTGTTTGCAGTGGTTGGTGGTGACCGAGTCAAGAAGGGTATTTTGGTACTTTGACCAAAAATACCGGACACCATCTTAGGTCAAAACCGCGATGCTTGGGCGATGTGTTGGAGAGCGGTTTAGGTCAAGGGGAGCTGGTTTGATCAGGAGGGATCAAGTATAAGGATTTAGCAGATACACATTTATGCACTTTGAAAAGCATGCAAAAGTGAACTTGTGTGAGCAAAACCTGTGTGTGTTGGGTTAACGAGTTTCTTCCATTGTAATAGTAGATAATATCCACTAAAGTGAATAGGTGGCTGGTTGCCCATTTATAAAATGGGTTGGGATGAGAACATGCAGGGTTAACCATCTAACCCATCTCTTGTGTTCTCTTCTCTAGGTTTAGGGTTAGAGTTTGAGAGTGAGTACCTTGGGTACTCTTTGTCTTCCAAGGTGGAATGGCTGTAAAAGCTACATTCACAAATAAGCAACATATCAATCTTTGTGCAACTCTTGAGTTCTTCTTGTTTTTGATTGATGTGCTTAACTTTTGGTTGGTTTTGATTTCTCTTCTTTCCTTCTTGTGATCTTACTGTGTTAAGGATGTGTAAGTGAAGATAATAATTGGAAATACATCTCCACCCATCTAGACATTTTGATAGCAAGATTTATGAGAAAATCTGGTTTTGCTTGACTTTGGCTTTTTTTGGTCCATTTCTTGATCCGAAGGTTTTTGGCTTGGTTTCTATGGTGATTTAACTTGCTATGATGTATGAGAACATATCTAAACCCTTCTTGGCCATCATCTACCTACGAGCAAATTGTATTCATCGTTTGGGGTTTTGGCTCGGTTTTGGTGCACCTATCTTTCAAACTGAAAAATGTCTTAACTTTGGTTATGTTTTTCATGATCGTTTGTTAGAATAGGTTCACAATCCCCTAGAGAAGATTCTTGCAAAAATTTATATCATTTGGATCTACGAATCAAAAAGTTCTCTCAATTTTGGTTTCTGAAATCGGGTTGAAAACACTATTTATTTGCCTGATTTTACTGTAGCAGCGGTCTAACCGCCATTGAAGTAGCGGTCAAACCACGCGGGACCAATCAACTCTATTTTCTGCAACTTTATAATTGTGCAAGAATAGAATCTTGAATATTTAGAGAAAAATTCGAGTTGGAATTATTCACCCCTCTCTATTGCCATCTGGTCCAACACTATCTATCTATGCATTTACCCTTTTTTTAGGCCTAATCCCCTTTTCTATTCTTGTAAAGTGATTTTGCTACGAAGTAACTGTGCCGTTATGAACAGCTGAGGCCAATTGTAATTGGGGGGGGGGGGGGGCTTCTGTCAGAGGTTTGCCTGATTATTTTCCGATCTGAAGATACAAACAAACAAAACATAATTCATTAGGTGCGTAGACGCCAACACGCTAAGTACTAATATAAATAAACAAACTAGTTGATACTATCATTTAAGAAAGAATAATTAGAACCAAGCAATTTTCTGATGCTGACAAAAGTATGAAGCAGACCTCTGACTGGTTGCACAAGGAAAAAAGGTGCCAAGACCCACCTTCTCCCCGCATGCATGCATGCATACGTTCCATTTCGTTCTAGTTCTTTTTTCTTTCTTTCTGAGCTAGTCAAATCATGTGTGTTGGTTTAGATGTACCAATCGCTGCACCAACCAACACGTCAGGATTTGCAAACGATAAGTCTTCTCCGAGGAAAAAAGCAGCATGCCATGTCACACCTTCAGGCTTCTCGTCCACACCCGGCCTGCCTTTCCATCCATCTCTGCACCAAATATCACAGGCAAAAGGGAGCAAGGGACCAACTGTTTTCACCACGATGACATGACATCTTAATACCAATAATTGATTAGCATGTCTTGATAGGAGCTAACGATAACATCACTTTGCACACATCAGTGCACATATACAGCAGCATTTGAGCTTGTGAAGATATATATGATTCGGTTGCAATCCGCTGTTACCGACATTTGTGATAGTATATATCTGCATGGAGTACTTGATTTATTTAGAAGCGAAAACTGGCTTCGAAAGTGACTTACATCATGCATGATTTCTCTACAGGTTATTCTAAGAAAATAAATAACAGTATGTACTCCATAAAAAGAAGGTTCTCTAGAAATAGAGAAGGTAGTCAAAGAAGTGCATCATCTGTTGGCCAAGGGCGGCTCCGAACTTCAACATTTTGTCGAAGTTGGCCCTGCATCTCTGGCTCTCTGCCCCCACCAGGTGTGGCTCCGAAGTCATTAGCAGCCGGCTTTCAGTTATCCTAGCGAGCGCGAAAGAGAATGTCATGGGCTGTGTGTGTGTATATATATATATATATGTGTGTATGTGTCAGTTAAATTGAGCACTATGATGTCTGAGCGCCAAGTCTTCCTGTCTTTAGATTGCTTTTAGATGTGTGCAAGTGCAATCATATATAATATATTAGGATGAAAGTCTCAATCATGAATAGAAAGTCTTAATTATGGAGCTTGGACATCATGATGCCCCTGTTATATATATAAGACGCTGAAATAGGGCACTATGGTATCTGGGCACCAAGCCTCCTTGTCTTTGGATTGCTTTTAGATGTGTGCAAGTGCAATGATATATAATATATCAGAATAGAAAGTCTTAATTATGGATGAAAAGTCTCAATATAGAAAGTCGTAATTATGGATGGAAAGTCAGCCTGGGCACCATGGTGTTCTTATCATACATACATACATACATACATACATACATACATACATACATACATACATACATACATACATACATACATACATACATACATACATACATATATACATACATACATACATACATCCATCCATCCTTTAACTTTACTAAAGAAATTAAAAAGAGATGGAGTTTAGAAAAGAAAGAAGCATAAACATCTCTGCACCAAAGGTAAGAAACGAAAGAACTCTCCGAGAAAAGTTGTTACGGTCAGGTTTTCAAAACCGGTTTCAATTTTTTTTAACGGGTCCAATAAAACCAATATCATTGATAATTAGAAAATTTAGATCGACATTTTCAAATCAGAATTTGAGTTTTAAAAAAGGTTTCCCAAATTAGCTACGAATTGGCTTCAATTCAAATTTGTTCAAAATTATTTAATCGGTACCCATTTTTTACCAGGATCCACCGATAAAACCGATATCGCTGAAAATTGGCCGATCACAACCCTGGTTACAGTTACCCACCAACCTAGTGCGCTCTCTCTCTCTCTCTCTCTCTCTCTCTCTCTCTCTCTCTAAAATATGCAACCACTTCTACATGCTACAGGCTACAATAAACCATATCACAGAGTATGTACCTATGAATATGAATATCCTATTCTATGCCCTTCCTTTCTCTGTCCATGCACATCTCTATTCTTCATGGCTTCTGCAGTTGGCTCTCAAGGTCGACGGAGTTGTGCTGCCGCGACGGGCCGGACGGCGGCACCGGGCCCCTCGGCAAGAACCCGAAGAAATGGTTGGATCCCCCCCTCACCAATGGCCTGCCCTTGAAGGGCTGCATGCCTCTCGAAGCATGGCAGCTTGACACCAGCACAAGGAGGAGGACAAGCAAGAACCACCAGAGATGTAGAAGAACCCTCCTACTTCTTGTCTGCCAACAGCACCCCATGGAGAGAGAGAGAGAGAGAGAGAGAGAGAGAGAGAGAGAGGATGAAGAGAGAGTCGATGGCAAGTGTGTGAAGGTTTGAGAAACGATGAAGGTTTGGTGAGTGCAAATGGGGGAGTGGAGAAAGAGGCAACGCCTGATATATACACACACACCTATTTTGTACTTCCAGAAGTACATACTCACAATTCTAATATACTACTTAAACGAATATTTTATACCATTTTATCACTTTGATATATTTAGATACTAATTTTAAGATACTCCAATAGAAACTCATTATTTTTGCTATACTAGCTAAATGCCCGTGCATTGCTACGGTTTTTTAAATTTTATCATACTATATATTTTAAAACTCACGGGTGGTAAAAATTTTTAGAATATGCATAAAAACATGTTCTAAAAGCTTTTAAATCCGTCAAGTAAGTCGAAAGCCGTCGATCACACCTCGTGGTCATAAGTCGGAAGATACCGACCATACCTCGTAGTCGTAGGTCAGGAGTCCTCAAGCACACCTCGTCGTCATAAGTTAGAACCATCACACGTGATCGTAGGTCGAGAGCGGTCAACCATCGCTGGTGGTCATAGTTGGCAGCGGTCGACAACCGATTGTGATTGTTGTAGGGGTGGCCCCCAACTAAGCCCAGCAGGCCTGTCAGAGGAATGTAAGGTCCAAAATGGGACATGTATAATGACATGAATACCCCTGAGGGGAGTACTCAGATGTAAGGGTATAATTGTAAAAGCACTCCCCATGTGGATATATATATATATATATATATACAACACAGGCCATGGGGAGAACCCCAACGCCATTACTCACCTAACTCTCCACTACCATACTCTCTCTCTCTCTGTTTGGTCTGTAACCACAACAGTTGGCGCCGTCCGTGGGGAGGACAAGAGCAAACCTCCAGATCCGAAGGAGGATAGCACCAAAGAAAGCTTCACCATCGGCGGCGAAGAAGAAGAAGGCGGAAGCGGCGAAATCTCGCGTCAATACCAGGGCTTCGGCTTTAGCAGCTGCAGGTACGGGTGGCGATGCAGGTGTGACGACTGTGAGCACCGGCGTTCACGACGCGACGCCCAACCCCACCACCGCCGCAACGAACAACCCCGCCACCGACGACACGATGCCCGACCCCGCCGCTGTCGCCGCGCCGCCAGACCCCGCCGCCACCGCCCCGACGACCAACCCCGACGGTGGCAACCCCGGCACGTCCATTTTCCCACCCGGCGCAGGAGCGGTGAGCGGTCCAGGTGACGATGTGGGTCTCGTCACCAGCTCCAGGGTCCTCCAGGACAACGCGGCGGGCAGCCTGGGCGCACAGGCCGTGGTCACCGCCGTGCCGATCGCGCCGCTGGGCGCACCGACGGCCCCAGCCACGTCCGCGGTGGAGACCGCCCTGTTGGCGGCCCTCAGCACGTTTCAGCGGGAGCTGACAGACCTCCGCGGAGCTGTGCGCGACATGCAAGAGGCCTGGAGCCAACACGCCCCCCCCGGCGGTGGCATCGGAACCCGCTCCGGAGAGGGTGGACAGCCACGACGCCCCTACGTCTAATCGCGTCCCATTACGGCGCGTAGACCCGGAGTCCCCGCTCTCCGCGGGCCTGCAGCAGGCGACATGGCCTGAGGAATTCAAGTTCCCGAGCGTCATCGAGGCGTACAAGGGTGACTCCGGCCCGCGAGAATTCGTGCGCGTGTATGAGACCGCTATCGAAGCCGCTGGCGGAGACGACACCACGAAGGCAAAAGGACTCCCTCTCGCGTTACAAGGGGTGGCGCTATCCTGGTTCTTCACCATCGAACCACAGTGCATCTACGCGTGGGAACAGATCCGCGATCGCTCTACAACAACTTGCAGGGAAACTACGTCGAGCGTGTCGATGCGAACCAGCTCTTCGCAGTCAAGCAAAAACCTGAGGAGAGGCTCCGAGATTACTTCAAACGCTTCACGAAAGTATGTTGCCAAGTCAAGGATGTCAACGAAACAACCGTCATCAACACAGCGATACAAGGCCTCCGCCCGGGACCGATGGCCGAGTACAACGCGCGCAAGCCCATTAAGACGGTCGCGAAGCTCTTCGACAAGATGGATGAATACGCCAGAGCGGAAGAGGACGCGCGGCGACGACACGGCGATGACTCCGACACCAACAAGGCGGAAGGCTCGGCAAAGAGCGAAGGCTCGCTGAAGCAGGGCTCCTCGAAAGGCAAACGCAAGCAGGAGCAGTCGAAGGGCACCTCCGAACGCAAAGATTCCCAACACAATGACTCGTCAGGCGATAGGCCCAAGCGCGACCAACGCAAGTCCAGAAAACCTCGTTACGTCTTTGACATCGAGGGCGGCTCCGAAGATAACGCCTCCGCAGGTCGTGGAGGCAGAGGGCACCGGGGCCGCGGACGGGGGCGTGGGCGGGGTCGCGACGACAGAACCCGCGAAGAGTACAACGACCAGCACCACGGGCAGTGGTGCGAAGTCCACGGCCGAAGTAACCATGACACGCACGCTTGCGCCACTATCGCAGCGCTCCGGCAGAGCGTCGCCAGGGACAAAAACCCGTGACCAAGGAATGCATCCCCAGGAAGGCCTCCTACGAATTCAGGCCCATGTGCAGCAACCTCGGGAGGGCCTCCTGCAGTTACAAGCCCCGGAAGGAGCCCAGCGCAGGGTCATAAACGTCATCTCCGGAGGCTCCTCATTGGAGTTCGCCTCGGCGCGACAACGGAAGGCCTACGCGAGGAGGCTACACCACGTCGTGGCATACCCAGCGCAGGCGCCGCCAGAGTGGGCACAACACGAAGTCACATTCACGCCCGCTGATGCGGAAGGCGTGGAGTTCCCCCACCAAGACCCTCTAGTCGTCCGGGTCCTCGTAGCAGGAAGCGAGGTCAGGCGCGTCCTGGTCGATGGAGGAAGCTCCGCGAACATCCTGTTCGCCGCGGCCTTCGACCAGATGGGGATCCCTCGGAGTCGATTGGGCCCTTCAGGCATCCCGTTGCAAGGCTTTGGAGGGCAACCTTTGCGCGCTTTGGGCCAGATATGCCTCCAAGTCTCCTTCGGCCAAAACGACAACGTGAGGAGTGAAGACGCCATCTTCGACGTGGTCGACATTGCATACCCCTACAACGCCATATTGGGGTGGCCGCTCCTAAACACTCTCGGGGCAGTTCCGCACCACGGTTTTCTATGCATGAAGCTTCCCGGACCGTGGGCCATCATCATCGTCCATGGCGACCAGGACATGGCTCGGCGCATAGAGCTTGGCGCCAGGGGTCCATGCCACACGGCTCACCAAGGCACCTAGGCTGGGTGTGCAGATGCGGAGCCCCCCGGCGCCCCTGGAGAGCATCTCGCACTCCCCGTGCACGAGTTGTCCCAGCAGCAGCGGCTCGTCAGCGGTCGCCCCTTCCTAAAAGTGGTTAGTGGTCGATATCTCCCCTTTTTTTGTAACCGCGCACCCGCGCAAACGGAAATTTAACAAAGTTCACCGTTTGCACGAATTTTTCTTGTTTCCTGCAACAAAGACACGCGTCCGCGCGCGCACTCTCTGTCAGAGATACGGGTATGAGTATAAACAAAGACACGCGTCCGCGCGCGCACTCTCCGTCAAAGACACGGGTATGAGTATAAACAAAGACACGCGTCCGCGCGCGCACTCTCCGTCAAAGACACGGGTATGAGTATAAACAAAGACACGCGTCCGCGCGCGCACTCTCCGTCAAAGACACATGTATGAGTATAAACAAAGACACGCGTCCGCGCGCGCACTCTCTGTCAAAGACACGGGTATGAGTATAAACAAAGACGAGCGGAGGGACGTCTCCGCACGCACTCTACGGAGTATAAATAAAACGTAGCGTTAAGGTTCGCCTCCGCACGCACCTCACCGCCCGCACGCGCAAAGGCTTGCCTCCGCGCGCAGTCCACGGACTCTAAATAAGACGTAGCGTTGAGGTTTGCCTCAGCACGCACTCCACGGAGTATAAAAAAGACGCGGATGCTATCCCTGCGCACTTTACGGAGTATAAACAAGACGCGAACCCCACGCACACATGGGCGTTGCTCCTATGCGTACTCTTCGGAGTATAAATAAGACGTGGATGTCAATCCCGCGCACTCTCCGGAGTATAAAAAAGACGCGGATGCTATCCCTGCGCACTCTATGGAGTATAAACAAGGCGCGAACCCCACGCACGCATGGGCGTTGCTCCTATGCGTACTCTTCGGAGTATAAATAAGACGTGGATGTCGATCCCACGCACTCTTCGGAGTATAAAAAAGACACGGAGGCTATCCCTGCGCGCACTACGGGGTATAAGCAAGACGCGAACCCCGCGCACGCATGGGCGTTGCTCCTGTGCGTACTCTTCAGAGTATAAATAAGACGTGGATGTCGATCCTGCGCACTCTCTGGAGTATAAAAAAGACGCGGAGGCTATCCCGGCGTACTCTACGGAGTGCAAAGCGCACCACGGGGGCCCACTCCTATGCGCATCCTGCGAAGTACCAAGGTAACGCACCAGAGGCTAGCTCCCGCGCGAGCGCACCCGCGGGCGAAAGGCACCAGAGGCTGTCCATGCACAATCCTAAGGGACGGAGCGCTCGCGCGTCTACTTCGAACCGAGACACCAGCTCCGCTGCCACCATTTCGAAGGGTAGGGGACGGAGCGCTCGCACGTCTACCTTGAATAGGGCGCTAGCTCTGCTGCCACCACTTCGAAGGGTAAGGGACGGAGCGCTCGCGCGTCTACCTCGAATAGGGCGCCAGCTCCGCTGCCACCACTTCGAAGGGTAGGGGACCATCTACCTCGACTAAGGCGCCAGCTCCACTGCCACCACTTCGAAGGGTAGGGGACGGAGCACTCGCGCGTCTACGTCGACTAGGGCGCCAGCTCCGCTGCCACCACTTCGAAGGGTAGGGGACGGAGCGCTCGCGCCTCTGCTTCGACTAAGACGCCAGCTCCGCTGCCACCACTTCGAAGGGTAGGGGACGAAGCGCTCGCACCACTGCGTCGACTAGGGTGCCAGCTCCGCTGCCACCACTTCGACGGGTAGGGGACGGAGCGCTCGCGCCTCTACCTCGACTAAGGCGCCAGCTCCGCTGCCACCACTTCGAAGGGTAGGGGACGGAGCGCTCGCGCCTCTACCTCGACTAAGGCGCCAGCTCCGCTGCCACCACTTCGAAGGGTAGGGGACGGAGCGCTGGCGCGACTACCTCGACTAGGGTGCCAGCTCCGCTGCCACCACTTCGAAGGGTAGGGGACAGAGCGCTCGCGCGTCTACCTCGACTAGGGCGCCAGCTCCGCTGCCACCACTTCGAAGGGTAGGGGACGGAGCGCTCGCACCTCTGCGTCGATTAGGGTGCCAGCTCCGCTGCCACCACTTCGAAGGGTAGGGAACGGAGCGCTTGCGCGTCTACCTGGACTAAGGCGCCAGCTTCGCTGCCCCCACTTCGAAGGGTAGGGGACGGAGCGCTCGCGCCTCTACCTCGACTAAGGCGCCAGCTCCGCTGCCACCACTTCGAAGGGTAGGGGACGGAGCGCTCGCGTGTCTACCTCGACTAGGGCGCCAACTCCGCTGCCACCACTTCGAAGAGTAGGGGACGGAGCGCTCGCGCGTCTACCTCGACTAGGGCGCCAGCTCCGCTGCCACCACTTCGAAGGGTAGGGGACGGAGCGCTCGCGCCTCTGCTTTGACTAGGGCGCCAGCTCCGCTGCCACCATTTCGAAGGGTAGGGGACGGAGCGCTCCCGCCTCTGCTTCGACTAAGGCGCCAGCTCCGCTGCCACCACTTCGAACGGTAGGGGATGAAGCGCTCGCGCGTCTACCTCGACTAGGGCGCCAGCTCCGCTACTTCAACTACGCGTCCGTCTTGACCACCCTACCCTCCCGAGGCGCAAATCGTCGTGTACGGGCGAATGCAGTAACCCTCCGAGTTCACCACGGGACAGTGTAGCCAGAGGGGCGGAGACACACTTTGCAAGTCCCAACCAAGATTATTCTTTGCATTCGTTAATGACGCTTGCAAAGGCGAATTACAAAGGCGTACAAACACCTCCGGCGCACGAGGCCGCTACTCGACAGACTCATCCTTAACACGCGTCCGTGCCGAGGCTCCGCTCGAAGACGCCCGACCCGCCCAAAAATCCAGCGCTTCCTCGGCCCTTCGCCAGCGCCGAAGACGCCGTCGGGTCGCAAGGTCAGAAATTAGCAGCCGGCCCCGGCTGTGTAACTGCTCGCAACAAGGGGGCAAAGATCAGCACAACGCCGAAGCAACTTCGTACTTTATTAAAAAAAGAAACGGCATCGGTTACAACGCACGCCAACACGCGACAACCTGCCGTCACACCCTTGGGTTCGCCGCGTCGTCCGGGGCCGCAGCGCCATCCTCGTCACGCCGCGGGACCTCGTCCAGAAACTGGCCAAGGTTTCCCTCGCCATGTAGGTTATTCCGCAGCTCGACCATGGCTGTGGCCTCCCCGCATTACTCCCATATCCGCTCATGGAAGAACTTCACAGCGCAGCGAGCGACGCGCACAGCACCGGACATTACCCCGTCGCCGGCGGGCATCTCCAGTCGAGGATCGGCTAGCCCAGCAACATGTTCACAGCCGCGGAGTCGCAGGAGTGCGCATAGCAGGCACGACGCCACGTAGGCACAGTGGTTGCCAAAGGTCGTCGCGGCACCGCGTGCAACATCGGCCGCGTCTCCGATCCACCGAAGCGATCGCGACAGGTCCTCGGGCCCGAAGGAGCGCGCCGGCACTTCAGCGATAAGCCCCTTGAGGGTGTCTTCCAGGGCCAACATAGCGTCCCAAGCAGCTACCGAAGCGTCGCCCAAGGCTCGATCCCGCTCCGCTAGAGAGGCGGCAAGCTCACTGTTCTCCCTCTCCAACGTAGCGATTTGTTGTAGTAAGCCGTCCCGCTCCGCAGCAGCTTCTTGCCGCACCGCTTCGGTGGCTGACGCTCGCGCCACGGCGACGAGCTCCTCGGTGCACGTCTTCATCTCCGCTCACTCCGCTTCCAGGCGGCGTATACGAGCGTCCTGGGCAGAGCGCGCCCCCGTAGCTCCCTGCAGCTCCCCTTCGGTGACCTGCAGCCTACTCCGTAGCGCTCCTTGCTCGCAAGCGTGAGCAGCTTGCAGGGCCTGGGCCAACACGAGTGTCTGCGCGGCGGAGGGGTTAGCAAGCGCTAAACGACTGCAAGTGGTCCAAAGGACAGACGCTTACCCTCACTCCTGACACTTTCAATGCGTCCCCAAGGCGCCCTGACCTATAGGTCTGCAACGCCTGCTGGCCGATGCTGGCAGCCGCGTCGTCCGCAATCCCGCGCCATGCCCTCAGCGCATCTGACGGAGGGACGAAGTCCGCCGGGCTCGGACGCGCGACATCTGTGTCGCCAGCGCCAGGACCCCCACGCTCAAGGGATGGCTCCTCCTCCGGGATAAGCGCCGCTGCAAGAGGAAGTATACGTTTGTCACGAGGCGCGAAAAAATTATGCTAAAGGGATGCCGTCCTAGCCTACCCTCGGTGGCAGACGGGGGACTTCGCGGGGACGCCTCCCTAGCCCCGGGCGGGGCCGCAACAACTTCGGCCCCCACGGGCGGCGTTGACTCGCAGGGCTGGGGGACCTCTGAGTTGGGCCCTAATGCCAACCGATCCTGCGCCACGGTCACTACAGCCCGAGGGGCTGGGAGGGCGCGGGGTAGAGGAACTTCGGTGCTTGACGCGGAGTCCCACAAGCTCCCAACACTGGTCGCCACGGCGAACCCTCGAGAAGTCCGCTGAAGCGAGGATCGCAGGCGTGGCCGCTTCGCCTGAGGGGAAGGTCCCACCTCGGTAACCGCTACAAAAGGAGCCTCTGTGGCAACAATGTTCGCCGAAGGGGTCTCCACAGCTACAATGACGGGGGGACCTCCGCGGGGGGCACCTCCGCCTCGTCCGCCGCTGTTGCCGAAGACTGCGCTCCAAATACTCCCGTAGAGGGCAGTCCCGCCACGGCCGTGGCCGCAGACGGGGACTTCGCACCGGTGCCGCCAGCCAGCACCACCTCCGCCTCGGCGACTGTCGCGGGCGACGAGACCTCCCTCTCTCGGTAACCCGCGGCGCGCCCTCCGCCTCTGGCGCCTTCGCCTTCAGCGCCCGCACCCTCCTCCAAGTCTGAGTCGGCGTACTTCGCCGAATCCGACTCTGGGCTCGCCGCGCCGGCAGGAGCAGCGGCAATCGTCGTACAGGGCGTGGTCGCAGTGGTCCGGGTCCTCTTGCGGGAGGACGCTTTCGTCCTCGCGGCACCATCGTCCTGATGTTGCGGGTCCGGAGGGGCGCAATCCGGCACAAGAAGCCCTAAGGCCTCGCACACGCGGTTTATCCGCCCCAATCCCGCCTCCGCAGTCGCAGCCGTACGTTGCCCGTGCTCTCTGGCGGTGTGTGGCCCAAGGAACACGCGCGTTGCGCACTCCGCGTCCTCCAGGTGAGTTCCTGCACGGGGCAGAAAGCACAGTTACACACGGTGCAATACGTGCGAACGGAGGGGAGGACACGGTCGAGGCTTACGAAGACCAGTCGGCGGGGCAGCGAGCAAACGGACGGTTGAACGTTGTCGTCCCGACGTTCCCCGGCCGTGAAGCGCCAATCGCGGGCGAGCGGCGTCGCACCGTACATTATGTACTCCTCGGCGAGGTCGCGCATATTGAAGCGGGCGGTGACCCCCAAAAGTCTTCGCGCCCTTCGCCTATCTTCCTGGTCAAGTGTTAGGCCGGGTGTGCTCTTGAATGCAATCGGCCCACCCGTGCACTCAAGGCCGCTACCACTCGCCACACGGTGATAGAACCACCGCCTCGTCCAGTTGGACTCCCATTTCCCTCGTGTCGAGTTCGCGGGGAAGTGCCTTCCGCACGATGCCCGCAGAACGAAGTTGACGCTGCCAAACTTCGACAGCGTCCCGTCCTTCCGCTCCTTCGGTTGGCACCGGGCTTCGTGCAAATATGCGAACAATGAGGCGCTGGGCCAACATGCTTCCGAGCGAAGGGCCCAGCTGTACACGGCAAGGTGAGCCACCGCGTTCGGAGTCAGTTGTGACAACTCCAGCTTGAAGGTCCGCAGCACATCCCCAACAATCGCCGCGGTCGGTATGCGAAGTCCGGCTTCGAAGTAGGCGACGAAGACGATCGCCTCTGACTTCTCGAGGCGCGGCTCCGTCTCATCATCGGCGGGCAGCCGCACCGCTTGGTGGTCCGATAGCCTCCCCTCGCGCAACAGTGACCGGATTGTGTCCTCCGTCACGAGCGTGCGCCCAAGTCACCGGAGTACGGACCTTCCCTCTTCTTCGCCGCCCACCACTTGTCTGCCGCCGCCGGATCGCGCTCCTCGAGCGCGTACTTCACCTCAAGCGGCGAGGACCACCGGCAGATGGCGTAGCCGCCCACCTGAGCACACTCGTCGCAAGTCGCCATTGGCGTCCACGGGGTACTCGACGGCAAAAAGGAGCGCAGGCACAGCACGAGCAAATATAGGAGGCGGCGTGAACAACCAGAAAGCGTATGGAGGAGGCGCAGGCGCAGTACCATGGGGAGTATTTAAGGACCCCTCGCCTTCCACCATCGGTAAGCGCAAACTGTGAACGACAACCGCTCACCTCCCCACGTGCGAAGCCGAAGCATCGCAAGGGCACACGTAGCCCACATATGACCATGGTCGTACAGAGTCCTGTCACCGCATGACGCGCCACTAGCGTCCCACCGCGTGTCGGTCAGCGTAGGAAACAAATGCAGGTTGCACGGCCCGACATAGCTTTCGGCACGCGTCGGCGTGGTTCTTCGGACCCTTCAACCGCAATAGTCCAAACGAGGTCTTCGCCCCCCCCCCCCGACTTTGGCCGCACCTGTCCGAAGGGACATCGCTGCGAAGGCGCCGGACTGGATTTTGGGCTGCGAGGTATCTCCCGCTCAGGCTACGGCTCCAGCTCCGCCTCTACCGTAGAGCAAGGAGGACTTCGCCATCCTGTACAGGGGACAACCGCAAATCTGCATGACAAAGGCAACCGAAGGTCGGCAAAAAGCACAACCGCTAGCAGCCGGGGACGCGCGTTGGAAGGTGGGCAGCCAGCGCGCGGTGTGCCTACAGCGCCGCGCCACGTACCCCGCCCCTCTAGGGAAGGGGCAAACGGGCGCGGTCGTGTGACCGCTATTGGCTCGTGACGCGCCAATCATGGCCCACCGCGTGTGCACCTCGAGTGGACAAGCACGTACGACTACAGCAGCCTGCTCGTCCCGGAGCCATTAAGGCGCACTACCGCGGGGTCGCATTCACCTTGCGCCCAGGGAACATCGTTGGCGTCACGACGACCCCCGTTCCAACTTCGGCTCCGCCGCCCAACAAACTCACGGCGGAGCATACCCCACCTTCACGTCTTCGACTTTGGCTTCGAGGAGCGAACTTGCGCGCAGGGACTCGTCCGTCGGCATTCCCCACATATGGTACAGGCAGGGGTCACGTCACGCCAAGTTTTGGCTTGTTCTCATAAACAGGCCACCTTCAATGCATCAACATTCTTTCAAAATAATGCGGATGGGCTCGATCAGAAACCCCGACTGAAGGTGGGCCTGTCTAGGAGAACAGGGCAAACCTTGCTGTTATATGCAGAGACGCAGCACGAAGGCAGGACGTGTGACCAGTTACCGATAACAGACGCTAACCAAGCTCCCAAGAAAAACAGGCCTCCATCAGTGCATCAACATCCCCCAAGCCGCGTAATGCCACTATGGAATGTGGATGCACTGAAGAGGCCCCTTTTAGGGGAGCAGCATCTATCTGAGTGCACAATGCAGGTACAATGCCGCACCAGCACCATATATATACCCCATCAGTAGGGGAGCCAACCAGCAGAAGTCCAATCGGCAGGAGTCCAACCGGCGGAGGAGCGTCGCAGCATCGTACCGCCACGATGCTTCAAGACCCGCGCCGCGCCAAGCATGTTTCGCCACGTGGACGGCCAGAAGAAGGAACGTCGCAACGTGGTATGGCCACGACCCCTCAAGTCTCGCGCCACGTCAACCAAGCCTCGCTAGGCAGGCTGGCAGTCGCTTATCGTTAAGGGCACTCGACGCCGGAGTCCGCTGTTACTTGACGCGCACGCGACGACTTAGGGGCCCGCTCCGCCTACCTATGCCGACGCATCTGACTCCGCCAACACCTCCAATCCGGCCCGGGCAACCACCGACCCCGCCAAATCGGAGGCGACTTCGACCTCCAATCCGCCCCCTACGTCGACGTCGGCCCTCGGTCGTGATGCCAACATCGACTTCGACCTTCGCCCCGGACGGCAACCCCGACCCCGCCACAGCAGGACTCTGTGGATGACGAAGACTTCGCCAAGCCGCCCGGCGCCATACCTTCGCGACAGGGCGAACACTACACTTCGACGAATGTTGAAAAAGCTCATAGGTCACGGGGACGGAGGGGCCAAAGGGCTCGGCAACATGGCTTTGGCCCGTGAAGCCCTTCACCATGAGAGGCTCCTGTTGTAGGGGTGGCCCCCACCTAAGCCCAACAGGCCTGTCAGAGGAATGTAAAGCCCAAAATGGGACATGTATAATGACATGAATATCCCTGAGGGGAGTACTCAGATGTAAGGGTATAATTGTAAAAGCACTCCCCATGTGGATGTATATATACAACACAGGCCATGGGGAGAACCCCGACGCCATTACTCACCTAACTCTCCACTACCATACTCTCTCTCTCTCTCTGTTTGATCTGTAACCACAACAGTGATCCTAAATTAGGAGCCTTCGACAATGGCTCATGGTCATACATCGAAAGCCGACGACCATCGTTCGTGGTTGTAAGTTGGAAACCATCGAGGATACTTCGTGGTCGTAAATTGGAACATATCGACCAACGCTCGTAGTCGTAAGTTGAAAGACATCGACCACACCTCTTGGTCATAAGTCGAAACACATCAACCAGTGCTCATGGTAATAAATTAGAAGCCGTCAATCACACCTCGTGGTCATAAGTTAGAAGCCATCAACCATCGCGCGTGATCGTAGGCCGGGAGTGGTCGACCATTGCTGGTAGTCCTACATTGGCAGGCCTCCGATGTGCTTGTGCCCTGTCGCCTGACTGCCGGCGCCAGCCTGCTCGGTCTCGACTTCGACCAAGACCCTAACTAAAACCACTGCTCCCTTCGACTTCGACCACTGCCCCTTCGACTTTAACCACTGCCCCCTTCGACTTCGACCACTTCCCCTTCGAACACGACCCTTCGATGTCGACCACTTCCCCCTTCGACCACGGCCCCCTTCGACCATGGCTTCGACTTCGACCACCTTGTGGGTCTTGCCATCGAGGGTGGGGAGCTCGATCTCAGGGGTGACCTGGGGGTAGGCGACGAGGATGTCCAACTAGAGGGGGAACTCGTAGCGGTGGAGGTTGTGGACAAACCAGCATGTGCCCTCCGGGTTGGCGCTACGACTACGACCATGACCGCTACGACCATGTCCATGGGCGCTACGACTACGACCATGACCGCAACTTCGAGCACTATCCCCTTCGACTTCGACCACTGCACCTTTCAACCATTGTCCCCTTCGACCACGGCCCTTCGACGTCGATCACTTCCCTCTTTGACCACGGCTTCGATGACGATCACAAATCTTCGACTTCGACCACTGCCCCCTCGACCACTATCCCCTTCAACCACAGCCCTTCGACGACCACATCCTTTCGACGCCGACCACTTCCCCCTTTGACCACGGCCCCCTTCGATCACGGCTTCGACTTCAACCAAGGATCTTCAACTTTGACCACGGATCTTCAACTTCGACCGTTATCCCCTTCTACCACGGCCCTTCGACGTCGACCACTTCCCCCTTCGACCACAGATCTTCGACGTCAATCGCGGATCTGCAACTTCGACCACTATCCCCTTCGACCATGACCCTTTGACGACCACAGCCATTCGACGTCGACCACTTCCCCTTTCGACCATTGTCCCCTTCGACCATGGCCTTTCAATGTTGACCACTTTCCCTTTTGACCACAGCCCCTTTCGACTACGTCTTCGACTTTAACCACGGATCTTCAACTTCGACCACTGCCCCCCTTTGACCACTGTCCCTTTCGACTACAGCCCTTCGACGACCATGGCCCTTCGACGTCGACCACTGTCCCCTTCAACCACGACCCTTCGACGTCGACCACGGGTTCGACTTCGACTACTGTCCCCTTCAATGACCATGGCCCTTTGACATTGACCACTTCCTCCTTTGACCACCACCCCTTCGACCACAACATCGACTTCGACCATGGATCTTCAACTTTGGCCACGGCCCCTCAACCACGGCCCCCTTTGACCACAGCTCCAACGTCGACCACGACCCCCTTCGACCACGACCCTTTGACTTCGACCGCAGACCGACTTCGTCCATGGTCCTTTGACTTCGACCATTGCCCCTTCGACCACTGTCTGCTTCGACCATGGCTAGGACTTCGACCATGACACTTCGACTTCGACTACGACCCTTCAACTTCGACTGAGGACCGACTTCCTCCATGGCCCTTCGACTTCGACCGCTGCCCCTTCGACCACTGTCCCATTTGACCACAGTTTGGACTTCGACCATGACCCTTCGACTTCGACCACGGCCTGACTTCAACCACAGCCCTTCGACTTCAACCGCGGACTGACTTCATCCATGGCCCTTCGACTTCGACCACTGCCTTCTTTGACCACTATCCCTTTTGACCATGGCTTGGACTTTGACCATGACCCTTCGACTTCGACCACAGCCTGACTTCGACCACCGCCCCTTTGACCACGGCTTCGACTTCGACCACGGATCTTTGACTTTGGCCACAGCCCCCTTCAACCACGGCTTGGACTTCGGCCATGACCCCTCGACTTCGGCCATGCCCCCTCAACTTCAACCACGGCCCCTCGACTTCGGCCACGGCCCCTTGACTTTGATCACGACGCCATTCAACCACGGCACCGACTTCGATGACCAGCTTGTGAGACCAAAATTGCCAGACAACGCAACGAGCTACGAGCGAAGAGCAGGAGGAGGTAGAGAGGTTCACCGGGCAAGCGACCGCTGAGTGGTGGTGGCGGGGGAGAGCCACATGGGCGGGCATAGTAAGAGGAAGCCGCCGCCATTGCCGAGTGCCCTTCTCTCTAATCCACTGGCCGCTGCCACCGAGCGCCATTTTCTCTGATCCACCGGTCATTGTCGCTGAGCGTCGGGCCGCTGGTTGGGCGACGCCCTGGGGAAAGTTGGGGGACTGCGACCAGACGCTGCCGCACGGAGAAGGAATCGGTGGCGATGCCGAGGAGGAGGAAGAGGCATGACACAAGGGTTCGGGGGAGAAGGAGGCGGCAATTGCGGGAGGTGGAGGTGGGGAGGCGGCGGCGGGGCCATATGTTGAATGTTATAGTAACTATAACATTCAATATATGGCCCTCTAATTACCATCTGCCATCTACTAACCAATCCCCAATTTTAGATATGCTATTTCAGATATTCCCAAAGCTCGAGGATGTTGCTATTTTGCATCTTCTCTTCAAAAAATCAATAGCTCAGCAGGGTTTAGTATTCTCTCAAGAAACACAACATTACACCATTTATCACCATCTTCCATCTACTAACCAATCCCCAATTTTGGATCTGACTCCATCACGCTGATTTCAGAAATTAGCAAATACATTATTGACTGGGAAGAATCGAATCGGAATTGGTCACATACCTTCAATTCTGGCGAGAGGAGTCGAAACCCAATCGGAGCGCTTGGGGACGCCGAAGACCGGGACGGACGAGGGAGTCAGCGGCGGCCTCGGAGGATTGGACGAGGAGGGGGTGTTGGCGGCAGGCGCAGAGACGGTCCACGGTGGCGTAGAGGGCGAAGACGGAGGGAGGTGGCCCAGGGTGGAGGACGACAGTGGCGGCGTCGCTCGGAAGCAAAGGGAGGTGGGCCGGGCTGGAGACTGAGGTAGCGGCATCGCTCGGAGGTGGGGTGCGGCAGTCCAGGCCGGAGGCGGAGCCGCGGCGTCAGCGAAGACTTGGCTGGAGGCGATGGAGGCCGAAGAGGGGGTGACGGACGGCGGGATGCGTAGGGATCGGAGCGAGGCGGTGGCGCGCAAACCCTAGAAGGCGATGACAGAACTGAGGTCGGGAAGGGGATGAGCGAGCGGGAGACTCGGGGGAGTTGAGGCAAAAGCGAGAGGTTCAACAGGGGGGTTATGTGAAAAATTGCACAAGTGGATTGGGTGCTTCCACCCTCAAGGATCCAGGCCGTAGGAGGCAGATCTAACGATTCTGAGCGGTATTAGCATGTTAGTACCCAAATGGGCATTAACACTAGATATGTTCCCATATATGTGTGTGTGTGATATGCGCTAGCGCTTAGAGAGAATGCATATATGTATGGACAATGAGGAGCCGTCATTAAATTTATGTAGGTGCAAGGACTCGTTAGTCGTTCACAGCAGCCAAGAGAGGGAAGAAGGTAAATGTAACCCACATGCATGACGTCATTGTATTGCTGGACCTGTTTGCCGTAAATTCCTGGCTGTTGTGTTGCAAAGCACTCCTACAGTAGCATGATAATTAACCATATGATCAAAGAAGGTAATAAATCAAATTATTATGTACTGCCACTGTTTCTAAATAGATTCTGTTTCCGCATCGATGTAGCCTCCGATACACATCTTTAACTATTGCTTTTTCTAATTATATGTTAGAATAAATATGAAAATATAATGTTATGGAAGTTTTTTAAAGATTAATCTGTTAAAACAATTTCCATGAGACAAATCTAAGTATATCTATGTATATTAGTGATCAAAGTTTTAAAATTTTGATTGCATACATTCTAACACGACATCTATTTAGAAACATCGAGAATAATTATCTTCTAGCAAATATTCATTTTTGATATACTCTTTCACTGATTAATTTATTTTTGAGTTTAATTTTGCTAACAGATAAAGTGACCTGTCTCTACCTAATCTTTTTAAGTATCTTACCAGATTATTAAGGCCAAAGTGCATGGGGTCTAAACAACGATGTACTGATTGATCCCAAAAGTAAATAAACCAGTTCTGTGCCTATTTCAAACATCTAAATTCCACATAAATTTTTATAGAAAAATAACATTTCATGTTCTAAATGGGATCTAAAGAAGCTCTATTAATTACTCCTAGATTTAGGGTGCTACATGAGGATAATTACGTGTGGATGCAACTATAGATCCACCGAGTTGGTGCAGTGGTTGGAAATAAATGTGCTCATCAGCCTCATCTACCTCTAAACATGGCCTAAGATGATATAGTTCGAGTCTAGCTTGATGAAGTACTACTACACTGCATTAATAAGCTAGAGAGGTGCTCCTATCAGTGTACTGAGAAAAGAAAATGGAAGGAAGAGAAGAGATGCAAAAGGAAAGGAGAAGGCAGGAGCAGAGAAGCCTCATGGCCGTAAGGAAGAAAAGGAGGGCTCTGTCTCCTCTCGGTAGGTGATGAGAGCGCTGCCCCACATGGAATTCAATGGCCGGCTGGGTATTGCATAACCGTTTGCATTGTACCTACAACCATGAGCAAGCGAGCAGGAGTACTGGCTGTATCTTGGGTTCGTGCTGCCCTATCTCCATGTGCTCCTTGTGCTTTGTGCCCACACATATGCATTGATGCTAAACACATAGTAAATAGTAAGTGCAAATAAAACTAGGGTTCACGTTGAGACATCATGACCAGAAGAAGAAAAAAGAAGACAAAGTACTGTGATCTAAATGTTTACCTGAATGCAGTTAATAATCATGGTCAGTGGCTAACATCAGTATATCAGTCACCGAATAATATATGCATGCGTTTGCATGTTAAAAGAGAAACGAGGAATGGGAGAGCCAGTGCTGTGTAAATACTCAAAGCTTTGCAGCATCGAGCATTCCTTCGTGTTTATATGACTTTCTTTTAAGGTAGCATTTGTATGACTTGAATATATGGAAGAATAAGCAATGCTGCATTAAGTATTAGTGTGCTTCAAGATCACAGGGGAGTAGTACTCCTACGTAACAAAAGAGATCATATCAAACAGAATATAGCCGAAACGAATGCAGACAGGCCGCCGATCATCGATACATAATAATTTGCTTCAGTGAGAAGGCTCAGATAAACAGCCTAAAGCAACAACCATCGAGAGAAATATCAAACGAAAGTAAGTGACAAGGCATCTCGTATCTGAACTAAACGGTGGCCACCAATCAAAACGAGCACACAACTAGCATAAACGTAAACTAAATCCAGGATACAAAACGAAAGGGTTGCTCCCTGGATGGGGATCGACGCAGTTGCTTGTGCCTGAAATCATGGCTTATGGTCTCCTAAATGCTCCTACATTGGCCCACCGTAAGCCTGTTTATGTCTACAGGCTTTTGGGAGTGCATGTGTGGTGTATCCAGCACTCCATACATTCCCCAAACCATGTGTAATTAAACTATGTAGCTTCACTTGGGCACATTGTCGTCAACAACCATGCATGCATACAAAAGTATGAACGTAACATCAGACTCAACGATCTGCCAATCGTAAACAAATCTAGTTCACCTTCTTCCCTACGAAACTACGATCCCATTTTTAATAGCTCTATACAGTTGCATCATGTTCATATTAGATAAAAGTCTAGTAGAGATGCCATGCATTATATTGCGCCCCTGAATCCAGGATGAAGCAACGGAGCTATAGTCAATTGAATGAAGCGTTAAGCGGTAGCTGAGAGCTACCGAATTAGCAAGTCAGTAGTTGCGATGTGACAATTGATCGTAACATGCGTGGCGATCAAATTCCAAGATAATTGTGAGCATCAGCGGCTGTCATTGGAGTTTGGATGGTTTGTAGACCAGTAGGACGCACCTGTAGGTACGTTGTGTCGTCACTTTCCATTGACGACGACGTGCAAACACCGACGAGCTAAATTATGACGACGCATGCCGGCCGGTGCAACAGTGCCGTGGATTCGATCGGCGGTTGGGTTTGACAGGCCACTTTATCCCAAGAAAGAAAAATATACATATGCAACGGATCAAAGTCTAGTAGCACTATTCAGCGTGGGCGGATGCACATTGAGCAGTGTGGGGACACAAGCCCTCAGACCAATTTTAATTTTTATTATTTAGAGTACTAGTTTACATAGTGTGTACTCCTATATTTTGAAAACTAGTACCCCCATATATCAAGGACTACATCTATTTAAAAAAAGGCTTAAACTCGTTGACAAACAGATGGAGAAAAGAAAAGAAAAAACATGCAGGACGTTGATAAAATAAAACACTTCAAAAAATATGTGTAAGTTGAAGTTGGCACGATACAGCATATCAACTGATTGTGAAAAGAGAATAAAATAGCAAGGGTTACTTGAACCGATCAAGCATGGGCCACTAGCCAGTCTAGTCCCAAGTCAACGCCAACTCAAGGCCCAACCTAGCACCAATCCCAAGCCAACCAAGTAGCCAACACCATATCCAGACAACACTTAACCTACATCCCTTATTCCCCATGTAGCAAGCCATGCACGCAACCTTTCGTATGCAGCGGTGATGGGCCTAGCGTGCAGAGCTGCCGTCGTCTGGGAAGACACCGTCCACTTCTCGCCTATGCCTGCGTGCGTTGGATGGTAAGGTTAGATGTCTAGATGTGTTAATCTCACTGTGCTCGCATGCAAATAGAGTAACACTCGGTGTATGTATGTTGTATGCAGTATGTCCGACGGTCACGGCAATAGGTGAGGTTGTCCACTCATCGTTTCATCCTGGTTCCTTGCTTTCAAAGTTTAAATGTTTAATGATTTTTATAACTAATGAAGTAACGATCAACCAACCAAAATAGGTATTAAATTTTGTGATTTAAATTTTAGGATTTCAATTCTATGATCTTTAAAATATTTGTGGGCTAGGGTTTTAATATTAGAATGCATTGTTTCAATTTTTGCAATAGTTGAATTAGGAATTTTTTTAATGTGTTTCAATATCTAATTCAGTTTGTTCTAACTTTCAATAATTGTTATCTCCTCATGGCAGGTAATCCGTAGTCCTGGAGCTATTTCTAAAAAAAAGGCACCAGGTTCGAGTGTAAATGCTACAAATACAGAAAGTCCAAAAATCAATTGGAAAGAAGAAATTCAGTTTGATCCAGGGAAAAGTAAAAGAACAGATGTCTATCTCTCAAATCAGAAAGATGTGGTAAGAAGAAAGTACTTCGATAACGAGTTTTGTTAACCTCGTACATATGATTTTTCATAGATAATGTTTAGGAAAAAAAATAAAGAAGATTTAACTCTGCACGGTTTAATCAGTATGACAGTTGGTTTGAGTATGACAAGTCTAAAGATATAAAATTTAGAACGTACTATTATCTACTATATTATTAATAGATACATCGATAAGTATATATATAAAGTATAAGACCTGCGTATATTTTGTTCTAGGCCCGCCGCTACTGTTCAGCTGCAGCCATCCAGTCATCGAGAGCTTTACGGGCTCTGAAAGAACAAGAACGGAAGGGAAGCACATCTCAAGGGGATTGAGGCCCAAGTGCCCAACCTACTGGAAGATATCACATACCAATGAGAAAGATTGGATTGATTTATTATTATTCATCATCCTGTTGAGTGTTGCGCACTTGAACTTGTTGATTATTTTGTGAATGATGCAGATTAAGCTAGGAAAAATACTAACAGCAGCTCAGCTGCTGAGCTACTGCATCTCAGTTGTCACATCAGAATCAGGCTGCCAGACTTTCGCTGCCTCCTGTCGACATAGTAATAGGGAAAACTTGGTCCTATATGTTTGTACAGCCCAATTAAGGCCCAACTATAAGCCCATCAACTTTCAAGAGGCATTCAGAGTGAAGAATGCACAATCAAATGACTCAGACTCCCAACTTGTAGTCTTCAGGTACCATGGCAAGAATCTCCACAAAACTTTTCGATCGAGAGAGAGCAGCTGAACACAACTGAAAGTCCTAGGCTAATTTCGAGCAATTATGGAATTCTGTATGCAAAGATGTGAGTTTCCGGGACACGGCCAAACAAGTAGTCCTAACTAGGCAGTTCAAGGGGTTCCATCTAGATTCAGTTCGATCTGTTCTACCTCAGGATCTGCAACATACACCTTTCGTAACAAACGCGATAGACCATTCAAAAGCTCTGATTATGCTTGGATTTCAATAATCTTAGGAAAAAGATGAACGATTAAAGATTACCTGCTTGCATGCTACACAGAAGAAAATCGAGTAGCTCGAGTAGCACGTACAAGTGTGGAAAGAAATTCGCGCGGACGGATCAACCGATCAATGATATAACCGATAAAGAGAGAATATCAAGTGCATTCCTCCTTACGGTGCTCGTGTGTCCCATGTATAAAAGTTTTGAAAGTTTTCTGAAAAAATTGTAGATATAGGGGATTGTATGTTCTATAGCTATGCAAATTTTCAAAAAGAAACTAGTTCACATTTAGAAGATGTGAAAAAGAGAAATGCTGCATGAATTCATGGCAGCCGTTTGTCCATTTCATACCTTCCAAATACAATCGAGTTTTATCTTGAAATACTGTAAGGTTATGGTCTATTCTTTTAAGCTGTGACTTATGTTTTTTGGCCTTAGTATAAGTATTCGTACGAATAAACCAAAAGCAGATAAGTCCTTTCTAAAAGGTTATCCCGATAAGCCGCTTCGAAACGGCAGCGAAGAAACCGTTCCGTTTATTCATGCGAGAAAAGTTATAAGGCATAATTCATAAGCTGAAAAAAAACAGACCCATAGAATGTATCATCCCTATATCTACAAATTTTTTTGATACTTTTTTTGAAACTTATATGAGATGCAGTACGAAAGATGCCCGGTAAGGAAAGACGCAATGGATATTTTCCCATAACCGATCGATGCCTTTGTAGACATGCGTGCCTACGTAGTTAGCAATACTGTCGGGAAAACTCGGCAACTAGGACTTACCAGTTATAGCATTACGGCATAATAACATGTACCGTCAAATTGAGCGATACACTCCACCGAGATACGGAATGCATCAGTCACACCGGGAAGCTACACCTCCCTTAAACACGAAAAGCAAACTAGCTAACACGTTATACCTCTTAAATACGTAAGCTCTCTCCCTTAAACACGTTATACACCTCTTAGATAATCCAAAAGAATTTCGAAGGAAGACATATACAAGATCCCTACAGAAATTTTCCTAAAATCCCCCGTTTCGAACACGGCCCTAATGTCTACGAACTCCGTACGAGGTTGCCCTGGCCGTCGACCGGCCGGGCCATCAGGCTGCAGTTCACAACTTCACACGGATGACGGATCCCACCAGTTAATCGCTCGTACCACGTTCGTTTCGTAGCCATCAACAGAATGACTTTGGCGCATTGCACGCATGGACCACTGGCTCCTCGCCGTCGCCATGCATGGTGCTTTACACCGGGCTCCACTGCTGATCCCTCTCCTCTCCGTTAGACCGGGTTACGGCCATCAACTCGCGGCCTCTAGGCTCGCCGCACGTACGCACGTCGCCGGCTGGCCGGTGCGTGCGCGCAAAAGGCGTCACGTTCTTCCGCTTCACGGGCCGTGCCGCGGGCGCCGCGCCGCGCTCGCTCAACGCGGCACGGCACGGCACGGCTCACCGATAAGGTGTGGGCGCGTCGGTTTCGTTCCCTTCACTCCAACACCATTACCATTAGGGAATGTATATATAATGATACATACAAGCTATCTATAAACCTGTATCATATAAAATTTTAGGTGATATAGAGGATAGAGTGTAGACCGAAGATGTTAATAGAGAGAGTGAATGATGGCTTAAAATTTCCTCCAACTATTTACTTATCCCCTACTCTGATAGCTATAACGCTATGAAGATCGGGATATCAATCTCACTGGAAAACCAGAGACTCTCAGAGCTAAGCAAAATCAGTCAGAAAACAACGTGGTCGAACTTCAACTACGTGTTCGGAAGTCCCACAAAGCTAAGCGCAATCTGATCAAAAATCAATGTGGTCAGATTTTGACTATGGTGGTCGACGACCAGACAGCGGTCCAAAACCAACGTGATCGTGATTGAAAACAACATGGTCAAAATTCCACTCGAGTGGTTAATGAACAGAGAGTGGTTGAAAACCAATGTGATCGAAAATCAGTGTGGTCAAAACCAGCGTAGTCGAAACCCGCGTGGTTGAAAATCGACGTGGTTCATGTCCAGTGTGCGATCGAAAGACTAGCGTGGTCGAGGACTAATGAGTAGTCAAAAACCAACACTGCCAAGACTGATGTGATCGTAACCTTTGCAGTTGATGACCAAGAGCCACAGTCAGAAAACCAATTGTATAGACAATGACCAAAGTAGTTGTAGCCGTTCGGAATATGACCCGAGTAGTCTACGACCAATGAGTGACCGAAACCAAGGTGCTCAAACCAAACCAAACCTCCACCAGTGAGGTCGAAAACCAAAGTGGCCGAAGAACATGAGTTGCGGTACTACCACTACACAGCTTGTGATACTACCATATCTCTCATACGAACAGGGTTTACAGCCGACTGCGAGAACCAAAATTGATAGAACTTTCGATCAACTAAACCAAAAGGCTTAGCCAACCTTCTCAAACCCTAGCTCTTGCCTCCCCTCACCTTTTATAGCCTCACAATCTAAACCAAAATCTAATAAATCCACCCATTAAGCCAAACCGAAGATAACCCGTTAACCCCACCGAACACCGGGTTTTACTCTCTTACGCATACTTCTCAAAACGACTTACAACCATTAACCCATTAGTAAATCAACACTTGATCTACTTCACATTTTCAGCACATACAAAGACCTAAACCACTTAGACCAACGCCGCAGTTTCACACACCGTCACTTTGCCGGTATTGGGATATTTACTAAAATGCCCCTCTAACGCCCTCCACGAAGCTTCCCGCAGCATCACCCATGCTTCGCCATTTTCTACGTGGCCCTAGTGACTTACCGTCAAGCCTCTCACGCGTCCAGATCCCACTGAACCATCTTTGCTTGCAAACAGCCCAAGTCGCTTAGCACACCATATGCCTCTTTCGCACATGACGGCACCTCGCTTCCTTGATCGTCTGGACCTTGACTCCTCCCTGAGCCTAGTCCCGGTTCACCTTGTCGTTGCCTGTCATGTCCACCACCGGTAGCTCTCGCTCTAGTTCCTCGTCATCCTAGCTTGCAACCACTCCGCAAGCCTCGGTCATCTTTAGTATCTCCCTGACCGTTCTGGACCTCAACACCACTCTATACCTAGTCCCGGTCCTCCTACACCTCACCATGACTTAGCTCCAAAGTCCTGCAACCAACACCAACAAGGAAACCATCACGTAGCACCGCATGATACACAAAGACATCAATTTGCACAATTCATCCATACAAATGCATAATGCAAAATGTATGCATCCAAATTACTGATCCTAAACCTAAGACCAAATGATAAACCCATGTACACACAAGCAGCAACACCTAGGTCAATCCATGACCCAAATTCCAAGATTTCTAAACAACAGTTTCAGACCACCGTGAGAAGCCAGTCTGATCGCCAAGCATATGCCAGTCAGGCCGCTGGTTGGTCTAACACGAATACTCGAGACACTCAGAGATAACAAAACTTGAAGTATTTAAAGCCTATGAGTACCGACCATGAAGTCTATGACCCGCACAACAAATCGCTACGACCATCACAACAGGTTTCTACGACCACCGATCACAAAGGCTTACGACTTCCGATTACAAAGGCTTACGACTACTGAACATCGACCAGACAGTAAGCTACAACCATTGAGAATCGAGACCTCGCTACTACTAGGTACGGATCCTCTCGACTACAGAGTACCTACGGACTAACTCTTCGGACTACTCAAGAAAAAACCATTCGGACCGCCCAACTACAAAGTTGAGGACCACGCCTCCAACTACTGTCAACGGTCAAAGTCTGCCAGTCGGACCACCAAAACAAAGCGGTTAGACCGCTTAACCTGAAGATTCCAGCAGACAGCCCAACCAAAATGCAGTCTTTTGCAAACCCTCAAAAACCAAACTTAACCTCCGCAGAAACTCTAATCTAAAAGTTAATTACTCATCACAACCATGAGGTGACCTCCACATGGTCTCACACAGAGAAAGATGTCATCTACCATTTAACAGACGGTTTTATAAACAGATCTCTACTATTTATAACATTATATAGAGAATTATATAGATAACTCATTAATTATATAAGGTCATTATATACAACACATTATATAAGTTGTCTTTAATCCTATCTATAGATGATGTAGATGTGTATTATAGATAATCGTCGTCTATATTTTGTTCGTGCCTTTAAGGTCCCGCTTTCAGCTTCTGGCTCGAAATGAACACGTTGGCTTCTTAATTTTAGATTTTTTTTGTGTTTTGCCTTTTTCAGTTTTTTTTCTTATTCCTTTGTATTGTTGGTGGAGATATAATGTTATTTTTTAATTTTAATTAAATGAGTCAGAAAAAAGCTAACAAATGTTGTAGTATAATTTCAGCTAAAAACCAATAGCTCAAAAGCCACATCCACTTAGAGTAGGACCTAGATCGCGTATGTACATCTTAGAGGCCACTCGGTTGGGCTGAAACTGATAGTGGCTTATTTGACGTAACTAAATTTAAAAAATAAAAAATAAAAAAAAGATTACCCCATGACGGACAATACAAACTAATACGGAAAAAAAGAACTGGCAAAAAAGATTAAAAACAAAAAAAATTAGAAAAAGACGAAATTTAGAAATAATAAAAAATATGCCAGAAATCATAAGCTGCGAGCCCTTAATCTGTTCCTTTTCCTCTTTTCCTGCCACCGCCACTACTACTCAACTGTACATACGTGGGGAATGGAATGGATTGTTGCTCTGGTGGTCTGACTCAGGCCCGGCCCTGAGGGGGGGCGAGCGGGGCGGCCGCACCGGGCCCCCAAAATTCAGGGGCCCCCACCTATATACATAGTATATATACTAGTATACTATCCGTCTTCCGATTTTCCAAATTCCCGGCCGGCCGACCTCTCGTCTTCTCGTCTTCGGTCTTCAGCGGCGACAGGCTCTCGGCTCTCCACGGCAAGCCGCCGCCAGCCGCCTTTCCTCGGTTCCTCCTAAGGGCTAAGGCCTTTGGCTCCGGTCTTGGCACTACCTCGAGGTCTCCAAGATGTCGCCCCCACCCAAGATCAGCCCGCCCAAGCCCTACACCATCGTCAAGGGCGCCCTGGAACAGCCCTCAGGTCCCGTGCTGCGCCGCGAGTACGGCGAGGCCGGCGAAGAGATCTCCATCTCCGTCGCCAGGCTCGCCAACATCATGCCCCCCGGCGCCGACTCCGACACCGACTCCGACGGCGCCGGCGGAGGCGGGTTGAGCGAGTCCATCAGCCAGCTCTTCCTCCACGTCAACAATCAACATCTCCAGGCCAGGGAGCAGCAAATCGCTGCAGTTCCTATGCGGACTGTACCCGGACGCCGTGGGGATCCATTCTGTCTGCCTTCGGTCGAAGAGCGCCCCGTCCGGGGCGACGGCGATGGCGTCGAAGAGCAGTGGCGAGTACCAGGGGCGCATTTTCCAGTGAGTTGTTTCTTCCAAATGCATGAGAAATCGTTTTGTAAATTAGTTCGTAGAAGAGCTTGTGTAAAAGCCAGTGCTTTATTTTTTAAAGAAAATTCTGGTTTTCTGTGCTAGCAGAATTTGATTAGTAGTTGATTAGTTTAAAATACTTTTGGTATGCAATATTGAAACATGATATGCCTAAGAAGTGTGATTTTACTAATTTAGTTTGCAAAACAGGGGTTGCAGTCCATATTTTGTTTACATTCTGTAGTTTGTTTCTGGCAAACAGATTTGACTATTAAGCAAATGTTTTGCTAGTTATCAGCTATGAGTCTGAAAGCTGAAGCTAGTTATCATAAACGGTGAACAAACGATGGATCATAAATGATTGTAGGCTGTCAGATATTTCATTGAAACTTTGAGAAAGGTACTAAGAAGTAAGAACTATCCTGACTGCATTACCTATTGGTTTGTGTCTCAAGTAAAATCTTTCAGTACTTGTGCCAGCATAATTATGTGGTAGTTGTTGCTAATTGTGAAAACATGGAAATTTTATGTCAAAGAAAGAGTTTTGTTTGTACTAGCATGCAGAACTTGATGCTCATATGGGCATCTTCATTTTTCTTTCATTGCGAAGCCCATTTTTCAGTCACTACTCACAAGTGACCATATATCAAGACAATTCTTGATCATTTCTACATAATTTTACATGTTGAGATAACTAAAGGAAATAAATCCTTTTGGTAACAAATAACAATTTTCTATACTATAGATAGATAGATAGATAGATAGATACTGTGACCTTATCTTGTAGCTATGTAATAGTGACTGTGCCCATAAGGTGGTCTCAGTGTTACCTGATGGCAGACTTGGTTACATAATAAGTCACTGTTGTCATGTCTTATAGGATGGTGGTGCAGATGAATGTACATGCCTCCTGAAAAGTAGTACTAGGCCCCCTATTTCTAGTTTCTCTCTGGACCCCTAAAATCCCAGGACCGGCCCTGGTATGACTGGACTAGACTGTGTTAGTGGTAGGCATGGTGCAATTGTGGGTGCTGATTAGTCTTAGCGGCGATATTTTTTTTCTTTATTTTCGCTCTTTTTACGGGCGCACACACGCACACTACTCGCATGCCCTGGTCAATAATTGCACTCGCCGGCATAATTCAAAAGCCATTTATAATGGTCAGCTATGGGGCCGGTTCATGTGGAGAGCACCCGGCTCAATTGCTCCTTACTGCAATCTGGTTTTAGATGCACAGTAGGAAATGCGATTTCAGAGTACTCTTTTTGTGGTTCGTGTGTGCAAGGGCATATATTAGAACAGGAACAGGCCTTCCATTACGGGATACTGGGTAATCGGCATGGTTATTATAGTTTAACTACTAGGGTGATCGGTTGAGCTTCAGCTTTTAGCTTCCGGCTTATTTTTCATTATTCATAAATTTCGTCTTATTCTGAACTTTTAGCTTTTTGTTGAGCTTTTTTGCCGGTTCTTTTTTTTCCCGTATTTGTTTGTATTATATGTAATGGGCTAACATATTTTTTATATTTTTTAAATTTTTTTAAATTTAATTATACTAAATAAGCCTCTGTTAACTACAGTGTTTTTTTCAGCTAACTACAGTGTTTTTCAGCCACAAACCACCAAAAATAAGCCCAAATGATCACCACTTAAACCAACCTTGGCTAGTTATTAAATCCGGATCGAACGGCCAACGGAGTGTTTCCCACGTAATGTCAGAGGATGGCATGTACGTAATGACAGAGGATAACATGTGAGACCCGGGTTTCATGGATGCGAATATGCGATATAAAACTCAAAAAGACTCTGTGGCATAGTTGATGGATTACATTAGCTAACTTATATATCAACCTATACAAGTCTAAACTCACATATCAAAATTCAAATCTATCCAGACCAATATTTAACGAACATCTGAGAGAAGAAGGGAAAAAACTGACGACACATCCAAGGACAAGTTGAATTGGGAGTTTTAAGAGCGGTTTTATACACAAGTACTGGCTACAAGTGGTTTTCTGAATACTTCACCGATGTGCTACTAGCAAAAAACGCTTCTTTTTTAGCTAAGGCCATATATAAAGCTATGCATGAACTTTAAAAACTAAAGGCACTTTAGTGCTGATTGGGGTTGTGTTGGATGATCTTTTGAACTTTCTGGTCAAAGTGCCCGTCAGAAGAGATTAGTATGACACTGAGGTAGCTAGCCGCGTTGTTTGCTTGGGAGACAAAAAATGGATGGACCAAACTACTGGGCGCAGCTCCTCAACCAAAAGTGCACTAAGTCACCAACACTGTCTCCATTTTTTTTACTTTGAAATATTCGAATTGCTCATGATTTTACTCAAAGAAACGTCAACATAATGGTGCTTATGTTGGTTAGCTAGCATGGGCCTTATTTGTAGCACCACTAGGAGGCGGAGAGCATCTTCTGCATGATGAGAAAGATCAATGTTTTTATTGACACAATTATGGTTTTTTGGATATTTTGTGCTGCCATATATTTTCTGCCAAGCCTCTCTGTCGTTAGATTGCTTTTAGATGCGTGCAGGTGCAATATATTAGGTAACCTATTAAGATTCATTAATTCGAAAAGGTATCAATTTGGAAAGGAATCAATCATGGATGGAAAGTATTAATCATGGATGGAAAGTTTTAATTATGGAGCTTGGGCACCATGGTGCACCTGTTATTTTGCCTATATATATATCCGGGTGTAATTACACCCTATATTGTATTTCACAATGTAAGGAATATCTCGCTTAACGGAGGGTATGTACATGTAGTATACGAGTATTTAAGACCATCTAGGTAGTATGAACAATTGTTTAAGGTGGTATGTACATTTTTTTGACATACTTCTTTTTATATGCGTATATAAAGGTATTTACAAAATACGCTAAAAACTATGAACTCTCTTACAAGTTTTTCGTGTGGTTCACATTAGAGTATCTTATAATTAGTATACGAGTATACTTAAAGTGATAAATGAGTATTTCAAGTTTGTTTAGGTGGTATATTAGAGGTAGGTGTAATTACACCCGGGTGTAAAAGGTATTTTTCCTATCTATATATATATATACACCACCTAAATAAATTTGAAATACTCCTTTATCACTTTAGGTATACTCATATACTCCTTTTCACTCTTAGCAGTGGACCTACATGTAAAGTACGACGAGATTTATCGTTTCACAAACTAATATATCATTTTCAACCCTAGAATTATTGAGGTACTGAAGGAGTAACAAAAAAAAATGAATCTTCTGATAATAACTATTCATTTTAGAGTGTGGATAATTAGCCAGTGCAGTAATCTTAAGACTACTCCGTATTGAACACAAGTTTAAATCCCGAAATCCACACAAATAACCTATACAACATGTGATTGGTGAGAATTTAACTGCAGTCATCAACTAGAGATCAAAGATGGCACAGTGGCAGATCCAAGACTAGATTTTAGCTAGAACAGAATCACGTCTAATTAGCCAATAAGCAAGATGTGATCTCTTGCGCATCCATTAAGCAAATAGTGCACAACATGCGTTATGGTAGTTAAAAACACCCGACACAATACTGTCAACATCCCTAAAAATGCTCACCGTAATACCCAAAAGAGATATAAGCATCTAATATCAGTATGTAGCATGAGATATACGGCTTTAATACTTTACCATCAAGTATCAACAATACATCATAAGGGTGGTGCGAGAAAGATGACGTCTCATGTTGGACGTTTGCTTTGCGTTAGATGGTAGGATGAGTGACCTCCTCGTGCCTTACCGTCTGGCTGCTACTTTGTCGTAGGCCGTGGACAACACAAATAATCCCAAGTAAACAAGCCTCCCATGAATTGGACCATGAGTGACTCCATAGCCTACTTAACCTTTTTTCAACCTCCAGCCATGCACTATTACTTCAACGCCTGCAGTAGATACTCACCTCTATACACTACTCTCAACTCTGCGCTGCCTCTATAAGTGTTTCCGCCCAACGGGGTGCCTGACTATTGATACGCAACATTTGGCGAAACATGACTATTGATGTATAGATAGATAAATTCCCTTGGTCACTAGTAGATGCTCGCTGGCCACTAGCACGCACATGCGATGCGCCCATTCTAAGATCTTCGTCCTACTATTGTAACCTAGGCAACTGGGGCGTGGGGCATGCCTTGACTAGAACAACGCAATGTAGGGACCGAACTAGAGTCCTTCCTTCCGGTTGGAGATCTGACTGGAAATCCCGAGGAACACGTTTGTGTTGGGAGGAACTGATACGAACGTAGTCATAAAAATATCTGACTATGGCCCCTTGGCATTCACGTTTTCATTAAACTTTACTGTCTTCAATTTGATGCAGCTATTAGGACCAACAGATCGGCGTGTACTAATGATATTTGACTATAGATCCTTGCCGCTCACATTTCATTAAACTTGCTTGTCTTCATTTTTTTTCTTTTGAAGGCAACCTGTTTTTTTACATGATGCAGCAAATCCTATAATACTCTCTCAATTCTATATATCGTTTTGGGATGCAATTGGTTCCCATTGACTGCAATTAGTGTTTTCGGAGTGTAATGCGCAACCCGTCTAGAAAATGGACCTCTATATTACAGGTCGAAAACGCAGAGGTGCTACAGTGTTGCGCTTTAGGAGCGTGCCTCGAGCATTCGATCAAAATCCAACGCTACAGATCAAAGTGATACGGTATCAATGCTACGAAACTTGAAATAGTGTCGGTGTGATGGAGAATGTCAAGAGATAATGTTGTCTTCTGAATTTCTGATCCAATGCTACATAGCAGTTTCATCGTGTATTGCAATGCCGAGGAGGATGTAGTTTGATCGGCCCGTTCGTTTTGGCTTCAGCTTCTAGCTTATTTTTTACTATTCATAAATTTCATCTTTTTCTAAAACTTTGGTTTTTTAAGCTTTTTTGCCGATTCTTTTTCCCCGTATTTGTTTGCATTATACGTGATAGGCTAATATATTTTTTCTATTTTTACATTTTTAAAATTTTAATTATGCTAAATAAGCCTCTGTCAGCTACAGTGTTTTTTCAGCCAGCTACAATGATTTTCAGTCATAAGCCACTAAAAAAAGCCATATTGAGCACAGCGTCATCTGAACTCTCAAGCCTTTCTACTACGAGCTTGTGCTGCCGGTGCAAATGACTGAATTAGGTGTACCGGACTACTGTCAAATAACAGGCTGACACTACGGGAGATTTTGGGAGTAAGGGCATGTTTAGGACTGCTCCGCTCCAAGTTTTTCAGCTCCGCTCCTAACTTCGCTAACCAAACAGATCTAACTCCAAAAACTCCACTCCAAGAAAAAGGTGGAGTTAGAGGCCAACTCCACGTTTTTTATGGGGCTCCTCAAGGGGTACTCCACAAACAAAGGTTTCCAAACTCCTCGTGGAGTTGGTGAAAAATTACCCACCACTGCCATTACACAATTCCTCTCCTCCCCTTTTCACCAGGTTCTGAACGACGAGGAACTGACCAAGCTGCTCGGCGGCGCCACCATCGCGAGCGGCGGCGTGATGCCCAACATCCACCAGCACCTCCTCCCCAAGAAGGCCTCCTCCAAGGCCTCCGGCGTCGACGACGACAACTGAGGCCCCCTTGTCCTCCCTCGCCGCCTCCGCCTGGATCGATCCCACCGTATCGCAAGGAGTTGCTGCTGGTTTCGTAGGAATGGTCTAGCTGTTCGTCTGGATTTCTTGGCTGTCGCGTTAAGTAGTAGGAGAATGCTAGTTCTTGGCTGGTTAATTTGGTTGTTCGATGGTTGTGAATATGGCATGGGCCAACATCCACAACCTGCTCCTCCCCAAGAAGGCCGGCGGCAGCGCAAGGATGGAATTATTTGACCAAAATATTTATTTTTTAGTTTTTTTGAATAAATTAATTACGATTATATTTTACATCATATTTCAATTGGCAACAAAAAAATTTCAGTTACATATGCTCCGCAGACATCAAAACATCCACCAAACATCATTCAGGGACATATTGGACCTTTCTCAGGGAAACCTCATATTCCTGGAGCTGGAGCTAGCTGCGTGCCAAACAGGACCACCTGCTCCAGGAACTCCACAGTGGAGCTGCTCCATGGTGGAGTTGGTGGAGCAGAGCTGGAAAAACTGGAGTAGAGCAGTCCCAAACAGGCCCTAACGCAGAGAGGAACACAGTGTTGACAGGATTGGATTTTCTCGCGGCAAGGACCCAGCGTATCTGCATGTGGGCCCCAACCACCGAAATCCATTTATTTTCGAAAGGGAAAAGACCAAACGCAGGTCCCCAACATTACATTATGGGTCTGTTCTTAACGGCTTCTAAAAACATCTTTTAGTTTTGCTACAGTACCTAACTTTTAAATAGATTATTTTCTCAAGATAGGATCTACAAGTTAATTATAGTACACGTTAAAAGCCCAACATCTGTATCAACCAAAATCGCAAGCGAGTATCTTTCTCCGTAATCTTTGTCGCAAACAGCTAAAATTCAAAAATTTCAGTCAAAAGCTATAAATCGCAGCCATATCAAACAGGCCCAATGCTTCCTCGCAGAAACACACACGCTATATTATGGTAATACACCCAAGCTCTCTATTATTTAATTTCTTACACCTTATTTCTTCTTTTATTTATTATCCATGTGCATAATGTATAGTTGCTAGAAATCTTTAGAATTTCTGAAAGTGCTACTATGGCTCTGTCTTTTAGATTACGGCTGATGGCTTTTCGCTGTGCTTTTCGAGATGGTATGCGGACAGTGGAGACATTGACGTGGGCGTCGCACGTGCCGGCTAGCTCAGAGAAGCCAAAACCAAAAGCCAAAACGGATACAGCTAGTGCTATCTCAAGTGCTTGTCTGTAAGATGAAGAAATTAAAAGGCTTGTTTTAAAAGCGCTTTACCTTAGGCCGTGGAATTATGATCAACCTAGGATCAATTCCTCCCCCCTAACAAAGTATAAAATATAACATCGCACCGGCAGGGGGAAAGGGTACTGTCTGATCAGTCAAACAAGCAAGCTAGATGCAGATGATTTGGTGCTAGTATCATCATCCAGCTAATTTGGAGGTTAGAAATTATTAGCATCACTACATGCCGCCCCAACCTCCGCGGACCAAAGAAGCGATATATGGAATATAATCTTGGGTGTCATGTTCTTTGTAGCATGATCCCGTTATATGCCTTGCAAACAAGAGAACCATGATGTGAATTTTATTGTTATTGTTGTTGATGCTGTTATTGTTAACCAGTGGCTATGGAGCATGGAACACCTACTAATGAAAAGCATGGTACTTTTTTGATGTTGTACCTTGCTTTTTTGAAGAACCATTTACGAGAATATCATCGGTTTATGTGTGTTAAACAATTAGTAATAGTATCGAGTTGAGATTTGAGTTTACAAAAGTTTACGAGTTTTTAATTCTTACTGTCAGTTCTCAGGTGGTACAACACCAAGCCAGTACAACCACCGTGGTAGTACCGGCTTGGTGTTGCCCGTAGTAGCGACATGCCAACATGGGTGCTGAGGTACTACCACACATGTGGTGCGACCAGGAGATAGTTGGTGGTAGCTATTTTTCAGAGATGATCGTTTTGGGCTATGTCCAAGGCAGTAGTACTGTGTACCGCTTTGGCATGGGTGCCATGGTACCATCGAATAGAGCGGTTGATCGGGTTTAGAACGGCGATACTACCGGAGAGGTAGTATCATCTTGGTGCGAGTGGTCATACCGTTCCCCTGTTGCCAGGGCTTGACCAACGTGGTTCGATCGACCAGTACATAGCGGTCAAATCAACTATGTCTAGAATTATTTGATGGGTTTTGATAATTGTGGGATTTGGTTATGGGTTGAGTTGTATAGCCCAAGTCGTTACATTCATGGTGCATGAATCATATTTGGACTAACGTGGGTCAAATTGTGAAGAACTTATGTCTGAAAATAATTTCTTGGTATTTAATATACAGGGTGCTTAGAGACAGTCATGGTCGACGGCGTGGACCAAGACTAGGCTCGGAGATGAGCTGAGGTGCGATCAAGGAAGCCGAGTAGAATGGTTGAGCTCAAGCGGAGCATAAGAGAAGACAAGGGATGTCGAAGGGGAGATTCAAGCAATGGTTCATCGAATGGTGTCGGTATAAGTGAGACGTGGTCAGAGCGAACCAACACAAAGAGACTTACTGATACATGAGCCATTGATGGACCTACACGTTGCAAGCATGGGGATTGCATTCAAAGGAAAAGATGACCGTGGACTCAGCTCAGGGAAGAGGTAAGGTCCATAGTCAAGGTAAAGACATTTTAGAGAGGAAGCCAAAATATCGGAAGCGACAAAGGGACCAAAATTATGGTGCTTGGAAGACGTTTAGAGAGCGATTTAGGTCAAGGAATCGCTGAGGAGGCTAAGTAGATGGAAGCTTGCTTTTTAGCAGGTTTTGACCTATATACTTTAAAAAATGTGCATAAGTCATGTGTTGAGTGTTAAACCCAGTGTGTAGAGTTAATAAGTTTCTCCAGTTGTGCTAATGGATAGTATCCATTAGAGTTAAATGTGGGCTAGCCATCTCATTATTTGTAGTGGGTGTGCTTGGCGGCTAAATATAGTGAGGTGTGAGAGAAAAGCAACCAACACACCTTGTAGGGTTTGTGTGAGTGCTCTTGGAAGAGAGAGCTATATCCTCCATAGTGGAGAGGCTGTAAAATATTCATTTATAAGTTGCAATCATCTTTATCATTCATTGTATGTTCTTGCTGGTTTTACACTTGTTTTGGTTGGAGTTTTTGCTTTCTCCTCTTTTCTCTTTATCTTGCTAGTTCTATGGACGTGTAAGAGATGGTGATGCCTCTTGAGTATCGTATGCCATTCAACTAGGAACTTAATGTAGCAAGATTTATTAGCTTGCCTGGTTTGATTTGATTTGGAGCACTTCTTGTGAAATCGTGATCTAAGGGTTTTGGCCTAGAATCTTTGGGTGGTCTAGCTTACTGTCACATGTGGAAACATATCTAAAGTTATCTTAGCCATCCTTAACCCACGAGCAAGTCGTAAGCCAAGTTCTTGAGTTTTTCTAAGTTTGGTGCAACCATACTTATTTTAAGGAAATGTTGGAACTTTAACAAAAATCCATGCAATCTTTGGATTTTTTTGGGTTTTGGCACAAGCTATTTTCTATCATGTGAACATAGATGTGATCATATACCGCCCTTAGCCTGTCGTACTACTGTTCGCCAATCGTACCAGACTTAGACTTGCAGTACTACTGCTCCAGTCATACCGACATGTACTCTACAATAGTACCAGCTCTAAAGTTTGAACTCAGTTTTGCTTCCGCTCTTATATGAGTTCTTTAGTGATGGCCTAAAATGATCTCTCTAGCTTCCAATAGCTAGTGGAGTGAAAGTTTTAGAATATGATCTGGGGAGCTTGAAATTGAAGGCATCATTCACTCCTCCCCCCTCTGATTGCTATATTGGGTTCTACAACTGGTATCAGAGCCCAGTTAACTCTTTTTGATAGATCTTAACCGGTCTAAGAGCAATGACATCGGATTGTTATTCTACCAAGATACCGATCTTTGAGGGTATAGATTTTCTTTATTGGAAGGCTCGTATAATAACCTATATTCAGGCCCAAGGGCAACCCGTTTGGAAGAAAATCAAAAGGCCTTATGTTGTGCCTGCTGATGACCAAATCACTTCGGCAAATACTGTGGATGTGGAGGCAAATAATAAGGCACGTAACTTCTTGATTCAGCGGCTTGGTAGATCTGAATTTGATCGACTGGCTCACTTGACTTCTGCTTACAAGAGCTGGAGGACCCTAGCTAATTATTATGAGGGCTCCACCGCGATTAAGAACGTAAGACAGAACCAATTCAAAAAAGAGTACTTCAAGTTTGCGCAAAAGCTCAATGAATATTTAGATGAGTTGTTTGCTAAGTTCACTAAAATTCTCAGCAACCTTCGTGCAGTTGGTTTGACATATTCTGAGTCTAAGAATGCACGCCGTGTGCTTGATGCTCTAGATGTGAAGTTTAGGGAGCAAGATTACATGCATCAATGACAACACTGTTACGAGTAAGCTTACATTGGATAAGCTCTACTCAAGGTTAAAGACGCATGAGATTAACTTCATCTTGCGTCTCCTAAGGGCAAAGTCAATGGCACTTGTGGTCGACCCCGTGAAGAATATTTCTTTTCAATATTTGGATTTTGGCTCTTCTGAATTTTCCTTGTTCGCTTTGCATGAAGTGAACTATGAGCAACTTAATAAGCTATCTGAGGAAGACTTAGCACTTCTACTCACAAAATTCACAAAAGTCTATTACAATATGAGGAATATGAAGATAGGAAGTTTCTTCTTCTGCTATGAGTGTGGCGAGTCAAACTATATTCGGGCGAAATGCTCTAAGTTGAAGGACAAGAGAATGTTAAATGATTTTATTTGCAAAAATGCCAAACCGCATTCTTTCTACTACAGCATCAACTTAATTTAACATAACAATGGTAAATGTTAAACACTCCATCTATTCTTTTTAAAATGATTTTATTGGCGTACTTTGACCATTACTTTTTTACCTTTGTATTACTATGAATTAAAGTGTAATATTATAAATTATAAAAGTACTTTTTAATACAAACCATAGTGTCATAGTGTCCATATGATCAATATAAATAAATTGATGGTAAAATTTTAGAAAGTTTGACTGCTTGCAGGAGTTCTAAGCTATCATTTAAAAGGACCAAGGAAGTATGATTTATGCCTAAGTATAATCCCATTAAACATTTTTTCAATTTATGGAACTCGATCACTTAACAATTTAATTAGGTCTCTTATCCTCTGAACTTTGATACACAAGTAATAAAATTTGACAATCGAGGGTATGTGAGCACACACAACAGAAAAATAGTTCAAGGTCACAACACGTGCCATGGATAAAAGTCAATTTTCCAACTCATATACATCCAAACAGACGTATTCACATACCGTGGAAACATTGTACAAGGAAGAAAGCAGCGACTTCTGCGCCTTTATCCCCATCACTGTTAAAACTTTTACCGACTTGTCAGAATAGCTTTCACGTGCCTTGTCAACAGTCACGATTCACCTGAACCTTTTTATATGGTAAAATTTTTTAAGGGAAAATCTTAAAAAAAACCTAGAGGTCGATGTCTTTGTAATTTACCTTTTATAAGTTATTTAAAATTTTTAAATAACTAATTTTTTATTTTAAATTATAGTACATGTTTTTTATTTTTTTTACAATTTTAACCATATATCATCATATAATTAGACTAATCGTCTAACCGTTAAGTAACACATAAACAAATCATCTAACTATCGAGTGACAGGTGATCGTTTTAGCTTCAGCTTTTAACTTCCGGCTTATTTTTCACTATTCATAAATTTCATTTTTTCTGAACTTTTGGCTTTTTGTTGAGCTTTTTTGCCGATTCTTTTTTTCCGTATTTGTTTGTATTATATGTAATGGGCTAATATATTTTTTAAATTTAATTATGCTAAATAAGCCTTTGTCAGCTACAGTGTTTTTTCAGCCAGCTACAGTGCTTTTCAGCCATAAGTCACAAAAAAGCCCAAATGAGCACCACCTTAGGCTGTGTTCAATAGGGATCTTATCGTCCAACAGTCGGACGATTTGGCCATGTATCATATAACGGTTGGATGACTAGCTCAAGTCATCTAACTATGTAGCGACGTACAGTCAAAACTGTATGTATATATATAATACTATAATTTAGAATAAAAATAGATTGTTTTAAAAATATCTAAGTTATTTTGGTACATTGGCATCCCTGCAAGTCATTTTACCGTCCAAATACACCCATGTAAGTCCGTTTTGCCCATATTATCACCAATTTCTTGCGAATACTATATATATTACGCCCCGCGGACTCTCCGGCCGGAGAGGATGTCCACGTGTCAGCCTCCGCGAAAAAACCCGCAAAGATTTGGTAATTACGTTTAGGTCCCCAGTTTTCACAAAAAGATCCCTGGATTCTTGCGAAAAAGCTCCTACACACTTTTTTTGCTCGGTAGCGCCCCACGGTTTCCTGTAATTACGAATAGGCCCTCGATTTTTTGCGAAAAAGCCCCTCCACTCTCCTTTTATTGCGAAAAGGCTCTCGATTTTTTGCGAAAAAACCTACGCTTTCTTTTTTCTGCGAATTTTCGTCTCTTTTACTTCGGTTCACACGGTGGCTGGCGTGACGGGGCGCCACGTCTACGTGGCTAGTTTTTCATCAAATCACGACACATCAACGGCCATCGTGTTCATGGCTACTAACGTGTAATGATTTCATAAGAAATTCATGACAAATTAGTGAAAACACGGGGAAAAATAGAAATGCTTTGTGAGGGTGTCAACGAACCAAAACGACTCATAAGAGGCAAGCGGCAAAGACCTCAACTTAGGCCCTGTTTGGCACAGCTTCACCAACAGCTTCATGAGCTGTTGTGAGATGTTTTTTACCAAACACCCTTTTTGCAAACAGCTTCACCCATGAAGCTCCTTTTTTTGTGCTCTCACAAAGGAATAGGGAGAGGTGAAGCTGAAAAAGTAGTTTTTCACAGCTCTCTCCCTCAGGCCCATATTCCTAGGAAGCGAATGCCCCTCTAGTTCACAAAAATTTACACGCATTTGCCACTCTCTCCTTCAGGCGTACACACATTTAGATTGATTGGTGGTTCGTGGCTTGTCTGGTTCCATCCAATTGGCTCTGTGCTTGAAGGGTAGAGATGAACTTGTTAAGCATGCGTTGGCCATTGCTGGAAGTTGGCATTTGTAGAGGGAAATACATGAACATCTCAAAGACATGAACATCTCAAAGAATGAGATCACATTGTTGTTGCTTGGTAGAAAAAACACCTTCGTTTCGTGTAAGGTGAGTGTAACAGGCTGCTTATTTTATTATTTTAATTTTTTAATTCATACTCATTCAAATATATTATATTTTAATTCATATGACCATATACAAATATACAACTCCAAATGTTAGAACAAGTCAGGTAGACAGGGGCATCTTGGACAATTGACTTCTCTCAGCTATGCATGAAGCTGTTGGTGAAGCTGTTTTGTCAAACAGTTTTCTAAAACAGCTTTAGCTTCACCGGTGAAGCTGCTCGTGAAGCTGAAACTAAAAAAAATAGTTTCACTAGTGAAGCTGAGCTATACCAAACGAAGCCTTAGTTCTATACGAGTTTTTGGATTTACCCCCAATTTTTTACGGGAAGTCCAACTTCACACGGAGCGCTTCGTAAACGGCGACAAGAGAAGGGAGACGTCCACGGAGGCAGCGATCGACGCCAGCCTGCCTCAACCTGAAGTTTGGGTTTTTTTTTTCGGTTTGTTGTGGAGACCACGACATCGATCCATATCACGACGCCTTTGACCATTGACCGGAGAACGTAATCTGGCAGCTTGGCCAGAATAATTCCAAAGGAGAAGCGCTTGCATTTTCCACTGGAATCAGAGAAAAAGAGGGAGAGAAAAGGAGAGGAAAGCAAGCACCCAAAGCAGTAGGGAAAGCGACCCCTCACCCCGCCCCATACGTCACCTCGTTTCTTCCCTTGACTCCTCCCACTTTTTCTTCTTCGAATACCCTCCCTCCGTTTCTTGTATCCCGCACCCTCTTCGCGATGCAGATACGCACCCAACGAAAGCAAAATTTGCATGTGAACGAGGTAGAGCGTGGGAGGAAATCAAAGTTTTGGGAGGCCGCCGGCTATGGAACTTATCCAGTAATTTGACATAGTTCGATTTAAAATTATTTTATTTATCGTGTAAGTGACTATTTTAAAATTAAGCTAACGAGCAACTATCGAGACGAGCCTCATCGACTTTTTTTCATTCAAAGTGGACTCATTTTAATTTTAAACCAATTAAACAATATAATCAAAATAATTTTGATTCGAGCCTAAGGAGTTTTTTTTGGTCAGCCCTGGTTGATGTACACAACAGGCGCTGATGAATCATATGGTATGGTAGGGTTACCGTGTACCAATTAAACTCCTACAAACGATGATAAATTTGTGCAGTAATGCAAATTCAAGAAGCCAACCTATACGTGTCAATAGATGTATGTAAAAATATCAGTAGAGCAACGTGAACTCTATACACAATTTCGGTTTACCAACTCTTTTTTTTTTTTGCGTCCTGAAGAGTAAAGAAGATAATCATGCATCTAGAAGGATATAACAATTATGTCAAAAGCGTGGAAGGACAGACCGAAAGCTAGCGGTGTTTGACAGGTTTTGGGTGCCATTGAGCTATGTAACCACATAACATTGATATGTCTACGAAAGAAGTTCAAGAACAACTACTAGTGAAAGGTAGCTCAAATTTCCAAGGTACTAGGATCCAAGAAGACTTGTCAATGACTGATCGCAAAGGTTTGGTGAAGTCTTTTCAATAATCCAAACCAGAATTATAAGACCTATTTAAAATACGAGAATTTTTCTCATTTAATTTCTGCAAGAATCGGGAAAATCCTTACGTTTCAGATGGACCTAATCATGTATATGCTATCGGCAAACTTATCAGGTGCATTCTTTTCAGCTAAGGTTGTGACTATGGCTGTGGCTAATGACTTTTAGGCCTAGAGTAATCGCTTGTGCAAACGAATTGGATGTCGATAAGCCGATAAGCTGCTTCGAAAATGCTATTATAATAAACCGCTTCGAAATGATGACGGAGAAGCCATCCCATTTGTTTGTTCGGGAAAACTATAAGCCATAAATTGGACCTGTTCTTTTGGGCTTTTAGCGTTTGGATTCTGACTTCTCCAAAAGTCGAGACAAACGGATGGTTTTTTGAAGTGGGTTATCTAAACGGCTTCGCGAGCCTAAAACCATGTCCACTGTCCACGTCAGCATATCCCCTGTCCACTGGTGTCTCAAAAAAAGCATACAAAAGCTATCAATAGTAACCGAAAGACATCAACCGCTGACTAGAAGAACATAGCCAAAAAGGAATAGCCATCTTTGCACGATACTAAGGGTTATAAAACCCTTGCAAATGAAATATTTGTTAGGGATGCAGACAAAATTTTCTTGTGAAAAATTTGTAACGGTAGGGGCATTTCACACGAGCTCGGTAGACCAGGGCGCCCGGCGCAAAAGACCACTCCACTTCTCTTCCATATACCACCACCCCAGCTCCTCCACCCTCTCCCTCCTTTCCGCTGCGTTCCCTTCTCCTCAGGCATTGCCAAGAACGGAGCAGCTAGCCATGGTCAGGAAGGAGACGACCACGAGCATGAGGCTCCCGCCGCAGCACCAGGGGCTGGAGGTCAAGATCCCCAGCTTCTTCCTCTGCCCCATCTCGCTGGACGTCATGCGGTCGCCGGTCAGCCTCTGCACCGGCGTCACGTACGACCGCGCCTCTATACAGAGGTGGCTCGACTCCGGCAACACCACCTGCCCGGCCACCATGCTCCCGCTCCCGTCGACAGACCTCGTCCCCAACCTCACCCTTCGCAGCCTCATCGCCCATTGGTCCACCTCCGCCGCCTCCTGCTCGCCCACCGCCGGCTCCGCGACGTCTTCCGCGGGACCGTCCCCCGCAGGGCTCGTTCGACAGGTTGCGTCCTCCGACGCCGACCCCTCCTCCGCTCTCCGCGAGCTGGCGGCGTATCTCTCGGACGATGACGCCGACGAGTTCGAAAAGAACGCGCTCGTGGGCGCCGGACGCGCCGCAGAGACCGTCGCGTCGGTTCTTAGAACGAAGGGTGAGAAAATCAGCGTCGAGGGTTTGGAGGCCGCCGTAAGAGTGCTCGCAACGATCGTCGCGTCCGATGGCATCGATGACGCGAACAAGAAGCGGGTAGCCTCCGGCCTCGCCGTGGACGCGGCGGCCTCGGCCGCGTCACTAGCGCGCGTGCTGCGTGGCGGGAGCGGCCTGGAGGCAAGGATCGATGCAGCGAGGCTGGTGGAGTTCTTGCTCGCCAATGCTGCCGGCGAGGCGAAGGCGGCGGTGGCCGAGTCGTCCGAGCTTGTGGCCGAGCTGATACGGCTCATCGGCCCCGTCGACGAGAAGGGCAGCCTGGACAAGAAGGCCGTGGGCACCGGCCTCTCCTGCCTGGCCAGCATCTCCGGGTCGCGGCGCGCGGCGCGCGCTGACATGGTGCGCCTTGGCGCCGTCCCGGCCGCGGTGCGCGCGCTCCACGCCACGACGGAGCCGGGCGAGTCCGCCAAAGCCCTCCGGATCCTCGAATCCGCCGTCGGCTGCGCCGAGGGCCGCGCCGCTCTATGCGAGGACGCGGAGGAGTTCATCCCGGCGGTGGTGGGCAAGATGATGAAGGCCGGCCGCGACGGCGCTGAGGCCGCGGTGGCCGTGCTCTGGGCGGTGTGCCGCAAGGACCGCAGAGCCGCGGACGCGGCGGCGGCTTCCGAGGGCGGGCTGACGAGGCTGCTGCTGCTGCTGCAGAGCGGCTGCTCGCCGGCGGCGAGGCAGATGGCGCTGGAGCTGCTCAAGATATACAAGGTGAACGCCAAAAGCTGCCTCGCCGGCTACGACTCCAAGACCACACACATCATGCCGTTCTGATTCTGAGCAAACAACAAATGAATATGGCTTGCAAGCTTGGAGCAGTGGTGATCAAACGGAGTCGAGTGGCATGGAACAGGGGATCAAGTTCTTGCTCCTTGTTCTTTCATGTGTTTCTTTCTTCTTTTTAATGTAAGTTGATAGAGATACAGAAGGATTGATTCGTGGAGAGAAGATCAAAATAATTTGTACATGGGTAGAGAGTTTTGACAGGAAAAGAAATGCAAGGGGAAATTAACCAAGGAATTGTTGATTTGTGGGCCAAAAAATTGCAACTGAATGCTCAGGATGATGAATGACATGGGATTCTGGAATGACAACCTTCCAACTCCATCTGCATGGAATAAGCACACATACCATGATGCTCTGATCAAATTTTATCCGAACTTGAACAAGAACACACGAAACGATTCCATTTTTTCGTTTGGGAATTCTTATAGATTTCCCAGCGATGAACTTGATAATTTGTTGAATAGTACTACTAGAACTTTATGAAAAAAAATTGCATCCCCTCATGGCTTATCAGGGGCAAGTTCTATCATGCTTACAAATACTCCAATTCAGTGTGTCGTAGCCTGGAATAGATTACACATCCGTAGTTTGAAAGCAACATGCGTGCTTATTTTAGAGGATAAGCCCAATGTAACATCTCCACGTTGGCGCTAGATTAGGGAAGGGAATTCTATGGACACGAGGCCACTTGATTCAAGGCTGGCCTAGACCAGAGCACCTGTTCGATTTGACCATCGAGAATCATGTCTAGTGTTCGCACCACCCACATGCTAGGAAAGGAGACGTCTCATTAGGTAACCATGGCATCATGTCTGAACGGACCGAACACTGGTCTCTCGACCGTAGAGGAACAATGGGCTTGTTGTTTTTTAAGTCGGCTCATAATTTTTAACTACAACTTATAATTTTTAATTGACTATAAGAGAATACAAAATAACAGAAACTTGTAAGTATTTTGACCGATATAAATGAAGTCGCTATAGTGTATACTACAATTAACTTATAACTTGTAGACCCTGACTTAGAAAACACTTTTTTAAAAATTATTTACTGTAGAAAGTCAAAAAGCAACGTTTCTAAACTGAAAAATGTGTGACATGTTTAGCAAATAAGCAACTCAACGCTGAAAGTTTTATACATAAAAAATCAAGGCTGATTTCTTAAATAAAAGAACAGTTGCCTTTCGAGTTACCGTGAGATTTATGAACCAACCGATTCATTTAAAAAATTAAGACCCTGATCAACTCGGCTTCGGCTTCTGGCTTCTGGCTTATTTTTCACTATTCATAAGTTTCATCTTTTTCTGAACTTTTGGCTTTTTGTTGAGCTTTTTTGCCGGTTCTTTTTTTCCCGTATTTGTTTGTATTATACGTAATAGGCTAACATATTTTTTATGTTTTTAAATTTTTTTAAATTTAATTATGTTAAATAAACCTCTGTAAGTTACAGTGCTTTTTTCAGCCAACTACAGTGTTTTCAGCCATAAGTCATGAGCTTTTCAGCCGAACCGATCACCACCTAAGCTGGTTCGGAAAGATGGGTAGTATATTTCAACGTATTGGACCTCCACCGACCACAGTCGATACTTGTACTCCGGTTAGGCTTCCAAAGTTCATCGAGGTCTAACCCTAGCTAGAAATGTGTACGGTTGGGATTGTTTACCGGGAATGGGGCGGTGGCTCAACGGGAACGTATATTTATTAGGGTTTGCAAAAATCTTAAGCGTAATCCAATAGCGAAAAGGCGCGACTAAATTTTTGCTAAACAATACGATCTCTAATGTAAAACATCTATTGCATTGTGCCACGCTGTAGTGTACTCGAATCCGAGCCGTCTATCCCTCCGCTGTAGTTGTTTCCACAGCCGCAGCAAAACCTAATCCAAAGCAGGCTCATACCCACATAAAACTGGTTTTGCACAAACTTTTCACATGAAGTGGGATCCATGACCTTGTAAAGATCTCCAAGTAAGAAAGCGGGTGCGTTCTTTTCAGCCGCGGCTAATGACTTATGGTTCTAACACGAGCGTTTGTACGAACAAATTAAATACTGATAAATCTTTTCGAAAAGACTATCTCGATAAACCGTTTCAAAATAACGATAAAAATCATTTTATTTATTTATTTTAAAAATTATAAGTTATAAACTGAAAAGAAGTGGGTTCATAGCCAATTCTAGCGGTCCTCCTACGAGGTTGGTCGCCCACCACATGTAAGGCACTGTTTGGTACAGCTTCACCAACAGCTTCATGAGCTGTTGTGAGCTGTTTTTTGCCAAACACCCTGTCGTAGGGATGGCCCCCACCTAAACCCAGCAGGCCTGGTAGGAGGTTATAGGGCCCAGAATAGGCCATGTGTAATGACATAACTGCCCCAGAGGGGATAACCAGATGTAAGGGTATAACTGTAAAAGCACTCCTCATGTGCATATATATATGAGTACAAGCCATGGGGAGAACCCAGGCCAGTACACTTATCTTCATCACTCTCCACTACCATCTCTCTCTCTCTGTTTGGTCTGTAGCCACAACAGTTGGCGCCGTCCGTGGGGAGGACGAAGACAAGCCTGAAGACCGAAGGAAAAAGATGGCACCGAAAAAAGCTTCTTCAGCGGCGGCGAAGGGAAAGAAGGCGGTCGGCCCGGAGCGTCGTATGAGTACCAGGGCTTCGGCATCGGCAGCGGCGGACGCGGGCGTCGACGCGGGCGTGGTGGCCGAAGACGCCGGCGTTCGCGCGGTGACGACCAACCTCGTCACCGGCACCGCGACGACCAACCTCATCACCGGCGACGCGACGATCGCCCCCGGCACCGGCACCGCGACGACCCGCCCCGCTACCGGCGTTGCGGGGACGGGCCCCGCGGCCGACCCCGCGGTCGAAGACATCGACGCGGGTGCGGCGACCACCGACCCCGCCGACGCAACGACAGCCGACCTCGCCGCCCCCACGGCAACCCTCGCTGGTGGCGCGGACCGGGTGGTCCGAAGTAGCCACGACGGAGCGACCGGCAGCTCGGGACCTCGCGACGCGGTCGTCCCCGCGCCGATCTGCCCGCCGGGAGTACCGGCGACCCCGCCTGCACCGGCGATGGAAAGTGCCCTGCTAGCGGCTCTCAACGCGTTCCAGCGGGAGCTAGGGGACCTTCGCGGAGCCGTCAGAGATATGCAAGAGGCTCGGAGTCAGCAGGCCGCGCCAGTGGTCGCGTCCGAGCCCACGCCGGAGAGGGCGGACAGTCGCGAAGCCCCCACGTCCAGCCGCGTGCCGCTGCGGCGCGTGGATCCGGAGTCCCCGCTCTCGGCGGGGCTGCAGCAGGCGGCATGGCCCGAAGACTTCAAGTTTCCTAGCGCCATCGACTCGTATAAAGGCGACACGGACCCCCGTGAGTTCGTGCGCGTATACGAAACCGCGATCGAAGCCGCGGGCGGAGACAACACCACGAAGGCAAAGGGACTCCCCCACGCGCTACAAGGAGTGGCGCTCTCTTGGTTTTTTACCATAGAGCCGGGCTCCATCTACGCGTGGGAGCAGCTCCGCGTCCGCCTCCACAACAACTTCCAAGGAAACTACGTCGACCGGGTCGATGCGGACCAACTCTTTGCCGTGAAGCAAAAACCCTCGGAGAAGCTCCGGGACTACTTCAAACGCTTCGCCAAGATTCGGTGTCAAGTGAAGGACGTCAACGAGACCACCATCGTCAATGCAGCAATACAGGGCCTTCGTCCGAGCCCGATGGCCGAGTACAATGCGCGAAAGCCAATCAAGACGGTGGCGAAGCTCTTCGACAAGATGGAAAAATATGCCAGGGCGGAGGAAGACGCGCGGCGAAGGCAAGGTGACGACTCCAACACTAACCAGGCCGGAGCCTCGGCAAAAGCCGAAGATCCGCCGAAGGGCGGCTCTTCGAAGGGAAAGCGTAAGCAGGAGTCGTCCAGGGACGCGCCCGACCGCAGGGACAACTCGCATAAGGAGTCGTCGGATCAGCCCAAGCGCGGCCAGCAAAGGTCGAGGCGAAACCGGTACGTCCTCGACATCGAAGGCGGGTCCGACGAGGGTGCTCCAGCGGGCCGAGGCGGCCGGGGGCGCCGTGGCCGGGTGCGCGGCCGTGGCAGGGGCCGCGACGATAAGGGTCGTGGAGATTACGACGACCAGCATCAGGGGCTGTGGTGCTTAGTCCACGGCCGCGGCAATCATGATACCCGCAATTGCACCTCCATCGCGGCGCTCCGCGGCAGCGTCGCTAGGGACAGGAACCCGGAGGCGCGCTCGCCTGCGGTGGCCCACGTCCAATTTCCATACGAGGCCCCCATGCAGGTACAGGCGCAGGGGATGCAGGTACAGGCGCAGGGAATGCAACCCCAGGAAGGCACCTTGCGGATCCAAGCTCACGTACAGCAGCCTCGGGAGGGCCTCCTGTCGTTGCAGGCCCCGGACGCAACCTACCGCAGGGTCATTAATGTCATATCCGGAGGCTCTGCGCTGGAATTCGCCTCGGCACGGCAGCAGAAGGCCTACGCGCGAAGACTACATCACGTGGCGGCATACCCAGCGCAAGCACCGTCGGAGTGGGCGCGGCACGAACTTACATTCACACCCGATGACGCCCAAGGTGTGGACTTCCCTCATCAGGACCCCCTGGTCATCCGGGTCACCATTGCGGGATGCGACGTGGGGCGCGCCTTGGTGGACGGGGGTAGTTCCGCGAACGTATTGTTTGCGGCGGCCTTCGACCAGATGGGGATCCCTCGAAGCCGCCTGGGGCCCTCGGGAATCCCACTGCAGGGCTTCGGGGGACAGCCCCTGCGGGCGCTGGGCCAGATCGGCCTTCAAATCTCCTTCGGCCGAGATGACAATGTGCGGGCCGAAGATGCCACCTTCGACGTGGTCGACCTTCCGTATCCCTACAATGCCATACTGGGGCGCCCAATCCTCAACTCCTTCGGCGCGGTACCACATCACGGCTATCTGTGCATGAAGATCCCGGGTCCCCGGACCATCATCACCGTCCGAGGCGACCAGGATATGGCTCGGCGCATCGAGCCAGGCACCAGATGCCCGCGTCGCGAAGCCCACCGACGCTCTTAGAGCCAGCGTCATAGCGCGGAGGTCCGCGGGGTCATCCATACGCGCCTGCGCGGGCCCTGCAGACGTCTAGCGACTAGAGGCTGCGGCCGCACCAAGGGCAAACGGTCAGTATATTCACCCTTTGTAGTTGCTCACCCGCGCAAACGGGGATATAATGAAGATCGCCGTTTGCCGCTAATTTTTCTTCGTCAAATGCAAGCGTGCGGTGAGGGCGCGCGCCGGCTTGACCAACGCGCGCGCCCCCGCAGTATAAACCAAAGACGCACGTTCGCGTGTGCACTCGCCGTCGCCAGGGAGGGCGGGACTGAGTATAAACCAAAGACGCACGTTCGCGTGTGCACTCGCCGTCGCCAGGGAGGGCGGGACTGAGTATAAACCAAAGACGCACGTTCGCGTGTGCACTCGCCGTAGCCAAAGGTGACGGGACTGAGTATAAACCAAAGACGCACGTTCGCGTGTGCACTCGCCGTCGCCAGGGAGGGCGGGACTGAGTATAAACCAAAGACGCACGTTCGCGTGTGCACTCGCCGTAGCCAAAGGTGACGGGTCTGAGTATAAACACAAGACGCACCGGGGGGACGCCCTCGCGCGCACAAGTCTCCGGACTATAAAGAAGACGTAGCGTCGAGCCTAGCTCCGCACGCAATAGTCCACGGACTTTAAATAAGACGTAGCGTCGAGCCTTGCTCCGCACGCACAAGTCTCCGGACTATAAAGAAAACGTAGCGTCGAGCCTAGCTCCGCACGCAATAGTCCACGGACTTTAAATAAGACGTAGCGTCGAGCCTTGCTCCGCACGCACAAGTCTCCGGACTATAAAGAAGACGTAACGTCGAGCCTAGCTCCGCACGCAATAGTCCACGGACTTTAAATAAGACGTAGCGTCGAGCCTAGCTCCGCACGCGCGAGTCCACGGACTATAAAGAAGACGTAGCGTCGAGCCTAGCTCCGCACGCAATAGTCCACGGACTTTAAATAAGACGTAGCGTCGAGCCTAGCTCCGCACGCGCGAGTCTCCGGACTATAAAGAAGACGTAGCGTCGAGCCTAGCTCCGCACGCAATAGTCCACAGACTTTAAATAAGACGTAGCGTCGAGCCTAACTCCGCACGCGCGAGTCTCCGGACTATAAAGAAGACGTAGCGTCGAGCCTAGCTCCGCACGCAATAGTCCACGGACTTTAAATAAGACGTAGCGTCGAGCCTAGCTCCGCACGCGCGAGTCTCCGGACTATAAAGAAGACGTAGCGTCGAACCTAGCTCCGCACGCAATAGTCCACGGACTTTAAATAAGACGTAGCGTCGAGCCTAGCTCCGCACGCGCGAGTCTCCGGACTATAAAGAAGACGTAGCGTCGAGCCTAGCTCCGCACGCAATAGTCCACGGACTTTAAATAAGACGTAGCGTCGAGCCTAGCTCCGCACGCGCGAGTCTCCGGACTATAAAGAAGACGTAGCGTCGAGCCTAGCTCCGCACGCAATAGTCCACGGACTTTAAATAAGACATAGCGTCGAGCCTAGCTCCGCACGCGCGAGTCTCCGGACTATAAAGCAAGGCAAACTGCGGAGGTCTGCCTCCGCATACGTCAGTCTGCGGACTGTCCGTTCTACGGAACCCTGGCGCAACTACGTCGCCAATGGCGGCATCAACACACAGCGCACATCTTAAAATGCCAGGAGGTCTGATTACCGGAAGAATCACATGTACAAAGGTCCGCCAACATCCCGGCCGCTCTAAGCCGCTACCCCGCGGGTTCGTCCTTAACACGCGCTAAAGTTGGGGCCTCGCTCGAAGAAGGCCGGCTCGCCCAAAAGTCGAGCGACTCCTCGGCCCTTCGCTAGCGTCGAAGGCGTCGTCGGGTTGAAAGGTCGGCCGCCCGAAGCCGGCCCCAGCAAGGAAGCTGCCCGGGATATAGGTGAAAATCAGCATGCATGCAGAAAGTGTGTGCTTTATTAGCAAAGACAAGGGACAGTACAATGCACGCCTACACCTAGGCGCCGCGGCATCAGACCTGCGGGTTCCCGGCGCCTTCGGAGGGCCCAGCGCCGCCATCGTCGCGTCGAGGGACCCCGTCCAGAAATTGGCCGAGGCTCCCCGTCCCGTAGAGCGACTTCCGGAGCTCGATCCGTACAGCTTCCGCCCCGACGCGATCCCAGATCCGGTCGCAGAAGGGCCCAAGGGCACGGCGAGCGGACGGCGCCGGACATTACTCCGGCCCCGCCAGGCATCTCCAACTGGGGGTCATTCAGCCCGGCGACGTGCGTACAGCCGCGGTGCTGGAGGAGCGCGCACACCAAGCAGGCCGAAGTGTACGCGCAGTGGGTGCCGAAGGACGTCGCCGCGTCGCGCGCGACGTTGGCGGCATCCCCGACCCAGCGGAGCGTCCGAGACAGCTCCTCCGGACCGAAGGCGCGTCCCGGCACCTCCGCCACCAGCCCTTGAAGATGGCTCTCCAGCGCTTGCATGGCGTCCCAGACAACCACCGAGGCGTCGCCCAGCGTCCGGTTGCGCTCCGCTAGAGTCAAGGCAAGCTCGCCTTTCTCCTTCTCTAGCGTGGCGACCTGCTCCAGGAGCCCGTCCCGCTCCGCCGCGAACTTTTGATCAGCAGCTGCTGCGGCTGACTCCTGCGCCGACGCAACAAGCCCCTCGGCGTGCGCCCTCGCTTCGGTGCATTCCGCTTCCAGCTGGCGGATGCGGGCGTCCTGGGCAGAGCGGGCGCCAGAGGCTTCGCGCAGCTCCCCCTCGGCGGCCCGCAGCCTATCCTCGAGCGCTTTTTGGCTACGAGCATAGGCCGTTTGCAGGGCCTGCCCCAGCACGAGTGTCTGTAGAAGGGAAAGACTTAGCAAACTCAGCTAAACTCAGGCGTGGTCGCATGAGTACCTACCCTCACCCCAGACACCTCGAACGCGTCCTCGAGGCGCCCCGCACCGTAGGCCTGCAGCACTTGCGGGTCGACGCTCGTGGCCGCGTCATTCACAATCCCGCGCCACGCCCTCAGCGTCTCCGAAGGCGGCACGAAGTCCGCAGGACTCACGTGCTCGGAGGCCCCGTGTTCCGTCAGATGCTCCCCCTCCGGAATGAGCAACGCTGTGCATAGGCATGCGGGTGAGCACCCCAAGGCATAAAAGCATACACCAGAGTAAGCTAAGCCACCCTACCTTCGGTAGCAGAAGGAATGGTCCCGCCGCGAGCGGAGGCCTCCGCGTTAGCGGAGGACGACGGCTGTCCCTGCGCGGCGGGCGGGGTGGCCAGAGGGGCAGAAGGCGCATAGGCCACGGGGCCCCCGGTGCTTGCGCTGGAGTCCCACAAGCTTCTGATGCCTGTAGCCACGACGAACCCCCGCGGTGTCCGGCGGAGCTCCGGCCGCACGCATGGCCGTTTGGCGGGGTTTCCAGCAGCGGCACCGCCCCCGCAGCCGTGGTTGGGGAAGACCCCGCGGCTGCCGCGCCAAGGTGCGAAGGTTCCACGGTGGCAGTCGTCGAAGGGGGCACCTCGATCCCCGCCGCTGTTGATAAAGACAGCATGGCTACGTGTGCCCCCGCGGAGGGCGCCTCCGGCACCATAGCGGCCGCGGTCGAGGGCTCCACCTCGGCATCGCCGGTCCGCACGGGGTCCGCCTCGACGACTTCGGCGGGCGGTGAGGCTTCCCCCCTCCGGCTGCCCGCGGCAAACCCGCCGTCCGGGACGCTTGCCGAAGACATCTCGCCTTCGGCGCCTGCGCCACCCAAGCCCGAATCGGCGTACCTCGCTGAGTCTGACTCCGCGTCCGCCGCGCCCTCGGAAACACTAGCGGCAGGCGCGGCAGGCGCCCCGCTGCGGCCCCTCTTCCGAGACGAGGTCTTCTTCTTCTTCGCTCCACCATCGTCTGGAGCGACACGCTCCGGCACGGCAAGGCCCAGGACCTCGCACACGCGGTTTATTCGCCCCAGCCCCGCCTTGGCGATAGCAGCCGCGCGCTGCTCGTGCTCCCTGGCGGTGTACGGCCCCAGAAATACGTGCGCGGCCTGCTTCGCCTCCTCCAAGGAAATCCCTGAAGCAAAGGAGAATAGCATCAGCATACAACGCATTTCACGTCAACACAGGAGGGCCGCAATCGAGGCTTACGGGGACCGGGCAGCGCCAGTAGCGAGCAAACCCACGGCGAAACATTGTCGTCTCGATGCCTCTCGGCGGCAAGACGCCAGTCGTGGGCAAGCGGTGCCACGCCGTACATCACGTACTCTTCGGCAAGGTCGCGCATGTTGAGGCGGGCGGCCACACCTACGAGCCGCTTGACCCTCCGCTTGTCCTCATCATCGAGCGTTCGGCCGGGCGAGGGCTTGAACGCGATTGGTCGGCCTGTGCACTCAAGGCCGCTCCCGCTCTCCACACGGTGGTAGAACCACCACTTCATCCAGTAAGACTCCCACTTCCCGCGAGTTGAGTTCGCAGGGAAGAGCTTCTTGCACGACGAGCGAAGAATAAAAGAGACGCTGCCGAAGCTCGACAGCGTCCCGTCCTTCCGACCCTTCGGCTGGCATCGTGCCTCGTGGAGATAGGCGAACAGCGACGCGCTGTGCCAGCACGCCCCCGAACGCAAGACCCAGCTGTACACCGCGAGCTGGGCCACGGCGTTTGGAGTCAGTTGCGCCAGCTCCAGCCCGAAGGTCCGCAGCACGTCGCCCACCACGGTCGCCGCTGGGATCCGGAGCCCCGCGTCGAAAAAGGCAACGAATACGACCGCCTCCGACCTCTCGGGATGCGGTTCCGTCTCATCACCGGCGGGCAATCGTACGTCCTGCCGCCCGGACAACTTCCCCGCGCGCAAGAGCCCTTGGATCATCTTCTCGGTCACGAGCGAAGGGCCTAGCTCGCCGGAGAACGTGCCTCGCTCCTCCGCCGCCAGCCGCTCCTTGTCAGCCGCCGACGGGTCGGTCTCTTGGAGCGCGTATTTCACCTCTAACGGCGAGGATCGCCGGAGAATGGCAGGGCCACCAACCGCCTGGCCACGCTCGGTACTGGAAGCCATCGCCTCCCACGACGAGACTGACGTGGTAAAGATAGCGCGAAGGTGTGGAAGGCGGAGCAGACAGGAAAGAGGGCGTAAAGGTGCGGGGACGCTGGTACAGGGGCGCTATTTCAAGCCACCTCGCCCATGCCGCCGATACCAAAGCGTCGCAACGGTCCGTGTGCCGGATGCAACCGCAGCGGTGTAAAGGCCCGCCCCGCACGATTCTCCGTAATTAAAAGCGAAGGGTCGCGACTCACAGGCGCCAAGGGCCGTCACAACAGCTCCGACACGCGCCATCCACCGCCCGCCCCGTGTCCCCCTTGCCTAGGGAAGAGGCGAGCGGCTGCAAACACGCAACCGTCCACATCCTACCACCCACCAGTCATAGGCCGCCGCGTGCCCCGGACGCGCCAGGTCGCAGAGTACGGAAACCTAACCCTGGCAGATCAGGGGCGGCGCGATTCCAGGAGTCTTTATAGCGCAAGACCGCATCACAAGGCCCCAAGTCAAAGCCCAGCGGCGGGGTTCGCGGGGCGTAGGCGCCAGCTCCGCTGCCACCCGTCCGAAGGGTAGAGGACGGAGCGCGCGCGTCTACTTCGACTTAGGCGCCAGCTCCGCTGCCACCCGTTCGAAGGGTAGGGGACGGAGCGTGCGCGTCTACTGCGACTTAGGCGCCAGCTCCGCTGCCACCCGTTCGAAGGGTAGGGGACGGAGCGCGCGCGTCTACTCCGACTTAGGCGCCAGCTCCGCTGCCACCCGTTCGAAGGGTAGGGGACGGAGCGCGTGCGTCTACTCCGACTTAGGCGCCAGCTCCGCTGCCACCCGTTCGAAGGGTAGGCGACGGAGCGCCCGCGTCTACTCCGACTTAGGCGCCAGCACCGCTGCCACCCGTTCCAAGGGAAGGGGACGCAGCGCGCGCGTCTACTTCGACTTAGGCGCCAGCTCCGCTGCCACCCGTTCGAAGGGTAGGGGACGGAGCGCGCGCGTCTACTTCGACTTAGGCGCCAGCTCCGCTGCCACCCGTTCGAAGGGTAGGGGACGGAGCCCGCGCGTCTACTTCGACTTAGGCGCCAGCTCCGCTGCCACCCGTTCCAAGGGAAGGGGACGCAGCGCGCGCGTCTACTTCGACCTAGGCGCCAGCTCCGCTGCCACCCGTTCGAAGGGTAGGGGACGGAGTGCGCGCGTCTACTCTGACTTAGGCGCCAGCTCCGCTGCCACCCGTTCGAAGGGTAGGGGACGGAGTGCGCGCATCTACTCTGACTTAGGCGCCAGCTCCGCTGCCACCCGTTCGAAGGGTAGGGGACGGAGCGCGCACGTCTACTCCGACTTAGGCGCCAGCTCCGCTGCCACCCGTTCGAAGGGTAGGCGACGGAGCGCGCGCGTCTACTCCGACTTAGGCGCCAGCTCCGCTGCCACCCGTTCGAAGGGTAGGGGACGGAGCGCGCGCGTCTACTCCGACTTAGGCGCCAGCTCCGCTGCCACCCGTTCGAAGGGTAGGCGACGCAGCGCGCGCGTCTACTCCGACTTAGGCGCCAGCTCCGCTGCCACCCGTTCCAAGGGAAGGGGACGAAGCGCGCGCGTCTACTTCGACTTAGGCGCCAGCTCCGCTGCCACCCGTTCGAAGGGTAGGGGACGGAGCGCGCGCGTCTACTTTGACTTAGGCGCCAGCTCCGCTGCCACCCGTTCGAAGGATAGGGGACGGAGCGCGCGCGTCTACTTCGACTTAGGCGCCAGCTCCGCTGCCACCCGTTCCAAGGGACGGGGACGAAGCGCGTGCGTCTACTTCGACTTAGGCGCCAGCTCCGCTGCCACCCGTTCGAAGGGTAGGGGACGGAGCGCGCGCGTCAACTCCGACTTAGGCGCCAGCTCCGCTGCCACCCGTTCCAAGGGAAGGGGACGGAGCACGCGCGTCTACTTCGACTTAGGCGCCAGCTCCGCTGCCACCCGTTCGAAGGGTAGGGGACGGAGCGCTCGCGCCTACTTCGACTTAGGCGCCAGCTCCGCTGCCACCCGTTCGAAGGGTAGGGGACGGAGCGCGCACGTCTACTTCGACTTAGGCGCCAGCTCCGCTGCCACCCGTTCGAAGGGTAGGGGACGGAGCGCGCGCGTCTACTGCGACTTAGGCGCCAGCTCCGCTGCCACCCGTTCGAAGGGTAGGCGACGGAGCGCGCGCGTCTACTCCAACTTAGGCGCCAGCTTCGCTGCCACCCGTTCGAAGGGTAGGCGACGGAGCGCGCGTGTCTACTCCGACTTAGGCGCCAGCTCCGCTGCCACCCGTTCCAAGGGAAGGGGACGGAGCCCGCGTGTCTACTTCGACTTAGGCGCCAGCTCCGCTGCCACCCGTTCGAAGGGTAGGGGAGGGAGCGCTCGCGTCTACTTCGACTTAGGCGCCAGCTCCGCTGCCACCCGTTCGAATGGTAGGGGACGGAGCGCGCGCGTCTACTTCGACTTAGGCGCGAGCTCCGCTGCCACCCGTTCGAAGGGTAGGGGACGGAGCGCGCGCGTCTACTTCGACTTAGGCGCCAGCTCCGCTGCCACCCGTTCGAAGGGTAGGGGACGGAGCGCGCGCGTCTACTTCGACTTAGGCGCCAGCTCCGCTGCCACCCGTTCGAAGGGTAGGGGACGGAGCGCGCGCGTCTACTTCGACTTAGGCGCCAGCTCCGCTGCCACCCGTTCGAAGGGTAGGGGACGGAGCGCGCTCGTCTACTTCGACTTAGGCGCCAGCTCCGCTGCCACCCGTTCGAAGGGTAGGGGACGGAGCGCGCGCTTCTACTTCGACTTAGGCGCCAGCTCCGCTGCCACCCGTTCGAAGGGTAGGGGACGGAGCGCGCGCGTCTACTTCGACTTAGGCGCCAGCTCCGCTGCCACCCGTTCGTAGGGTAGGGGACGGAGCGCGCGCGTCTACTTCGACTTAGGCGCCAGCTCCGCTGCCACCCGTTCCAAGGGAAGGGGACGAAGCGCGCGCGTCTACTTCGACTTAGGCGCCAGCTCCGCTGCCACCCGTTCGAAGGGTAGGGGACGGAGCGCGCGCGTCTACTTCGACTTAGGCGCCAGCTCCGCTGCCACCCGTTCGAAGGGAAGGGGACGGAGCGCGCGCGTCTACTTCGCCTTAGGCGCCAGCTGCGCTGCCACCCGTTCGAAGGATAGAGGACGGAGCGCGCGCGTCTACTTCAACTTAGACGCCAGCTTCGCTGCCTCCCGTTCGAAGGGTAGGGAACGGAGCGCGCGCGTCTACCTCAACTAGGCGCCAGCTTCGCCGCCACCCGTTCGAACGGTGGGGGACGGAGCGCGCGTCGACTTCGACTTCGGCGCCAGCCAAGAGCGGAAAACAGCACATACGACCACCATAACTCGAGCAGGCAAAGGTCAATGTTGCGGCAAGAGCAGACATGATCTCGTAGGCAGATATGAATCGCCACACCAGCATATGCTCGTTCGCACGAGCAGAGCGTACGGATGACTCCATATCTGTCTACGAGAGCAAGTCAGGCCTTGCCATTTCTGCATCAAGAGGTGAAGCATTCCCACAAACGGGACGTATGTGGTTCACCGGCGCTCGCAGGCATTGACGCCGGTCGATGCAGTCATCAAACACAGGTGCGCAAAACTTTTCCTACATATGAGAAGTTAACCATGAACAGGTTCGGGACGTACAGCAAGGAATGTCTAGGCAGCGGCCCCTGGCGCCAGCATATTTATACTCAGCCTCGCTAGGCGAAGAGTCGCCAGCGTGGAGGCATGCCAACCGACGGAAGCACAAGCGCAAGGCGTCGGGCGGTGCAGCTACCAGAGGCGCGTAAGAGCAACCGACCGCACCCCACCGCGTGCTCTCTGGAAACCGTCGCATGCTCCACTTACGAGAAGGCACACTACACGATGCGACAGCCTGCCCCTTGGCAAGCCAACCGTCATTAAAAAGCACCCAACCAGGCGGCAAGGTCGCAACGATTGCGGAACGTGCGCGCCTCAGAAGTCCAGATGCCGGGTGTCCGCCGTCGCATTGGCGGTCACGACGCCTCAAGGCCGGCACCGCGCCGAGCACGCTTCACCACGTGGACGGCCAGAAGAGCACGCATCTGCTTCGGCCGCAGCGCAGCCCCGGGTCAAGTCTGGACAGGTTCACAGGCCGCGGGACGGAGGGGGCCAAAGGACTCGGCAACATGGCTTCGGCCTTGTGAAGCCCTTTACCATGAGAGGCTCATGTCGTAGGGATGGCCCCCACCTAAACCCAGCAGGCCTGGTAGGAGGTTATAGGGCCCAGAATAGGCCATGTGTAATGACATAACTGCCCCAGAGGGGATAACCAGATGTAAGGGTATAACTGTAAAAGCACTCCTCATGGCATATATATATGAGTACAAGCCATGGGGAGAACCCAGGCCAGTACACTTATCTTCATCACTCTCCACTACCATCTCTCTCTGTTTGGTCTGTAGCCACAACACACCCTTTTTGCAAACAGGTTCATGGATGAAGCTCCTTAAATAATGCTCTCACAAGGGAATGGGGTAAGGTGAAGCTGAAAATAGTAGCTTTTCACAGCTCTCTTCCTCGGGCTCGTAGTTCTAGAAACCCACTGCCCTTGTAGTTGACAGAAATTACAGCACTTTACCACTGGGTCCCCACGCCTGTTTCCTCTCCTCCCGTTCGCACTTCTCTACCGTTCGCACTGATTTTAATTTTTTTTATTTTTTTATTTTTTTAATTCATACTCATTCAAATATATTATTTTTTAATTCATATGACCATATACAAACATACAACTCCAAATGTTAGAACAAGTCAGGTAGACAGGGGCATCTTGGACAATTGCCCTCTCTCAGCTATGCATGAAGCTGTTGGTGAAGCTGTTTTGCTAAACAGTTTTCCAAAACAGTTTTAGCTTCACTGGTGAAGCTGCTCGTGAAGCCGAAACAAAAAAAACAGCTTTACTAGTGAAGTTGAGCTGTGCCAAATGGGGCCTAAATATGCTGCAAATCACACAAGAAAACACGCACATATTATCTTTTGCCTTTCTTCCTTGGCTTTTTTTTAATTGATCAGACGCGCGTGTAGGCAGCTGGCCGGGCAAAGTTTCCGGCGGGGTTTAACCAGAGCCATCAGGAATCAATCCTGCGTTAATTGTTTAATAGCAGATACGATCGGTGGTGATATAGACGACTCACGAGGACGTATCACCCTTTTGGGCTTTGAATCAAAGCAGAGAGGAGCGAAGGGGAGGCCAAGCCGCCAAGGAAGGTGCGGGGAGTGGTGGCATGCATGGTGGGTGTTAAATGCTCTTTTCACTGCCCCGATCCCTACGACAAAAGTTGGCCGCTGTTTATTGCATCAACTCCCCACCTTTCTACCTGCAAGAAAAAAAGAAGACTAGTATTTCAGCCTTGTTTAAGTCCCATCATTTCTGTTAGGAAACCAGGACTCTATCCAAGAGTCCTGATCTAATTGGGCACCCCCACCGTGGACTATAAATAGAGAGCCATACCCCCCTCATTATGTACGCATGAAAGAAAAGCAATAAAGAAAGACCGGGAGTTCTCTCTACCTCTCTGTGTGTTCAATCTATTCTCTCTGTGATTCTGTGATTGATTCGTTCTTGTTCTAAGCAGAGAAATCGTTCGGACTGGTCGCCAGCGACGGTTTCTCAACACGTTATCAGCACGACTTCGCTCCGGTGAACGAGGTAATCATCGAAGCACAGATTGATTTTCTAGATCGCTTTTGAATCTGTATTTTCTTTTCGCGTTCTAGATTGAAATTCTACGGTGCAAATCCGCCCTAATCTACCGCGAGCAGACTTGAAGTCGCCGGCACAATGCCGATCGGTAGATTGTGAAACGGGGTAGATGTTGATTGCGCCGTAGAACGATGCAAATCCGCCCTAAATCTACCGCGAGCAGATCTGAAATCGCCGGCACAATGTCGATCGGTAGATTGCGAAAACGGGGTAGATGTTGATTGCATCATAGATTAGAAATTTTTGCATAGTGTTGTTTGATCCCGCATGATCACAAGCACAAGAAATATATGCAATGATTTCATATTTTCTGCTCAGCATTGCAGATTGGAAAATTTTATCTTCCTTTTCTCTGCACGGCATCATCAATATCATTGCATGAAAGTGGAAAGGAAATTTGCATCTCTCTGTTAAAGTTTCACATCTGCATGAAAAAAGGAGAGGAGGGGACAAAGGGGATTGGCGCCGGCCTGAAGCCGCCTGCCGCCGGTCGCCGGCCTGCCGCCGGGTCTCCCTGCGCACGCGCCCGCACACGCTTGCGCCACCGCCGTCGTCGGCTCCGCGCCAGCAAGCGCCGCCGCCTGGCTCCAACCCGCCGTCGCCCGCATGCGCGCCGGCCCCGCTGTCGCCTCGGCTTCCCCGCCGCGCCCGCATGCGCGTCGGCCCCGCCGTCATCTCGGCTTCCCCGTGCGCCCGCACGCGCACCAGGCCCGCCTCCTCGCCGCCCGGGTCGCCGCCTCCTACCGCCGGCGCCGCCCGAGCCATGGCGCGCGGCCCCGCCACCCCGTATGGCGCCCGGTCTCGCCGCCGCCCCGCATGGCGCGCGGCCCCGCCGCCGGTCCTCGGCCTCGCCGCCGCCCCGCATGGCGCCCGGCCCCGCCGCCCCGGCTTCCTCGCCGCCGCACCGCCCGACCGTGCGCCGGCCCCGCAGCCCGCGCCGGTCCCGCCGCCGCGCGCCGGCACCACCCTCGCCCGCTCGGCCGCTCCATCCGAATGAACCGGCGCGCCGCCCGCCCGGATTCCTCCCGCCGCCGGCTGCGACCCCGCCGGCGCCCGCACGCGCCCGCGCGCTGTCCGCCCTGGCCCTCCCGCGCCGCCGCCGCTAGGTGTGAACGGGGTAGGGTAAACCCTACCCCTTCCCCTCTTTCACGCGCCGGCCATGGGCCATATGAGGCCAGGTGGGAACGGGCCGGATCCGGCCCGAATCGGATGGGGGGGGCAAGGCCACATGGGCCGAGAAGAATTGGGCCGGGGGAGGACGGCTGAAAAAAAAGGAGGCTGGTCGGTGGGGGGCGCCGGATTTTACAAAAAAGGACCCAAGTCCTGAATATTACCGATTGGCCCTTAATCATTTAATTTAAGTCCCGAATTTTTGCAGGGAAGGCCTCGTAATTCCGAAAATTGCGAATAAGCCCTCAAATTTACGAGCGGGTCCAGAATTTTCAGAAAACCCCTCTGTAAATCAGAAAATTGCGCAAAATTTTCTCTGAACTGAAATTTTGCGTAAAAACCCCCAGAAATTGCAGAATTTGCTGAAATTTCATATTCTAGCATAAAAAGGGCCTCGGGAATCCGAATTTTGCATCAATTTTAACATTTGAAGCTTATTTATTTATGCCATTATTACTTTCTGTATTTTCTGTATTTATTTACTGTTTTTGGTTAATTGTAATTGTTTTAATTACTTTTAATCACTGAAATTAGCAGTAAAATTATAGAAAATGCACAGAAAATTATGAAACATTATGGGAAACTATTGCACCACTTTATTTACCTGTAGTAAATTTTCCATGCATGTTTACCTGCAGTAAACTTATTTTATTTCGTTCATACACATGTAGATGACTGGAATTTCGAACCGGGAGTTCGAGGAGCTGGCCCAGCATGGCCGAAACTATCTGACATGGACATCCGATGTCGAGATTGTGCTTGGGGGCCGGCGTAGCTATTGGGATAAGCGGACAGAAAGACGCTACACCCACACCTGAGGAGAATGATCAGGCACTTCATTTTCTCAGGCACCATCTCTGCTCAACTCTCAAGAATGAGTATATGGCAGAGAGAAATGCGCTAGCACTCTGGACCGCACTCAAGAAGCGGTTTGAGAGGCTCAAGTACACCATTCTTCCTCAAGCAGAGCAGGAGTGGATCAGACTGAGGTTTGCCGACTTTAAAACGGTCGGGGAGTACAATTCTGCCTTGCACAGGATTTGTACAAACCTTAAACTCTGTGGCAAGGAGATCACAGAGGACCAGAAGATCGAGAAAACCCTGTCCACTTTCCACCCCAGTGCTGTACAGGTTGCCCGCAACTATCGTCAAAACGGCTACAAGGAGTATGCCGAATTGATCGATATGATGCAGGTAGCCGAGGCTCAGGACGAACTTCTCCGCAAGAATTACGTCTCGCAGCCACAAGGCAGCTCCGCTGGCCATGAAGCCAACGCTAGCAGCCTCAAGGTGCGAAAGCCCTTAATGAAGAAAAGGGGGAAGAAGGGTAAGATCGTTGCCCAGAAAGGCAAGTCAGATGCTCCAAACGACAAAAAGGCTAAAAAGAGTGACAAGACCTATGGCCAGCAGAACCAGGGTTGTTACAAATGTGGCAAGTGGGGACATTGGTCGCGGATATGCAAAGCACCGCAACATGTCATTGATGCCCACCAAGCTCAGAAGAAGAATGGCAAAGGGCAACCTGAAGCCCACTTTGCAGCCGTTGAGGGGGAGCAGCCTGAGCAGCTGCCGGAGATGATGGAGGTTGAATCCATCCCGGCAGCAGCACCCCCTTACGACTTAGAGGCAGCCACAGCCATGATCTCTCTTGAAGAGAATGTCACTGCTGAGAAAATAGCCGAAGAAGTCGATGATTTTCTAGTTGATTCCGTCTGATGCACAGAATGCATGAGACGTTAAATGTCATTTATTTCGTGTTAAATGGACAAGTTTAGAACTTGCATGGTTGGTGCTTTAGGATTTTGCTTTCTCGTAATGGTTGGATGATTTTGGAATAAAGCATTCATTTATTCAGTTTATGATGGCATGTTCTGTTCTGGTATTAGCGTATTTTATTTATGTGTTGAATGCCTTCTAATACATGTTAATTAAATACGTTATATTAGAACACGTGTGGCGCCCTATGGAGGAAGTGTGCCTTGCCGATAGCGGCACAACGAATACCATCTTAAGAGAGACTAAGTATTTCCAGTCGATCCGTAAGAGCAATGGCAGCCTTACGACAATCGCCGGAAGCGATGCATGTATAATCGGTTCTGGAAGAGCCACAATTATACTTCCCATGGGCACAACTTTGGTCATTGAAGAAGCCTTATTGTACCCAGAATCGACTAGAACTCTCCTAAGTTTTAAGGATATTCGCGCCAATGGTTTCCACGTTGAGACTGACGAAGAGTACGGTAAGGAATACCTGCTCATCACAAAGCGCGAAGAGAATGGCAAAAGAATATTAGAAAAGCTTCCTTCACTTGAAACTGGGCTATATTATACCACAATTAAAGCGCCTGCAGCGTACACTGTTCTGAAAACAGTGTTTAGAAGCTCTGAACTCTTCTGTCTCTGGCATGACAGATTAGGCCACCCAAGTCTTAGGATGATGAGAAACATAATAAATAACTCGCATGGGCATAATATTAATGTGAAGAATTTCCCGAATCATGAAGATTTTGTGTGCCCTGCATGTGCCACCGGGAAACTAATAACTAGACCCTCCACTCTGAAAGTGAAGGATGAAGTCCCTGCATTCCTGGAACGCATCCAGGGAGACATTTGTGGTCCCATTCAGCCCGTCTCAGGGCCATTTAAGTATTTCATGGTGCTCATTGACGCTTCTTCGAAGTGGTCATATGTGGGTTTATTGTCCACAAGAAACCACGCCTTTGCAAAATTGATCTCGCAGATCATTCGCATCAGAAATGTGTTTCCAGATCATCATATCAAGTCCATCAGAATGGACAACGCCGGAGAATTTACTTCGAAGGCATTTGATGATTATTGCATGGCAATGGGAATTGCAGTTGAGCACTCGGTACCGCATGTCCATACTCAGAATGGTTTGGCAGAGGCTTTAATTAAGAGAATTAAATTTATTGCCCGACCCCTCTTGCATAAAAGTAATTTGCCAGCTACATGTTGGGGACATGCAGTCCTTCATGCAGCGAATCTCATCAACCTTAGACCTTCGGCCTACAACATCCATTCACCTATGCAACTAGCGCAAGGGTCACCACCGAAAGTTTCCCATCTTAGGAGGTTTGGATGTAAGGTTTATGTACCGATACCACCTCCGCAGCGAACTGCAATGGGCCCACTCCGCAAGACTGGGATATACGTTGGTTATGAGACTGCATCCATAATCAGGTATTTGGAACCCATGTCTGGAGATTTGCATACTGCCCGCTTCGCTGATTGCATCTTTGATGAGGATAATTTCCCGTCATTAGGGGGAGGAAATCAACCCGTTGATGAAAAATGTCGGGAAATTACGTGGGAAGCCACGGGAATTCATGCACATGACCCGCGCACTAGTGAAACTGAAAAAGAGGTCCAGAAGATCATCGACTTGCAAGCATTAGCAAATCAACTGCCTGATCACTTTAGTGATTTGAAGAGCGTGATTAAGTCGCATGTGCCTGCACGCAATGCACCGGAGAGGGTTGAAATACCAAAGAAAATTGAAGGTATCCCTAATCCCGTCCAGAGGCCTCAGAATAAAAGGACGAGAACTCCGGTTCCTCGAGTCCAAAGTAACCGGGGACGCCCGGCGAAAAAGGATAAGAGAGATTTGTCACAGCCGATCATTGAAGTCCCCCAGAATGAGAAGGGGAGCCAGTTGAGACCTGGCACAAGTATGACACCTTCCGAAAAGGGCATACCGGATCTGAATATCCCCATCGGCATGGATGTGTGCGCACACATCGGAGCCGAAAAACTAAAGGGACTTGCCACCGCAATTAAAAGAAGCGATGTGCAAGGTGAAGCTCCAGAAGAAGCAACTCATGAAGAAATAGCTATAAATTATGTGCACACGGGAGAGTCCCTGAATAGGACAACAGCTAATATCGATATCTACTTCGCAAAGAAAATTGCCACCATCATCGATCTTGATCCCGAGCCTGCATCGCTCGCTGAATGTAAGAAAAGATCAGATTGGGAAGATTGGAAGAAGGCAATAGCAACTGAATTGCTATCTCTGAACAAAAGAGAGGTGTTTGGGCCCGTATGCCGCACACCTCCCCACATACACCCCGTTGGGCAAAAGTGGGTATTTGTTCGAAAGAGAAATGAAAGAAATGAAGTAGTGAGATACAAAGCAAGGCTGGTAGCCCAAGGTTTCACTCAACGTCCTGGAGTTGATTATGAAGAAACCTACTCCCCAGTCATGAGTGGAATTACCTTTAGATACTTGATCTCAATGGCAGTGAACTTGAATTTGGAAATGAAATTGATGGATGTTGTGACTGCATACCTTTACGGTAACTTGGATTCGGAAATTTACATGAAAGTCCCTGAAGAAATTCCTCTCCCGAACCAAGACAGAGCAAATAGAAATCTGTACAGTGTGAAACTCAGAAAGTCACTGTATGGACTGAAACAATCTGGAAGAATGTGGTATAATCGCTTGAGCGACTTTCTCTGCAAGAAAGGCTACACGAACAATGAAGACTGTCCTTGTGTATTTATACGGCGATCCCAGAATGGATTCTGTATAATCTCTGTGTATGTAGATGATCTGAATATCATCGGGACAGCCGAAGACATAAAAGAAGCAAGCTCCTACTTGGAGTCAGAATTTGAAATGAAAGATTTGGGCAAGACCAAGTTTTGCTTAGGCCTGCAGCTTGAGCATGTCCCTGAAGGAGTCTTGGTACATCAGTCGACCTACACCCAGAAGGTGCTTGAAAGGTTTGGCTTCGAGAAGGCATTTCCCTCGAAAGTACCGATGATCGGTAGGTCTTTACAGCAAGAAAAAGATCCTTTCCGACCAAGGGAAGAGGGGGAGGAAGTCTTGGGACCGGAATTCCCATACTTGAGTGCAGTGGGAGCACTCATGTATTTAGCAAACTGCACTAGACCGGACATTGCATTTGCCGTGAACCTGTTAGCAAGGTACAGTGCAGAGCCCACCAAAAGGCATTGGCAGGGCATAAAGGACATTTTCCGATACCTCCAAGGTAGCAAGGACCTCGGATTGTTTTACAGAAAGAATCAAGATCTGAACTTGATTGGCTATGCAGATGCGGGGTATCTGTCAGACCCGCATACCGCTAAGTCACAAACAGGCTATGTATTCCTGTGTGGTGGAACTGCAATTTCATGGAAATCGTCTAAGCAAAGCCTGGTAGCTACTTCGACGAACCACTCAGAAATTATAGCACTGTATGAAGCCGCACGAGAGTGCGCCTGGCTCCGCCGAATGGTTCACCACATCCAGCAGTCATGTGGGATGAACATTGTGCAGAACCCCACAATTATCTATGAAGATAATGCCGCTTGCGTTGCACAAGTGCAAACGGGCTATGTGAAAAGTCATCTCACAAAGCATATCAACCCCAAGTTCTTCTATGCACATGAATTGCAAAGGATGGACGAGATTAAAGTACTGCATACTAAGTCATGTGAAAATCTCGCAGATTTATTCACTAAGTCACTCCCCGCATCTAGCTTTGAAAGGTGCGTGCGTGGAATTGGAATGATGAGACTTAGAGAAGTGCAGAATTCAGGGGGAGAATTCTCACAAGCCCGCTAATAAATCTTGATCATGAAGATTAAGTACCCAAAATAAAGTCCTGTAGACCAAATGAATTTGGGTGAATTGTACTCTTTTTTCCTTGACGAGTTTTCCATGAAGTTTCTCGACCAAGGTTTTTAATGAGGCAATTCGTGCATCGCAACATCACATGTATCATGTACTCTTTCTCCAAATTTTTCCCACTGGGTTTTTATGGAGTTTTAACGAGGCATGAGCATGTTGGGTGAGTGCCCAAGGGGGAGTGTTAGGAAACCAGGACTCTATCCAAGAGTCCTGATCTAATTGGGCACCCCCACCGTGGACTATAAATAGAGAGCCATACCCCCCTCATTATGTACGCATGAAAGAAAAGCAATAAAAAAAGACCGGGAGTTCTCTCTACCTCTCTGTGTGTTCAATCTATTCTCTCTGTGATTCTGTGATTGATTCGTTCTTGTTCTAAGCAGAGAAATCGTTCGGACTGGTCGCCAGCGACGGTTTCTCAACAATTTCAAGCAACGGACTGCGTACTTAGCAAATGCTACTGTCAGTCTGTCACCTCCGGTTTTCCATAGCGTTGTTTTAGGCGCTGTCGTTTTATTTTTTTTGACAGTAGTTGATTTATTTTATACTGTAACTGTTTAATATTATAGCTGATTTATTTTATACGATAATTGTTAGTGGCTTTTTAACGTAATTAAATTTAAAAATTTTAAAATAAAAAAGGCATGTTAGCTCATCATGAACAATACAAAGAAATACAGAAAAAGACAAAAAGCCCAAAAAAACAAAAAAGTTAAAAAAAGACTAAATTAAAAATAGAAACCAAAAGTCAAAATCTAAAATTCGAACGAGTGAGACCTTAAAACAGGCACGGTTGCCTTTTTAAAACTTTAACAAGTAATATACATAAAAGTGGAAATGTTATTACTAAATTTATAGGGTAATAGAAATACTTTCATCTTATTATATTTTCATTCTTTCAATAATTTCTGTTAGTGTATGTTAATGATGGAAGGTGTGTATCGAAAACTTTTCATGTCTAAAACAACACACGTAGAAAAGAACAAGTACTACGGTAACCGATACACACCAGTGGGCAGTGGCAAGCTGGCGAGGGAGAGTATACATGGCACAAGAGGATGAAAAAAATATAACGTCTCATTTAGACTGTGACTTATAATTTATAACTAAAATTTTTACATGTAAGATTGTTTGTGAGAGATAGTATATAGAGAAAAATAATATCATATGATTTTGACTAGTATAGCTGAAATCGGTACAGTTTATACTACAATCTACCTGTAGACCCGCTTTAAAAAATTACACAGTTTAGAACTAGTACTGTAGCAAACATAAGCCAAAACCACAATAAATTATTGCCAAACCCATCCATTCTTTTCGTTTATAATTTATAGCTTATGCTTTTTTTGAATAAACAAATGAGATGAATTTTTACCATCTTTTTAAAATGTTTTATTTAGACAATTTTTTAAATTGACTTATCAGCTATTGATATTTAGTTTATTTCAGGGGCGTAGCCATCGGGGAAGCTTAGTGAAGTGAGGCTTGAGCCTCATTTCCCCAGGTGGCAACTTTGTACATAGTAAAAATAAAGAGAAAAAGAAAAAGATTAACAAATCCAAAAAGAAGCTAGCTCTCCTTGATAGGAAGGTTAACAACAAGCATGAAATTAAAGAAGATGAGGAAGAGAAGTGAAAATCATAAAATTAAAGAAGAGCTAATCAATCGATCAAATAAAGAAAGAAAGTGAAACAATATATGTAAAAATCATAAAATTGAAGAGGAGGAGGAGTAGTGAAAATCATAAAATTAAAGAAGAGATAATCAATCAAAGAAAAAAAGGAAAGAAAGTGAAATATATATGAACCTTCTTGAGTTCGGAGATGACGGTGTAGAGCTCGATGAACTTCTGGTTGATCTTCTCCCTCCGCTGCCACTTCGCGATGATGTGGTCCTGCACGTGCCCCGAAGGCATTGCCACTGCTGAACCTCCCGCCATGAAAATGATAAGAACATTGGATAGAGTTTGGAAAAAGATGTCGCCTTTTGTTTCTATTGTCTCGCGATTCAAATTAGCTTAATTCTGGTATATTTCATATGATTTAAATTTTCATTGTCATTTATAATTTTCTATTATATCACTAATTTTGATATATTTTATACATATGTGACTTATCGCTATTTTGCACTATGGCGCTTTCTATTATCGAGATACCTACTTTTTATTTCTTTATTTTTCATTGTTTCTCTTCATCCAATTTATAATTTCTATACGAATTTGAAATTTTATAAGAGTAAAAGACTAATTTTGTGTCAACTTAGTTTAGATCTATAAATGGTTTAGCCTATTCTCAATTTTATTCCTGGCTTCACCACTGATTTATTCCCACAAACACTTACTCTATAAATAAAAAAAATCAATTATTGCTGTAAACTATCAGCAGCCAAGAGAGAGAGAGAGAGAGAGAGTAACGTCTCGCATGTCGCCGTGGAACTGGGATAGGTAGCTAAGCTCATGTGATTTTGTGGACGCGGTTACGGTTACGTGCTGGGCACGCGCTTGGACGCGCGCGCGTTCACAGCGGGGGAAGAAGCCCAACCATCGTCCTGAAGCAGCAGCTCGCCTCTTTCACTAGTGGCTCCGTATTCCAACAAGCAAGGACGGCTGGAGGACAGGAGGAGGTGACCTCGCTCTCTGACCACGTAACCCGCACTACAAGCAAAACAAAGGGGATTTTTTGGTTTATGCTACAGGTGAATGGGATGATCTTATTCACGATAATATAGTTCGATTTAGTTGAACAAACTGATACAACATCTGGATAGAATGTTCTATATCAAACTTTATGAGTAGAATTATTTTGTGTAGAGTTTATTCTTTCCATTCATTTAACTAAATATAAAAATAAGATATCATCCAAAATAGGATGGACCTTCTACCAAACCAAACACCCTGTGAGACCACGAAGAGGGCTCTAGGTGTCGGAGTCGTCGTAGTCACAGTCACTACCGTGGCGTAGGCTGGTCGGTGCAGTACAGTTGTGCGTACAGAGTTTACTTTTACCTCCTGTTATCAGCTATGACCACTCGTATCACCGACGTACGGCTCCAGGATTTGGCGTACGAATTCAAAAGAAAAAGGACGACGTGGACTTTGGCTCAGTTTTCATTTACGCTCTCACCGGTCAACTTGCATTTCTGTTGTAAAACTATTGAGACAAGTGATTGTAATAAACTCATGCTTTTCATTTATCTCTGAGTCTGTACATGATACATATTTATAGATGAAGAGGGGTGGCAAGAATAGATGTCTTTTGCTGTAAAGGCATCTCTGTATGAACAAGCATCTATACATTGGGCACCCTTTACTTTTTGCTTGTAACACTCCCCCTTGACCAATGTATCTTCATATGATCATCTTGATTCATCATCTTGGAAAAACTCCTCCAAAACCCTGTAGGGAAAAATATGAGGAGAACCTATAAAGTAGATATGCCATGAAAACTCCTTTAAAACCCAATGGGAAAATTTAAGGAGAAAATTTGATATGGCATATATATGATTATATCTCCTTAAAAACCCCTGTGGGGAAAATAGAGATATAATATATTTATGATTACGTTGTCATATTGCCTCATTAAAAACCTTAATGAGAAACCTTAGAGGAAAAACTCATAAAGGGAAAAGAGTACAATATTTATATTGAACGGGTTAAATCTTAGGAGATTTCTCCCCCTGATATCTGCAAATCACGTAGTCTTCGCATACCAATTCCATGAACACATTTTTGGAATGTGGAAATTGGTAATGACTTGGTGAATAAGTCCGCGAGATTATCACAAGACTTAGTTTGCAGAATATTTATTTCCCCACTCTCTTGCAATTCATGTGGGTAAAATAGTTTAGGTGCAATATGTTTTGTGATATTGCTCTTTATGTAACCCGTTTGCATTTGAACAACGCAAGCAGCATTATCTTCGTAGATAATGGTAGGTGATGCGATAGCACCTATACCACATGATTGTTGTATGTGGTTAATCATTCTGCGAAGCCATACACATTCGCGTGATGCTTCATATAATGCAATTATTTCAGAATGATTAGTGGATGTAGCCACTAGAGTCTGTTTCGAAGACTTACAAGATATGGCTGTTCCACCGTGTAAAAATATAAAGCTTGTTTGAGATCTGGCATTATGGGGATCTGATAAATAGCCAGCATCTGTATATCCTATTAAATCCATATTTTTATTCTTCTGGAAGAATAGACCGAGATCTTTAGTGCCTTGAAGATATCTAAGGATATTCTTCACTCCTACCCAATATCTTTTGGTTGGAGCAGCGCTATATCTAGCAAGTAGATTTACTGCAAATGCGATATCCGGCCGGGTGCAATTTGCAAGGTACATTAGCGCTCCTATAGCACTGAGATATGGAATCTCGGGTCCCAATAGCTCTTCATTGTCATCTCGGGGTTTAAATGGATTTTTGTCCCTGTCGAGAGTTCGAACAACCATGGGGGTTTTCGATGGATATGCTTTGTCCATATTGAATTTCTCCAATATTTTCTGGACATAGGCTGATTGATGCACTAGGGTGCCTGTATGAAGGTGCTCAAGTTGTATACCTAAGCAAAATTTGGTTTTACCCAAATCCTTCATTTCAAATTCCGTCATAAGATGATTACGTGCTTCATCTATATCCCGTGTGTTACCAATGATATTTAGATCATCAACATACACAGATATAATGTAAAATCCTGTCGAGGATCTTTTAATGAACACGCATGGGCAATCATCATTGTTGGAGTATCCCTTTTTGGTTAGGAACTCACTTAGTCGGTTGTACCAAATTCTTCCCGACTGTTTCAAGCCGTATAAAGACTTGTTTAATTTTACACAATACATATTGCGATTTGCGTTCGGATTCGGACTTGAAATTCCATCGGGAACTTTCATATATATATCCGAATCAAGTGACCCATAAAGATATGTAGTCACTACATCCATCAACTGAAAAGATAGATGGTTTTTAACTGCCAATGATATTAAGTATCGGAATGTTATTCCACTCATTACTGGAGAATAAGTTTCATTGAAATCAATGCCGGGTCTCTGCGTGAACCCTTGTGCTACAAGCCTTGCTTTGTATCTCACCACCTCATTGTTTTCATTCCGTTTGCGGACGAAAACCCATTTGAAACCGACAGGGAATACTTTGGGAGGTGTATGTATCACATTGGTGAATACATCTCTTTTCTTGAGCGAGGCTAACTCCTCTTGAATTGCATCCTTCCATTGAATCCAGTCCGAGCGCGATTTGCACTCTGCCATGGTCTTGGGATCTGGATCATTTTGAAGGTTGTTTGCAATTGTTGTGGAGAAATAAATGTCGACAATTGTAGTCTTACGATCGTATGATTCTCCAGAATCAGTATAGTTAGTGGAAATTTCTTGGACCCCTGGTGACTCAATGTTATTTCCCAAAACATTTGAGTCGGGGTATTCCGATGTCCCAGGATCAGTAATTGAGTGCACTGTTGATCTGGGTTTAAGGATCCTTTGGTGTCTATCAACTTGAGGTTGATCTGCATTTACATTCTTTTGTTTCCTTTGTCGCTTGTTAGAAGCTGTATCCGCCATTTGTACCGTACTTCTCCCCCTCTTATTTTGAACTGGGAGTTGAGTGGTATTTTGCGGTACCTCCACTCTTTCAGGTACATTTCTGGCAGGATTATAGGATTTTGTGACACCCTTATAATCAGTAAATGCATCTGGCAGGTTGTTTGCAATGTTTTGCAAATGAATGAGTTTCTGACCTCGAAGTTCAGTCTCTCTGGTACGTGGGTCTGAGGCAGGAATGCCTTGTACATTCCAATTAATTTCCTGGCATTCAGTTTGGTACTTGTTGTCTCCCCCTAATGCCGGGAAATGTTCCTTATTGAATATGCAATCAGCGTACCGGGCCGTAAACAGGTCCCCTGTGAGGGGCTCGAGGTATTTTATGATTGACGGAGATTTATACCCAACATAGATCCCAAGTTTCCTGTGCGGTCCCATTGAGGTACGCTGCGGTGGTGAGATCGGTACGTATGTAGCGCAACCGAACTTTCGCAGATGAGAAATATCTGGTGGATTTCCACGTACTAATTGTAGCGAGGAAGTGCTATGATAAGCAATTGGACGCAATTGGATTAAGTCAGCAGCGTGTAAAACTGCATGACCCCAACATGATGTTGGTAAGTTGCAATTCTGTAGTAATGGTCTTGCAATGAGCTTATTTATCTTGATAAGAGATTCTGCTAAACCATTTTGTGTATGGACATATGGAACAGAGTGTTGAACTTGTATCCCAAGAGCCATACAATCGTCATTGAAGGTATGGGATGTAAATTCAGCAGCATTGTCCATTCGAATTGATTGAATTCGATATTCAGGATAATGTGCTCGTAATTGGATAATTTGACCAATTAACTTAGCAAATGCATGGTTTCGTATGGATAAAAGACACACATGTTATCATCTAGTAGATGCGTCAATTAGAACCATGAAGTACCTGAACGGTCCACACAATGGTTGTATAGGACCACATATATCTCCTTGAATGCGTTCAAGCAATTTAAGTGGTTCAGCTCTGATTTTAAGATAAGAGGGTCTTAAAATCAATTTTCCGGTGGCACATGAAGTACACACAAAATCTGAGGATTCCGGAAATTTTGTTTTGAGGTATGTATGACCAATTGAATTGCTAATAATTTTCCTCATCATTCCAATGCCTGGATGGCTAAGGCGATCATGCCATATTTGGAATGTGTTAGTGTTTTGGAAATTACTTTGTATGCAATATGTTGAACGGGTTTGATGTATGTATAGTACAATCCGGAGTTTAAAGATGGAATTTTTTCTAGTACTTGTTTGCCATATCCGTTGTTTGTGGTTAAGAGGAGATATTCCTCTTTGTTGTCATTTTGGGTTTCAACATGGAAACCATTGTGACGGATATCTCTATAACTGAGTAGAGTACGTGTTGAATCGGGATACAATAGTGCATCCTCAATTTCCAATTGTGTACCCATAGGGAGAATGATAGAGGCGCGACCAGAGCCTACTATCGTTGCATCGCGTCCAGCGATTGTTAAAATATTTCCTTTCCTCCTAGTAAAAGTTAGGAAATATTTTGTGTCCCTATGTATAGAGTTTGTGGTACTACTATCCACAAGACATAATTCCTCCTCCATTGGATTAACTCCAAAAATCTATATACACAAAGAAGAATTTAATGAAATTCTTATAGTAGTATATAGAATACATACAAATTTCATTTTCAATACCAAATATGTTCGATATGAACAGCATGGTTGAACTCTCCCACAGATTTAAAATCTGTATGCGGAGGTGGTTCCACTCATTGACAGCCTCCGGTAGGATGACTGCTTTCTGCTGTTCATACCGTGTTTGAAGAGCAAGCCACAGAGCGCGTGGGTCTTCTTCCATCAGATACTCAGCCTTGAGATCAGGATGGATGTGGTTCCTTATGATAAATAAGGTATTGTACTTGAGAGTCTCAGCCAAAGGAGCTACACCCTCTTGGGGGGCTGCAATTGCCTGGTACATTCCGCGCAACGATAGACTCACTTTGAGATCCATCGCCCATGTGGGGAAGTTGTGGCTGTCAAGAGCGAGAGCCTCAAACTCTTTAGTAGCCATTGAGCCTACATATGTAGGGCCACAGATTTGTTAAAATCTTTGGCAATGTTAAATAAGCAATGCGAAATGCAAGTAATCAAGGTAAACTTGAAATACATAAAGGGACATTCTCCTATTGTGGAACAACAAAGTTAATCACCAATGGTATTAACATTATTTTAATTCATTTTTCAACATTGAGTGCGCACTATGAGGATGATAATCCCACAGTAGTATTTTGATACTACCTTGTGTATGGCCAATGTGAAAAAGAACCATGGTAATCACTTAGGTGTAGACCTTGTATAATTTATAATCAAATTGGGTACGCACGTTGAGGATGAAAATCCCACAGTAGTACTATGAGACTACCTTGTGTATTGCCAATTTGAAAATAAATAAAGGTAGTCACCCAAAAGTGTAGACCAAAATGTTTCAAAACTTGATATTGGGTACGCACGTTGAGGAATAAATCCCGCAGTAGTACGATGGTACTACCTTGTGTATGGCCAATATCAAAGTTAAGAAACTTTGTGTTATTCCAAAACGAGAGGAAATCAACCTAAAGCATTTGCATAAAAAATATTAAGTGCTTGTATGGTAAGCTATTTAAAAACTTACATAAAAAGGACACCATAAATAATTAATTTACATGAGGTAAATTAATGTATATGGTAATGTTGTAATAAAATGCAAAATATGTGGAAAACAATATGAGTATTGTAATCCGAAAGAATATATACCCAAATTAAATATAACATGTGGTTATATTTATAATATCGTATAAATCACAATATTGGTGGTGAACACCAATTTATTGTATGGCATAGCGTACAAGCAAAGTGCCATAAATTGTGATTTTATGATATTTATGGTAGGTATAATATTTTGCAAAAAAAATTCCAAATTATTAAGTACAATGGTACTTACTAAATGGGAATTTTAAATTTTAAATTTGCGAAAGATAGCAAATTTAAATATGGTCGCAATTCATGTTGTAAATAAATTGCAATAAAATAATCCTAAATATGTAAAAGTTATAGAAATGTGCATGCACATTTATTTGAACGATTACATAATTTTCAGATCCTGTAGGAACTGAAATGCTAATTTATTTCAGCATAAGGACTATACTGCAAAATATGTACAATAGGAATTTATTTTAACATGAAATTCTGCATTATCATGAAATGGAGGGGGGGTTTTGCAAATATGCGAAAACCTGGGCTAAAGCCCATTCGGCCATTTGGCCCATGTGGGGAGGTGGGAGATATTGGGCCAAAGCCCATTTAAGTGGCAAGGGAATGGGGGGAGGAAACTAGGGTTTCCCCCAACACCCAAACCAGCCGCCGCCATGCCCATGGGGTCGCCGCCGCCACGCCGTCGAGGCCATCGGCCGCCGCCGCCACGCCGTCGAGCTCCACCGCCGCCGCCGCCGGCTGCCTCGTCCGCGTCCGGGCGCTGAAACCCCACCGGCCGCGCCATTCGGGAGCCGCGTCGGCCGTGCACCACGCCGGCCTCGGGCCGCGCCGCCTCCGCCGAGGTGTGCCGCGCCGCCTCGGGCGCCGTCTTCGCGAGCGCGGGCGCCGCCGTCGTCACGAGCGCGGGCACCGCCGCCGGCCGGGACTGGTCGCGTCCCCGCGGGCGCTGCCGCGTCGGGCGCCGCCGCTCTGTCGGCTTCTCGCGCCGGGCTGCGGTTCGTCGGCCACGGGCTCGGGGCTGCGCCGCCGGCCGCTTCGGGAGCCGCCGGGTTTGGTCGCTTCGGGAGCCGCGCGCCACCATCGGTGGCCACGCCGCCGCGCCGCGCCGCGCGGGCTGTGTGCCGTGCCGAGCCGCCGGCCACGCCGGGCTCGCCGTCTCCGGCCGCCCCATGTCTTGCCGCGCGCTGCCGCACCGCTGGCTACGTGGATCACCGGCCGCGCCGCGCCGACTCCAGGCCGCGTCGGGCCGTACTGGACGCGCGCCGCTCCGGGCCGCCGCTGCGCGCCGTCTCTGCCACCGCCCGGCCGCGGGTGCTGCGCCGGCCGTGCCATGAGGACGTGCCGTCCGCGCCATGAGGATGCGTCGGCCGCGGGTGCTGCGCCGTGAGCCGCCGCCGCATCGGGCGTGCCGAGCGCCGGCCGCGCCGGGCCGGGCTTCGCCGGACTGAGTCGGCCGTGCGCCGTGCGCTAGGCCACGCCGGCCTCGGGCTCAGGGCCGCGCCGCCGCGGGGACAGAGGCGGAAGCGGCACCGTTGGGCGCGGTGGAAGCGGTCGCGCTCTCTACCGAGTTCATCGTGATTGACGATTGCTGGGAGGGGATGCACGGTGGTAGTTCTCACCTTGAATGCTTCTTCTCTGTTCTGTTTGTCTCTGTCGCAGAGCGTGCTGATAACGTGTTGTAAAACTATTGAGACAAGTGATTGTAATAAACTCATGCTTTTCATTTATCTCTGAGTCTGTACATGATACATATTTATAGATGAAGAGGGGTGGCAAGAATAGATGTCTTTTGCTGTAAAGGCATCTCTGTATGAACAAGCATCTATATATTGGGCACCCTTTACTTTTTGCTTGTAACAATTTCGATAGCAATTACTGTGCATTGGTTTCTCCTCCACCTCAGCAAACACTTGGGTATCGACGCAGATGGTACAGTGGAGTACTGGGCTCCATAGGAGCTAACAAATCTTGGAAGCCTGGACAGATCAGCTGGCCGACTGACCAGTTGGGTGACCTAAAGTGGTTTGCCTGCAATCGCTGGTCGAACAACGACAAAAATACACAAAGGGTCAACAACTGCTCACTGCCGAGCCTGGGTAGGGATAGCCGTCTAGAGTCGTCGGATGGTGGCTCCGCATCTAGTTGGTCTATGAGAAGGACATTGGCACCATATGTGGAAGTATTGGAGTCGTTCTTTTCGGTTTTCACCTTATGATTTATATTACAGTAACTAGTTTTCAAATGAAACATATTTTTAAATTAAAGTCTACAAGTTGATTTAAGTGTACTGGCTTTAACTATATTGACTAAATCACACATGAGTGTCAAATAATTAAAATAAAAAAAATCAGTCATTAAACACGGCAAGCTATAACCCAAAATAACCACTTATTAGCTACTAGTAGTGTGCCCGTGCTAACGCTACGGTAAAATATAAAACAAGATAAAATTTGTTGATCTGCAATATATAACATTTCCTAGCCACAATTAGCCAATCTGGTTCAAGCGTAGATTATTAGGATAATAATGAATAGAGCAAATACATTAAAAAGGAAAAAACTAAGACACACAGTACTCACTTGCATAGAGCACACCCTCCAAGGTCATCAGAGATTGGGACAATTCTTATAGCTCTTTTCATTATCCGTTCAATGGAATCAACTCCAGCTTGCCTCCCAGCAGCCTTAGCATTTTTATTTTCCGCTAAAGCCTTTTCATTGATAGCTCGTGCAATGATACTCCATTTGATGTGAAGATATTGTCGTACCTGATACCAATGTAATACAATAAGCGCAACAGTCATAAATGTGGGGTGGCATAAGATAAAACAGGATACCATATAGACTTACGGTTTGCGCCTTGTTCCCTCACCAGCATGAGCCTCGAATGCTGAGGGGCTAACCTGAATATTCCTCATAGAAAGGTCAATTACTTCATAAAGAGTACGATGAATATAAAGAAATAGCTTCGATGAATATTAAAATTGTTCATTTTTTCAAAAGGAAAGTAAACCTACATGTAGGTTCCATACCAGTACCTGATAAATATTAGGGTACTGGTATAGCGACTTGCGGCCGTATTGGTGCTTCTTAGCAATACAAATATCAGACAAAAAGGCAATAATCACTGGTAGTCTGGTAGTCTAGTTTTTCTTTATAGAAGTTGACAACATTAACATGATGGGTTTTCTCACACAAAAAGGTCAGAAGCTTTCAATTCCAAGCATACAGCTTGCAAAAGGTGATAGTGATAGATTTCTGCAGCTACCCGTAATGTTTTCCATATCTCACAAGGGGGAGTTTGGGAGATTTTCCAAAGAACCTACTCAATAGAGAAGTTCCATCAGACTGGAATTTTAGTCACTATTCAGTATAACTAACCTCTTATGCAACTCTGCAAACAGGACATGAATACTCATGTCAGGTTACCAGCTTCATTGCCCACACAGTCAAACGTCACCAGACACTCCACCAAGTATTGAGTTCCCCAGAAGAAAGGAACAAAATATTAGAAGGGGATGCATCACCTTCAGAGATTTGAATTTTGAAATATCATGGGCCAACTGATTCACTTAGAACAAATGCTTGAATAAGACTTCGGGCTGCATGCATCTGATCCGGTGTGCCAGATATCAAAATAGTAGTGTCCATTGCATCAGCTATAGGTTCAGCGACAGTTATCTTAGCTCCTGAAAACTGCACATAGTATTAATTATGTCAATCATACACCTCATAGTTAAATGGATACGCTACACGACACACAAGTCAAACACAAACCTCACGGATCTTATTCAAACAACCTCCATCTTCCCCACATAGAGCAGGTATAACTAATCTTGGAACCATGACATCTGCAGTTATGTTTGGTACCATAGATGACTGACCAGGACTGCAATTGCAATTTCTCATGTAAATACATGGGCTATTTACCAGAATAATGGGTTAATACCTTTGTGGTCCAAGGAGCAGACATCTCATCCAATGGCCGTCCCCTAAAATCTTTATGAAACTGAGACGCGTTAGGATAAATCCTTGGAGACGTAGATGCATGGCTTCCCACATACGGACCAAATTGAGGATCTAGCAAACCAAAAGGTGGCTGCATGTTAGGACCCATTGCAGCCATTCTGTCCCGGAAAAGATGGTTACGTCTAGCAGTTATCTGCATTAGAGCTTCTTGAATAGCTTCGGAACTCCCACTTATCTAAAAGAACAGCGATTTTGCAGTTAACTAACCCAAAAAAGAAGTAAAAGTGTTGTACAAAAGAGTCAAGCGTAGGTAAAATCAAGATGCAAAATAACAGATGAAGTAGAAATATGTGGCGCCACTTCGACATTTTCAACCGAACCATTTAAAGAACGAAAAGACACCCGCAGGGGGGGGGGCTCACCGATTGCGCGAGGATTCGCTCCATGATGAGCTGCGAGGTGGCTGCGGAGGCGAAGGAGAAGGAGCTCCCCGCGGCAGCGGTGGAGGCGGAAGCGAAACCGGCCCCATTGTCGAGCTCGCAGGTGGCGTAGAAACTGTACAACCATTGAATGTAGAGCATAAAAATTGCAACTATTCTTTTTGGAAAAATCATCTAAATAGTATTCAAGGATGAATTTGCTATTCAATGCAATCAAAGAATTGAAAAGTTCATCTAATGGCTATATGGCCTAGCCATGGGAGCACGTTAGACTTAATAATACTTCCAGGTGAGATTGAAAGAGCATCTACAGAAGCACAAGCTTTAGTTACACAGGTGAAGAACTAATAAGAGAAACTATGAAGTGTAAAAGAGTAAACAAATAGCTTGGGCAATTCTAAATACATGCACCTTCGTTGAGATTTATAAACATAAGTTTACACCTGGTAAACAGCAAAGTAACTAAAAGCACACCAAACCAATAACATTTAACAAAATTATAGTGGATGCAGGGAAACATATTCAGGCAGATGACAGACCTCATTAGCCCCAGTAGTATCATCAACATGGAATTCTAGAACAACATCTGTTTTTCCTTGCATCTGAGTCTGTGCTACATCTGCTAGCGAGACCTCAAATGCTTCCTTTGTACCAACATTAAAGCTAAGCATATTGCCTGAAATAGAAAGAATAGAAAAACAAATCAAAACCTGACAAAGGTTACCAAAAGGCAATGGTGTACCAAATAGGGAAAAAATACCATAGAGAACTCAACTAACCATTGATTTCAATTCCACCCCAGTTATGGCCGCTAACAGAAAGCTGCTTCTCCTCTGGTGAGATTCCCGTGTTCTTTTGTATGAAGTTAGTAAGGTTACTAACGTCCTATAAAGAATTTGAAACAAAACATTTCTCAAGTTACAAAGAAATATGACAAGAGTTTCAATTATACAAGAAAGACAAAAACATTTGACACAAAAAGCAGGTGTTGCTATGATTGTACAAAAAAAATTCCAGGCAGCTGCATTCTCCTCTTATTTTTCAGCATCTCTTCATGTCAGATATAAACACTCAGAATACCTAATTTCCTTAGGGCAAAAATGAGGAAATGTTACCTGCTCACGGAAGCCGGAGAACCTGTAAAAGATGCCCTCTTTGGTCCCTACACTAAGCTGATAAGATCTGGGGATTTTCTTCCATGTCACAGAAGCGATATCAACTTTATCAACCTCAATGGCCTTCCCTCCACCTTGCTTCTTCCATGCAAGCCCTCCTGAATAAAGTTTAAACTGGCCAGGGTTCTACAATAGCACCAGCAAAACGATAATTTCAGCGTCACAAGGGATGCCACTAACAGCAACCAATTAACCATGAAAAAATGGAGGTTTGCATTGGACTTAGTTTCTATATTACTTTTTTTTGCAATGAAAAAAATTGGAACAGGGCGTTCGCTAGTTCCAAAAAATAAACAATCATGAATAAACACAACTGCACATTTCTAATTCGCAAAAACGTAGCAGCTTCCATGGTACCTAAATATGATAAACAATGATAAAGCTAGCACGATACGAGGAATACTCCTTAAAACAAGTGCACAAAATTGAGAGTAAACATATTTTAAAATTCTAAAACTCTTGTGATTATGGAAGACACGGGCTGTGATCCTGCAAGACAATGCAACGATAGCACAATAAGCAAAAATGAATGCCAAATGCACACTAAATGGAAGGCAATTGGATTTTGGCAGCAATTGCATGAGACATTCTGATAGTAAGAGTTATTGCATGGATCGATGATCAAAATCCCTAGATTAGGGCATGTTTCTAGTTGAGAAAGTTCCAGATTATTCCATATCGTGCTTATTCGAGCGCATTCGCACCAAAACAATTCGTTTTGCCTGGCCAAAATACGTCTCTAAGTTCACCAAACAACAGCGGGTCACAGTTTCCCCCTTTGGAGCAGTTTCCGTGCCGCCAGGAAGAAACCCTAACGTGTAAACCCTAGAGAAATCAAGCGCCACACGCAAAACGCAACACAAATTCCGGGGCCAAACCCGTTCGCGAAATCGCCGACACGGAATCGAACAAATCGAGCGGAAACCCTAACGAAACAACAAATCGAATCGACGCGAAACAAACTCGACGGGGGCGGAAGAGGAGGGGGTACTCACGTTGCCGACGCGGCCGCCGAGTGAGATGTTGTTGAAGAGGTGGCCGTCCGTCATGTCGCCCGCTGCCGCCGCCGCCGCCTCTGCTACAGGCCTCTCGACTCGCTCTCCCGAGCTCGCGAGCGTCGCCTCCCCGGGTGCGGGATTTGGGAACTTCGCGACGACGAGGAGGAGGCGGCGGTGCGAAGAAGTGGGGGGCGTGGTGGCTAAGGGGGTGTCGGCGGCGGCTGCGGCGGGGGTGGGGGGCGGAGGAGAGGAGCGGCACGGGAGGGGGGCGGAGGAGAGGCGCCGTTCTTGATGTCCAGGAGAGAGGGGTCTGGCGGCCACTCCTTGCGGGCGCCGAGGAGGGAGAGGAGGTGGTTCTTGCGCGGGAGGGAGTTGGGCGGGTGGGGAGGGAAGGAGGTGGCGGCGGCGGGTGGGGAGGGAAGGAAGAGGCGCCGGCGCGTGGGGGCGGAAGAGGAGGCGGTGCGGGATAGGGAGAAGGCGATGCGGGGTGGGGAGGGAAGGAGGCGGCGGCGGGCGGCGGAGAGGAGGAGGCGGGGAGAGGCGGAGCAGGAGGAGCGCCGCGCCAAACCCTAGCTGGGGAGGCGCCGGATTCGCGCGGGGGGCGGGGGCTGCGAGGAGGCTGCGAGGAAACGTGGGGCCGAGCGCTGTGCGTGGGCGCGGGGTGGATACCGGTTCAATGATGTGATCCAAATGATTTTGACCTTAGGATCTTCAATGAGTAAGAGAATAAGGCTTGAGGAGAGATCTAAGCCATTCATTTGTATAGAGTTGGATTACTTTGGTACACAAATCTGGGTGAACTTAGATTAGGCATGACTGTGGGGGTGGTTGAGAGGGTGGATTTAGTAAAGATAATTTTGGTGTATTATAGAGTAGGGTAGACTGGCCCCATGCGGATTAGACCGTAGCCCCACTTCTGGGCGGATTTCTGTCGGACTTCGGGCCGCAAGGATGGCGACCATATTGCCAACCAACTCCGTTCAATTTTGCGTGCCTCGGTTGGCTATGGGCCGAAACTCTCAAGGGCTAGCTGCGTTGGCGGTGAGGCTGTACGTCGAGATGGGCCGGATATTGAGCGCTGGAGTAGTAAGGTACGAAAACATCACATCACTCACTGACTGGTGCATTGGTGCAGATGCAATGGTGCTTATTGCTCAAGACTCGGGAGCTGGTGGGTACAGAAATCTCACATGTTCCAGGTGAGTTTGAAAAACAGTACTACTACGGTTGTTTGTCAAGATGAGTAGTAGCACCAAAAGATCATCCAGCTCCCTGTTCATTTCGGCCATTCTCCAGTACAGGCACCCCGTCCGTCCAGCTGCTCGGCGCGGCCATTTTTGTCCCACCACTAATGCTGCATCCCATGTCGCCGTGTCAGCGCGTAGCTGCAGGGAATACATTTTCGAACCGAAAATCACGAATTTAAGTGAAAATTAGTTTTTTTGGTCATCCCGAAAAGTCCACATCGGCCAGATTATTCAGCCCGTTTTGTAATTTTTCCGACCCAACAGATAAGACATAGCCCCCAAGTCCAACACTACCCGAGTCCTTTGGTCCATCCCAATCCTCCAGCTGGTGACAACAGCTCAATCTCCCTCTCTTCGTCAACTCAATTCCCCTCCAATCAGGCGTGGACCTATAGTAGTACATGGGTGTTCAGCTAAACACCTAAAATTCTTGGTAAAAACCCACTATATACAAGATATAACACATATGTATATACTTAATTGGACCAAATTAGCTATATTTATACCCACCAGCCCAAACCAGTGTTGGCCGTTTGGCCTCACGGTGTGGGCCTGGCCCATTTGCAACATTTCGGGCCGATCAGCTCGACCGTGGCTGTGTGGTCCTATGGTAGTGTGGCTGATCCCCCCAATCCCTTATCCCCAATTCCTTTTGTGGCTGGCTAACCCTAACTAATAGCTCCACCTCCACTCCACGCCTCCACCACCGTCACGCGCGCAGCCTGCTGAAAGATCAAGCTCTATTTAAGTTGGTTTTGGTGATAATGACAAATACCATTATAAGATTTTGTTGATAATGACAAATGCGTTTGAGAGACTAACTTTATTTAATGTGTTGGTGCACTTAAGTGAATTTATTTGATCTATGCGCTATTTGTGCTAAACCAAATTGATTTAAGCTTTCTTATTGTATATTTAGTTTAAAGAAATAGAATAGGTCTTTAAATTGATATTAATTAAAAGAAGAATTTTTAAGGTCGTCTATTCGGCCTCCTCAATCCTACAAATGGTATCAGAGCTTAGTTTCTCATCTATTAGACTTCATCACCTAGAGAGTATAAATGATGGCAACTAGTGGTATAGTGCACCTAGATGGTACACCTCTATTTGATGACACCAATTATGATAATTGGAAAATCTGCATGACATGCTATTTTAAGGTTATGAGCCCAAAAATATGGCGGATTGTAGATATGGGTTTTTCTCCTCCGTTGGATCCTCTTGCTCCAACAATTGAGGAAGAGAAATGCTTCCATCTTGACGCTCAAGTTACTAACGCTTTATTTAGTACCTTGAGTGTATGTTGTAGGGGTCTTACGACCTCCCAGGACCTTTTACGACCGGTTAGAGTCGTTTACGACCAGATTTGATTACTTACGATGCCGTACGACCACTCAAACTCGCCACCGATTACTTTAAGTCGAGGTCGTACCTTCACTGTAGCAGTTTACGACCGCTCTGCGATATCGCTGCCGCTGCCTTCCTTCAGCCGCTCGAGATACCGTGATCGAAGCCTTCTACGATCACGCAGTGATGCTGGCGATCACTGTTCACCGTAGTCGAACACCCTTTCGACTACGTTCACTTCCTTCAACGTGATCGGAGTTGCTTCCGATCACGCACTGATCTTCTCAGCGTAGTCGCTGCTCCTTACGACCATCTTCACTGCGGTCGTAGCCTTCTCTGCGTGGTCGAACCACCTCTCGATCACGCCTGCTAGAACTTTGCCGTGGTCGTAACTCCTCCCGATCACGCTTGCGGTGATCGTGAGTCCTTCCAACCACGTCTTGCACAATCACACAACTAAACAATGCTTTGTGTCTTTCCCTCTTTTTGGTATTTTCTCAATTGCTTGGTTCGTCGAATACATGGCTCTAAGCCTCCTTTTATACCCGGCTGTTCTACTTCAACACGGGTTCTCAACACCTACTCCGACTCTGATTCTAACACGACTTCGACTAGGTTTCCACCTATGACTTTGAATTGCGGATGCAATTCGACTTCGATTACACCCAAATTTTGCACATGACTCTAAAACAAGATTATTTACAACAGTGTAAAGGTGCTCAATACAATTGCAGTCTTGAGAGAACTCATGAGATGTAGCGGTGGTAAGGGAGGGGGAGGCAGTGTCGGTAAGGGAGGCGGCCATGGCGCGGATACGGCCACCGGTAGGGGACAAGCATGTGGCACTGACGTTGATTATGGAATTTTCAAATGTAACTAAATTTTTTGAATTCAATGCCGAGGTAGTAGCACAGAAGTCCCAAATCGGTCATTTTGAACAGCCTCTTCATCTCTTCTTTAAACCTCATAATCTCCTTCGAACTCGATCCAGTAATGATCAAGTCGTCCACGTAAACGCCCACGATCAGTCTGTTCTTCGCATCTCCCCTTGAGTATACCGCATGTTCAGAGTTGCTTCTTCTGAACCCGAGTGCCGTTAGACTTTTGTCAAGCTTCAAATTCCATGCTCGTGGTGCTTGCTTAAGTCCGTAGAGAGCTTTGTTCAGCTTCAAGACTTTCTCGGCTTGCTTCTTGGATTGAAAACCCGGCGGTTGAGAAACATAAACTTCCTCCTTAATGTCTCCGTTCAAGAACGCCGTCTTCACATCCATGTGGTGAATCTTCCATCCACCGTTTGCTGCCAATGCAAGAAGTAGTCGTATAGTCTCCATACGAGCTACTGGGGCAAAGACTTCTTCGTAGTCGATGCCTTGTTTTTGAACGTACCCTTTCGCCACAAGTCGTGCTTTGTGTTTTACGACTTCTCCCTTGGAATCCTTCTTTACCTTGAAGATCCACTTTAAGCCGATTGCTCGATGACCCTTTGGCAAATCGGTGAGTTCCCATGTGTCATTCTCTTCAATCGACTTCAGCTCTTCCTGCATAGCTGTTCTCCAGTATGCATCTCCCTTTGCTTCTTCATAGCTTCCAGGTTCTTCTGCAGTCGTGTAAAGCAGTAGCTCTTCAGACTGCACTGGTTCAGTTTGTGCATAAATCTCACTTATGCTTCTCATCTTCGGTATTCTATCGCTCGAATCTTCTTCATCAGACTCTTCTTCATTAGGTGAGACTTCCTGATCATCAGCACCGATCGAATTTTGGCTTTGAGATGTAGTCGTAGCTTCTTCCGTATTGTCGGCATTGACGACTTCAACTTCGAAGGTTACCCACTTCGACATGTCCTTCTCAATGTCCTCGTGTTCTTCCCACTCCCAATGTTTGTTTTCTTCAAAGACCACGTCTCTGCTCACATGAATCTTCCTTTCGACCGGATCATAGCACCTGTATGCCTTGGTGCCTGGTTCCGAGCCAAGATAGATCATCCGTCGGCTCCGGTCGTCTAGCTTCTTGAGATAAGTGGATGGCTTCACATGGGCTAAGCATCCGAAAACCCTTAGATGCTCGACATTGGGTTTTCTTCCCGACCACTGTTCATATGGAGTGACTCCATCCAGTGATCGCGTGGTCGCACGATTTAGCAGATAGACAGTATGTCGTACTGCTTCTGCCCAAAGCCTCCCGGGCAGGAATCGGCTCTTCAACAGACTTCTAGCCGTTTCGACCACGGTCCGGTTTCTTCTTTCTACGACTCCGTTTTGTTGAGGTGAATACGGAGCCGTGAAGAATCTTGCAATACCCTTCTCTTCACAAATCGAGTCGAACTCTTTTGCGAGGAATTCTCCTCCTCGGTCTGATCTGACCGACTTCACCTTCTTATCGACTTCGTTTTCGACAAGAGTTATGAACTTCTGAAAGTTCGACTTTGCCTCATCCTTGCTCTTCTGCATGTACACCCACATGGCTCTGGAGTAGTCGTCTATGATCAACATGAAGTATTGATTCCCGGCATCTGTGCGAGGTGTGATTGGTCCGCACAGATCTACGTGAACCAATTCGAGTGGTTGCGAAGCTCTGAAACTCGTCTGCTGTGGAAAACCGCTACGAGTTTGTTTTGCCACCAGACAGCCTTTGCAGACTTGCTCCGGGTGGTCGATTGTCAGTAATCCGACCACCATCTCCTTTTCGGCCATCGTGTTGAGACTCTGGAAGTTTAGATGTCCGAATCTTGCGTGCCATAGCCAGGCCGCGTCATCGATTGTAGTCTTCATACACTTCGGCTTGCAAGCTTCAATTTGAATTTTGTACAGACGGTTTACCGTTCTCTGTACTTTCATCAGCAGTCGCTCGGTGTGGTCGTACATCTTCAGGTAGGTGTCTTTGAGTTCGATTCGACAACCTTCTTCAGTCATTTGTCCAAGGCTTATGATGTTGCTTCGTAGACTCGGTATGTAATATACATTCGATAATCTCCTCTGGCTACCATCCTTGCACTGCATCAGGATCGTGCCTCTCCCTTTTATCTGAATGGTCGAGCCGTCTCCGAACTGTACTCTTCCGAGTATACTTTTATTTAATTCGTGAAACATCGAGTACGTACCCGTCATGTGGTTGCTGGCTCCGTTGTCGAGATACCAGACTGCCGTCCGCTCTTGAGTCTGCTCTGCTTTCTCCAACAGACTCGGAAACACTTTCTCCTCGTTTAATAGAACCATTGTCGGTTCGTCTGCAGTGCAGAGCGACAACAGCAATGTCGGCTCTTTGTGCTCATCCGTTTGAGCCAGGTTTGCTTCCTCTACTTTCTTCTTACTCCGGCAATTCGCAGCATAGTGACCATACTTCTTGCAGTTATGGCACTGGATGTGGCTCCGACATTCGGCAGCGTAATGTCCGTATTTCTCGCATGCGTAGCACTGGACATCAGACTTGTCTGTCTGGCGATTGCTATCTCCACGACCACCACGACCTCCTCGACCACCTCTTCCACGATCACCTTGGTCATAGCCTCGTCCTTGTCCTCGCCCATGAGACGCGCCGCGGCCACGACCACGTCCACGACCGCCTCTTGATGATGATTCTCCTCGGTTCCTCGTGTCATCCTTTACAAACAATGCTTGTTGGTTGTAAGGCCCTTTTCCTTCATTGTCGGCTTGGTAACTCTTCAGAAGCTGCTCGTGTGCTCTGAGCGCCCCAGTTACCTCCTCGACCTTCATCTTCGAGAGGTCTTGTGAGTACGTGATCGTAGTTACGATTGGGAGAAACTTCTCCGGCAGTACTCGTAGATACTTCTTTACCGCCACCTCATCTTTCAAGTCGTCGCCGAGAGATTTGATCTCGTTTACGACTTCATTAAACTTCCCAGAGAATTCTTCCACAGTCTGGTCTCTTCCCATCTTCAAAGATTCAAACTCACTGCGTAATGTTTGAAGTCGAACTTCCTTCACTCGATCTACTCCTTGGTGCATTATCTGCAGAGTAGTCCAGACGTCTCTCGCCGTCTCCTTACCGATCAGCTGCCGCATCATCGAGTCGGGCACGGCCTGATAGATCGCCGCCATCGCCATCTTGTCGAGTCGTTCATCAACGACTTTGTCTTTCTCCTTTGGTTCAACTGGACCCCAGACTCCCTGTGCGATCATGTTGACCTTCATCTTCATCGCCCAGATCGGGTAATTGTCCGAACTGAGGATCGGGTACTGCAGCGACACGCTTTCCTTCACCTTTGAAGCCTCTGCCATGGTTCACCAGGCTCTGATACCAACTGTTGTAGGGGTCTTACGACCTCCCAGGACCTTTTACGACCGGTTAGAGTCGTTTACGACCAGATCCGATTACTTACGATGTCGTACGACCACTCAAACTCGCCACCGATTACTTTAAGTCGAGGTCGTACCTTCACTGTAGCAGTTTACGACCGCTCTGCGATATCGCTGCCGCTGCCTTCCTTCAGCCGCTCGAGATACCGTGATCGAAGCCTTCTACGATCACGCAGTGATGCTGGCGATCACTGTTCACCGTAGTCGAACACCCTTTCGACTACGTTCACTTCCTTCAACGTGATCGGAGTTGCTTCCGATCACGCACTGATCTTCTCGGCGTAGTCGCTGCTCCTTACGACCATCTTCACTGCGGTCGTAGCCTTCTCTGCGTGGTCGAACCACCTCTCGATCACGCCTGCTAGAACTTTGCCGTGGTCGTAACTCCTCCCGATCACGCTTGCGGTGATCGTGAGTCCTTCCAACCACGTCTTGCACAATCACACAACTAAACAATGCTTTGTGTCTTTCCCTCTTTTTGGTATTTTCTCAATTGCTTGGTTCGTCGAATACATGGCTCTAAGCCTCCTTTTATACCCGGCTGTTCTACTTCAACACGGGTTCTCAACACCTACTCCGACTCTGATTCTAACACGACTTCGACTAGGTTTCCACCTATGACTTTGAATTGCGGATGCAATTCGACTTCGATTACACCCAAATTTTGCACATGACTCTAAAACAAGATTATTTACAACAGTGTAAAGGTGTTCAATACAATTGCAGTCTTGAGAGCACTCATGAGATGTAGCGGTGGTAAGGGAGGGGGAGGCAGTGTCGGTAAGGGAGGCGGCCATGGCGCGGATACGGCCACCGGTAGGGGACAAGCACGTGGCACTGACGTTGATTATGGAATTTTCAAATGTAACTAAATTTTTTGAATTCAAACTGTGTTTGAATTTTTCGAACGAAATTTTTCCAAAAAAAAAAAATTTCAAAATTCCGAATTTTGGATATTTTGGAGGGTCCGACTTTTTTCTATACCGAAAATGTTTTGCCCTGTGTATACTATCTCAACATGCAGATCCAACTTGGGAGTTAATTTGTCCAATCTCAATCGTCAAATCCACCACGTGGAAGCCCAATCCCTCGTACCGGCTTGCGAAGATGGTATTTCACCCGGTGAGGCGCTGCAGCTGCATTCTTCCTAACTTCTAAGCGCCTCTCGCAAACCCAGGCTATGGATTGTAATTAATAGTAACACCATTTGAACGTTGCAGAGAAAAGATGGGAACGATTTATACATAGTTCACAGGCTCACAGCGACATCCTTTTGAGTATGTGTCCTCGTAGGTCAGCACATACAGGCACATCACGAACACGAAGATATTAGCGAGATCACAATTGAGTGAAGTATGTAGGGAGCAAGATTAGGAAGCTCTCTTCTTCTTCCCTTGCTTGAAAGATTACACATGCACAGCACGGAGTGAAGTCGTTCCCGTGAGCTCCTTCTAACTGTACTAAGGTTCCACTTCTCGCTGATTTCCACTTATTTGGAGTTTCAAGTGCATTTGCGTGCGAGTTTCGACAGTAGGAGAAGAACTTCTCGTCCTCGATCCTGTGTGGAAACTAACACGGAAGCACTCGAATCATTACTTAAGAGGGCAGAACACATATCATGCATTCCTGCCATGCGTGGTTCCTGAAAAGCATTCAACAAATCATGGCGTTAGTGCTTTGCAAAAGAGGAGATTCTTTCCATGTCCTATCATCTGATCCTCCTAGCCATCAAGCATCAACCATGCATGCAAGAGTAGTATGAAGAATACCTAACATGATAGTAGCCATGCCTACGCACCTTGCTAGTTGCAACCATAAAATACGTTTTTTACAGATGGAGTTAGAAAAATACCCTCTCAGGAGCTTTATAGAAGTACGTGAGAATCTCATCTACCCGAACGAAGAATTACACCACTGCCAAGAAGGAACAGGGAGCGTGCATACCGGGATGGGCCAAAAAATTTTTACAAGCATGCATGCATGCCACACAAACTCAATATATGGTAAAGGAGTACTAGATTTGAAGCTACAAATCCAAAATCTCGTCACGCACTTGAGTCTAGTGTCCCTTTAATCGATCTGAAAGAAGAACTTTAATCTCATTCGTTGCTGCAAGATTTGTCAGCTAGTCAACATTTTGCTGTTTATACAGTCATAATATAGTAATATGCTAGCACATCGTGATGGCCAGGTAATGTATAAGACCTCAAGAATTGCAAAAGGGAAAATGCAGTACCATTGGAGAGTGTTTGCTATATAAGTACAAACACTTGCACTGAGAAAGTGAATGCTATTTTCATGATCATGTGCGTCGGGAGCATCCTTTGATCAGTACCACGAACTCTTGTCAAAGCATCTACTACTCCCCAGTAGCACGCCAGGGCCTAGGGGACACTATTTTACATGTCATTTCAGCACACCAATGAGCTGATGAACAAATGATGAAACATAATGAAAGCGAGCTAGATCAGTGGTGACTTGCTGAAAGTGTAGGTGCGGTACATGGGTTATCATAGCAATTATTGCGCGCTGGTGATGGTGTCCATTACAATATTACTACAAGCTAGCATGAACAATACTATGAGCTTATCAGATTATCCTGAATTTGCTTGAATAACTAGTTGATGCTAAGTTTTAAGATAGCCACCCCGCATCTTTCTGAAAAACATGGACTATTCACTTTTATGTAATAGCAACAAACGATCGCTGATACGACGACTCCACAGACAGATACATGCAGTTCATCTGGACGGACTTACTTATCCTCCAATACTTGTAATGTTTCTGAAAGTATTGTTCGTATGCCGAGCAATTCCAATGTCGACTGAGCATCGAGTGCTTTATTTTTTTTTTCTAGGGCTGTTCGGTGGTCACGTCATTAAAGACGAGAATAGTTAGCATCTCGATCCAATTGTGTCAGCTTTTTCAGGGATGTTCATCCCTTAGATATGAATAAGGTAAAGCTATTTAATCAGATGGGTGCACATGTTTTATCAGTCACTTGTGGGCAACGTCGTCTCTGTTTCAGTCGGTAGAACCATGAATAGTTAGTGTATTCCATATCTCTATGCAGCGGCAGAACTATGTTTTGGCTGTGGGTCGATTGGCCTCACAACTATTTTTGCAATATAATCTAATATAAATGAAATTTCATGTAAAATCTAGGAAACAGTATAAAATTTGTAAGAATCGATCTCATAGAAACAGGTAATCATGTATTTAATGCCACAGTGCTGCAGTCCTGGCTATATCACTAGCTCTATACCTCTATAATTCGCCCCGCTCAAAACGGCCTAGGCTTCTGGCTCCTGGCTTATTTTTCATTATTCAACAATTTTATTTTTTTCTGATTTTTTTAAAACTTTTTTGTCGGTTCTTTTTTTCCCGTATTCGTCTGTACTGTCCGTGATAGGCTAACCTGTATTTTTTTATTTTATTTTTTTTAATTTAATTATACCAAATAAACCACCATCAGCTACAATTCAATTCCAGTTACAGTACTTTCAGCCATAAGTTACTAAAATAATCATTTTGAGCACCCCATATGGTCCATTTGCTTTTGCATAAGTATTGCAGTTACACGGTTACACCATCAAATGGAGGAAAGTAAAATTTATGTAAGCATACGTACAAGTCAACCTCTATAGTTTTGAGCACCTTAAAATTCACTAGATGATTGCAAGCACTAGTACTACGTGGGATATTTTTCAATAGCGAATAACTAGGTCTGAAATACAATATTAATGCAAAGGTAGAACGAGATGCAATTTGACATTAATGTTGGGCTATTTTGGGAGTTTCTTCATTTCGGTTTAAAGAAAATAAAGGAAAAGGTTTTCCATGGGGCCCACTTGTAAGAGTTATAGGGTGAAGAGATAAGGCGACGGGAGCTCTCGGTCAGTTCAGATCTGGACGGCGTCTCCCCTTATCCCCTCTTCTCCCCTGATCTCTCGGCAACAAAGGGTCTATTCTTTTTGGCTGAAACTTATACCTTTTGGCTACGGTTTATAACTTTTGGGTTATTCATGCGAGAGATTACAAAGTAGCAGAAACTCACATACAATTTTTGCCGATATAAATGAAGTCGGTACAGTATGTACCACAATTAACTAGTAAACCCTATCTCGAAAAGATATTCCGTTTAAAAGCTAGTTACTGTAGAAAAGCCGAAAAGCAGCTTTTAGAAGCTGAAAAGAACAGGCCCAAGATCGGCTCCACCGTTCTTTACTCAGCCATATCTTCATCGATGAATCTCGTCTTCCTCCTACTTATCCTGGTGAGAGGGCTTGGCAAGGGGTGACTCGGAGAACTCACCAGCAGATTCATATTTCACATTGGTGATTTGTCTCCTTTGGTCGATTTGGGGAGCTGCGGCGATCTTGCGCCTACAACCTCGTAGGGTTGTGGAGTTCTAGATCTCAGTTGCTCTGATCCAGGCTCTGTGTTGTTCGGCCATCCTCTGATCTTTGGCTATGACATCTGGTTGTGTGAGGTGGGAGAAGGACATATCCTTCTAGTGGCTTTGTGCATCATCGACTTGCGCCTCTCGGCTTCTTGATTTGGTGAGTATCGAATTGAGAAGTTGGGTTTTGTATCTCCGATTGCCTCTCTGGTGATTCTCTGGTATTCGCCAGTGATTGGTTTTCTGGGATCTGGGACATCGTCACTCCGATGAGCCTAGCCCCTTTTGGCCGTCACGGTGGCTTGGAATGCTGCCGCTATGTTAGCTTGCTCTCAACTCCTTTTACTGTATATTGTGCATTTGTCAGCCGTGCTGGTGTGATATTTGTTTGCCATCTCTAAATTTGTGATTGAGACTAGCACTAGGGAAGGACCTCTGCATGGTAGATTTGTGGCTTTTGTGAATGTTTGATGAGGATAACTTGTCAAAATTGAGATCATCATGACTATTTAGAGAGTATTCTGCTAGTTTAGACCTGTAAATGTTAATTTCATACCTCAGTTCAGTGGAGTTTGCTACTGTTCAGTACTAAATATAGTCAGGTTTAGTTTGTCCTACTGTAGCATTTACCTATATCTCTGTCTTGCTATTACCATACTACTAATGTTGCTGTTGTAGTAGTTGTTCATGGTTCATACATGTGCTTTGTATCGGGCATTGGATTCAATCACTTTACTGAGGTAATTCTAGGAAGTCAAACTAGCAGAATACTGAGAAAATAGTCCCTTTGATTGTTGAACTGCTGACAAGAGTTGAGAAGGCCAAGTTTTCTAACTTGAGAAACTCTTCAGCTGAGAGCAAATTGCACATTATAATCTGTGCATTATGCAGATTTCAAATGCTCACTTTCTAATTCAGTTTAGCGTACTATCATGGGTCTGGTTAAATGACTTGAATTCATTATGCATGTTGAGAGATAATTTCTTGATGTTCATGTCATTTTCATGTCTTTGGATTTATGCTTTACTGTACATGATTAAATTTGGAATTAATATGAGAAATTTGCTAAGATTGCTTAATTTCCAGCAATCCAGAAAACTAATATTTATTGAAATGGCTTCTCCTGATTTTGTTAAACCAAAAGACTTTGACGGCGTGAACTTTAAGTGTTGGCAAGGCAAGATAAAGCTGTGGTTGGTTGACCTAAAAGTGTTTTGGGTCATCTCGGATCCTCCCGTGCTTCCTTTAGAAGGCGAGGACAAAACTCGTTGGGAGGATGCGAACCACTCTGCTTTGGCTCGGTTGTTGGCCATCTTGTCGAACTGGCTTTTCGATGTCTATGTCAACTTCACGGAGGCTAAAAAGCTATGGAATGAACTAAATGAAAAGTATTCAGAAGGGGATAATGGGAATAAGTCTTTCATTACTGCTAATTACTTGAATTACAAGATGGTAGATGGGCGGTCGGTGATGAAGCAACTCCATGAGCTACAACTCCATGTACGTGATTTAAATTAGTAGAACTGTCTCCTGCTAGAGAGTTTTAATTATTATATTGAGCATAACAAAGAAATAAAATTTCATGAGCATCATTTCATACATATACAAATACATCCGAAACAATAGAGTATGAATTACATATAGATCATCTCATACATTTTGCAATTAATCAAGAGATAAGGAAAAAGATAAGTTACATGCATATCATCTCATACATCAATCACCGATTCTAAATCACCACTGCACTGCAGCTTCATTTGTGAATAGAACGACTTTAAAGATGCAAAAAAAGACTGAACAAAAGAAAATAATTAAAAGAAAGAATTGCCGTCAGAACCCTAGAGTTTAATTTTGAGTTAGGCATTCCATTCATCGAGATACTAGACCATCCGGGAGCTAGTCAGCACCTCTCACAACCGTAGGGTCATCATCTGGCGTTAGGAACAAACCTGAATTCATTTTCAATTCCTTTTTCAGTAGAAGCTAGCGCAAAAAAGCTAATTTTTACTAGAATAACTGAATCCCCTTCACTATGGAGATAAAAATCTCCAACACAGTCACAACACCAAAAGGATAAGGCCGAGAGGCCGTCCAGTGAGGAGGAGAGAGATCATTTCACCCAAACCATCGCCAGCCATCACCATAACCAAACCACGGCACCACCACCACCATCTCCATTCTCTCAATCTCTCACCATTCTCATTCCAACCTATCAAGGCAACCGAGGAGAACTAGAGGAAGAGGAGCTCAGCAACCATATCAGAAGGGAGAGCCACCCTAGTTTTTCTTCCATTTTCCCAGATCCACTCCAGATCCATCTTCCATAAGCCACATTGCTTCAGCCGGATTAAGGAGAGCTCACGACCAGCTGACAAGGAGCAAGGGACCAAGCCGTACGAGGAGGGCACAAGAAACCACAAGCAAGAACCTGCACGTTCGACAAAGAGGAAAGCAACACTACGACCGCTTCCTCAGCAAACCCCAAATCAACCCGACATCCAACCGACCAAGGTAGGCCATGCCACACTTTTCCCCATGATTTCATTGCCTTCTAGGACCACACAAGGAGCACAAGTACTCACTAAATCAACTCCAATATGACAAAACCTAGTAATCACCAATGAGTATCATGTAGCACCACAAGCTACCAAAGCACCCAACTATCACCATGCAACAAGCTAGAGTAGAGTTGCAAGAACATAGATGGAAGAAGTTACTGAGGAGCAAATGCCGTAGTGCCGGGCCACCACTCGTACCCGATAGTCAAGTCACACTCCCCCAGCATGTGGAATAACTCAAGCCCTGCTATAGCAACCGCATAGCACTACACTCAGTAGGATTCAAATCCACAAAAATGAAATAAAAAGTATCAAGAGAGGCATAAGTAAATCAAATAACCAAAATTAGTAAAGGCAGAGGAGGGAGTACATAATAGTTAAAGGGGAGGAGTGTTAGCCATGGAGGTGATGATGCATGGAGGGACGACATCGGTGAGCCGAGCAAACCCTAGCCACCAAAGGGAGGGGAGACGATGCTAGGGGAGCAACAACCAAGCCCAGGTTGGTGTTGAGAGTAACCGTAGAGGGATCCAAGGGAGGTGGTTAGGGAGATGGTGCCTAGGCACAGTTGGAGGCGGTGGTGGAGCGACCTGAGGGGACCGGCGAGGAGAGGGCATAGGATCTTGAGCCCAGGAGGTGGCAGGCTTGCGGCTGAAGATAGGGATGGCATAAGGCACAGAGGTCGGCAGCGCGAGAGGGAGGAGGCGCCAGATCCAGATTGGGAGTGGGAGGAGCGGCCAAGAGAAATGAAAGAGGCAAGGAGAAAAGGCCGAATGGCCAGCGTCTGGTCGAAGAAAAAGGAAAGGGGGAAGAAAAGAAGAGGGAGAAAAAGAGAAGAGGGAAGAAAGAAAAAGAAAAGAAAAGAAAAGAGAGAGGCCCAGTGTTTGCAATAAGAATTCGTCGTTGCAAACCGTAAAACCTAAGCCTTCCAGACTACATGTTATACCTTGCTATAAAATCTTGCTGATTATATCTCATTGTAAAACAACATTCGTAAGTGTGTAGGACTATTAAATTTGGCCGCAAGTAGATCACCAACCAGTGGGTACCGATTAAATTAATATACCATTACTTAAATCATTCTGAAGCATACCCAAATCCTAAATTAATTTGTTGGTCGCATATAAAATAGTAGAAACTCATTAAGAATTATTTAGATTTGTAATTGTTGTTTAGCGAATTAAAGTCTATACGCAATTCAATAAAATTATGCATGATGATTAAAGTTTAATGCGACAGTTAAAATATCAATTGGGCCATAAAAATCTATAGATAGCTAAAATAAAATCTAGGAATCACACCAAGACACTCTAGTGTAATGTGCTCAATTATTTACTACATGTTAATTTCTTCAACACCGGTAAAATAAATTATAGCATGTCGACTAATTGCAGGAGAGGAACCGGGGTTTGAGGGCGGATTTTTCCAAAGTGACCTTGGGACTAGAGCTTCCATCTAAACTCAGGCAAACATACCTTTGAACATTTGAGCAGAGTATCTTCCGTAAAATAAGTATTTCTCTACTAAATTACTATCATCCTACATAAAAATTTAAAACCATATTTAAATCAGATAAAATGGCATAAGAAAGGAAGAGAAATGTAGGAGTCGATTGATGGAGCAGTTGACAAGTAAGGTTAAATAAAAGGGTGGACAGAGGTTGCCTTGGCAGGTGACAGAAAGGTAGATTGGGGCCTCTGTATAAGAATAGAATATAAGGACTTACAAACTTCACTCATGTAATAGACCGTATTACCTGTATTAACCATTGTTCCGTCTAGAGATGGAAAAAATCAGTAACTCTATCGAGGTTATTATATTTTTCCACATGGGCAAGTATGTAATTAGGGGAGGAACCTAGAGCCAGATAGAAAAGCCAGGAATGGGGGATCCATAACAGTCATAACTCAGAACTAGTACATAGGCTAGAAGTGGGGGACACGGACTACAAGAACCCAGGATGGTGAAGAGGCCAGAAACGGGGTATGCAGAGGCGATATATTACACAGTGGAGTGTTGGGTGATGATTAGACCGCTCCAACCAACAATTATGTCAAGATCAGTGGGTGTCGGGTGAAGGTGAGAGACCTCCTCAGGCCGACGGTTGAGAGTAATTGGATGGAGATATAATATACTGAGATAGATATAAAAGTTATATACTCTATGTTGTGGCTACGGGCCAAACAGAGAGAGAGATGGTAGTGGAGAGTGATGAAGATGAGTATAATGGCCTGCCCCCTCCTCATGGCCTGTATTCATATATATATATACACATGAGGAGTGCTTTTACAGTTATACCCTTACATCTGGTTATCCCCTCTGGGGGCAGTTATGTCATTACACATGGCCTATTCAGGGCCTTATAATCTCCTACCAGGCCTGCTGGGTTTAGGTGGGGGCCATCCCTACGACACTCTAGTTTGGGCATCATATCTAAGAAAATGCGAAGATCCATTCGCTACAAGAATCAGAGTGGTAACGGGAAAAGTGGTAAAAGTTTGCGCAATGCTATACAAATCATGAATTCATGCCTGTTTCCTAGATTAGAGGCTATGAAAACCAATGGAGGTTTTAAGCTATTTATACGAGTTTTCGATAGTTTTCTAATGTTAATAAATCCAAAATCTTTTACAACCTAACAACATTAATTTTCTATATAGTCTGAGAAAGAGAATGGGCATGAGAACGAGATGTATCAAAAGAAGTAGAGCAGGAGCGTACAATGCATACTTGTTATATAAGCTTACTGAGTACTCCGTACTCATCCTTACTATTATTTTCTTTGTTTAGAGGATAATCAGTTGGGATCCATACATGGGGTGGATGAGGCCTATGCGGACAAGCCCTACCCTGAATGGGAGGAAGATGGTACTGAGACCAAGTCGTATGAGGGTGATGCCTTATACAAGACTTGTGACATCTAGGGCTCTTGGAGCGGCACGGTCTTGACCCTCAAGATATCTGTAATATTAGAGTATTGTAATTATATTAAGCTCTTCCTGTATAATTAGATTCTGCACTAGACTTTACTTCTGGTATTGTAATGAACTAGTTAGAATGGTTGTATGGAACTTTAGGCTTGTGTGGCTATTTGGATGCAATGGTATGTACTTACTCTAATTTTTGTTCTGTTGTAACATTCTGATGAGCTTATTATTCATTAGAATGATGTTCTATTAGCTAAAATGAATAATAATCCGTTAACTAGTATTTTTATCCCACGATAAAAATATGGGTCGTCACAATTAGGTGCTTATGGGCCTGTTTGTTTCGGATTCTAGGCAAGCTAGCTACTTCTAGTAGCCAAAAGCTCTTCCAAACAGTCCAGCTTTTGGGCCAGCTACTGAGAATCTGAAAATCTGGGGACGGCACAATTGTACTGGGACCGAGTAACTGCAATAGCCCAGTTTCTCACAGATTCTGCAGACTAGTGCCATTAAAGTTCAAGTTATTTACCCACAAATACCACTGGATAAAAATACCCCCCTCCCCCCCGCGCCCCCTTCCAGATCCCTCTGCGCCCCTCCTACCCCTCCTCCCCCACGCCTCTCTCCTCCCCCCTCCCCGCCGCCACCCACCCCGGCCCCCTCCCCGCCACCGCCCACCCTGGCCCCCTCCCCCCCGGCGCCCCCTCCCCAGTTCCCCCGCCGCCGCCCCCTCCTACCCCTCCTCCCCCACGCCTCTCTTCTCCCCCTCCCCGCCGCCGCATGCATGTACTGACCTCCCAAACCATGTGTGAATGATCAGTAGTGTGATATGTGGTTGGTGTTTGTATGCTGTTTGGTATGCTCTGATAGTCATGTGAAATTGAGGGATGTATATTCCATAGGTTGGGTGATGAATGGAAATTCTCTGTGGGTATCTCTGTGGGTGATGAATGAAAATTCTCTGTGGGTATATACAATAGGTTGGGTGATGCATGAATCAGTGATGCTGTGATTGTAGAGGCTGAAGTTATAATGTTGTGTTCATTTTTTGTGTTATAATGTCCTAAACTTCTTGCCCATCATTTTTTGTGTTATAATGTTATGCTGTGATTCAAACAGTCCAAAGTTATAAGTGGTTTAATGTATTGTTTGGATTTAGGGCATGTTTGGTTCCCTTGATAAATAGTGGTGTCAGTAATAGGTTTGTGTGGTAGCCAGATGATGTGGCCAAATTGATTTTCTAGTTATCTGAGATGGGATAAAGAACCCAACCATCGATATATGTATTTACTATTGGTAGGCAACAGAAATTTCAATTCATCAGTTTTATATGTAGTTTCATTGACACAAAACTGAAGCATATTTTGTGAAACATCATGTATGTATGTATGAAACTAGATGGAGAAAGGGAAGACACCAAAAGCAAGTTGGGATGCCTGGGCAACCAAAATATTTTGTGAAATATGTAGGGATGAAGTACTAGCTGAAAATAGGTCAACTGCAGCCTTGAATGCCACTGGTTACAAAAATCTACAAGAAAAATTCAATGCAAAGACAAATAGAAACTAATACCGGACCAAGCTAAAAAATCGTTGGGATGCTTTGAAGAGGGAATACAGCTTATGGATTGAGCTAAAAAAGAATGCAACCGGTCTTGATTGGGATGTCCAAAATGGAACAATTGTTGCAGATGACGAATGGTGGACAGAAAAAATAGCGGTATGCCATTGACATTTGTAAAATTATTTTCCGATTTCTATCTCTCATTTTATACATTGTCATTAATCCGATTTGATTCTTGTAGGAAAATTTTATCTAGTTGATGCCGGTTATCCTAATAGAAAGGGATACCTCGCTCCGTACAAAGGGCAAAAGTATCACTTGCCGGAGTTTCAACGGGGAGGCCGCCCAAGTGGCCAAAAGGAGGTCTTCAATCATGCTCACTCCTCTCTTCGTAATGTGATTGAACATGCGTTTGGCGTGCTAAAGATGAAGTGGCGAATTCTATTGCATATGCCAAGCTATAAGGTTGAGAGGCAAAAGAAGATCATCATTGCTTGTATGGCGCTTCATAATTTCATTCGAGACAATGCTTTGAGTGACCATCTCTTTGAGAGGTGTGATGATGATGAAGAGTACATGCCACATGTTGATTCAAACACAGGAGGTGGTTACATTGGCACGTCACAAGATGATGGTGATATGTGTGCCTTTCGTGATTCCATAGCTAACGGCTTGTTGGCTTCAAGATATAGATAGTACCATAGAAATTCCTTTTGATGGTGATATGTGCGCCTTATATGTCTATGAACACCTTTTGTACGTTCCTTTTGTATGGAGACATAGTAGTTATCCATATTAATATTTAAAATTATGATTTGGAGTCAAATTTATTGTCATGAAATTTTAATATTAGTTTTTCAATGTTTGAACTAAGTACTACAAATTTACAGCATGGATATCTCTTCTATCAATACATAATCAGGACATCAATTCACCTAAGGGCATTTTAGTCAATACATCTATCAGAATACCAGCTGCACAGCTAGAATCCAGGATGCCAAACAGGCTAGCTACTCAGACCAGCTGCTACTCAGACTAGCCAGCTACTCAGACCAGCTAGTTACTCAGAGTCTTCAGCTCCCCCGCCCGGCTTCTGCTTAATGCTTGAAGTTACATCTAAAGGACAAGGTATAGAGATGCCACAGATTGAAGTTCAAGGTTGGATTAAGCGGCAAAGTGGAAAAACCGCAGTTGAGGGACAACCGGGTGGAAGTGTGCGATACATCAAGCTAGCTAGGAGCCAGCCCAGTTAGCTAGGGAGCTCTAGACTTGTCGCTTTTCAGGCATTGATGTATCGTGTATCATTCTTAAGCCGGAGGTGTGGTGTGGATAAACCTTTCTTCTTGTGCTAGTATCCTAGTATGATTTGGGTACCATCACTGCGAAAAACTGCCATGATAGATCACCACAAGGATCTAAAACTTTCCTGGCCAGCTATCAAGCTCTTTTGGTGTCTCATATTTGATAGCAACTATTACACCATGTTTGGTTAGTGAAATTAGGCCTTTTGGATGTCTCTGGAATTGGATTTGAGCCCCCATTTTCATCTGAATTGGAGCCTAACTAAAGGGGGACTCCCACAATTCAGAGCCATCCCCATCTAAATCGGGCAAAATTAGACTATGCTTGTATTGGCTTCTAAAAGTTACTTTTCTACAGTAAATAACATTTTTACAGTACCTAACTTTCAAATAGAGTGTCTTTTTAAGGTAGGGTTTACTGGTTGATTGTAGTACACACTCTAGTGACTTCATTTATATCGGCCAAAATCACAGTGGGTATCTCTTTCTACAAGTTTTTCTACAGGTTGTTACTATTCATAAGCTAAAATCAAAGACAATATAAACGGGCCCTAAGAGTCCTCCAATTCTTTCGAAGGCCCATCGACCTCCACCACCACCACCATCTCTTCCATTTCTTCCTCATATCCGGTGCAACCCGATTGCCATGCATCGTTGTCGGCCATGTTGAGATCCACCGCCACCAGCTGGTCCCCGACAACCACCACCGCCATTGCTTCCTCTTCTCTAGTGCAACCTGGTCAACCTCCAACTTTTTGGCTCTGTTGAGATCCACCAACTCTGCCCCGTTGACCTTCACCCATGACCGGCGACATCGAGATTGCCGCTGCCACTGTCAAGTTCCGACCACCACCACATGCATCGCCGCAGGTATTCTGGTGATGTTTGGATTTCTCAAATTGTGCAACCAAACATCAATAGGGATTGGTTTGGATCCAATATCCATTCAGCAATTTCCTTGCAAACCAAACAAAAGAATTGGAATTGTAGCCCAATTCTATTTTCACCTGAAATTGAATTGGGACTCCATTCCACGAGTCCAACTCAATTTCGCAAAGCAAACATACCCTTTAGTCTGGCCCCGCTCGTTTAAGTTTCAGCTTCTGGCTTATTTTTCACTATTTATAAATTTCATCTTTTTCTAGTTTTTTTTTCGTTTTTTAGCTTTTTTGCCGGTTCTTTTTTTCCTGTATTCGTTTGTATTGTCCGAGATGAGCTAACATATTTTTCTATTTTTTAAATTTAATTACGTCAAATAAGCCACTTTCATCTACAGTAAAATTTCAACTAGCTACAGTGCATTTTCAGCCATAAGTCACAGCTTTTCAGCCCCACCGAACAGGGCCATTTCAGCTTACATGAGACCGCACTTCCCCAAAAGAGACGACATGCTTTTTAGCTTTTCACAGCTGTAAAAGTACCACTGCAAGCTAATACAAAATATCAATATTCTGAAGCACTTATAAACTATACAAGATTATATAAGAAGTGACACTGCTGAAGCACTTATCCCCTTACCATTCCATCTGCTACATGATCTCGATCACCGACACGCACAAGCTCCACAGTCACATGGCTGGCTCTACTATACTACACAAAAAGATTACTGCGAGATGCCTGCATAATAATGAAGTACACACAGAGAGGCCGTAAATACCACCTGCTCCAGCGAGGGCCCTCCCTGGTAACAAGCTTAGCGCGAGTGCCTCGATCCCCTTCACGTCAACAAGGATTCTCTACTTACCAGCTGGAACTAGATCACGAGAAAAGGGAATACATACATAAGTGAGTGTGTTCATGCTTCGTGGGCCCCGATTGTTTCGGCTTCGGTTTCTGGCTTAATTTTTACTATTTTTAAATTTTGATTTTTTCTGATTTTTTTGGATTTTTTGAGTTTTTTTACCGGTTCTTTTTTCATGTATTCTTTTGCATTATACGTGATAGGCTAACTTATTTTTTCTATTTTTAAAATTTTTTAAATTTAATTATACCAAATAAGCCACCTTTCAGCTACAGTGTAATTTCAATCAGCTACAGTAAAATAAGTCATAAACCACAGCCCACCTGATCACTGACTTTTGCTTATGTGCTAATGGATCTTGTAAGAATTAAGAGAGCGTATGTGCATGAATGCATGTGTGCGTCCAACCTATCCTCTCGACAAAAAAACAAAGGTTCAGACCACGCGCAGGACCAGTGAAACCCCGAGTGACCAACGGGGAACCTCCCCGGATGCACCCGGTGCCGCCCCCCCGGTCACATGCGCCACGAAAGCATCCAAGACGCCCGTGCATATAAGCGGGGGTATGGTAGAGCCTTCTTCGCAGAACAACACCCTGAACCCCAAGCTTGCCGAGGAGCTTGTAGCGAGCGAGTGGTGAGAATGGGTGGCAAAGCCGCTCTCCTGGTGGCCCTCGTGGCCATGAGCCTGGCGTTCGAGACCCAGGCGGACAACGGCTACGGCGGCGGGTACACCCCCACGCCGACCACCCCGTCGCCGAAGCCCGAGAAGCCGCCCAAGGAGCACAAGCCGCCGCACCACCACGACAAGCCAGAGCCGTCTTACAAGCCCCCGGGCTCTCACAAGCCTCCCACCCCTAAACCCACGCCTCCGACGTACACTCCCACCCCTAAGCCCACGCCGCCTGTGTACAAGCCGCCGACGCCAACTCCCAAGCCTCCGACGTACACCCCGACCCCGAAGCCAACACCTCCCACCTACACCCCGACTCCGAAGCCAACGCCGCCTACTTACACGCCGACGCCCAAGCCCACGCCACCAACATACACTCCCACCCCCAAGCCCACGCCGCCAACCTACACGCCGACGCCCAAGCCGACGCCGCCAACATACACTCCCACCCCCAAGCCCGCGCCGCCGACCTACACGCCGACGCCTAAGCCCACGCCGCCGACCTACACGCCGACGCCCAAGCCCACGCCGCCCACGTACACCCCCACCCCCAAGCCCACGCCGCCAACCTACACTCCCACCCCCAAGCCAACTCCGCCAGCCTACACGCCGACGCCTAAGCCCACGCCTCCGACGTACAAGCCCCCCACTCCGCCGACGTACAAGCCCCCAACCCCGACCCACAAGCCGCCGTCATACACCCCCAGCCCGCCGCCGCCATATTACCACTAAGATCCGCTACCCTGTAAGTTCGGAGCATAGGTACGCACATAAGCAAACGTTAACTTGCTTACACTTTGCATGGATGAGCATACGTACGTTTTACGTTTACTAATAAATCGCGTCTTTGTGCGTGTGTGTGTTTGCAGAAGGTGATCGAGATTAAGAGTTGTGCGAGCTGGCCAAGATGAGGCCAAGGCTTTGATCCTCCTGTGTTTTGCTGCCGAGCCATGCCAATCTCGCGAGGAGAAATAATGCAGATTGCTCGCTCCCTCCCTTTAGTTATCTTCCGCTTATAATTTGTGTTCGTCCAGTCCAGCGTATTGTGTGGTGGCTATTGCTAGTATTGTTGTGTTACTGTAAAATCATAATAACTATGGAAATAGAAGTACAAGCTATTTTCCACTACTGTGTAAAGTGATCGCAGTCTTTCCTCTTCTCTCTTTCACGGTGGGTGACGAGATGTGATGCTTGCATGTCAGATATGCTTGACGACGATAGATCCACAGAAGAGGCATGACCAGAGGTGCCGATTTGAAAAACCCAAAGCTCTGATCACGCAGGCGCAGTACGCATCCCTGCAAGCCTGCGACAACCGTGAGCTGTCACTGTTGTAAGGTCCGCCTGTAAGGTCTTACGACCTCCCAGGACCTTTTACGACTTGTTAGAGTCGTTTACAACCAGATAGAATTGAGTACGACCGGTGCTGGATGCTTACGACCAGTTCCGATTGCCTCAATCTCCTCCGATCGCTTTTTCAACGTGGTCGTAAATTTACTATAGCAATTTTCGACCGCTCTGCAATATCGCTGCCGCTGCCTTCCTTCAGCCGCTCGAGATACCGTGATCGAAGCCTTCTACGATCACGCAGTGATGCTGGCGATCACTGTTCACCGTAGTCGAACACCCTTTCGACTACGTTTACTTCCTTCAACGTGATCGGAGTCGCTTCCGATCACGTACTAACCTTCTCGGCGTAGTCGCTGTTCCTTACGACCACCTTCACCGTGGTCGTAGCCTTCTCAACGTGGTCGAACGCTTTACGACCACGTTCTACCCTTCTTCAATGTAGTCGTAAAATCACTGTACCTTTGCCGTAGTCGTAGCACCTCTCGATCACGCCTGTTAGAACTTTGATGTGGTCGTAACTCCTCCCGATCACGCTTGCGGTGATCGTGAGTCCTTCCGACCACGTCTTGCACAATCACACAACAAAACAATACTTTGTGTTTTTCCCTCTTTTTGGTATTTTCTAAATGGCTTGGTACACCGAATACATGGCTCTAAGCCTCCATTTATACCCGGCTGTCCTACTTCAACACGGGTTCTCAACACCTACTCCGACTCTGATTCTAATACGACTTCGACTTGGTTTCCACCTACGACTTTGAATTGCGGCTGCAATTCGACTTCGATTACACCCAAATTTTGCACATGACTCTAAAACAAGATTATTTACAACATTCTCTCCCTAATCTTGTTTTTCGACTTCGATCATGCCAATCTTCTTCTTCATTTCTGAAAACTTTATCCGCCTCAGCGATTTTGTCAATATGTCTGCTTTCTGTTCTTCGGTTCTGATATAGTTGATAGCGATCTTACCCTCTTCGACACAATCTCTGATATAATGATATCTTGTGTCTATGTGTTTGCTTCTATCATGTAGAACCGGATTCTTGCTCAGTTAAATAGCCGATTTGTTATCAACCCTGAGCGTTACCTTCTGAATTTCTTCATCTGACAATTCACTCAACAGTCGAGCGAGCCAGACTCCCTGGCAAGATGCTGCGCTCGCTGCGATGTACTCGGCTTCACATGAAGATAATGCAACCACCTTTTGCTTCTGAGATTGCCAGCTGATCGGACTCTCCCCAAGCACAAACATTATGCCTGTCGTGCTCTTTCGATCGTCGACATCTCCCGCCATGTCGCTATCACTGTAGCCCGTCAGCTGCAACGACTTTCCACCTCCTCTCTTGTACTGAATCCCGAGATTCAAAGTACCTTTGATGTATCTCAGGATGTGCTTCACGGCATTCATATGCTCCTGAGTCGGTTTCTCCATGAAACGACTTACGTATCCGACCGCAAACAAGATGTCTGGTCGGGTGTGCACCAGATACCGTAGACTTCCGACAATGCTCCTATAAGTCGTGGTATCAACTGGTGATCCTGGGCCTGTCTTGCTCAACTTCAGATGATTCTCCATTGGGGTTTGACATGGATTGCACTCTTCCATACCCGACTTCTCCAGAATCTTTCGAGCATATCCCGACTGACAAAGTGTTATGCCGTTGTCGGTTTGATTTACTTCAATGCCGAGGTAGTAGCACAGAAGTCCCAAATCGGTCATTTTGAACAGCCTCTTCATCTCTTCTTTAAACCTCATAATCTCCTTCGAACTCGATCCAGTAATGATCAAGTCGTCCACGTAAACGCCCACGATCAGTCTGTTCTTCGCATCTCCCCTCGTGTACACAGCATGTTCAGAGTTGCTTCTTCTGAACCCGAGTGCCGTTAGACTTTTGTCAAGCTTCAAATTCCATGCTCGTGGTGCTAGCTTAAGTCCGTAGAGAGCTTTGTTCAGCTTCAAGACTTTCTCGGCTTGCTCCTTGGATTGAAAACCCGGCGGTTGAGAAACATAAACTTCCTCCTCAATGTCTCCGTTCAAGAACGCCGTTTTCACATCCATGTGGTGAATCTCCCATCCACCGTTCGCTGCCAATGCAAGAAGTAGTCGTATAGTCTCCATACGAGCTACTGGGGCAAAAACTTCTTCGTAGTCGATGCCTTGTTTTTGAACATAACCTTTCGCCACAAGTCGTGCTTTGTGTTTTGCGACTTCTCCCTTGGAATCCTTCTTTACCTTGAAGACCCACTTTAAACCGATCGCTCGATGACCCTTCGGCAAATCGGTGAGTTCCCAAGTATTGTTGTCTTCAATAGATTTCAGCTCTTCCTGCATAGCAGTTCTCTAATGTTTATCTCCCTCCGCTTCTTCATAGCTTTCGGGTTCTTCAGCTGTTGTGTACAGTAACAGCTCATTCATCTGTATTGGCTCAGTTTGAGCATAGATCTCATCGATGCTCCTCATCTTCGGCACCCTGCCGTCTTCTTCATCTTCAGTATCAGGTGAGGCTTCCTGATCATTTGCACCAATCATGTTCGAGTTTTGAGGTGTGGTCGTAGCTCCTTCCTCCATTGTCGTATTGTCGGTGTCGACTTCTTCGACATCGAACGTTATCCACTTCGACTTATCTTTCTCAATGTCTTGATGTTCTTCCCACTCCCAATGTTTGTCTTCTTGAAAGACTACATCTCTGCTCACATGTAGCTTATTTTCGACTGGATCATAGCACCTATATGCCTTGGTACCTGATTCCGAGCCGAGGTAGATCATCCTTTTGCTCCGATCGTCCAGCTTCCTCAGGTAAGTCGATGATCTTACATGTGCCAAACAGCCGAAGACTTTCAAGTGATCGACGTTCGGTTTTCTCCCCGACCACAACTCGTATGGAGTAACTCCATCCAACGACCGTGTGGTCGCTCGATTCAGCAAATAGACCGCATGTCTTACGGCTTCTGCCCAAAACCTCCCGGGTAGGTATCGACTCTTCAGAAGACTTCGTGCTGTTTCGACCACGGTTCGGTTTCTTCTTTCTACGACTCCGTTTTGTTGAGGCGAGTACGGAGCCGTGAAGAACCTTGCAATGCCCTTCTCTTCACAGATTGAGTCAAACTCTTTTGCGAGAAATTCTCCTCCTCGATCAGACCTGACCGCTTTTACCCTCTTGTCGACTTCGTTTTCAGCAAGAGCAATAAACTTCTGAAAATTCGACTTTGCCTCATCCTTGCTCTTCTGCATGTACACCCATAGGGCTCTAGAGTAGTCGTCCACGACCAGCATGAAGTACTGGTTTCCAGCGTCGGTGCGGGGTGTGATCGGTCCGCATAAGTTGACGTGAACCAGCTCGAGTGGTTGCGAAGCTCTAAACTTCGTTTGCTGTGGGAAGCTGCTACGAGTTTGTTTCGCCACCAGACAACCTTCGCAGACTTGCTCTGGGTGGTCAATTTTCGGTAATCCGACCACCATCTCTTTCTCTGCCATTGCTCTGAGACTTTGGAAATTTATATGACCAAATCTCTCATGCCACAGCCAGGCGGGATCTTCAATTGTGGTCTTCAAACACTTCTGCTTGCATGTTTCGATCTTGATCTTGTACAACCGGTTCACGGTTCGTTGCACCTTCATCAGCAGACGCTCACTGCGATCGAACACCTTCAGATGGTTGCCTTTGAGCTCGATCCGACAACCTTCTTCGGTCAATTGTCCAAGACTTATGATATTGCTCCGAAGACTCGGTATGTAATATACATCCGAGAGCTTTCTTCGACTTGCATCCTTGCACTGCATGATGATCGAGCCTCTCCCTTTGATCTGAACAGTCGAGCCGTCTCCGAACTGTACTTTCCCGAGCACACTCTTATTTAATTCGTGAAACATCAAGTACGTACCCGTCATGTGGTTGCTGGCTCCGTTGTCGAGGTACCACTCTCCCGTCTGCTCCATCAGACTTGGAAATACCTTCTCCTCGTTTAACAGAACCATTGTCGGTTCGTCTACAGTGCAGAGCGACAACAGCAGTGTCGGCTCCTTGTGTTCTGTAGTTTGTGCCAAGTTTGCTTCCTCCACCTTCTTCTTGCCCCGACAATTCGCAGCATAGTGACCATACTTCTTGCAGTTATGGCACTGGATGTGGCTCCGACATTCGGCTGTGTAGTGCCCAAACTTCTCGCACGTGTAGCACTGGACATCAGACTTGTCGGTCTGACGGTCGCCGCCTCCACGACCACCTCCTCGACCACTTCGTCCACGACCTCTGTGGTCGAAGCCTCGACCTCGTCCATGAGATGCACCGCGGCCGGTCGATGTGCCACGACCACGACCGCCCCTCGATGACGAGTCTCCTCGGTCTTTCGCATCTTCTCTTACGAGCAGCACTTGCTGACCGTTGTCTTCTTGATAACTCTTTAGGAGCTGCTCGTGTGCTTTGAGCGCTCCGGTTACCTCCTCAATCTTCATCTTCGAGAGGTCTTGCGAGTACATAAGCGTGGTTACGACCGGAAGGAACTTCTCTGGTAGCACTCTCAAATACTTCTTCACCGCCACCTCATCTTTCAAGTCGTCGCCGAGAGATTTGATCTCGTTCACGACTTCGTTGAATCGACCAGAGAACTCTTCCACGGTCTGACTCTTCCCCATCTTCATGGCTTCAAACTCACTTCTTAAGGTTTGAAGTCGAACTTCCTTCACTCGATCTACTCCTTCATGCATGGTTCGCAGAGTAGTCCAGACTTCCTTCACCGTCTCCTTGCCGACTAGTTGCCGCATCATCGAGTCGGGCACAGCTTGATAGATCGCTGCCATCGCCATCTTGTCGAGACGATCATCGAGGACCTTGTCCTTCTCCTTTGGTTCGACCGCACCCCAAACGCCTTGCGCGATCATGTTGACCTTCATCTTCATCGCCCAGACCGGATAGTTGTCCGAACTGAGGATCGGGTACTGCAGCGACACGCTCTGCTTCGCCGTGTCAGCCATGTTTGACCACGGCTCTGATACCAACTGTTGGAAGGTCCGCCCCTCTGTTGTAAGGTCTTACGACCTCCCAGGACCTTTTACGACTTGTTAGAGTCGTTTACAACCAGATAGAATTGAGTACGACCGGTCCTGGATGCTTACGACCAGTTCTGATTGCCTCAATCTCCTCCGATCGCTTTTTCAACGTGGTTGTAAATTTACTGTAGCAATTTTCGACCGCTCTGCAATATCGCTGCCGCTGCCTTCCTTCAGCCGCTCGAGATACCGTGATCGAAGCCTTCTACGATCACGCAGTGATGCTGGCGATCACTGTTCACCGTAGTCGAACACCCTTTCGACTACGTTTACTTCCTTCAACGTGATCGGAGTCGCTTCCGATCACGTACTAACCTTCTCGGCGTAGTCGCTGCTCCTTACGACCACCTTCACCGTGGTCGTAGCCTTCTCAACGTGGTCAAACGCTTTACGACCACGTTCTGCCCTTCTTCAATGTAGTCGTAAAATCACTGTACCTTTGCCGTAGTCTAGCACCTCTCGATCACGCCTGTTAGAACTTTGTCGTGGTCGTAACTCCTCCCGATCACGCTTGCGGTGATCGTGAGTCCTTCCGACCACGTCTTGCACAATCACACAACAAAACAATACTTTGTGTTTTTCCCTCTTTTTGGTATTTTCTCAATGGCTTGGTACACCGAATACATGGCTCTAAGCCTCCTTTTATACCTGGCTGTCCTACTTCAACACGGGTTCTCAACACCTACTCCGACTCTGATTCTAATACGACTTTGACTTGGTTTCCACCTACGACTTTGAATTGCGGCTGCAATTCGACTTCGATTACACCCAAATTTTGCACATGACTCTAAAACAAGATTATTTACAACAGTCACGCGTTGCTACAGTCTCTGGCGCGGCGACCACACCCCAGTTCTGCAGGATGCCCATGCTGCATTGACATCAGAACTGCCCCAAAACCACCTTCAAAAAACAAAAAAGAACTGCTCCAAAACTTCAGAGAAACAAGAGAATAGAGAACACTAGGATTCCAAAGCTCAGAATATGATTTTTTTTCCCGTCCAAAGATATCATGTGCGAAAAGAGAAGGAAGCGATGAACATAGAGATACACCGTGTTGGGCAGGATGCTTAGTATGCTTGTCCAATCTAATGCACATGCGGGGAGTTGATCTGTTCTGGGAGCTAGCTAGCAACGCTTGCAGTAAAAACAACGGATCAATCATTGCAACCTCGGTGAAAATTGTAGCGTGAATCCTGTGCATCCTGAGGAGTGCATGATGCCGACAAATCTATAATAAATTGGAGGAGCCAAGAGAAAGCAAACAAGGACAGCAGTCAGTAGAATAAATTTGCCATACTGACGCTGGTGCACGAGATGTTTTTTTTTCAATTATATTTTGTCGGAGGCTTTGAGCCGTATACGTACCATGTGTTTTTGAGGTGGTAAAACCGTGAAAGTATGTCACGTCTTTTGTAGTTTTGTTCCAGCTACCTGCGTTAAAAAGGATTAGAGTCGTCAGATCGTGAACGAAGATCACGTGATGATGCATGGGACTATGAGACAACAGGGATAGATAACTGAAAGGCAGTAAAACATGTCGTGCTCTTTTAAAAAGGGGAAATTCCCTGTTTACCACCAAGTTTTGATCCGATCATTGAAGTGTGGTTCATTCTATGCCATCCATGGAGTTTCTACTTTATGCTTTTACATGTCACTTTTGTCAACAATCCATAAGAGTGATGTTGAGTAAACTGTAAAAGCATTCTTTTGCCTTCTTCATCTTCTTCTTCCTCACTTCTTCTCCCTCCTCTTCCCTTGCCTTTCCTCTCTCCTGCCTCCACGCCAACTGACAACCCCTCTCTCTTCTCCCTTTGCTCACTCAATTACCGAGCTCACCACCGCCATTCAGCTCCCCCTCCCTAATCCCTATGCCGCCTCTCCTCTCCCTCCCGTTCCTCTTTGTTTCGTCACTCGCCATCTCCAGATCAGCCTCACTGGAGCCAAGACCCTGGCCGAGGAGGTGTCACCGGTGGTGGTGAGGCATCGCCAAATTCCTCCCCACCTTGAGCATGAGTAGGGAGCTAGGGACCGCGCCATGTCGGGGCCACTGCTGCCAGCCCCTCACCTTCCGTCGCCATCTGATTCATCCCCACCTCGAGCACGAGCAGGGACTGCACCATGCTAGGGCCGCCACTGCCAGACTCCTCACATCCCGCCATCGGTTTCCTCTCGACCTCCCACCACCCCAGTCGACCTCATCCCCTCCTTCCGCGTTACAAGATGGATCACCGGCAATGCTCAAGAGCTCGTCATGTTCACCGACATTGACGCCGATAGCTTCCACTCATACCCATGGTGGTAGCTACCACCACCATTGTCATTGCTGTGCTCCTCTGATGTGGGAGTTCTTGATGCGTATTTCTTCAAGAAATTGAGTCCTTGATGAATGTGTAGCTTTAGCATCTGATTTTGTGATTGGAGACTGGATTCAAGATTTGTTGCTCTTGTGGTGGTACTTTGGGCCTGTTTGGCAATGGCTGCGGCTTATGGTTTTTGGTTAAATTTTTTGAATTTTGGTTATTTACGGTACAGATTATGAAGAGATAGATACTCACTTGCGATTTTGGATGATACAAATGTTGGATTTTTAACGTGTACATCGTTTAACTTGTAGACCCCGTCTTGAGAAAATACTCCGTTTGAAAGTTATGTACTGTAGCAAAAGCCAAAAGCCGCTAGCTTCGGAGGAAAAGAACAGGCTCTCTACTTTGTCTGTTGTGCTATGCTCTCTACCATGCAATCTGCTCACCTCCTTTCCATCCTTGCTCGATGCGGTCACCAACTCCAGCGTCGATCTAGCTTATTGCACGCATGGAGATTGGAGAGAGAGAGAACATAGAAGGGGAAGAGTGTGGAGATTGGGGAAGGCACTGCCATGTGGGCCCTTGATTTTGAGAGGGTAAGATGGGTATTTATCGAAAAATATAACAAGTTTTTAGGTACTAACAGCCGATTGCCCTAACGGAGCTAACGGTAGTGGCATGGAAGGGATGTGAAATTTTTTTCAGTGGTACAGAAGGAAGTGCACTTTTTCCAGTGGCATACAGGGAATTTTCCCTCTAAAAAGTGCTTGTTGCAAGTGACACTACACCTGAGAGAAGGTGTTGAAAAAATGTAAGCTATATATATTACTTCACCGAGCAATAGCCAGATTATTCACAAAATGGTAAAAGATCATGTTCTCAGCAGGTTTCTCGGCAGTGCCGATCTCTAAAAAAGGCTGCCTATCACACGATTGTTTCTTGAAAAATTCGTCGATTTTTGTCCACCTCCCTACCCTTTGCTCTGTAACAAACTACACTAAGATCGGATCGAGCCGAGTATTGTCTGCGATGCAAAATTGCGAATCACTCAACCTCTCCCCACCCACCCCTTCTAAACCCTAGCACCATCGGCATCCTCTCGTGCGCCACCGCTTCGCCAGCCCCGGCGAAGCTCGCCGGTCCTCCACCGTGCTCCCCTTAGGCCACCTCTCTTCCTCCTGCGGAGCTTATCCATCCACACCCCCTTGTGATGCCGCCCGCCACTAACGTCGCCTCCTACTCCGGCATCCTCCCATGGACCTCCACCTCCGAAGATGGTACATGACGCCTCCAGCACATCAGCTTAATATAACAAAAAGAAGAGGGGCATACGACGAAGCCGCAACTGATCGGAGGGGACAAGTGGCGAGGGCGCATTCGACAACGACGGCAGCAAGCCAACTTCGTCGATAGCCGCAGTGGTACTCGACGCGGCCACAGCCATGGCGCTCGGGCGCGGTTCGCTTCACCAAAGTTGAAGGAGAAGAGAGGTGACCACACAAATCTAGGAGCATATCTTAAGGTGGAAAATTCGACAGATTTTTTAAAAGAAAAATTAGTTGACAGGTGTATAGCAAATCTAAAAAAAAGCACGAGAAGGAATGTTTACACATATTCAGTGAAATGGTTAATACGTAAACTTGGTACTAGATTCAGAAATCACGTATATAGTTCTGTGTGAAGCCTAGACGTTAGAAAAGTGTTAGATTTAATTTTAATTAACTCGAGTGTTATGTGAGATGGCTAATCCATCAAAATTACTCAACCTAATCATACACCCTTCAACGGCATGCTTGTGGTTGTGGATCTCCAAAAAAAGTCCAACCGAAATATGTCACCGAACGAGACATACAACGGCGCAAGCCAATATGCACATGATCATGAAAGCGTCATCAAAAGAGAATGGCTAGCTCAGGTGGTGATCGGTTGGGCTGTGGCTTATGGCTTATTTCACTGTAGCTGAAGGTGTCTTATTTGATATAATTAAATTTAAAATTTTTAAAAATAGAAAAAATGGGTTAGCCCATCACGTATAATGCAAACGAATACGGGAAAAAAGAATCGGTAAAACAACTCAAAAAAAAATTAAAAAAAGATGAAATTTAGAAATAATAAAAAATAAGTCAGAAGCCAAAGCCGAAACGATGAGAGCCTCGCTTGGCCGATCTGAAACTATTCAGATTCTTGAGCAGTGGTACACTACGCTACATTTCTGTCAATTTGTTCCGTTCATGCTAGTCTCGAGTTCACACGTACCGGGTATCTTTTTATATGGCCACATGGGTATGTCGATAGATGTCACATCTGGAAGGCTGGAATTAACTTGAGAAAAGTAATTTTCCTCCCATACCTCTCACTGACATGAAAAGGCAGCACAAACATGCAAAAGTTGGGAGGAGAGAAGGCAAGCACGTATGCCAAAAAAACAAATTATTTAATCGAAATGATTCTGTTCACTATGAAAGAGGTTTTCCATTTGGAAATATATTGCATGATCCAAAGGTAAATGATCCACCATCAAGAAATCTTTGCATTCTGAAAAACCGATAGCTAAATTTCATAAAACAAGTTCGTAGACAACACATTTTTATCCTTTCGATATCTTGTTTACAGTGGAAATGTAAAAACAATTTGATGATTAATGAGCTTTTTTTTAGACCACGTTTACTGAGTTACTGTTGTGGAAAACATCTTAGATCGAAGACAAGCGTTATTAGCAGTAACATAACATGGCTTGCATCGTGACCATTGGCCAAGGAGAGAGAAAAAGGACCGTGTGCGTGCAAACATGAGGATAACGTATACGGTTGGTTTCACTAATGCTGAGGTCTTATCATGCCCGAAAGGCGAAAGCTCATCCCTGTCGTCTCGTGGTAGGACGGGTTAGGGCATCTGTAGTGTATATAACCCAAAGGGTCTTAAGGTGGATCCTATCTAAACCTTAAGACCAACTCTATAGTGTATATAACCCAAGGAGCTTTAAGATGGTCCCACTTGGCAGATAAAAAAATGTATTTTAATGCTTGTGGCCAGGTCTTTAGCTTGAGGACCAGCCTTAAGCTTTTTTTGCTTAAGGTCACCCCTGTAATGTATAAGGTTAACCTTAAGGTGACTTAAAACTTCCTCTTTTCATACACTACAGATGCCCTTACGACTTACGACCTGAAGCAGCGTAGAATCATCAGGCCTTACTGGCTAGCAGTCTAGCACAAGTAAATTAGTAGTCCCTAGAGTTGACAAACAGGGTGTACTAGTACACCAAATTTAACTAGCCTTCTGATTTTGTTTTACTCCGCCAAATAGTCTTATAGCACTCTAAAGGAGGCTTCCATACTTTCATTCATCAAGGTCGTGTTTTACGTTGGTTTTTAAAAGATTTTTTTATAGTAAATAGTTTTTTCTGTATTATCTAACTTTTAAATAGAGTGTTTTTAAGGCAAGGTCTACCAGTCGATTACAGTACACATTGCAGTAACTTTATTTATATAAACCAAAATCACACGCAGGTATCTCTTTCTTTGCAAGCTTCTCTACAATCTATTACTATTCATAAAACAAAAGTTAAAAGCCAAGCCCAAAAGTCTATATGCAAACTTCTCTTTCTTTGCATGATGCATGATTTTGACTAATGCGATTCAAGTGCATAAAACTTGTGCTTAGGGTGGTTGCTTGGTCTTTGAATGTGCAGGTGGCTTGGAGAACGTTAACAGCCAACAATAATTGTTGTGGCTACTGACCAAACAGTAAAGTGGGAGAATAGTGTAGTGGAAATGATGGATGAACAATGCTCCACCCCTTCCCTATGTCCAGGGCGGATATATATATTTACATGAGGAGTATTTTACAATTATGCCCTTACACTCGTGCCCTTCATAGCAGTATTTATGTCATTACACACATCCCATTTTGGGCTTTACAACCCTTTAGCAGGCCGGATGGGCTTAGGTGGGGGCCACCCTACAACAGTAATTATAGGGATTAGGCGGGAAAAGCTGAGACTATGCAGTCGGGTAAGTCCCGATGAGTTTACGTGGCTCAAGTGGGAAGCACAGAAAAAACAAGGATTGTGAAGAAACAAATTAGTGTAAGTGGTGTGCCAAGTCACTTGGGTCGGTATATGACGTCCCACAATGTTTCAAAAAATTGCATGAAAAATTTTCTTTCGAGTTGCTTTCAAGTTGTTCATCGTGTTTCACTGAGTTTATTGTGCTGAAAATCATACATCTCCTCTCCAAACGTTCCTAAATTCTCATAAGAACCCTCTCCTTCTCGGGCTTAATCTAGCCCATCTCATTTTTTCCTTCTCTTTTTCCTTCCTTTTCTTCCAACATAGCCCGCAGCCTTCCCTCTCCATTCTTTCCCTTGGGCCGCTCCAGACCATCTTGGCCTACCTCCGAGTCGTCCAGCCCAACCCACCCCTCGCCAGCTTGTCCGTGCTCTAGCTCGTCTTGCCTGCATCCCTGTCGTGTGTGCTCTTGAGTGAGCTCTGCTCTCCAAGGTCGGAGTGGCTATAATCTTTCATCACCTAGTGGAAATAGAGACCAAATTCCGTTCAAGTCTTTGCTCTTGTGTTTCCTCTCAAGTGTGGTTTGTTCTTTGATCCTTTTTCTTCGATTTGCTTTAGTTCTTCTTTTTCTTGGATTTCCTTTGGTTCTTGTTCCTCTTTGTCTTGTTGGTTGCCAAGGATATATAAGAGGCAGAGAAACCTCAAGGAAATTATATTTCATCCTTACAGGCATCCTCGTAGCAAGTTCTTGGAGATTGACTGGGTTTTCGGTTTGATAGGGTGCAATCTTGGTTCTTGTGATTCAAGGGCTTTTGACTTGGTTTTTTGTTGAGATTAAGAGTGCCAGGACATGTGGGAAAACATCCTTGGCCATGTTGGCTTGAATCACTCAAAATCTTGGTTTTGTGATTTTACCTGGTTTTGATGCAACTTCTCTTGAAATGGATAAAGGTTGGAAATTTTACAATGATTCTTGAGATTGTTGATTGGAATATGTTTATAAGATCCTAGGGAAATTTTGTTTTAAATTTTAAATTATTTGGAGCCTCGGTTCAAGAGTTGTGTTTGTTTTGGTTTTGAGTTGTGATGTTGTTTATCATTGTGTTGACTCGGATGATCCGGTCAGTAGGATAATCCGACTCAAACAGATAATCCAACTCAAGTATTTCTACAACCCATTCAGGCTTTTGGTTTTGGGTTTGTGTATTGGTTTTCGTTGTACATGTCAAGGCTCTGGTATCCATAGCTTCTCGTAGCTATTTGAGTAAAAGAACCTCAAGATACTTTGGAGGAAAAATTAGAGGCTCTCATTCATCCCCTCTATTCGTCGATCACTGATTCTAAGAAGGATCCAGAAAAGCTAGACGACAAATGCTGGGAGGCTCCAACACATAGGAGCGACTACAGAGTGAGCTCCACGGGTTGTGGGGTCCACCCGCCAGTCCGTGTTTCAGATCAAAACAGTACTAGAGTCTAGAGTGTAGTAACATTTTGGGTACGTTCTTTTTGGATGCGGCTGATGGTTTATGGCTGCGACTGATAGCTTTTGGTTCTAGCGAAAACACTTGTGCGAATGAATTGAATACCAATAAGTCGATAAATCATTTTGAAAAGACTGCCTCGATAAGCCACCTTGAAAAGACGACAAAGAAGCCGTTCCGTTTATTTGTTTAGAGAAAATTATAAGTCATAAGTTGAAAAGAACAATACTTTTTTTCTCAGGCAATAGCCGAGTAATGGGTTCACTTTGAGTCGTGAGCTGCGAGTAGCTACGAGGATAGAAGCACAGCAACAACACGTGCGTACGGCCTCCTATGAGCAAAAGCTAGGGTACCGTAAAACAACCGAGGAGCACCACCAAATAATCAATTCTGTCATTGGCCAGGTCACAGCCACCACCCACGCCGCTGACAATAAAGGGCTCATCTTTTCAACCATATAGCTTATGGTTTCTTCCGAATAAACAAATAAAATTGTTTTTCACCGTCTTTTTAAAATGGTTTATTAGCATAGCTTTTCTAAAATGACTTATTGGTATTTAGTTTATTTGCACAAATACTAATATTATAACTGAAAATCAACAATGATAACTATAAACAATCAGTCCTCAGCCTTGAATGGGTGGGGACAAGGAGAAGTGGGTCCTGGGCTTTGACCAGTAGCCAAGGGCATGCAACGTGACGCAAATGCATCGCATCACATTTATGCTGACACCGCGGGACGTGGGTCGAGCCAACTGCGCTGACGCGCGAATTAGGGAGAGCAAGTAGCAACCGCAACAGCGGCAATCAATCATGGGAGTGCGATGTGGAGAATGAAACAAGCTCGGCGCCACTATAGGTGGGTTCTTTTGGACTAATGACTTATGACTTCAATATTTAAATTCTGACTGTTCGTAATAAGTAGTACGCAGAGAAAAATAGTCGCATACAATTTTGGTCAGTACAGCTGAACTCGGTATATTTTTTGCTATAATTTTTTTTATTAACCTTATTTTAAAAACACGTCGTTTAAAAGTTATTTACTATAAATAATATAAATATAAATCAATTTTAGATTTAAAAGAACTCGACCACAGTTGATTAGGTGAGGCCGGCGAGGATGGCAGAGATGGCGACAATTGACTTTGGAGAGTTAAGACTGTGCCCGCGGCTCCACGTTGCAAATGTGCGGAAAATGGCGAAGCTACAAGGAGACTTCCGGGGCTCATTAGGATCTATCTTTCTATTTGCAGCTGATTTTAGTAGGGTTCGTTGTTTGTTTATTCTCCTGTTCCTTGCGTCTGGTTTCAGCCAATGCAATCATTGCCTCGACAGGGCTGCGATCGATGTGCAATGGATGGGCGGTGCCGATGAGTGCTACCGAACGAACAGGTAAGTTTTCGTAACCCACGGCTTCAAATCAGGGCGTGGTGAGATGCTGAACCTGAAATCATGCCTCGTGGTTTCAGATCTATTGCACAAACTGGTACGCAACATTGTTCCCTGGAAAGATGGCTCCATCTTAGGGCATGCATATGTGCCCAAAGCTACCTCAAGGAGTGAGAATGCTTGAGGTGGATTCAGAGCACTGGAGAGACCGAACTCGACGAAATGGTTCCTTGAGCCGAACCAAAATCTTGCGCCGACTCCAAACGAGTAGACAATTCATGGTGACCTACATGTCAGAGGAAAGGAGGGAGTTGAGAAGTGTGCCTCGCCTGCGTCGCCGTGACTCACGCTAGGAATCGCTACTCGCCGATGTTACCGTACATATTTGATAAGATTGTAAAAGATAGAATAAATTAATTAAGATGATTTATAGCTAATATGACTTTTTCATATGTCTAGTAATTTTAAATATCTATATTAAATTAATTTAATCTTTAAATCATATTGTACTCTATATACACACTCTCAAATACTCAAGCAATGTACCCATCAAACATTCCGACTATGCTATTTTCTTACAGCCGGCGAAGCCACACCTCGGGATTCGATCACTGTATCCACCGCCCCCTCTTCATTGCCGTCGTGGGTGGAGACCATTGAGACCATCGTGCCGTCGTGCCATAGATCGACACCACCACACCATCGGTTGCCATCCCTTGGATCGAGGCCACCACACCGCCAGCTGCCGCCCCTTGGATCAAGCCACGAATGCCTCCAATCTCATCACCTCCACCTCCTTCGTCAGTTAGATCAGTGGATTGCAGTAGTATGTTGATGGGAACGGAGAGAGAGAAATACCGAGAGAGAGATGAAGATAAGAATTCAGTTTTCTCTATTTTATTTTAAGGTAGGACCTATCAACCGATGCTTACATTTCAATATAAAGAGCTGTTGAGTTATGTGTAATGCCAGTAGAATGCAAAAGAGAGGAAAAGCGAGAAATGAAAATAAGCCAAGGGAGAATGAAAGAAAATGAAATAATTGTGCCATCAGGACCCATCGGCTCTAAAAATGCCTAAGCAATAACACTCATAGAAGTTTTCAGACTGTCTGGGGCCATCAGCGCTTCTCACATTTGTGTGCTTCGTCATTCGGCAGAAAAAAAAAGAGTTTAGCCAACGCTTACATTTACCGACTTACCTGTCGCAATAGAAAAAACCCCCAAAGCACAGTGCAAACCCACCCTTTGGACCAAAAGGCCCTTAAGGCAATCAGCAACCAGAGTGAGGTTAAGGGAGAGGTAGCCAGGGCATTTCACAAGCCAATAAAAAGAGAGAGCCACCATGGCTAGAGCCACATACATAGGACCAACGAGCTCATAGAAAACTTCCCCAAGCATTCTCCTGCATTCAGCCCCAAGTGAGAGCTCATCCAGAGAGCAAAGCCAGCAAAGGGAAAAGCCATTCTCACTAGAGCTAGCACCAGAGAGTAGCTCTCCCCATTTCTTCCCCTTTTCTTTGCCCACTAGGTCAAACTCCCACACAACTATTCCTTTTGGCAGGCATAAGGTAAGCGCAAGGTAAGCTCAAGGTAATGCCACTAGTTATTGGAACCTCACAGAAGCATCACCATCCACCACACTCATGCACAAGGAGTAGAAGGGAAGGAGTAAGGGAATGAGTACTAAAGGTGAGGTTGCTGTGTGCCATCACCGGCAAGCCACGCACTCCCGACAGCTGACCCATGCCCCCGGCACATGGGAAGGCCTCGAGCTCCGTCGTGGCTAGCCTTGTTGCACACTACATTCACCATCCACTCACCAAAACAACTCAAATCATAGCATTGAACTTAAGTAAAACAAGGAATAAGGAAGGAAATAGAAGTAGGAAGTAGGAAGCGTTCAACCATGGGGGTCGACGTCAGGGTAACGGAGCTGGTGGAGCCAGGCCATGGTGCATAGTGGCTGAGGTAGGCCATGGCGGGAGGGAAAGGTAGAGTGGCCGGAGGTGGAATGACATGGCGATGTTGTTGACTATGCTTATGATAGTGTTTATCGATCTATTATGTGTTTGTTGAGTCTTCGATCTCACCCTTGCTTTGTTTGTTTGCTTGGGCGATCACTGAAGACATCATGTACGGGTGGAAGTAGCATATGAATAATTTCACGTACAAGCAATACTTCACTCATCACCATTTGTTAATATGTTGGACTCTACTGGTATGCTAAAGTAGTTGCTTAAGATGGTATGATGTATATTCAGTCAATGCAATATGAATAAATCAGTGGTTGCTTAAAACTATAAGCAGTTGTTAAGAAATGGTAGTATTATGCAATGATGGTAGCACTCTAAGTCCAGAGGATGGACGGGGTGTTACATTATGATAACTCATATATAGTCTTTTATGATTTAAAAGCGTGTGCTACAAAGAGTCTTAGAAAAATCTTACTAGGATTAAGACTCCTATTCTTATTTGGATTAAAATTCCTGCTCTAAATCTGAGAAGGGTTATGAGGGACTATATAAACCATGTGGTGACCATGAAAAGCAATCAAGCCTACTCATCCAAAGTAAAAGGCGCACAAGAGGATTAGAAACTAAGATATCCTTTGGCTCTAGATTATTGTATAGGGCAAGAATTTGAGCGTTCTAAAAGACACGAGAGGGTTGTAAGTGAGTGATAATCCCTTTTACTCTTTTAAGATTGTGCTTAAAGAGCTAAACTCAAGGCAAGTAAGCAACAGATATGACACATGCATGCATTCCCTGGCCTCGTGCCAATGCGTGTCTATTAGTAGGGCCGGATGCCATGCCACGCCAGCATGACTAGCCTGCTGCCGCGCAAGGGCAGCTCGGTTGCACCTTCCATGCAAGGCACCATCGCCTTGTCACGCGTCTGGCTTCTAATCGAGCTACGGTGATGCGGCAGGTGACATGTGTGGAGTTCGGGGAGGGGTCCAATCTTGTAAAAACGAGCGACCGAGTGTCATTTTTGAAAAAAAAATGTTGCTACATGTCTAGATATGTGAATAGTTCGACAGAATGTGCCCATGTCCTTGCATTGCAGGAGATGTAGGTCAGGAGAATTGTCTCCTCACTCTGCACAAGAAGTGAACTTGTTGGGATGTGCTCTCTTGTTCGTCCATGTAACAACCCAATGTTGGCTTCACCATAAAACATGCATGATTTTTATGGATTTTTAAATTTTTGGTGTATTTTTAAATTTTTTTCCTAAAGCTTTGTTGAAATTTAAGCTTTTTAAAATAATTTTCTTGGCCCAAAAATATACATTATAATTTTCTAAAAGTTAATTAGATGCTGAGGAATTTTTTCTAGAAATTTTGTGTGCAAATACCTCTTGAAATTCAAATTAGAAATTCAAACTCAAATTGAAACCAAAAATTAAGTTTAAACTTAACATTTTTCCCTCCTTGCCATCAAGCTAAAATTCGCTCACAAGCCTAGCCCGTTTTCCCTTTTCTTTCCCTACCACGGCCCAAGTCGAGTCAGCATAGTGCCCATCCCACTAGTTTGCTCACCTTAGCCCAGTAGCGCCCTCTCTCTCGGCATCACCGACATGTGGGTCTCGTTCCCACCTGTCAGTGCACTATTGTACTTCCTCCTCTCTTCTCTCGCGTGCATGCCAGAGCTCTCATCCCATCACATGTATCTGCATGCAACAGCGCATTAAAGACCTCTGCACCTCAAGACTTGTGCACCACGACCTCATCTCGTCATTACAACCTTGTCCCGTCACCACTAATAGATAGCTCTTTGCCCATGCATCCCATTTTGGCCCTTAGCCAAGCATCTTGACCTCTCCCTCGCTACTGGTAAGCTCACCAAGGAGCTCTGCCCTTGAGCCTCTTTGTAACTCTGTTCGATCTCACCGACCAATGGACTCCGCTCGTTAGATGATTAATTAAGTCAAGGATTAAGTTGGTTGTTAAATATATGCTTAGCATTGGTATGACATGTAGGCCTGTATGGTTAATAATTATAATTAACCCTAGTTTAAGCCCATAACTCACTAACATATGGACCTCGCACCCTTGAAACCGTCACATAACCAGTCCATGGACCACTCTCTCTGACATGTGGGTCCTGCTCTTTGTAGACAGCCATGTGGACTAAGTCCATTTGAACCGTGACGCCACTTGTCAGCCTCTCCAAATTCCCAAATAAAAATAATTAGAGAAGAAATAAAAAAACCACTGGACCCTACCTGTCAACCATTGGATGTTTTCTTAAAAAATAATTGAAAAAGAAAATAAAATCTCAGCCAATCCCACCTATCAGAAAATTTTGAATTTCTAGGATTTCATCTTGGTTCAACCTTTGAAAGGCCATAGCTTCTTCATTTTTAATCCAAATATAGTGAGTTTTATTTCTAAATTAATCTAAATTCAAATTCTTTCTGGCAGAACCAAAATCATATTTTTTAAAGTTTAGTTGAATTTTATTTGAATGTTGTTTTGAATATGGATAATTTTGCATGCATAGACTTTGACTCTTCAGGTGCTCCCGTTGTCAATGAACAAAATCCCACCCTAACTACATTTGATTAAGGGAAGTATCTATAATTGATCATGTTGAACCTAGTTTTCAAATATAAATATTTTACTTTTAAATACAAATGCATGCTTATTATTGTTATTTTCTTAAATGCTATGTTAAAAGTTGATTGCCTAGTTACACCATGCACTTGATGTCTAATATTCCCCATCCTTGATTTGTTGATATTTTCTTGCCATATCGCTTTAGGATACTTACAATAATAATAACTCCACTATTGGTTAAACTTTACTAAATTATGGTTGTGCTTAGAAATGCTTTAGTGGTGGAATAAAATACAACACAGATATTGCTAACTAAACTTGAAAACATAATAATGGAATGGTAACATAGGTTACCACTGGAAATAGAAAAATATTTTCTAAAAATGGTGGAGACTCAGGCGAGTGGTTGGTAGGAGACCGGTGCAAGGATTGCACGTATTATTGGATCGGCCATGTAGGGATTACATGTGTCATTTCTGGATTGGCCATGCAGGGATTGCAGGTGTCATTCGTTTGGATTGGCCGTGCAGAGATTTCACGTGTCTTTTCTTGAATAGCTGTGCAGGGATTGAATGAGCTCTGGTTTTGTGTTGGACTCGCCTGAGTTGATTAAGGACCGAATTCTCGTGTTTCTCTTTTCTACACATGAATGGTGCAACCACAAGTCAAGCAATCAAACCCACTCATAAAAAACAAAAGGTGTACAAGAGAATTAGAAGTCATGATATTCTTTAGCACTAAATTCTTGTATAGAGTAAGAATCCAAAGGTCCTAAAAGACACGAGGGGATTGTGAGTGTGTGATAATCCCTTGTACTCTTTTAAAGTTGTGTTTAAAGAATTTGCGATATGCTTCACTAAATCTTTTCTCTCTCATTGTGGTTGCTTCAACGTCGTTATTTTGGTCCTCTCCATGAGATCATCTTCTTCGTTTTTGATACCGTGTGTATCTTATAAACTCTTATCCGATCCAACGGCTGCTGTACATAAAAAGAGTATCAAAGTGGAACGAGATCAGATCCCAAATTATCTCATGCGGGTCCCACTTCAGCCCAGGAGTCGAACCACCACTGTCGATGCCCTTATATGTACTGCATCAACACACTTACACCCATCAGTGATCTAGTGTGATGCGCGGTTTCGTTTGTCCAAAGGTTAAAGACATGATGCATGATGTACACAACATGTTTTTATTACTCCATATGTTTTTGCTTATGAACGGGCAACAACAGCACACTTCTACAAAAGTAAGAAGACGCTAAGTTGAGGAATCAATCTAAATCTAGCTAGGACACACCCCAAAGCAAGGCTTAGAAAAAGTTTCAGATCTCACTGTCGTGAGAAGACCAGATCCACCTAAAGCACTAAGCGTACCTTTTCGGTTTACCTTAGCAGTAGAAAGGCCGTTCATGCCGGGTCTGTCCCTCGAGTTCGGCCTAACCTTAACTAGACATCTAGTGCATCTCACATGCCTTGAAGCGTAGCCACTAACAATGCAGAAGTATCTTTTTGACATGAACAGCAACGCAACAGTAAGAAACGTTGATTTGTAAAGAAACTGACCTCGGTAAATTTGGACGGCTTCGAAGTACGAACATATGGTCTTAAAATTGTCTCTAATCAGAATTGCAGGTGCTTCCTCTGGAAAAGAGCTAGCAAGATCTTGCAGTTATCGAGACAATAATCAGATCCTGCAATTCAGGATGGACTTGCCATAGTAAAAAAATGAGAAGAGTGAGCCACCCAGAGAAAATAAATTCACAAAATAATTTCAACTGCCAAAATTCAGATGGTGTGTGTAACAGTGTAACTTCGTAAGTCTGTAATGTAACAAGGCTGAGCAAGAACCAACAATTGAAGTATGGTTTAAACCGTTCTGATCATATTCCAAAATGACAGAATTACAGAAGTCAAATGCAGACTTGTGTTCAACGCCTAACTCTCAATTCACCCGTCCAAACTCCTTTAACTAGATTGATTTCTGCCAGACTGCCGACGATGGAATTCTTATCAGCCCTCATCCGTCAAGAAAATTATTCAGTTCGAAGACCTAGGAGGTCGAAGCCCACTCTACGTAGTTTGGTCCAAGCACACCCGCAGCCGCAAAGACCAATAAGTCCTTAAGGTCCAAGCCCATGAGAATGTCAGTGTAACTGATTCACTTGAGGAGGATAGGACACATCAGATCGAACAGATCAGTCAAGATATCCCATGATATCTGGGTACAGACTTACAACTGAAGAAGAAAGAAGCATACTGATCCTGGTTCAATGCAATGTTCAAAGGTCCGAGTTAAGGTGTCTGCTAATCTATAGGCTATAGTAGGCACGTTACTTCACTCCTAAAATGACAGTCATGTCATACAACAGATGTCCTGCCAGCCAGTGAAATTTGAATAGTACAGACTGAGCCTACAGAGTATCTAGGTCAGGCTGGGTGTCCATTTAGCCATTGAGAAGAGACAAACCTTGCTAATTGCAGTGCAATCAAGTGTGAAAAGTACCTGCCTCGAAGTCCAACAACGTGGAAATCGGGCCCCGTGCAACGCGGCCCAGTCGGCGCTCCGACGTTCCCCGGACGGCCATTTCTAGGTATCCAAAGTTCCGAGATAATGGGTTTGGTAACATCCAACAGACCAGTACACTATATAAGGCGCCAAATGGAGGAGTACTGGAGGCAAACCGAGCACCGAAGGGAGCAGAAGATGGGCACCGCAAATACGCAGGCCATTGCCCTTCTCGTCGCTCTTGCGGCGGCGCTCCCGTCCTACTGCGGTGCCTCCTTGCCTTACTACTCCTTCCGGCCGGCAGCAGGACCAGCTCAGGCTCCCTATGCTGCGGCGCCACTGACAGCGCGCCATGGACACGAGGATGGGAAGCATCACCACCATGCGTTGTCGCCGGTCGAGCCACCAGCCTACAACAACTCACCGGAGCACAAACACCATGGCCACCACCACCACCGCCGCCGCCACCATCGCCACCACCACGAAACACCACCGGCGCCACCCCCAGCTCAATACTCACCGCCACCCCCTGCTCACACCTCACCGCCACCCCCAGCTCACACCTCACCGCCACCCCCTGCTCACACCTCACCGCCACCCCCAGCTCACACCTCACCGCCACCCCCTGCTCACACCTCACCGCCACCCCCTGCTCACACCTCACCGCCACCCCCAGCTCACCACTTGCCACCCCCACCGCCATCCCGTTATCCACCGCATATTCCGCCACCTCCGGCGCATGTGTATCCACCACCACCCCATGCTCCTCATGGCAAAGCGCCACCGCCGCCGCGGGCCCACAGAAAATTCCCGCCGCCACCTCGATCGGTGTATGCGGCAATGGCGCCGTCACCATCTTACAGCGGTGCCGATCCACCATCTAATTAAGCAAGGCCCCGAGCCTCGGTATCACGGAGTTCCTCAGCGGGCGCCTGCGCCACGTCAAAATGGAGCATCGCCACCGTGGTATCTCTAATGGCAGGGTCAAGATAATCACTTCCCTAAGTAATCTCGAGGTTAAACTTTTGTGCAAGAGATTAAAATAGCAGCATTTGGAGGATGTCATTGCTTTTCGTTTTTATCTTCCAGGTTCCAAAGAGAACTACTGAATAAATTGTGTTCCTCCTTTGAAATCATGTTATTGTTGAATGTTATTGTTTCCTTGATTTGAAGTCCCAAAATAATATGTTTGTTCTGACAACTGGTGGCTGCCTTTAGCACAGGAATCATACTGAATACTGATATGACATTTATCAGAACAATGAAATGCAGCCTTTAGTGGCTCCAGTGCAACACAATTGCTACATACCGAACTTGTAGGTCTTTATTCAATTTAGGACAAGCGCTGATAAACCTCGAGTATTTAGGAAACTATAGCTCCTTGCTAGGAAGAGGTTTTTTATTTTCAAGTATAGAGAGAGAGAGAGAGAGAGAGAGAGAGAGAGAGAGAATAGGTCATTTACCTTTTATCGCTATGGTTAAACATGGCAGAAAACTTACTGCTTTTATTTTTAAAAAAAATAGAACTATACATTTCTCATGAAAATAATCTTAACTGTGTTGAATAAATCAAACGAAATTTGTGTAGACTATAGAAATTAGAAAGGCATCTTACAAATAGATCTCCTAAAGCTATTAGCATGCAGTCTTGCACGTACCCCTCCATAGTCCACACTTAAAGAGTCTAGATACCAACTCAGCCTTTGTCTCTGTGGAATAACGTAGTAATCTGCTCTATTTGAGTATCTTAGTGTATATAGCACAGTAGCACACCTAAGAGCTATATATTCATGTCCAAATAACACACTGATTGTACTGATGTTTGGATCATGAGTAATAATGATCAATAGGTTAGTTCAGCAAGTAACATAATTTCCTCAAATACACAGGAAAAATGTTAACTTCTAGTGAGAAATGAAGTGAAAAATAAGCACCATAAGTTCAGACAACAAATTAGGGCATGTATCTGATGATAGTGAATTGGAGACGGAACTGAACTCAACATTTTTTAAAGAAAAAATTTCACAGCTCATAATTTCATCCTTCGAAATTGCATGTAACAAGGGCTACAAAACTTGGAGCAAATTACAAAAGCTGTACTGAAATTAACAAATTATTTATAACTTATAATAACACTAGTAGCAACCTCACCAGCCATTTACATAGAAATTAAAATTTTAAAACTCCATGGAAGTTCAGACTTGTTAATTAGAACTAGCTCTGGTTAAAGACATTAAAAAACAACAAAGTTATCCATGTCACAACCACATAACTTGGAACGATCTCTAATCAGTGATCGCATCACAGAAGGTAAATAAAATAGCTAGGAAAAGGAATATCAGTGAACCCACCAATATCAGTGAACCCACCAAGTGGCAGATTGCATCAACTGATAATCCACAAGGCTCACAAGATCCGTGACAGAAATTTGCTCAAGTCATCAGTCAAAAAGCAGATGAAAGCCCCAAAAGGCAGAATCTTATGAACTCAAATAATGTCATATAGGCCAATCTTTAGTATAAAGGTTGTTGCAAATACAACCCAAGAGCAGAAAGTGGCATAATTGCATGACCAGAATAACTGATTAAGGTAAAATATTGTGAACTGAACTCAACCAGTCATCGGCTCCTATATGTTAATAACCACATTTGATGTACATGCATGGTGTGTATGTTGTGAGCTTGTCTTGTCATCATCTATGAATTATGAACCAGGAACTATCTTCTTGCATAATGCTGTTGTGCTATTTTGCATCCATATTTTAGACAAGCACGGGTTACTATAGTAAAAAACTCCATCGTCACAGGAATGAATGAACATTGACACAGTGACACTTGATCCCCGTGAGAAACCGATCGAAAAACCTTACATATCACGGTTTTATCAACCTATCCCATTCCAAACGAAATCACTAATCCACAAGTCCTCACAACCAAATTCATCCGCAAAATTGTCCTTTGACAACAGAAATTAAACAACGTGACTCATGCGCTGAACTCGCAACTGCATCTAAATCCACTAGCCAGAAGCGCCTTAGAAACAAATTTACTTAGATTAAACATTCAAAAGCAAAAAAAGAATCCAACTCTCCCACAGTGAGCCCAACTTATTACAGCCTCATTCGTATTGGCTTCTGCTTCTAATTTCTGATTGAAGAAGCCAAAAGCCAATATGAACACCTAGCTTTTCCACTCTCGCTCCTGTCTCACTCCGAAGATAAGACAGTAGAATACAGGAGCATCACATACCTCACTTCTTTCGCTTCCGTCTCATACACGCATCTCTCCTTTACTTTTCTCACCACTCACACACTCCTAAAAACAATTCATTCCACCGCTATTATTTATTTTCAGCTAAAAACCATTGACCCAAAAGCCATTAGTCTCTGCCAATATGAACGCCCCCTGCAGGCTCACATATCAGCAAATCTGCAATGCCGTCATATCTAATTCTAAATACCTGGTCAGAGACGTAAATAACACAAATTCACATAACCTCAACGATTCTTAGAAGGATGAACCTCTCAAGGATAAACTCCCAATTCCCCAGAACAAGCACTAGAGATCAAGGAAATTGCTCGCTTCAACAATCCTCACAAGGTCGTGTACACACTTGGACCAATTGGCCATGAATCGCATAGGAAAAACAGAACAAAGAACACGACAATCGTATGATTCCGCGCCCAATTTGGTGGCCAAAACCCCAAAACCCAGATATTTAACCAAATCCTGTCATTCAGACTGAGTCTCTACGGACAATCACAAGGAGCGATCAAACCATCGAGAAATCCCAACTTTACCTGGCGATCACGCGAATTAGGGGAAGCCGGAAGTGAGATCCGCGCCATCTGCTTCGACTAAAACCGAATACATAGGGCTCTGTTCCGGAGATTTCTGGAGGTTTCTAGAAGGTACTGGAGTCCGAGAGGTGGGAGGCGATCAGGCGAAGCGAGGAAACGAGGGTTCGGGGGATTCGGGCAGCTTGTTGAGGAAGCCGCCTCTGGGCAATCTGCGGCGCAGAAACTGGCGCGCTGCTTGTGGCATCTCGTAGTTTTTTATTGGGCTCTGTCGATCTGGCCCGAGATCTGCCACGGCTCGGATCAGCCCGGCCCATGACCAGAGACGAGTCAACCAACCAAACCATCGATACTTCTCGTCCGCCTAGCCGCCTACTGCCGCAATCTCCGCCTCCAGCCTCCTCGAATCCACAATCCCACGCTCCCATTTCCATCGCCCCCGCGTGGATTTCGCTGAGGGCGACGCGTTTCGGACGCCATGGTGGGCAGCGTCGGCGTCGGCCCGGCGGAGCTCAGGAAGCAGCCAGGGTCGGTCTTGGACGAGCGATAGAGAGAATCACCTAGGATCTAGGTAAGCAAAATTCAATAATGTGTCCATCTTTTTTATAAAAGGTGCAACGATACTTCTCTTTGAGAGATGTAGTATCATGTGAGGAAGAAGCATCCTTATCTTTATAAATCCCTTGAACAATACCTAAAGAGCCACAAGAAGTATCAAAAGTCAAGCAAGAGTTATCCAAAGCAATGTCATAAGTGTCACCATCAAGTAACATAAGAGAAGCATGAGAAGAATCCAAATCTGATTGCAAAGAAGTAAAATCAACTTTTAAAACATCAATATCAGATTGGAAAGCAACACAAGAGTCATAAGACTTGGCGCTCATATCATCACTCACTCTCTTCAAAGAATTAAACTCATTCTTCAAGGCAATGCAAATCAAGGGATTGAAGATGCATTGATAATATGCATGGAATGCAAAGTATCAATATCATTTAATAAGCTAGCATAATTCTTGTAAGAGAGTAAGGGCGTCCGCAATAGTAATAGCTAGTACTAGCTATATAGTCAGCTGACGTGGAGGTGAGAGACAAAAGCAAAGACTATTTTATACTGTTGGACCCACATGCTCCTCTCTCATGTTCTTGGACTACGTGAAATAGATCAGCTATTTGCTCGTCGCTAGTGACTACTCTCTCTCCTACTTTTTCCTTGCCACATCAGATCTAGCTAACTAAATAGCCAGCTGTTGGAGACGCCCTAAATCATCATCAAGTATTTTTCTTATTTTGTAAGCACATGCTAGTAGGACTAGACTTACGCCCATCAATTATAGCACTAGTATTATCTAATTGCTCAAGACAATTAAAAAAACTCAAATTTCATTTTTCATTTTCAACTCTAATAAGTTCAAGATGTTTTACACATGTGGAATGAGCTAATTTTGACTTCTTAATTTTAGCAAGCATACTAGCATAAGAATCTTGTTCATTTCTAGCCAAGAGTCTAAAATTGACTAGTCTAACTTAGCATTATCAAGTTCGCGATGTAAGGTAACACAAGAATAACATGGCATAGAAACATTTAATCTAAGTAATTCATTTTCGGATTTCAAATACAAAAGAAGTTCTTAATTTATCATTATCTACAAGTAATGACTCACAAGACTCACATGGCAAAAGAGATCTTAACTTAGCAATTTCATCAAGCATATTTTTTTCTTTCACTAGGTGTCTCATCTCAAACTTAAGAGCAAGAAATTTTGACATGAGTTTCTGTTTACTCATCTTGCTTAGCTTGAGTAGGGGATCATCCTCAGAAGGCATCTCATGATTATTCTCTATGGTCACTCCGCACACGCCATCGGATTCCTTCTTCTCCTTGGACTCATAATGCAAACAATTCGTAACCTCTTTGCCAAAGAGTCACAAGAAGAATAATTAAAAGACTTAGAATATCTCACACTAGCCACCATGAAGACTCATAATATCTCACACTAGCCACCATGCTCATGACCGATTAAGATCAATCAAAGAGTAAATCTTGCTCTAATACCAATTGTAGGACTGAGAACGGCGACTAGAGGGGTGAATAGGAGCCCAAATTAAATTCGAGGCTTTTCAATATCTTTTCCTTTGAGTGGAAGCAAAACTCCTCACTCCAATAGCTATAAAAGCTATGAAGATTAGAGACAAATAATCACAAGGAAAGATTCGATCAAAACCGAGCTAAATACATTTTGACAACCCCGGTAGTCTGACCACTACTGATATGGCAATTTGACCTCCATGAAGGGGGTGGTTTGACCTCCAGGCCAGTTAGACCTCTATTTCAATGGCAGCCAGACCACTATAAATAATAAAATCAGGGAATGAATAGTAATTTCAGCATTATTTTAAATCTAAAAATCCATTTAACTTTTGATTGATTAATCTCAATGACTTAAAATTTTGCATGCATCTTCTCTAGGATGTAAGGACCTTATTCTAATTAACAATCAAAAAAATCATGGCCAAAATTCTACCGTTTTCTGTTCAAAGTAAAGGTGCATCAAAATCGGGCAAAAGAGGAAAATCTCGATCTATTCTTGCTCGTGAGTTCATGATGATCTAGATGACCTTGGATGGGTTCTCATATGTCATAGAAAACTAGATCACAGCACAAACTCAAGCCAAAATTTTCGCAACACCAAAACCCTAAAATCACCCTCTCTTGAGTCAAAACTAGGTAAACACATACTTGTAAATATAAGTGCCTAGATGGATAAGATCTAGTCTTCAAGACATATCTTCATCACTTACACATCTTTTGCACATAGCAAGATCAAGAGGAGAAGAGAAAACACCAAAAACTAAGCCAAATTAAGATTTCATCATAAGAGCAAAGGAAGGAAATACTTGGATGAATTTTGATCTCTATTAATACTTGGAGATGAATATTTACAATCACTCCCTAACTAGATCATAAGCCTAAGGATGACAAAAAGCTCAGCCACAAGAGCATCTCATATCTCCCACAAAGTTCTCTCCATGAACTCTAACTCTCATCTCAAAGGCTTGGACTAAACCCAACCCACCCACCCCAAAAAAAAAACTTAACCAAGCCACTTCTCTCCCTCCTTACATATGGAGGCTCATAAGGGATATGCTAACTAGCATCTCTACTTGGGTTTTATCCACTTACATGGGTTAACCCGTTAACCCAACACCATATCAGATTTTACACTTACACATACATGCTTCTCAAAGCACTCACACCCATTAACCCATTAGTGAATCAACACTTCATCCACTTTGCATTTTTAGCACATACAAGAGAGGAGGCAAAAAGAGAGAACCAGAGGAGAGGAGGTAAGGGAGTAGAGGAAGACAAAGGAGAGGAGCGAGGGCCACGGATGACCATTTTGGGCCGACCATGACAATAAAAAGGCTGCAAGACGACATCATCAGTAGCGATAAGAGGAGGTCATCCACATCATCGCTCATGCAAGAACTACATCACAAGCATCACAAACGTCATCCACCTTCTTTGTTGTTTTCGGCCTAGCAGCAAGTAGGCCCCCACTTCCCCAAACCCTTTTTCCCCTTTTGTCCATAGCATGGCATCATCACATGGCACACACCAACACATCGCACACCACAAGCTAGCTGGCTAGGCAAGGTGGGCGAGGAGAAGGGACCACCCTACCTCAGTCATGCTGGCCACTACACCACTAGTGGTGAGCCTGTAGGAGCCACCACGTGCCCTTGAAATGGAGAACATGCTCCTTGGTGCATGTTCCCTAACAAGTCATGTCGCAACGGTGCCCGTAGGCCTTTCCAAAACCTTACATAGTTAAAGAGTAAAGTAAGGCAAAATTGGTGACTAAAATAAAATGCGTAAGATAAAGGGGAGCCACTAGAGCCAAAGTCAGGTACACCAAGAGGAGGTGCAACGACAAGCCAGTATAAGTCGTATGGCCCGAGAAGTTGTAGGAGCTGAGGAACCACTGGAGAACTGAAGGACCACGGTGCGAGGCCACGGCCAAGCCAAACCACAAGAGCATAAATCAACATAAACCATAACTTGGAGTAGAGGGCAAACCATAGGAAAACCAAGACTAGAAGGGGGGTTCAACGAGAAGAGCCACCAACAGCAAGGAGAATCAGTGCAGGTAGATCCGATGGTAGGAGGACCACCAGAGGTGAGCCGGGGGGTGGCGGCACCCCTAGTGCTCCCAACAGTAGCGGTGGTGCTAGATCAAGGAGGAGCCACCAGAAGAGAGTACCCATGGTGGCGACGGAGTCTAGATCAGAAGCTAAGAGGAGAAAGCCGAGGGGGTGAAGAGGGGATAAGGGGAGGTGTGTGTGCATGAAGAAAAGACCAAGTGTGAGTGTGTGCGTGCGGTGCTGAGGGAGGGTGTGTGGCCGAAGCCATGTTGTGTGCATTGGTGCGTGTGTGGGCTCAGGTGTGTGTGTAGTGTGGGGGGGAAGGTTAGGTGTTTGGTGCGTAGGGTTTGGGATCCGGTGTGGTGATGGCATTTGGTGTTTTGCGAGGTTTGGAGCTACGTGTTAGTTAGAGAACCATGGGGTAGAACTAACATATCAGGAAAAATAATAGTGAGGAAGAACACTAACCGTATCAGGTGACCGAGAAGTTTAATAAAATCTGTTAGAAATCCTCTGAATAGGGAGAAACTGATTATATAAAATTGTAGATTACTCAAGTAAATAAGTACTTTTCTTTTAAAAATCATGCGTCTGCCTATTAAATGCAGAAGGTGAACTGGTATAGACAGGTAGCGAATCCAACCATGGTTGATGTTGAGATCTTCAATGATTACGAAGGCAAGTATGTTCTTGATCATTCACATCATTATATTAAATGATAAAAAATGCATTCATGTAACATCTACTTTATATATGCATCAAAACTGTATTTCAAAACCAAATTGGATAAAAGAGATAAAAGAAAGAGAGGTAAGAGAAGAGCAGTCCAGCTAAGAGGAGAACTTAGGCTAAAAGAGTAACTATTAGGATTGTAAAGGGGGCCTAGTTAGGAAAGAGAGGAAAGATGGGACCCTTTACATATGACTATAACATAAGGATCAACAAACTCTCACTCAGAAAGGGGGTCGTACTTAAATTGCTATCCGTATTCCCTCTTTGACGGACAAAATATGCTACCCTATTATATTACTATTCTCTCCATAGTGGGTAAGTAGTATAATGAGTGGAAGAACCCAAGACTGGTAGTGCAAGTCTGGAAATAGGGATCCGAGACTCATATATTAGCGTAGGTGGAGTGTTGGGTGAAGGGATAATCGACCCAACCAACATCTATTTGAAGTCGGTGGGTGCCAGGTGAGGGTGAGAAACTACCCTGGGTCACTGATGGAAAATATTTGGGTGGAGATTTAATATGTAACATGGAAAACGTTCTGTATTCTGAACTTGGCACTGCATCAAAGGAAATACGGGTTACCTAGTTTTGGAGAGCTCAGAGTAGCTATAGGAACAATAGCACAAGCCTACGCAGTGCTACATACAATCATGAATTCATGCTTGTCTCCTGGTTGGGGGCTGCGGAGATAACTAAGGGTCTTTCTTCTCACCGGGTGACTAGTAGTCTTTTCACTAATTAAAATTTGCAACTTAATTTGATAAAGTAGTTTTCAAAAAAGAGATGAATCTAAAACATGTGATGAAGAAATAGAAAAAGTCATACAGTGTATTTTTGCTATCATTGCTTGCTGAGTAGTATACTAGTACTCACCTTTACTATTACTTTCCTTTATTAGATCCCAGTCTGACCGGGGAATACCCTATGTGGAATACGGGATACGTCGGTGCTGATGAGGCCACGTGGGGTGAGGGCAATCATGCCAAGGACCAAGATGAGATGGAAACCCTATATAGCAGTTGGGACAAGTAGACATCCAATGGAGGAGGGTTGTTAGGGGATATGCTATAAATCCCCATATCTCCTTTGTATTTAAATAAATTGTAATTAAGACCATAATCCTGTGTGGCTAACAACTATATGAGCGCACAATTTCTATTTATTACTCAAAAAATTGCACCTTGTCTAAAGAAAATTTCAAACCAAAATTTAATTCAAATTGCTCAAGCAAAATTTCAGTTAAAATTCAAATTTCAAACTCCAATTTTCTTATGGGCTTGGCCTAGCCCACCTTTCCCTTTCCCTCTCTTGGACCCAGCCCATTCGACCCTTGGCCTGGCCTGGCCTGGAACGACCCACGACACTGGATACACTCTAGATGCGCTTCGTGCGTGCCCTAGCCTTACTGTGTGCACCCGCGCCAGTGCGCGTTGCGCCATGCTCACTCAGGCCTGTGCCACTCTCGACCGCCACACATTCTAGGATTCTCAGCTCTCCTTTGCATTGCACCAGTGATGCACCATCCCATCCGTGTTGCCTCACTACGCCACCACCCCTGTACGTATTGCTCGGTTGCTTCCTCCCTCTTTCGTGCTATGCTACTGCACCACTGAGCCACCTTGTCCCATGACGTCCTCACTGTGCTGCCTTGAGTCGTGTGCGAGGCTCTACTCACTTTGGCACTGCAGCACTCCCCGTTGCTCCCATCACCTTGTTCTTCGCTAGTGTCACTACCATGGCCGTAGAACACCATCATGGAACCCAACATGACCTTGCCCTCCCCGCAACTATAAAGCCCATGGATTGCTTCCTTGCACCTTAACCCACCTCCCCTCGTAACCAATCGAGCCCGAGAGCCCCAAGCTCCCCTTCATCCACATCATGGCATTCCGCCGTCCCAAGCAATCTCGAGTTTTGTAGCGACTTCATTCAATTGGTCGTGCCTAGAGCTTCATATGGACCCCCTGAGGACGACCCCGACCACATCAAGCTTCTTCTTCACATCCAGCGGGCCCTCTGCATTGCCCACCTCACTGCCGTTCAGCTTCTCGTTGTCAGCCCGCTACGCCCATCCCCATGTGTTGTCTTCACTTCTGGTGAGCTTACCTCCCCCTCTAGTAGCTCCCCTCACCTCGAATCGGGTTGTAGTGCCTTGGTACCATGCTACGGTTAGCCACCGCCACTGAGCTTGCCGCTAGTAGCCCTAGGATCCAAATCAGCCCATGCCACCTCGCCTAGGGGTTTACGCAGTGCTGAGGAACCCGTTTTGGGCATCACCTCTAACCACCGCCCTCCCTCTTATCGGCGACGAGCCATGCCTCGCTCAGGGAAGAAGATGAAGTATTTTAGCACGTGATTGGATTAGGTTTAAATTTAATTAGCGTACTAACGGTGCTTAGTATTAGCTAATTACGCTGACTCGTGGGCCCAGTTCCTTAAGTAACCTCTTTGTCCCTCTACCATGTGGGCCCAGCCATGTTAAAAATGTTTAAACCCTGGTCTTAAGAATCATGGCCACTAACATATGGGCCCCGTGTTACTATTTGCACAGTAACTATTATCCACCTATCAGCCGAAGCGCCATTTTTCTTTGAGAAATTAAATCCAATTTAAATTTGAAATATTGTGGGGCCCCTTTGTCAGCCTCAGTAGCTTTTACAATTAAAGAATATTTTTGAATAGAAATTAATTTAGTGGGCTCCACCTGTCAGTGAGAGTAACCTCTCTCCTCTCTTTTCTTGAATTAAATTTTGTTTTAAATTTCTAATGACTCATTTCTACTCATTTTAGCTCCAAATTTAATAAAATTTATTTCTAAATTTGTCTAAATTCAAAATCTATATATTGGAACTAGTTTTGTTTGATTGGAGTTCTTTTGAATTTTATTTATATTTATCTTGTTTCACTCTCTTGTGTGTTTGTTTTTTTATGTAACAATCCAAGTAGAGTATGAGGACACCAAGTAGCTATAGTTTGAGCCAGCTCAAGAATTCTAAGACCACCCTGCTTGTGAGCTAAGATGAGTCATCACTTTGACCATTTTGCTCCTACATTTTAATGCAAAGTATTTCAATTTAACTTATTAAAAATGCATGCCTTAATTTTATCACGCAATTTATATTTGCATTAGATCGTAGTTAATTCCTTATGTATGAATGAATAACCCACTCCTTGTCTTTGGACTTAACACCTTGTCACCTTAGGATTAATAACTAATCTACTAGTAATAAGTCCCTACTTAAAGCGACATTCTTAGTCTGGCTTAGATACTTGAGGGCATTAATTTGCTCTGGCATCATTTCATATATGAAAACTTGGTTTGGGTAGTTGCTAATGGAAAGTAATTAGTATGTTAAACTCCATTATTTTTTGCTCCTAAAAGTCTCAACTTGCTTGGAAATCTGGGCGGATGGTAAGAGGGGCTATGGTGCAATGGATGCACGAGAGTGTTGGATTGTGATAGAACCACTTATATAACTTTAAGAACTGAATCTTGTGACAACCCCTCAATGTAAAACAGTACAACCACAAGTTTATAATGAGTACGACCTGGCCAACTAATTTGCATCGACCTGGTGTGTGATGCGCCATGGGTGTGAACACGTGCAGAAGGATGGCCTTTGATGTGACGGCACAAGAGGGTCTTCTAGAGGAATTGTCATACTCCATAGCGATAGAAACCTTAGCGGGTGTAGTCTCATTGGGGAGATACATTATAAAGGCCTTGTAGTAACCTTCTTGATCTGTATGTCTAAGCAAACTTATGGAATATAACAATTTGGTTGTCTCTTGTGGATAAAGTATATAACCTCTGCAGAGTATGAAATGTTCGAAACAGCTTTGCCCACGGTCATAGGCGGGCATGAGAACTTACTCAAGTTAGTTTATATTTCGAAAAACTTTGTGGGTGAAATGATAAGTGTCAAGCAGTTAAAGCCCTGAATTGCATTGTCCTCGATGTAGGTCTGAGTGATAATAAAGACCGAATGTAACACTGAAAATGTAACATATGGTACAGGTAACCATGTAACAGTGGATGGAGTCTGTAGTACTATTAATATTGCATTCTTTCACACACTTTGTAAAATTTGTTTTAGTTAAAATGCTAAGCCATAGGAATTTCTAATCATTCGTAGATTTTAAATGTTGGCTTTAGCAAATAAATGAACCCGAGCCCTTGTTGTTAAACCTTTCATGTATAATTATTGTATTCTGTGTGTTGGTTCACATGGCAATGTTGCTTGTACTCACACTCGCCCACAAAATCTTCAGAACATGTGGATCAAGGGTAGTACGCATACTGCGACATTCAAAGAATTGATGGTGATGAAGATGGTGAAGCTTAACTTAGTAACTAGTAGATGAGGTCTCCCCCAGCCTAGCTAAGGTGGTGTTTGCGTGCACCAATATTCTTTAGTTCCTTGGGTAATATTGATCGCACACAAACCTTCCCCAATCGCTTGTTTGTGGCGCGATGTGCCTTCCCCTTTTGCTTCCACTGCACTTTCACATTTCATGTAATGTATCTTTTGGCCTAGTCGGCTCCATTGTAAACTTGACCCGATGCGGTCTATTTAACTCTGATGTTGTAATATTATTGTATGGTACAATTTATATCTTGTATGAAATAATTCAGTGATGTATATGTGAACACTATCTATTAATCCAGAGAATAGTACAGTGGTATTAACAGAGGATTCTGGATTGGCTATATCTAGGTACGATAGCTGTGTAACTCTGGTAGGACTTACAATTCATTAGAGCAGTGTTCTATCGAGCAAATGAATAGTAATACATTGCTTAAGTGTTATTACCATCGGAGTAATGACATGGGCCACCACACAGTTATGAATCCACTAGTAAAGGTCAAATGTATGGCTCCTTAAGGCCAGAATTTTTACAACCACCCAGGATGACCTTAGAGCTGGCTGGATGCAACTACACAAACAACTCGATATATATTTTTTATAATCTCCATGCTTTTCTCTCAAACCAGATAAATCCCCGTTCCATTTTATACAATTCTAATCCACATGCATGCATATGTGCTTCTTTGGAGTATTATTAGGCAGACAAGAGATCGTGCTGCGTGTGGCCCTCTTGATTCCCAGGAAACCCACTGAAAATGCAGCCCACCTGCGACAAGCAAAGAAGCTTCCAATTGTGCACCTTCTGACCTTTGCCAAAAGCATTTGTCTCAATTGGCTGGTAAGGACCAAAGGGGCAGCCTGCCATACCAAATAAAATAATCCACACCATATTGTTGCAGTCTTAAATACTTCAGCACAACCCCAGCTTATGCTCTACCTGAGGCAGACTACAGAGCACAACAGACCTACGCAACTATATCGAGCTACAGATTTGCACTATTCTGAAGAAAGCTTCATTCATACACCAAGGGTAGACATGTATTCAAGAAGGACACTGCTGCATCCTCCATTCTCTGGGCAACCCTCTGGTCCGAGCCAGCAGCAAGTGGCTGGGACCACGGTCGCTGATGGTGGCGTTCCTGGGAGCAACTTCGATGCAAACGTCGTCATGATCGTAGCTGTTCTTCTCTGTACACTGATTTGTGCGCTCGGGTTCAATTCAATGGTCCGGTGCGCACTACGGTGCTCGAGCCGGATGGCCGCGAATCCCGAGCCAAACCGGGTCATACGGCTGGCTCAGAGCGGGCTGAGGAGGAAGGCCCTCCGAGCCATGCCGATCCTGGTCTACTCGGCTGGGTTGAGGCTCAATGCTGCCAGCCCGATGTGCGCGATTTGCCTCTCGGACTTCGAGGCTGGAGAGCATGTAAGGGTCCTCCCCAAATGCAACCATGGCTTCCATGTCGGATGCATTGACCGGTGGCTCTTGGTGCGGTCGACGTGCCCGACATGCCGGCAGTCCCTGTTCGGGGCACCGCAGAAGACGTCTGGCTGCTCCGGTGTGAGCCAGGCCGAGCCAGCGCCAGTCCACTCTGTCCTTGTGCCACTCGGACCTGAAGGTTTGATTACTCCATATGATTTTTAGAGTCTTCAATTGCTTCCAATTGTTGCATGAAGGTCGTGTTCGTTAGACGTCACTGCCGAACTGGCTTGTACATTGTGTTGTCTCTAGTAGAAGTTGTACATTTCCTCAGTGTGTTAGTTCTTGTGGTAATACCAATTGTTGCTGGAGAATGTTTCATGGAAAATAGGTGCTATGGGCTTTTGTGAATCACATTTGAATACCATTTTTTTTAAAAAAAAGAGTTTTTTACCATCCTTAGAAAGTTAACAGGAGGTACCAGAGGTACCGGTACTTCACCACCAAATTACATATAAATTATTGATACAATTTGGTGGCAAGAGGTATCAAGAATCTATTATATTATTAAAGCAAAGACAAAATAAACCACCACGTTCGTTCTCAAAGGGTAGAAATTCTCATATTAATCGAAGAAAAAAAGAGAAAGATCCATACCATTGATCGTGGTGAGTGCAAATTATAGCGGTCTAGATTTAAAAAATAGTCCATATCAAGTACAATCCGAACAATAACTGAAACCTAGAATAGAAAATAAAATAAAATTAGTAATTTAATTTCTACATAAATTCCTAACTAAAATCCCTAAATAAAAAAATAATTCAAAATAAAAACAAAACAAAAATTAACAATTGGATTGCATATGACTTCCAATAAAAAAATAACTGAAATTCAGAACAAAAATAACATAAAAATAACAATTTGATTTTAATACGAATTCCAAAGTAAAATATCTAAATAACTCTAAATCAAAATAAAAATTAAACAAATAGTAGCAATTGAATTTCAAAAAAACTAAAATTCAAAATGGAATATAAAAGAAAATTTGTAATTTAATTTCCATAAAATTTCAAAGTAAAAGCATTAAAAAACTAAAATTTAGAATAAATTAAATAAAATTTGCAGTTTGGTTTCCATACAAATTTCTAAGTAAAATACCTAAATAAATATAATTCAAAATAAAAATTTTAAACAAATATTTCAAAATAATAGAAATTTATAATATAAAACAAATAAAATTGGTACTTTGATTTCTATATGAATTCCAAAGTAAAATATCTAAATAACTATAATTCTAAGAAAAAATAAACAAGTAGTAGCAATTAGATTTGTATACAAATTCCAATAGAAAATAATTGAAATTCAAAGTGAAAACAAAAGAAAATTTGCAATTTGATTTCCATACAACTGTAAAGTAAAATTCCTAAATAACTATAATTCAAAATAAATTTAATAAACTTAGCAATTTGATTTGTACACGAACTCCAATAAAAAAGCAAATGAAATTCTCAATAAAAATAAAAGTTATAATAAAAATAGCATGAATGGTGTCGGTAGAGACCATGAAAAAAATGTAACAATGTCGATTTGTCTAACAAGAAGACATTGATCCATCAGGAAGTGAAGAACTGAGGCGATGGTGAGAGAGATGAGGATAATATTGTGCTGCCAACCTTAGTTGTTCCACAAGGACAATGTTGCGCTACTCGCCAAAATCGTTGAAGAGAAAGGCTGGAGTCAAAGGAGCCAAGGGTCACAATGACAAGTGATGAGCATCAATATTGTTGAAGAAATCAATATCCAAATAAAACTCAATAATGAAAAAGCTTTGGCAAGGAGGAAATGAAACTTTGCATTAAATGTGGGCTATAATTATATAGAGCCATTAGGTAGCTAGAAGCGTGCCATCAATAGTGAGGGGGATGGCATCACCAACAATTGCGAGAAGATTCTCTATATCGTTAGACAGCGACTAAAGTAGACATACTGACATCAGTGAAGATGTGAGGTCATTGCGGTCATAACTTTGAGGTGACAAATATTGAAGAAGAGGAGTGATCGACACAAGAGAAGATAGACATCGAGCACATATAATATCATGCATGTGTATATACATGCATATATCTATACAAATGGAATCATGTATGTACAAAAACGGAGGAGCAAAGAGCTTGAAGTATAGATGACGCAGCCATAGGAAATAGGCTTAGGGGAATCCAAGAGAGCGTGACGGGTGTCCTTAGCAAGGATCAGCGATTGTTACATATGTATTCATGTTTGATATTGCAACAATCAGCATTAAGCAATAATTGGAGGGAAGTAGAAGATAACTATGTGGTGAAGTATTGTATTGGAATGGGTTGCAATTAAGAGATTGTATTGGAATGGGAACAACTAAGAGGGATCAATCAAGAATTACACTACTGTTAGAGGTTAAAGTAAAAAAGTTGTAGTGGTGAGAAGGGATAGAAGACACATGATTTAGTGAGATAACTGGCATGTGATAGATTATAATTTCAAGGTAGGTCGCTTATGGTGCATCGGTGTATGCGTGAGCAATATACTTTAATACCATGTAAACTAATAAAATAATAAGGGGCATATATAATCAACGTATTGTTTTAAGATTAAATAGAGGTACATGTATATACATACATTTTGAAAAAGAGTAACTAATAGAGGAAAAATAGGGGCATGCAACTATATGATCTATGTATGATGGACAATGCTTACATTTTTAAAAACCTCAACAACTTAGTATGCTCAATGATTTTCTTCCATCAAGTTTATACTTCAATTATATTTCTCAAGTTGTATTTTTCTTCGAGTTTGTATTGTCATTTCTAATTTTTATGATGTCTTAAAATCAAAAATAATATACAAGATACGTAAATATATTCTTAAACATCTATATTATATCATTTGATACTAAAAATTTTGAAACAAATCTAGCTGCGTAAAATACATGGACCACCTGCTAGTTTATATGTAATTTAGTGGTAAGATACCGGTACCCCTGGTACCTTCTAAAGATAACAAAAACTCTCTTTGAAAAAAAAAAGTGGGGAGAAGATTGCAGGTCTAATCATGTGGCAGTGCTTCACCACCATTGTGGTGATTGGAGATCAAATTTTAGTTGTTGCTAAGGTTCAAGTTTCAGTGGGTGCGGCATGTTCAACAGCCATTATCAGGGCTTGTAATAATGTAATATGCTTCGTAGCTAATGCCTTGGTGATCGTGTGTATGCCCCCATAATTGAAAGGCGGGACCACACCCGGCTATAGTCTTCGGCTATTTGTGTGATCTGCTGCCTATGTAGGACCTGTTATTTTGTGTGCCACGGTTTTTATATGTATTTTTTAGATAGCAGCGGATGACGGCGTATACAGTTTTAAGCTTATAAAATCATTTGAAAAATCTGTTTCAAAAAATCACCATATTTATTTTGATTTTAAAAAAAACCAAAAATCTAAAAAAAAACATTGGCATAAACTCAGGAGGTAATTGGCCAGTGCCAAAGCTCAGGTGATGTGTCGAAATGCTATTGCATGTGCGGTTTTTCTTCTGTTACTCCAAAGCTAATGCCTTTAGAGAATCTGCTAGCTTAGCTGTGTGGCTCTCGTGTGAATTGGCACGAAAAAAATCACAAGAACATTGGACTGTGCCCACTGAAAACGAAAAATAGCCTTGCCTGGATGCCCATTGAATAGAAAGAATATCTTTTCAGAGCTTATGTTCCTTTGGAGCAGACACTTCAATATCATAATGGTTACGAGAATGTATGCAGCAGTGTTATGAAGAATGTAGTAACAGTTATGTTTTTCTTCGAAGGCCCCACTCATAGCTCAGTAGATTTGTTATCTAAACAGGATGTAAGAAGCACTGCTCTTGCCCCTTAGTAAATAGAGTTCATAATTGCTTATAAGAATGGGTATAAGGTCGATGAGTTACTCGTATTGACGGCAACAATGATATTATATTATTGTCTACTAGTTCATCAAACAACTAACCATATCCTGCTTAGAAATCAAAAGCTAGTGCAGCCATGTATTTGAAAACATCAAATTCCTTGGCTATGTCAAAACAAAGGAAAAATATTGTCACCAATTTTATAAAATTTCTCATTCTTCTTTAAGATGAAAGAGGCTCACTCTTTATATCTTGTAGATAAAAACTTCCAACAGGGGAAAACAAACAAAAAAAGATACGGAACTAACATTTTTCTTTCTTTCTTTTTTGGTGAATTTGGTTATTATAGTCATCCTTAAGGCTAAATAACCGAGAAGTTACGGGATGAATTCTAGAAAATCCACAATAAAATGCTTAAGATACAGTTAGTGAGACTCCTAACAGTGTCGGCTGGCCACAATATACCAGTGTCACACCAATTGGACTAGCCGCAGGTTGGCTTCAATGTAACAATTTACTAACCGAGCTGCCATTCATTGCAATGGAATTTAAATAAACATAATTTAAGTTATAGACTTAGAAAGTTTCATGCCATATAGAACTATATCATAAGCTACGCGCACATACAATCTAATTATCCACAGAAGATCATTTAAGTAGCATATGCACTTGTGCATATATTTATCAGTTTTGCTATTGCACAAAAGATCTCACCAACACAAAGGTGTGGGGAGGTAGGTAACAGACTCACAACCACCACTAAATCCTTCTTTTTTTGATATAAGTATAAAGATACGGTGATTTTTTATTTGAATTTTGAAAGGAAGATCTAAGTGTTAAATATTTCATAATGAAATTAAAATTCGCATAATAATAATTAGCAAAAAGTTGAGTTTTATCGCTTTTTCAATCTCCGACACTTAGGCCCCGTTTGGCAGAGCTCTAGCTCCAGGAAATATGTAGATTTCCTAGAGCTGGTCATCTGTAGCTCTAGGAAATTCCGGATCTAGAGTTGCAGGCATGTTAAGTGCATTTACATGACTCATTTCATTTATATTATATATTAAATAAAAATATTTAAATCACTTTAATTTAGTCAACAAACTAAGCATAGATCTCGGAGCTAGAGCTGTGCCAAACGGGGCCTTAGATCCGAATCAGCCATGGGTTGTTCCACCGCCAACAAGATATCATATTCTCCCAAGGGCATCTCGCTTATGATTGGCGCGGCCGAGCAACAAAGGGTTTTAACCTAGCCCAAGTGGCGCGTTTAAAGCGAATTCGTCCAATGGAGACGAATCATGTAAAGGTAAACGATTCCCGTTTGGCAGATAGATTAGATTGGAGTATCATATCACAGCCTCTAATGCTCAGTGGGCAGGGCTCATTTCAGCCCTTCAAAACCTCTCGACTGGCGCGACGACACGGCAGCGGGACTGTTCTCTTCCTCCGAAGCTGATGACTTTTGGCTTTTGCTACAGTATCTAACTTTCAAACAGAGTATTTTCTTAAAACAGGGTCTACAAGTTAAACGATCTAAACATTAAAAGCCCAACATATGTACCAGCCAAAATCGCAAGTGAATATCTGTCTCTCCGTAATCTGTACCGTAAACAGTCAAAATTCAAAAATTTCAGCCAAAAGCTATAGGCCTGTTCTTTTCGGCTACGGCTTATGGCTTTTGGCTGAAATTTTTGAATTTTGGCTGTTTACAGTACAGATTACGGAGAGACAGATACTCACTTGCGATTTTGGCTGGTACAGATGTTGGGATTTTAACGTGTAGATCGTTTAACTTGTAGACCCTGTCTTGAGAAAATACTCCGTTTGAAAGTTAGGTACTGTAGCAAAAGCCAAAAGCTGCCGGTTTGTGAGGTAAAGAACAGGCCCTAAGCCGCAGCCCTTACCAATCAGGCCCAAAGACGGGGCAGCCAATGGGAGCGGCCGCGTGGAGTTGGAGGATGACACAGACGGCAGGCGCGGCCTGAGCCGTTTCAAACCCTAGCGACAAAAGCACGAGAGTACATCGATGATCACCTGCTTTTGCACCCTGTTCTAATTCTTTTCTCGGGGCCTTTCCTGACTGCTCGACGTCGCTTCACGCCTTCACATGCTTCATCACATCTTACGAGCATGGTCGAGTTGCTCTGCTCATGTGTGTGGATGAAGCTGCAAGAGTGTATCGCCATCCACCTCACCTGTGGGCCGGTGCTTTGGTGTGGAGTCACGATGTGGCGCTTGAATCTATTCTACCGTCACCTCGTCGGTTGTAGCTTCGAAACTGTGCGCATGAACAATCCCATTTTACACTTGCCGGTTTGTGGGTAGTACAATGACGAGTCCCCGTTGGAACTTGAAAATTATGTAGACAAGGTTGCCAGGATAATCAGTGGCGTAGCCAGGATTTGTAGATATGGTGGTCCATTGTCTAAAATTTATTTAACCGCTATAAACTTAACATGTCGGTACACAAGTATATGAATTAGGAAATGCAATTAAGGGAAAAAGGACATACGAACTTCATAAAATAAACGAATATATCTTTCTTAACATAGAATTGAAATATTACATACCCATAGTAGTTGAAGAACAGTACGTCACTACTTCTTCTTCTTGTCAGGATATAAAGAGAACATCACATTAATTTTATATTAGAACATTAAATACATTCTATATTTATGGACAAAGCTATTTAAAAAATACATTTTATAAAGGAGTAGATCAGAAGAGTTTGCTTACATGGGTAACTTCCTGAAAGCCGCATTTGGAGTAAACGCAAGCTAAGACAACAAATACCTACCTCGGCAAATTTACGAGACCGTTTACACCGACTTCTGTTCATAGAAGAAAGAAGGTAATATAAATATTTAACTTTCTAAAATAATTTCTCTATTTCTCTCATCCTGAAAATAAGTTATGGGACACAGACATATCACTACCTCACTCTTCTCGCTCCTGTCTCGCACACGCATCTCTTTTTTATTTTCCCCACCACTCGTATCCTCCCACTAAAAGCTTTTTTTTAGTCATTACTATTTATTTTAGCTAAAAACCATCAACTGTCATTCAATATGAACATGCTAAGCTAGTCATCGATTTTATTGTACATCTAGATGCCAAGCTAACCAACGATTTTACTGTACATCTAGATTCCCAAGTTGTGTGTCATTAGCTTGACACATATAGAGCAAATTAACTGATTTAGCGGGAGGTAAAATGTAGCTGTGATTCAACAAGTTTTTGTATTATGATCAAATACATGAAGACCTCATTATCCGAGTGCAGGGTGGTCCGCGGCCCACAGGGACCACCCTGTAGCTCCGCCAGTGAGGATAATGATCTATGTCATAGAATATTACCAAGATCATGTCCAGCCATTCCGATCCTAATGCTACGTAAGATTATAATCAGTTGGTATCATACAAAATACTACTAGCTCAAACCAAATAATTTGTAGAATCACGATTTTCAAGGCATGATCCTACCATGACTCTACGATCACTATCCGACCATTATGAAAACGGCCCTACCTAGGGTCTGAGCTCAAATATACTAGCAGCGAAAATACGGCACTACACCACACTAGCTACTACGTGGATCAAAATAAAAGAGCCGACAATTCATAAGACGGGTTTTTCTGAAAAAAAAAATCAAGGACCCATGCGTATTCCCGAAGAAAGCGAAGGGGTTTCTGAATAAAATTAAGGACTCATGTGTAAATTTGAAAAAATCATGGGGTTTTATTAGCAAAAGGAGGGCCTCTATGAAAAATTGAGGGCCCATACATAATTTCAAAAAAGTGGATGTTTTTAGTGAAAAAGATATACTAGGGACCTATTTGCAAAAACTGAGGACCCGTACATAATTTTGCAAAATCCGAAGAGCCTTTCCGCATAAAATCCTACGTGGAGGGGGGTGAATCCCCTGGTTCTAACATAGGAGTATACCTAAAGTGTGCCATAAGACAGTATTCCTGTCTACAAGTTTGGTCTTTTTTATTTACTAGTTAAAGACTCGTGCGTTGTAATGAAGTTATAAAAATGATGAGACGGAACTTACTGCCTGGCCAACTTCACACATTAAACATTAGAGAGCAATTGACAGAGAGAGAAGGGTGACTAGAATGCGCGGGAGACGGGGAAAGTGGAGGGGGTAGGCGGTTGTATCCTGAAAGAGAGAGGAGAGAGATAAATGGTCCAGATCAAATCGGATGGCTGTAGAGAGAGGAGAATGCACCGACGACTACCATCTCCTCTTTATATAATAGTAGAGATTATTTCCAGTATAATGTTTTGACTATAATGCTCTATTATAATATATTAGCAAAAATAATCAAAATAATATATTATAAAAGTATTTTGTAAGACGAATCTAATAAAATTATTTCCTATATTTATGGTGACGAACACTGTAGAACTAGAAAGCGCCTTCCAAGAATCCAATCATGTATGTGTTCCGTGCCGCATCTTCCTCATGGAACGCAAAGCAAAGCTAGCGAAGACATCCCACGACGGCGGATAGAGGTGCAAATGGGTCGAATTCAGACGGATATTGTTGTTACCATATCCTAACCCATATTTTTTTCTCCGGATTCGGTACCAATCGGATTCGGTGCCGGATCGGTCGGGATTAACCCGTTTGTAAGGAATGCATGCAGTACAGCAAATGGAGTAGGAGGACGTACTGTCAAGAACTTAATGTTACTACTTAATAGCTGATGTGGAAGATTTTATTTTACCATCGCAAAAGAAAATGAAACGTCAAATAGTAGCATTAACCTGAAATCAAACTTGAAGACGTATCGGATTCGGACGGATATTGCTGTTACCATATCCTAACCCATATTTTTTCTTCGAATTCGGTACCAATCGGATTCGGTGCCGGATCGGTCAGGATTAACCCGACCCGTTTGCACCCCTAACAGCGGATGATAAAAAGAGCTGGAGGTTAAAGCAGCAATGAAGCCAGAATTTTTTCGAAGACCAGGCACACCATCCATGCCCATAAGCCTACGTGACGCAACATGTCCACGTCGACACCCATGACCCATGTCTCCACATATACGAAGTCCACATCTCGTCACCGGCGGGCTCAGACAGCCGCTCAGGCTGGTCAGCGGTGGTTCCACCTAGGGGTGGAAAAATAACTTGAAGCTCGTGGCTCGGCTCGAGCTCGTGAAATTTCGAGCCGAGCCTTCTTTATAGCTCGCAAAAAATTCGAGCCAAGCTCGAGCTGGCTCGCAAGCTATTTTGGCTCGTTTGGCGCACAGCCTATTCACATCTCCTGTCTGCCCCTACTTGCATTCGCATCTCTTGAATCCCTAGAATCTCCCTACTCGTGAGTCACGTCTCTCATGAATCCCCACTCGAGTCTCTCGTCTCCCGTTTGTGTCGGTGTTGTGTCCTGTGAATCCCGCCGCCCACCGTGCTCCTCCCGGTGTGTGCTGCCCCCCACACCCCCGCGCCGCCGCCGTGTGCTACCGCTGCCCCTACCCCCATGCCGTCTGCACTCTCCCCCAGCCCCGCCGCCGATCTGTCTTCCCCTGCCACCGGTGCTCTCCTCCGCCGCCGATCTGTCTTCCCCCTGCCACCGGTGCTCTCCCCCACCGCCGATCTGTCTTCCCCCTGCCACCGGTGCTCTCCCCCACCGCCGATCTGTCTTCCCCCTACCACCGGCGCTCTCCCTCGCGCCGATCTGTCTCCTCGCACTCACCCAGAGCTCTGTGACATTCTTCATCACCAGCTCACCGACCAAGTCGCCGTCGTCGTCAAAGGAGGAGGCCGCGGCGAAGGCGGTGGCCGTGGAGGAGGACATTGAGGATGACGAGGTGGTTGGGGTCGGGAGGGAGGCGGCGGGGAAGTCGATCTACATGGTGTCGGACGGGACGGGGTGGACAGTGGAGCACTCGGTGAACGCCACGCTCGGGCAGTTCGAGAACTGCCTCGTTGACCGCGGCTACGCCGTCAGCACCCACCTCTTCTCCAGGTAAAGATTCATCTTTCTCAACGCCCTTTTGTCACCATTAATTCTTCATTTTGGATTTTGATCTCCGCTCTCCAATGCGATATGTGTGGTCCTTACAAAATTTTTTTTGTTCTTTGCTATGTAGTGACGCTGGAATTTCCTATTGTGCTGTAGTGAGTAGAGCAGTTACTATGGCAAATGCTCAACTAGGGGGATGCGAGAATGTGAATTGTAGCAGTAAATTTGTGCGATATGATAAGCGTAAAGTGGAGAAAATCTTTAAGTCTTTAAGTTGTGCAGCATGTAGAGCAGTTACTAACATCACACTATTACGTATTTGAGAACGAAAGATATAAGATCCATTTTGATGCTAGTCACGGTTAGATGATAATGACTGTTGAAATATGCTCACAGTTAGAAACAAAGGTTGTATGGCTTGTTATGGCTTGCGAGCTGTTCAAGCCGGCTCGAGCCAGGAAACGAGCCGAGCCGAGCCACAGCTCTAGACGAGCTCGACCGATCTTGGCTCGAGCCGGCTCGGCTTATTTTCAGCCCTAGTTCCACCCCTAAGTTAAAGCAAGAAACAAAACACACTCGATACCGACGGTCGGGCCGTCGGTTCATGCAAGAGAGATAAGCTGATGATCAGTAGGTAAGTGGAAGGCTATGTGTCATGGCAGCGTCCAGATGGCTGATTCAACACTCGTCACCCATTGATATCCTTTCTAATATCAGGTCATATTTTTTAGGTTGAGACCGATGACTTATGGCCAATAGTTTTTGATCATATTTTTTTAAGATGGTAGTAAATGGCAGAAACACTTACACGAATAACATGTATAATTTTAAATTAGAAAAACTATTTGAAGAATCTATTTTAAAAAAATTATTCTATTTATTTTGATTTTTGAAAGACCATACCAAAAAAGAACATGCCATTAGCGGCGTCTTTTCATCCATCGCCACATGACCGTGCAGTCTCCAGTTTCTACGGTGAGCATGCAGTGCACACACACCGCAATATTCATAGAGCCGCCGACGTGGCCACCCTCGCCGCCAATGGGCCGTATGTTGGGCCTCATTCGTGGCCTGGCAGAACAGGAAAAAAACAAAAAGGACAAAGAAAGGATTCAAAATCCTCTGGTGGGCCCGTCGATCCTCGTCTCAGCCAATAGCGTCCCACCATCACCCACCCATGGATCGCCACCAGCACCGGAGTCACCCGCACCGTCCGATCCCATCTTGACGCTCCGAAATCACCCAAAGTGTGCTGCGCCAGGCTCCCGCTCCGCCCAAAAATTTTCGCGATCCCGCCTTCCCAGCCGCTACAAATACCCCGCCCCCGTGGCCGAAATCCTCACGCCGCAAACGCGAAACGCCTCCCGAATCCACCAGATCCTCCGATTCTTCCCGCGCCTCCGAGTTTTTGAGATCGACGATGGCCCGCACGAAGCAGACGGCGCGCAAGTCGACGGGCGGGAAGGCGCCGCGGAAGCAGCTGGCGACGAAGGCGGCGCGCAAGTCGGCGCCGGCGACGGGCGGGGTCAAGAAGCCGCACCGCTTCCGCCCCGGCACCGTCGCGCTGCGCGAGATCCGCAAGTACCAGAAGAGCACGGAGCTGCTGATCCGGAAGCTGCCGTTCCAGCGGCTGGTGCGGGAGATCGCGCAGGACTTCAAGACCGACCTCCGGTTCCAGTCCTCGGCCGTGGCCGCGCTGCAGGAGGCCGCCGAGGCGTACCTGGTGGGGCTCTTCGAGGACACCAACCTCTGCGCCATCCACGCCAAGAGGGTCACCATCATGCCCAAGGACATCCAGCTCGCGCGCCGCATCAGGGGCGAGAGGGCCTGATGAGATCGCGTGCTCTTCGCTGTTGCTGTTTCCGGTTTCTTGGTGTGTAGGACGTGGCCGAACCTAGATTAGTGGATCGTTGCTTCATGTTACCTTGTAATCGTTTGCTTGTTGGCTTTATTTCAATGGAAATATGATCAGTTCTTAGTGGATTGCTCTGTTCTTCCAACATTTGCTACCTTCTGGATGCCCTCTTTGATCTGAGAATTTGTCTCTGGATTGATCTGTTTTAAACATGCAATTGGATGAAATCGACCGGTACACGTTAAATAATGTTACTGCATTGTTCTTTTTAATCCTAGAATTTGTGCCATTAAATATTATAAAATTTGATCACCAATATGTTATTTAGATTAGTTATCAAAATTTGTTGTTTCGTAAAACTTGCCCATTTTTGAATTCCTTAAGGTTCAGAAACGGTGATTTTCAAGAAGACCAGAACACGCCGTTGCCGTGCCGTGGATGTCGAGCAGTTGATCGCTGAAGTTAGAAGATCTTAATTACATCGCCATTGGGACAAGCTTTCACTCTACTAATTTTGCGGCTGTGCTTAATTTCATCATGCGTATATATTTTGCTATGTGTCATCCATTCCCAATGGTAAAGGCGTAAGAGCAACTCCAAGAGGAGAGCTAAATCGTTTTCTAAAGGTAAATTTGGCTATTATTGGAGAAAAAACGTCTCCAATAGACTCTGTAAATGACTCTCCAAATTTAGTAGCTCTCCATCCCTCCTCCTTCGCTCTCTATTTTTGGATAGCCTACCTCACTCGCCATCCAGCCTCTTGGCGCGGTGGGCGTTTCCTTCCTGCACGCTGCGCCCCATTCCCGCGTATACGCGACCCACCGCGCGCCCTCTAGTTTAGATAGCCTGTTGGAGTAGTCTAGTTTTTTTTGGGTGAGATCCATTTTAGAGAATAGCTAAATCACTAAATTTAGATACTTCTTTTGGCTAATCTCTTGGAGTTGCTCTAAAGCAATGACCATTGAGCGCCCATCCTACGCTTGCAGTCTCTACAACTGCAAGCTCTGCCTCTCCGCTAGCTTTCACATTTGTTGTTAATGTCTCTCCCCATTGTTTTCTGGCTACTCTTTTCCCTATCATCCCTTCATGGTTCTCATGCCACGGCCAAGCGCTTGTCGGCCATGAAAGACTAGTCTCCCGCAACGGCGAGGTCATGCTTGTCTTCTTCCAAACAGACAGTAAGTCCTCTCAGAACACCCTCAACTGGTACCTAAAGCTAGGGGTGAAAACGGGTCGGGTTAATTCCGACCGATCCGGCACCGAATCCGATTGGTACCGAATCCGGAGAAAAAAATATGGGTTAGGATATGGTAACAACAATATCCGTCCGAATCCGAATATCCGTCCGAATCCGATACATCTTCAAGTTTGATTTCAGGTTAGTGCTACTATTTGACGTTTCATTTTCTTTTGCAATGGTAAAATAAAATCTTCCACATCAGCTATTAAATAGTAACATCAAGTCAGTGCGTCCTATTCCATTTACTGCACTGTATGCATTCCTTACAAACAAGTAGGGGTGCAAACGAATTGGGTTAATCCCGACCGATCCGACACCGAATCCGATTAGTACCGAATCCGGAGAAAAAAATATGGGTTAGGATATGGTAACAGAATATCCGTCCGAATCCGACCCGTTTTCACCCCTACCTAAAGCATATGGTTCAATAAGGATCCCAAGCTAACTCCTGTCTGGGTAGCAAACGGGGATAGCCCAATCAGTCAGTCACTGATCCCACCTTGGGGGGGCTCACAATCTCATCTGATGGCAATCTCGTCAGGTCCCGCTCGGTTGGGCTGAAAAGCTGTGGTTTATCGCCGAAATTGCACTATAGCGGCTGAAATTTCACTGTAGCTGAAGATGACTTATTTGGCGTAATTAAAATTTAAAAATTCTAAAAATAGAAGAAATATGCTAGCTCATCATAGACAACGCAAACGAATACGGGAAAAAAAAGAACCGGCAAAAAAGCTCAAAAAAGCCAAAAGTTCAGAAAAAACGAAATTTATGAATAGTGAAAAATAAGCCAGAAGCTGAAACCGAAACGAGCGGGGACTAGGTCACCAAGTGCATTGTATGGTCCAGCCAAGCCAACATCACAACCAATAACACCATGGCTGTGCTCTTGAACAGTGGGAACCTTGTCCTACAGAACTCAAACTCATCTAATTATCTGTGGCAGAGCTTTGAGTACCCGACAAATACTTTTCTACCTGGTACAAAGATTGGTAAGAACTAGCTCACTAATATGAACTGGCATCTTGTTTCCAATAAGAATTTGGTCGACCCAGCTCCTGGCACATACCATCACGAGTTAGACCCGAACGGATTAAGTCAACTCGTCCTTACACAAACACAATCAAACTCATCCACACCATATTGGTATAGCGGGGAGTGGAATGGTCAGTACTTCAGCTTGATACCAGAGATGTTAACACAATCTAGGAGCAATTACACATTTATCGACAATGAACAAAAAGAGTACTTCACATTTACCTTGTTAGATGAAACTTTACTTGTGCATGATCTAGCTGGAGACCTCTCAGGATTGGGTATTATCCTACACCAACCCCACAGATCCATGTGATGTCTATGCCACCTGTGGTTCTCTCACAATTTGCAATGAAAATGCATTTTCTCTCTGCAACTGTATGAAGGGCTTCTCCATAAGATCACATGAGGATTGGAAGCTGGTAGTGGATGCATAAGAAATACTCCACAAAATTGTGATAACAACAAAGGCTCACCAAGCATGATAGACAAGTTCTATGCTATACCATGTGTTAGATTGCCCCCATAATGCTAACAATATAGAAGCTGCAGCAACTGCAAGTGAATGTGCACGATTTTGTTTGATTAACTGCTCTTGCACTGCATATTCTTATGGCAGCAGTGTCTGCTCTACCTGGCATGGTGAGTTTCTTAATGTTAAACAAAATCAGTGTAATGACACTGCAAATGCATATGAACAAAATCTTTATCTTCGCCTTGCAGCCAGTGAGGTGTAAAATTGGGAAAAGGATACAAAATGAATTATCTTTGGAGTTGTCATAGGTGCAATTGTTGCTGCTTTGTGTTTGGTAGCCCTTATCCTGCTACTAACTCACTGGAGGAACAAAAGGGATTGGTCTGGTAGTGCATTGAACAATGTTCAAAGTCGTAATGGAATTGTTGCATTTAGATACGTCGATCTGCAGCGTGCAACTAAAAATTTTTCAGAGAAGTAGGGGGCGGCAGTTTTGGCTCTGCATTTGAGGGGTAACTAAGTGACTTGACTACCATAGTAGTGAAAAGGCTTGACAGTGCTCGTCAAGGAGAGAAGCAATTCAGGGCTGAAGTGAGTTCAATTCACATCATCCAGCATGTAAATTTAGTTAAATTGATTGGATTTTGCTGTGAAGGAGGTAGGAGGTTACTTGTGTATGCACACATGCCAAATCGTTCCCTTAATGTCCATCACTTCCAAAGTAATGGTACAATTTTGGATTGGACTATTAGTATTAGGTATCAAATAGCTCTCAGAGTTGCTAGAGGATTATCCTACTTGCATGATAGTTGTCAAGACTGCATTATACACTGTGATATCAAACCAGAGAACATATTGCTCGATGTTTCTTTCACTACTAAAATTGTAGACTTTGGAATGGAGAAGTTTTTGGGAATGGATTTTAGCCATGTTGTGACTACACTGAGAGGAACTATAGGATATCTTGCTCCTGAATGGTTAAGTGGAACAACTATTACATCAAAGGTCGATGTTTACAGCTTCGGGATGGTTTTTGTTAGAAATCATATTGGGAAGCAGGAACTCAAGTAAAGAATCTTCTAGTGATGGTGATCATGAAGCCTATTTTCCTGTGCAAGTTGCACACAAACCTCTCAAAGGAGACATCGAACTTGCATGGTGAAGTGAACCTGGAGGAGGTTGAAAGAGTCTGCAAAGTTGCTTATTGGTGTATTCAGGACAATGAGTAAGGTGGTGTAGTTTCTCGAGGGTCTATCTGAACTTGAGATACCTCCAATGCTAAGATTACTTCATGCTATTGTAAGATACTCATATTCTAAGTGATTGTAATCACTGGTTATTTTTTTGAATCAGATTTGTCGTTAGCTTTCCAACGAGTACAAGAACGTCGAAAACGGACATCGTATGCAAAAATTATGCCCGTTTTACTAAAGATGTCTCAAAACTAAATCCTACTCGGACTCAGGCGGGAGATTATGAAATTTTGGAGAATTACAAGGTGGAAAACATATCACAGACGATTTTTAATACAAACCATCTATGATAACTTCATTATCATAGACAATTTTTTATTTAAACCGTCTGGGAAGTATCACATACGGTTTTTCATAGATGGTTTAAATAAAAACCATTTGTGATGTCTGCCATTATCATAGACGGTTCTTATCAATATTCGTCTGTAATAATTCACACACGATTTTCAATAAGAATCCACTGTGATGTCTTGTATATATTATCACAGACGGTTCGTATAAATAACCGTCTGTGAAAATACCACAGACGATTATTCATATAAACTGTCTGTGATACTTAGAGCACAGATGGTTCCTAGGAACCGTCTATAATGTAAGCGTCCAGTTTAGCCTCTTTTGTAGTAGTGTGAATCCTATGTGAACTTCCACATGGAATAAGAAGATACTTCAAACCAAGTGCTAGTTCATATTCAACTCGATCTTGGAAACTCAAAATCAAATTACAAAATCAATCCTCAAAACCCATCTCTCTTTGTTTGAACCTAAACCATAAAATTCGACAAATCTTTTAACCCATTCATCGCAACCCAAAGACCAATAGATCAATTTTACTCACCAGAACTTGAACCAAGAATGATACACCCAAACTCAAATAAAGTTCAACTAAACTAACATGTTAAAACAATTTCACAAAGGTTGCAAGCCGCTGGGCTGCATTCTACCGCCCCTTGCCCCTTTCTTCCTCCTCTCCCTTTCTCGGCCTGAAACACCTCGCTGTTGGTCAAGACCAAGACCAAGCAAACTTTAAGCAAGGTAAGTCCTTACGATTGATCATGTTGCTCTTAGGTTTTAAATACAATTATTTTTTAAAGTTATTACTTGCATGCTTATTGTTATTTATGAAATGCTATGACAAATGTAAATGCTTATTTCATGTGCTTGTTATTTACTATTCCCTTCCTTGATTGTTGATACTACGATAGTGTTCCAAATGGCTTAAAAACCATGGCTTTTGGCTTCTATTATAGGCTTGGCTGTAATAAAAATAAAAAATTGTAAACACCGCTATATCTTTTGAGACGATGCAAAGAAATAAGGGGAAAAGAAAAACAAAAAAGGCCCAAAGCCAAAATTAAGAAGTCGACGCGTTCTAAGTGACTTCTGGCTTCTAAAAGCCAGAAGCAAACCGTTTGGAGAGGGGCTACATCTACCTTGTCACCTTTGGCTAATTATTATCATAAGATGCAATGCTTAGCTTTTCCGATACATGGAGCAATTCATGTCTATATACCTAATTATCATAATAAGCCGCAATGCTTAGCTCTTTACCGTGCCTACATGGCACGGAATGTAACGACACCTTACTAGGCGCTTGGTTCCACCCATAGCCACAGGGAACGAGCATGGCCTAGGTTGTTCCGCGCTAGCATGCGTGCAGCTGCGGGTCAGTGGCACAGGGTAGCTGCTCCCATAGGGGCGCGCGCGGTCGGTCGCACTGCCCAACCGCACCTCCACGGATCTGACCCTCCAACACGATTGATCATGGTGACCATGTGATGCGCTACTCCACGTCTCTCGTGGTCCAGTTGTTAGAAATCACATCACTATTCAGCTCGCTCGCTCACTCATAAATGTGGTGTGGGCAGACATCACACACATCCCAACCAGCCTATAGCATCGATGATATCTCTACTACTTAAAAGAACCGATTGATGGTTGGTAGTTCTTTCTTTCCCCTCCCTCCCCTCCTAGAAAATGATTCCATTGTGGCCCACCCTCCTCGCGCATTAACACCTCCATGTTCTCTGTAACTCCCCTAAACCTCATCCCGCTTCCCACGTAGCCTCCTTCCAAATGCCGTGCGCCACCATTGCCTCCGGCTATCTCCAAGTCCTTCGTCACCTCCTCTTGTCGCCTTCCACCCCACTGCTTGCCACCGCCTCACCCTCCCCCATTCGGCCACCGCCTCCTCAGAATATGCTTTGGTGCAGTTGATAATAAGAATGGTATTCATATTTCTGCAAATATAAGAACACCAACCAATGGCTACGGTAGCGGTGGTGGCTACAACAGGTACGGTCCAGCACGGATGATTCCAGTGGCGGCTGCCTCTAATAGGCCGATGAAGGTAGCCTTTGTTCTATGCAATGACATGCGATTCTCGAAGAGGATCTAGAAGACAAGCAGGTGAACGAACCTGCATCAATTGATGTTTTTCATGTTAGTATCTCAGGAGTCAGAAAGGGTATGTTTATTTTTATTTCCAACAGAACTGCATAGCTTTTTAGAAGGTTGGCACCTTGGAGTCCCAGCAGCATTGAGAAGGGTGATGATGGTTGTAAATATAGACGTAACCCCACTTTCGTATCTCAACCTCAGGAACAAAGACTGTGGTTGGGATAACAAGGCAGTAAAACACAAAGGTCACAATGTGCGCGATAATCTTGCGCACGATAAATAAAACGCTTCACACTTGAAGTTCTTTTATGTTCTGGATGACATTTTGATGTCAACTGCTACTATTACTTAATACTATTGAATGTCCTTGCGGTGTATGTGCGAGTTTAAAGACTGTTAATTTTTGTCGTGCTTTGTTATAATCAAGTTAGCCAAAAAAGCATTTACTTACTAGTGGTTTGAGCCTTTTCGTGGGTGGCAAGAGGCTATTTTTTGGCCATTATGTCATCTTTGTTAGGTAAATTTATGCTTCCTGGCATCTTGTGAAAACATATCCTGGATCTTCCTTGAATTTCAAATTTTAGCAACTGATAATTGAAATAAAGAACAAAACTAGAGATATAAAATGACACCTTTTGTTTCGTTCTCATACTATCTTTTTGGGATGAAAAGAGGAGATTAAACTATTTTCCTTTAAAAGTTCCATTTGGTATTGTCTATAATCTCACCATCTATCCTTCACAATCTTATGTGTTCTCCTTATGTACATATTCATATGTCTTAGAGGATCTTCTACGAAGGATAGGATTACCTACGCATATATATACGCATGTGATTCATAGCATGATTTGTCTTACTTGTAACATGAATTTTTTATGCTATTTAAAATGTTAAGCTTTAACTATTTTTCCACGATGGATCTATTGAGAAAAGTTTGAGTCTCATGCACAATCAACTTATAGATGTAGGGAAAGTTTTATATAAAAAATAGATATAAGGAAACTCGTATTAGTTTGTTTGAAAGTTTATAATTTGCGTTATTAATTATTTAAGATCTATTATAACGTACGGACACTTATTAGTTGTCATAAGAAACCTGGAGAAATAACAAAGCTGATCCACGATCATCATCGGTCAAAACTACACGCTAGACGCGCGATCGTTTAGTATCTCTTCCAGGTTCCAGCGGTCCACACTCCAAGTGTTTCTTTTTGCTCTTTAAAACTTCGCACACGACTGATTTTTTTTCTTAACATCACTTCAATGGACGTCACTCGTTCACGAGTATTTTGACCAAGTAATGGTTTTAGCTCCAAGTCCAAAGTTCGGCAGTGGTACGAAAATCTTCAGTGTTTTGTTTTCTAAAATTCACTTTTTTTTTAATGTTTAAGCCTGTTTTGATTTTTTATTTTCTTTTTTCTCTTTATTTTTTTGTATTGTCCTAAAAGATTTAGTAATATTTTTCAAATCTTCTAAATCTTTTACTATATTTTATTTTGACTTAAAAAACTAACAACCATTACAATGCATTTGTAATCAAAATATACATAAAAAAGCCAAAAAAAAAAACCCTACCTCTAAGCCGTTTGGAGCAGGCCTAAAAAAGAAGGCAGTGAAAGGCCGAAAGCAATCAGCCATTGAACACAAATTTGGATCATCACGACGTGTGAACTTTGAATATCATATGCGGCGCTATCATAGCGCCCTTTCACGCAGGCAGCAACCGAACCCAGTCCAGAGTCATCGATACAAATCACTCATATTTTTGGATTCTTGAAGCCACCGTTCGGTTGATTCGCCGGCCGGCTAGTTGGTCACTATGCCCTACGAGTACGGCACATATCTCTGTCGTGATGTATTGCCACTCGGCTGTTTTGTGGTGGAGTATTTTACTGCCATGCTAGGTCGTCAAGGCCATTGGTCGGCTTTTCCCACCATGCTTACGTACTCTTCGTCCAGTGTACCTGACGCTAAAGCAGCACTTACCTCGTCCATCCTCTCTACTTCCCCAGTACCTGCGCTGGCTAGCTGTTCCAATTGTGCACCATGCATCTCCTCATCATCGTCTTCGGCCTCCTCTTATCGCTGCGCATTCCAACATGTTGCGCAGCGACGGACACCATCTCAGCTGGGCAGGCGCTCGCCGGCAATGATAGGCTCATCTCCGGCAATGGCAAGTTCGCGCTTGGCTTCTTCCAAACCGGTAGTAAGTCCTCCCACAATGCTTCGAACTGGTACCTAGGCATATGGTTCAACAGAGTCCCAAATTTAACTTCAGTATGGGTCGCCAATGGAGATACGCCTGTCACTGGCCCCACTTCGCCGGAGCTCACAATCTCCGGTGATGGCAACCTAGTCATCTTAGATAAGGCCACTAAGTTCATCGTCTGGTCCAGCCTAGCTAACATCACAACAAACGATACTAGAGCCATGCTATTGAACACCGGTAACTTCGTCCTACAGAACACCTCAAACTCTTCTGATATCTTGTGGCAAAGCTTTGACTACCCAACGGATACACATCTTGCCGGTGCAAAGCTTGGCCGGAACAAGGTCACCGGCCTGAACCGCCGTCTTGTTTCCAGAAAAAACTTGATAGATCCAGCTGCTGGCATGTATAGCTACGAGTTAATAGACACCAATGGTTCTGCCCAGTTCATCCTTGCAGCAGTGAACTCGTCCATACCATACTGGTCAAGTGGAGAATGGAACGGCCACTACTTCGGTTCTATACCGGAGATGTCAGGTCGGCGTTTGATTGATTTTACTTTTGTCAACAATGAAGAAGAGGAGTACTTCACATATACCTTACTAGATGAAACGACGATCATGCGTTTTGCGTTGGACATCTCTGGTCAATCCAAGATATTCATGTGGGTCGAGGGCGCACAAGATTGGGTAGCAACCTACACCAACCCCAAGCAATGTGATGTGTATGGAATTTGTGGAGCTTTCACAATCTGCGAAGAGAACAAGCTTCCTTTCTGCAACTGTATGAAGGGCTTCTCTATAAGATCGCCCGATGACTGGGAGCTAGGTGATCGAACAGGCGGCTGTGTGAGAAATACTCCATTAGATTGTGGTATCAACAATAGCACAAGTATGCAAGACAGGTTCTACCCTATGCCATGTATTGGATTACCCAATAATGGCCACATCATCGAAGATGCTACGGGTGCAGGTGGATGTGCACAAGTTTGTCAGGGAAACTGCTCTTGCACTGCATATTCCTATGGTAACAATGGATGTTTTATTTGGAATGATGAATTAATTAATGTGAAGCAGCAACAATGTGGTGATATTAGTAATTCGAATGGAGTAACTCTTTACCTTCGCCTTGCTGCCAAAGAGGTGCAAAGTAGGGAAAACCAAAGAAGACGAATAATCATTGGCGTTGCCATTGGTGCAAGTGTTGCTTTGTTTGGTTTGTTGTCACTCTTCTTGCTACTGACGATTTGGAGAAAAAAGAGGAGGTTGTCTGCTCACATAATCAAAAACCTTCAAGGTGGTGGTGGCATTATTGCGTTTAGATACATTGATTTACAACGTGCAACAAAAAACTTCTCAGAGAAGCTAGGGGCAGGTGGTTTTGGTTCTGTATTTAAGGGGTTTCTAAATGACTCCTGTGCCATAGCAGTCAAAAGGCTAGATGGTGCTCGTCAGGGAGAGAAGCAATTCAGAGCTGAAGTGGGATCAATTGGAATCATCCAGCATATCAATTTGGTTAAACTAATTGGTTTTTGTTGTGAGAATGATAGGAGGTTGCTTGTGTACGAACACATGCCAAATCGTTCTCTTGATGCCCATTTATTTCAAAGTAATGCTACAGTCTTGACATGGAGTATTAGGTATCAAATAGCTCTCGGAGTTGCTAGAGGACTGGCCTACTTGCATGATAGTTGCCGGGATTGCATTATACATTGTGATATTAAGCCAGAGAACATACTTCTTGATGAATCATTTGTCCCTAAAATTGCAGATTTTGGGATGGCAAAGTTTATTGGAAGGGATTTTAGCCGAGTTCTCACCACAATGAGGGGAACTATAGGATATCTTGCACCTGAATGGATTAGTGGAACTGTTATTACATCAAAAGTTGATGTCTATAGCTATGGCATGGTTTTGCTGGAAATCATATCAGGAAGGAGGAACTCATGTAAAGAATTTACTACTGGTGATGATTATGTTTATTTCCCTATAAAAGTCGCACATAAGCTACTGGAGGGGGATGTGAAAAGTTTGGTGGACCACAATTTACATGATGTCCATTTGGAGCAGGTGGAAAGAGCTTTTAAGGTTGCATGTTGGTGTATTCAAGATGATGAGTTTGATCGACCCACAATGGGTGAAGTTGTTCAATATCTTGAAGGTTTTCTTCAAGTTGACATACCCCCAATGCCAAGACTACTTCAAGCTATTGCAGGTTCACAGTCAAAATGTAAGCAAGATTTTTTTAATGCAAATGTCTTAATTTGAGCTCAACCTGTTGTAATCCAGTAATATAAGCAGAGTTATGTTAAACATATGAGGTTTAGTGATGAGTACATTTTTTGTAATGCTGATAAAATTCATTGCCAGCATGCCTAACTGCATTATTATTTATATATGTGCAAGTAGTTGATGGGCACCTGGACCGAGCCTCACAAGAGGCAGGGCAACTGCAAGATACTGGAGGCAGTGCATTGCACCAGGCTGCTCACTCTGGACATGAAGATAGGTTGCTGCAATCCTAGAGCAGAGCTTCCCTTCAGTGGTTGTCTAAGCCCTGAAATACCAGTGCCAATTTAGCATATGTTTTATTAAAACCGAATTTTCTGTAAGTTTATGGATTAATAAAAGGAGGTTGCATCTTTCCAAGTACTAATTATTTTCTAGTAGGTTTTGTGCCTCATGCTTACTTTGATGTTGTTTGTCATGATATGATGCAACTTCAAAAGCCATGCAGCATGGGCTATATGCAAAGTTCAAGAATTGGGATTCTTGTGCCCAATAAGCCACCAAAATTTGTGGCCATCGGCTACTAAAACTAGACGAAAAGCACAGATAGTACTAATATTGCAGTCTCAAGATGGCTGGGGAGTTTATTACTTCATTATACAACTTGCATAAACAGTTAGTTCTGTCTAGAAGCTTTTCAGCATAGTTCTATCTAGAAGCTTTTCAGCACATTAACGAGGATGTTAGTGTTAATCACGTCGCATGACATGCGTGTTTACACGGCAAGCTAATTGCAATAGGAAAGCTGATTGCAATAGGAAAAGCTATCGGCAAGCAAGACTAATTGAAATAAAATAGGAAAGCTATCAATAGGATGGTCTCTTGCCATGTATACTAATACTTGTCATGTAAATCATACCTACCATGTATACCCATTGTCCTATAAATAGAAGAGAAAACCATGAAAAGCTGCAAGTCATTGGCGCAACACCTATCCAAAGTTTGTGTTTTGCTTCTTGTTTCGGGTGATAGTGTGTGTACTATTGTGTGACAACAAGTGGTATCAGAGCCTCGTTGCGCTCGTACCTGTGAAGATCTTGCTAGATGGCTCGCAGTAGCCCTATTAGTCCAAGTCACCACCGCGTCTCTAGATCCGCAATGCCGATAGTGGCGGCAACGACGCTAGCGGCATCAATGGCTGCGACGTGGTTGTACCGCAGGTGGTGAGAGACTCAGGGGGCTCGGCGTAGTACCTAATGCTGACGCGAACCAATTACAAAGACTGGGCCCTCATGATGAAGGTCATGATGTAGGCCTAAGGCTTGTAGGATGTAGTCGAGAATGACAACTCTGACTTCCATGAAGATCGCACGGTGTCGTAGCTACACTGTGCGATTTTTTTTATACTCCATAGAGTTGCCTGGAACGCCCGTTGGTCCCCAGCACTTTATACTCAGTAGGGTACACTGGGGCCGCAGCCGCACCGTGCGATTTTTTTGTTCTCCGTAGAGTTGCCTAGGACACCCGTGGTTCCCGGCGCTTTATACTCTGCAGAGTACGCCAGGGCCGCAGCCGCACCGTGTGATTTTTTTTATACTCTGTAGAGTTGCCTAGGACACCCATGGTTCTGGCGCTTTATACTCTGCAAATCACATCGGGGCCGCAGCCGCACCGTGCGATTTTTTTATACTCCGTAGAGTTGCTCGAGACGCCCATTGGTCCCAGCTCTTTATACTCCGTAGAGTACGCCGGGGCCACAGCCACACCATGTGATTTTTTTATACTATGTGGAGTTGCCCGGAATGCCCGTGATTCCCGGTGCTGTATACTCCATAGAGTACACCAGGGCCACAGCCGCACCGTGTTTTTTATACTCTGTAGAGCCACAGCCACATCATGCGATTTTTTTACTTCGTAGAGTTGCCTGGGATGCCCGTTGGTCCAAGTCTTTATACTCCACAGAGTACGCCGGGGCTACAGCCGCACCATCCAATTTTTTATACTCCGTAGAGTTGCCCGGGACGCCCGTGGTTCCTAGTGTTTTATACTCCGCAGAGTACGCTAGGGCCGTAGCCGCACCATGCAATTTTTTATACTTCTTAGAGTTGCCCGGGACACCCATGGTTCCTAGCGCTTTATACTTTGCAGAGTACGTCAGGGCCGCAGCCGCACCGTGCAATTTTTTATAATCCGTAAAGTTGCCCGGGACGACCGTGGTTCTTGGTGCTTTATACTTTACAGAGTACGTCGGGGCCAAGGTGTTGGGCCACCCCGACAACAGGTGCATAACATCAAATAGCTACTATACAAAAAACCAAAACTTTCTGTTTGTCACAGAATCACTACATACTAGAGAAGTTGAGGTAGGCTTTGATGTTAGAATCGCTATCTCCACTAGGGCATGTCGAGGGGGCCTGAGGTTGGGAGGGGGAGTTGTCTTTCCCAACCTCTGCAAGCTCCTCCGTCAACACTGCTGAGGTAGTGAGTGTCGTCTTGTTTTAATTGCTGACATGAATTTGGAAACACAAATTACGAATAGTTGACACATCAAAATCCCTTTAAGTCCGCCTAATATACAGGGGCGGACCCAGGACAAAATTTGAGAGGGGGCACAACAATATACATAGTATGCTGAATTGTTCTCATTCATAATTTTAGCATGAGTGAGGGCCTTTTAGTTGGGTTGAGTGGGGGCACTAGCATTAAATCTTGGGCTATATACCTGAGTTCCTGCGAATTGAGTGGCGGCCTGGGCCCTCACTCTTAAGGAGAAGCTAAGAAGATCAAGTTAGATCAAGGCTAAGGACTTAGCATATTTAGGCTTATACGCTTTGAAAATCATACATAAGAGTAGTGTGTGAGTTAATACCCATGTGTGTGGGGTTATCAGATTTTTCCTATTATGCTAAGTGGATAGTATTCACTAAAGGTTAGATAGAGGTAGCTAGCCCATCTATTTAGCGGATTATGATGAAGACTTGTAGTTAACCATCCAACCATCCTTTCTTGAGATCAAGTGTTTATGAGTTCTAGGGTTAGAGTTTGAGAGAAGTTGAGTGTTGTGATGTGCTCTCTTATCCTCCATGTGGAGTAGCTGTAAAATATTCATCCTTAAGTAGCAATATATCAATCTTTATTCGTCGCCATGAATCTCTCTGGTGTTGACCGATTTGCCCTTAATTTGGTTGGTTTTTCCTCCTCTCTCTCCCCTTCTTGATCTCTCTGTGTCAATGATGTGTAAGAAATAGATATAATCTCTAGAAATCAATCTCTACCCATCTAGGCACTTACATGGCAAGTTCATGAAGAAACCTGATTTTTACTCTTTTTGGCCTCTCTGAGTAATTTCTTGACCCAGCTGTTTCTACCTCAATTTGTTTGGTGTTCTAGCTTCCTGTGATATATGGAAATACATCTAAAACTATCTTGGCCATCATTCATCTGCGAGTAAGTCATATTAACCGTTATTGGTTTTGATCCTTTTTAGTACAACCTTCCTTCAAACAAAAAAATATCAAAAATTTGGCAATAATTTTCTTGATCATTGATTGAAATAGGTTTATCACATTATATAGAAGGTACACACCAATTTTAGAGATTTGGTTTGTGAGTTAGCTCAATTTTAGGTTTTAACCTAATTTTGGTGTAACTGAACTTTAGGAACCAAAAGATCCTAATTTTCTCAAATTCTTTCAAGATTTTTGGTTGGCATAGGTTACTAAGGTCATGATCTAGTATTGGTTCAAGTTTTAAGTCTGTTGGATCTACAGATCAAAAGTTTCATGATTTATGTTTTTAAATTAGTGCTGGATTTACTGTTCACAAGCTGAAATTACTGTAGAACAGTGATTTTCAGAATTTTTGGTTCTGATCTTCATAACTGCTCATAGCTATTGAAGTGAAAAATTAGTGAATACTTGAGAAAAAATTTTAAAAAACCATTCAACCCCCTCTTGTCATATCGGTCCTACAGAAGCGATATCTACCAGACATTGAGGGCAGTCTGATTACACATGCGGCAAATACGAACAGTTTGTACTTTCCATTGTTCTCCTAACTTGTGGTCTCAATGGCAGGGGTGGACCTAGTATTCAGGTGAGCTGCCCCGCCAGCCAGACCCCCTCCCCCTTTCCCCATGGCCTAGGAGTTCTACTATCTGCCTATCTCGATGAAGAAGAAAGAAGAAGCAGCGCGCTACCGTGTGCACTAGGTTTGGAGAGATGGCTCGCTCCTTGGGCCGATACCGCATAAGGTGACCCACTAGACCAGCCCACTAAACCACCAAGGCATAGCAATTAGGGGAACTCCTATATGCCGCCAGGGCGTGGGTCTAGTGCTACCCATATGCTTGTTATTTTTTGTGTTTCAAAAAGAGAATGGGCCATGGGCTATAGGGTGGGATGCGCTTGGTTTCTTGCTACCTGTGCGACATATAGGAATCATGCAGAAATTAGACATTTACCATATGAACACCCCGTTTGACCCTAACTCATCTTGTCATTTTGGACTCTGGAGGCAAGGTTGAGGGGGAGCACGACATGGTAGCACAATGGCATCGGCGAGCTGGCAAAAAGCGAGAAAGATGTAGTGCAACCTCGAGCCGATGAAGAGGTTGTTGCAGGCACTGGGCCACGGGGCATGGCTACATAGGCATCACAACAAGGCATCAGCCGACATCAGCAAGGCAGGCAGGGAGCAAGGCAGTAAAACTGGGATCTGAATGGTTTTGTTTACATGCAGATATAGATAAAGCGTACATTCATTCTTATATGTTTACATGTAAATAATTTTGTTGGATTATATTTAATGCTATATGCTCTTATTAGTGTGATTGCAATATAAATTGTGCATATTTTGCTTTACTATTAGATAATTCTATTGGTACATATCATCCGACCTAAATTTTATTCCTATGTCCGTCACTCAATGGTGTTGTGCCTTCTCTCTGCTCTATGGAGAAGAATCTGCTGGGTCACAATATTGGACTGGTTCTAGTGCAAGACAGCAAGGGTTTCTTGATCCTGAGTAAATAGCAGGAGATAGCAAGGGTTTCAGAGGCTGATCGGATGATCTCTGAAAAGGCACCATACATGACAAATCATTCTGTTGATATTCATCTATTTCAGAACAGTGCTACTATCCTGAATTGGAGCACCAGGTATGGAATAGCTCTTGGAGTTGCCGAAGGCCTAGCCTACTTGCATATCAAAATGGTTCTAGTGCAAGATGGCAAGGGTTTCTTGTTCCTGAGTAAATAGTAGGAGATAGCAAGGGTTTTAGAGGCTGATCGACTGATCTCCGAGAAGGCACCATACATGACAAATCATTCTCTTGATATTCATCTGTTTCAGAACAGTGCTACAATCCTGAATTGGAGAACCAGGTATGGAATAGCTCTTGGAGTTGCTAGAGGCCTAGCCTACTTGCATGAGGGATGTCAAGACTGCATTATACATTGTGATATAAAGCTACAAAATATACTTCTCGATGCAATGTTCATTTCAAAAAGGGTATTGATAAACATCATCCGGATGTTTTATTTCTAACTATCATCCAGATTTGTGACCGTTGGATTAAAGATCCAAGGACCACAAATTCTCCCCACCCCCTCCAAAAAAAATTCACCCCCTCCAAAAAAAATTCTCCCCCCTCTAAAAAAAGAGACAGTTGGATCTCTAATCCAACGGTCCGAAATTTGGATGATTGTTAAGAAGAAAACATCCGGGTGATACCTATATACACCCAAAAAGGGTATTTCAAAAATTGTCGTCTTTGGGATGGCAAAGTTTTTAGGGAGGGATTTTAGCCGAGTTCGGACAACAATAAGAGGAACTACAGGATATCTCGCACCTGAATGGATCAACGGAGTGGCTATTGCACCAAAAGTTGATGTTCATGTGTTGGAATAGTCTCACATTTGTTGTGCAATGATAAAAGACCTAATTTAAAAGTGAAGAAGTCTCTCATGTCACAAGCTAGCTTTTGATAATAAGAAAATCCTTACAATCCAATAAGTGATATTAGAACTTAGTTCTAACATCTTTGGCCTAATAGACATATATTGAGAGGGTTACTGGAATAGTCCCATATTGGTTGATGCGGATACAGACATGCATGTTATTTGATTAGAAAGAATTATTGAGCCGTATTAAATATTGCCAGATAAAAACTCTAATTTTATTGGATCTTTAATTATTATACTTGGATATACAAAGCTACTACTATTTTATTTAATTATATACGGGTCCATACTCGATCTGTACAAGTCTAAAGTAAAGATACACTTGGAAGCTAGGGTTGTAAATGAGCCGAGCTCAAGCAAGCTTGGCCTTCCAGGCTCGAGCTCGGTAGAAGCTCGAGCCGAGCTCGTGTTAGGGTCCGAGCCTGGACCTGGGCTCGAGCTCGGCTTGGCCTAAGCTCGAGTAGGCTCAAGCTCGACTCGTTGAAGCTCGATAATAATTAAAATAATTTATTATGCACTATTTTTCAATAATAAGAAAATTTTGAGTTCAAAATCGGCTCTAGTAAACTTGATAACAATCAAAATAATTCAAACATACACTAATTTTCAACAATAAGAAAAGTTCGAGCTCGAGTAACCTCAGTAAGATACCGAGCTAATATGTATTATTTAAGTTTGAATCGAAGCTCGCGAACTATTCGAGCTTGGCTCGGTGAAGCTCACGAGCTCGAAATCAAGCTCGAGTTTGACTTGTTTAAAGTTCGAGCTGAGTTCGAATTGAGTCTAGAATGAGCCGAACTCGAGTAGCTCGTGAACTTCGAGCTTTTTTACAGCCTTATTGGAAGCTATACTGAAACAAACCAAAATTTGCAAAAATCAAAATTGAATTTGAATTCCCATTTCTCTTTTGCCCAACTCCTCCATAATCCTAATCCACACCAATCTCAAAGCAAACTCCTCACTAATCCACGTCATCACGCCTTAAACGGGAGGATTTCGCTCGATTACTGTTCATCACCCGAAACCCTGTCGCCGCCGCTGATATTTCGCCGCCGCTCCCGTTTTCTTCACTCCCAAGCCGACCCGAGCCCTCCCGCAGCTTCTAGCTCCTGCCAGCCTGCCCCAGCTGTCAGCCGCTGTACGCGTCGACTGCCCCGCCCTGACACCACCCTGGCACGGCCGCGATGCATGGCAACGCCGTTTGCCGCTTGCCGACCTCGCCTCTGCTCCTTCCCGCTCCTTCCTCTCACAGCCGCAGCCACCCCGTACAACAGCTCCCCCGACACCCTTGACTGCCTTGGGATGACGCCTAAGCCAGCTGGTCCACCGTAAACCTCGATCCATCGCCCCCGAGATATTTCTTCTCCCCTCTCCGGTGCCAACCGCCTTCCCCGGCTATTTAAGCGCCCCCGAGCCTCCCAAGTAGAGCACCTCACCACCCCGAAGCCCACCGAGCACACCCAAAGCCTCCACCGCCGCCCCATTGCCGGTAATCCCGAAAAGCCCCAATTTAGTGCCCTAGCGCAATGTCGGCCTTCCCCTCCTCCACTTTCCAATTCCATTCGCCAGTAGCACCCTTGAACTCCTAGAAACCTCCCCCGACTATTGCCTTAGCCTCCCAACCCCTCTTCTTCCCCGGCGTCGATCCCCTTCTCACCGCCACCCACCCCCGCCGTGGCCAACCCAATTCAAGCCTCCCGAGCTTCGGCCAACCCTCCCCTAACCCTACCCGAGCCCTAGTGAAGCTCAAGAACCAAGCCAATTGCCCCGGGAAGCCCCCAATCCCCCGCAATTTTAAAACGACCGCAAAAGAGGAGGAGCTCGCCGCCAGCGAACGCCGCCTCCGCCGGGCCCTCAACCACCAAAAATGGAATCCCCTCACTCCCAGGAACCCGCCCATACCTTCAAAATGCGTCGCAAAACTCCCTAGCTCCGCCGCCAACCACCGCCTTCCTCCCCTGTTCCCTGCGCGCGCGCGAGCTGAGGAAGAAGATGCACAGTGACCACCGACCGAGTCGCTTCCACTCGGTTGAGCCTAACCCAGTCGGCCAAATCCGTTCCGTCCGACCGAGCCCGACTGATGTGGTTGCGCCAAGTCACCTAGCCGCGTCGGGTCCGAGCCCGATGAATAGTGTCGACCGAGCCAGTTGAACAGTGATTGACCCGAAGCCCAAAATACATATTTATACTCCCCGAATTCGTTTCGAGCCCACCAACCCAAATCCAAGGCACATTTCCCCATATAGCCCTCCTATAAGCCTAAAATCCCAGTTTATTGGAGTTTTTCGGATTTTCTTTATTCTTTTATTTTATTTAATCCTCGCTCATTCCTTCGAGCATGGAATTAATATTATTTTATTTTTTTACGTTAGCTTCCGGAATCGAGTTTGCACAGGAGCCGGAAGGAGAAGCGCAAGTCCAAGCTCAGTCTACTGAAGAATACGAATTAATTGAAATCACTGATCCGCAAGGCAAGTCGCACATATTTTTGATCATGTTGAACCTACATGTCCGCTATTTATTTATTTACCAGTATCTTCATTATGTTATTTGTGAACTGTTATTTTATGTACATCAAATGCTTAGAATGACATGATATTAGCTATGTCCTACCACCCGAAAAGCCCAGTTTAACTTGATGGCCATATTCACCTTGACAAACCTAGTTACATAGAATGTAAGATTAATATTATCATGGTAGTTAGGAACACATCACATGTTTCTACTGTTAAGGTTTGGTATTGGTCTAGAGTTTTGGAAAGTTGGAAATAGGATAAATGAGGATCGCAGAGGTGGATCCGAAGACCTTATCCTAGGGTGGAGGCTGGTTGTGGATTGGTGGCAGTACAGGGTGTACTGAATTTGGGTTTGTGCGTGGTTGATGCCTCAGTTAAAATGTAAGGACTAGACCCTTATGCTGAGTAAGGGACATAGTAATCGCCCAACCACAAGCGTTGACTTGGTCAAGCTTGACTTCGTTAAACCTGGCTTAGTAACTGCTCAACTTCAATTGAACCTCTGCAACTGGAAAGGGGGAGACAGAGGGTGAGTTCGTATGGGAGGTGGTTAACCATACAACTGTAGGACTGCGATGAGTCGGACGAGATCCGTGGGGTCATCCGGGCTCGTCGAGATTAAACACCTACTGGGCGAAGTCTATACAAAGAATTGAGCAGTGAACGTCCTTGTTGTCTTAACTCTGTCGCGGGAGTTAAGGGATCTTGTGGGTAAAGCAGGGCAACTTTGCAAAGTCATGACAAATGGTATTCGAATACGTCGTGCTTCCGGTAAATGAAGCTGTGTTTAATGGGTGAATCCAGTAATGAGGCATAAGTAGACTTGATAATGATTTGGAAATGCTGAATATTGATAATCAAGTTTGAAAACCCCATTTACATTAATGAAGTACATTTTAAAGGTTTTCAAATGGTGCCAACCAAAACTGCATCCACATAAAATAATAGACTTGTTTCCCCTTTTACTTGATATACCATGCATGAAATTATTATTAAGCTCCGTGTGACTTGTTGAGTACAAGTGGTAGTACTCATGCTTGCTAAAAACATAAACAGAAACAATTAATTTTGAGAAAGCGAGAGAAGAGGAAGAGATGTTTCTGTACGAGGTTGATGAAGCGTGGAATTAGGGTCGTTCTCCGCTCAGGCGTGCCTGTGGCAGTTTTTGTTGTAATGTAACTAAGGGCAGTTGACCCTACTGTGATACTTGGCTTTCGCCTTTATATTGTAATAAAGTTCGCTTTTGCTCTTAAGCTTGTGCTGGCAATAATGTTATACGCTCGTTGGATGTACTCGCAGTTGAACAGTCCTGGGCAGCTGCGAGGGTTTTATAATACTCCTAGAAATGGAGGTGTTACATATACCAAATAAGCAAGCTATAAATTCCACATTTATTTGGTAGTGCATGCATGCAGCACCATGCATGTGCAGTTGGTGGAACCTTTCCATCTGCAAGCATATTATGTACATAAGCTTATGCACATAAGGGCTCGAAACACCTCTCTTGGAATGCACGTCATAATCAATGGTTCGTAATAGTACCACAATACTGACAAACGAGTACTTTGATGCATTGCCAAATGGCTGGGAGGAGTATGCATGGCGTTGGATCAACAAAGAAATTCTTCTGAATAAGTGCCAGAACAGAACTCTCTGCATGGAGAAGCTTTCATTAGTTCTGCCTTAAGATGCCGCCGTATGTACCTCGGCAATTGGTAGATGTGCATGCATGCTGCGCGCTGCATGGAGAAACCGAGTCCAAGCCCAAGCCACATGATGCCTGCTGCCAATCCGCAAGGGCCATGCATGAATCAAGGAAAGAATCAGCCCATCCATCCGATTTGCATGAAGCAAGCCATGGATGCCAGGCTCTCGACCGTGAGGACTAAGCCAAGCCAAGATTGACGTGTGCAACAAAACAAGAAAGAAAGGGATCAGGGATCAGGGAGAAGTCACGTGGAAAACCAATAACCAATCTATTACTTCCTTTTTCTCACGGAAGCCTGCGTATCTAATTCTTTTGGCCGAATTCAACTAGAGTCGGTTTGTGTCCTAGTAGCATAAAATTACGGAAGTTTGGGTCAAGTTAGACAACCGTGAATCAATCTATTATTTTCAGAAAGAACTATATGTTTATTCTTTCTAATACTTGACACACAGTTGTAACCTACAGGGGATTTGGGCGTTCCCCACCACGTTGTTTCTTGTGATTCCTCGTGTTTTATAGGAAGAGTGTCACATCTATTTTGCATGGTCAAGTAGACAAAGATCGAAGCGTGTGGTTGGGCGAATTCTTTTGTCGCATGTTGCTGCATTGAGATAGTTGTTGGCTCTATTTGTTCATCAGGTTGCACGGATCCAAAGTTATTTTTGATCCTACGTCGTGAAAATCGGGTACCTCATATCATTGGTTGTAGGAGGGCAATTGGCCTAATTTAAAAGTAAGGGGCTCTCTTACCTCACAAGCTAACTTTTAAGGATGAAAAAACCCTTACGATGCAACAGCAACATTATGGCTATGGGATGATGCTCTCACAAATCACATCAGGAAGGAGGAATTCTTACGAAGAATAACAGCTAGAGGTCATACTACTTATTTTCCTGTGCACGTCGCTTAGAAGCTTCTTGAGGGAGATGTTGCGAGCTTGGTGGATCACAAACTATGTGATGATTTCAATCTGAAAGAGGTTGAAATAGTTTGCAAGATTGCTTGTTGGTGCATTGACGAGTTCCAGCGACCGACAATGGGTGAAGTCGTCCAGATTCTAGGGGTTATCATTGGGAGCAAGCATCCCTCAAGCATGCAGGCTATGTTCTTTTAGTCTATGGCCAATAGTTTTTGTCTTCACAATGATCTCAGATAGTGGAGACATAGGTATGAACTGTACCAGTGGCGGATCCAGGAAAAAATTTTGGAGGGGCTGAAGTACCTTCAGCTCGACCTCAGCCCCTTCTACATTATACATCCATGACTAAAAATTTAGGGGGGGCTCCAGGGGGGCTCCACAGGTCCGGTAGCGGTAGGGGGGGCTCGAGCCCCACCCGCCCCACCGCTAGATCCGCCCCTGAACTGTACATATGATTTTAGACTTGAGAAACCATTTGAAAATTTCGCTTTAAAAAATAGTCTTATTTATCTCGACTTTTAAAAAGAAGCCAAAAAATAAAAAAGAACAAAACTGTAATATGTTTCTCGAAAAAATGGTTTGTGTGATTGTGGATCCTAAAAGAGTGAGAAAAAGAAGGGAGCTTCATTGTGCCCTCAAAGCCTAAAATAATCTTGTTCTGCTAAAAAAATACTTGCGTCAACCTTATGCCGTCCCTCATGCACACGAAACGTATCCAGTAACCTTTTTTGGCTAATCTACTAACCAACGCAATCTATTTTTTGTTATCAACAAACAACAACGGTGGCCTAGCTGGTGTACCCCTAATTCATGAGGGCAAGTTGCTATTTATCGCTACACGACCACAAAGTGTACTTGCAAGGTTGCGTTCACCAAATATTCTTGCGTTCGCGAAGCCCTGGGGCTCTAATTTCTACCGAGACCCTAGCAGCTTTGTGATACTTGTGGAACATCGTAGAACATGTTGAGAAACCATCGCTGACGACCAGATCGATCGATTCCTTTACTATGTAAAAACAGATCAATCATAAAAGACGTAAATAGTAGATTGAAATATAGAGATAGAGAGAACTCATGTTCTTTCGTTATTACCTTCTTTTCTTATGTGTGTATAAAATAGCCAATGGGGCTCCCTATTTATAGTCTAGTGATGAGATGCCCACCATGGACCAAGGCTTCAAGCTCAGGCCCAGGTTTCCCAATACTCCCCTTGGGCACTCATCTGACACGTTCATGCCTCATCAAAACTCCATAAAAACCCGGTAAAAAAATTTGGAGAAAGAGTACATAATACATGTTATGTTGTATTGCACGAATTGCCTCATTAAAAGCCTTGGCCGAGAAACTTTAGGAAAACTCGTCAAGGAAAAAGAGTACAATCCATCCAATTTCATTTAATCGATAGGATTTATTCTTTGGGTACTCGATCTTCATGATCAAGTTTTAATAACGAACTTGAGAAAAATCTCCCCCTGAATTTTGCACTTCTCTAAGTCTCATCATTCCAATTCCTTGTATGCATATTTCAAAACTAGATGCTATGAGTGACTTAGTGAATAAATATGCAAGATTTTCTCATTACTTGGTATGCAGTACCTTAATTTTGTCCATCTTTTGCAATTCATGAGTATAGAAGAACTTAGGATTAATATGCTTTATGAGATGACTCTTCACGTAGCCCGTCTGCGCTTGTGCAACACAAACTGCATTATCTTCATAGATAATTGTGGAAGCTTACATGATATTCATCCCAAATGTACTGGATGTGGTGAATCATTCGTTGGAGCCAAACACATTCTTGTGCAGCTTCGTACAGTACTATAATTTCTGAGCGGTTTGTTGAAGTCGTTATAAGACTTTGCTTAGACGATTTCCATGAAACTGCAGTTCCACCACACAGGAATACATGGCCTGTTTATGACCTTGCGGTATGCAGGTCTAACAGGTACCCAGCATCTGCATAGCTAGTCATATTCAAATCTTGATTCTTTCTGTAGAATAACCCAAGGTCCTTACTTCCTTGGAGATATTGGAAGATGTCCTTTATTCCCTACCAATGTCTTTTGGTAGGTTGTACACTATACTTTGCTAATAGGCTTACCGCAAATAGTGCAGTTCGCTAAATAAATAAGTGCTCCTACTGCACTTCAGTATGAGAATACCAGTCCCAGGATTTCCTCCTCCTCTTCCCTAGGTCGGTATGGATCTTTTTCTGCTATAAAGATCTCCCAATTATCGGTACTTTCGATGGGTATGCCTTCTCAAAGTCGAACCTTTCTAACACCTTCTGGGTGTAGGTTGACTGATGTACTAATATTCCTTCAGGGACATGCTCGAGCTGCGGGCCTAAGCAGTATTTGGTTTTACCCAAAATCTTTCATTTTAAATTCTGATTCTAGGTAAGAACTTGCTTCTTTTATGTCTTCCATGGTCCCGATGATATTCAGATCATCTACATATACTGATATTATACAAAATCCATTTTGGAATCGTCGTATAAATACATAGGGATAATCTTTATTGTTCGTGTAGCTTTTCTTGCATAGAAAGTCGCTTAAGCGATTATACCAAATCCTACCTGATTGCTTAAGTCCGTACAGTGATTTTTTGAGTTTCACACTGTATAGATTTCTGTTTACTTTGTCTTGGTTCGGGACGGGGATACCTTCAGGTACCTTCATATAAATTTCCAAATCCAAGTTTCCATAAAGATATGCAGTTACCACATCCATTAATTTTATTTTTAAGTTCAGATTTACTGCCATTGAGATTAAGTATCTAAAGGTGACTCCACTCATGACTGGGGAGTATGTTTCTTCATGATCAACTCCTAGACGTTGAGTAAAACCTTGTGCAACAAACCTTACTTTATATCTTACAACTTCATTTCTTTCATTTCTCTTTTGAACAAATACCCACTTGTGCTCTACAGGGTGCACATGGGGAGGTGTGCGGCTTACAGGCCCAAACATCTCTCTTTTGTTCAGAGATAATAATTCAGTTTCTATTGCCTTCTTTCAATCTTCCCAATCTGATCTTTTCTTACATTTAGCAAGCGATGTAGGCTCTGGATCAAGATCGATGATTGTGGCAATTTTCTTTGCAAAGTAGATATCGACATTGGCTGTTGTCCTAATCATGAATTCTCCCGTGTGCACATAGTTTATAGATATTTCGTCATGAGTTGATTCTTCTTGTGCTTCTACTTGCTCACCGCTCCTTCCAGTTGCAGCGACAAGTCCCTTTAGATTTTTAGCTCCGATGTATGCGCACACATCCATGCCGATTTCTCCCTCCATGGGAATGTTCAGATCCGGCATGCCCTTTTCTGAAGGTGTCATGCTGGTGCCAGGTCTCAACTGGCTCCCCTTCTGGTTCTAGACTACTTCAGTGATCAGCTGTGTCAAGTCCTTCTTATCCTTTTTCATCAATCATCAATGATCTTCTGGACTTCTCTATTTGTTTCACTAGTGCGCGGGCCGCGCGGGGCCGTGTGCGGCGCGGGAGCCGAGGCAACGATACGAGCGGCTGTGCGGGCCGTGTGCGGCACGGGAGCCGAGGCGGGCGATGCGGGCGGTCGTGTGGGGCCATGAGCGGCGCGGGGACCGAGACGACGGTCCAGTGCGGGCAGCCTCGGGTGGCGGCCGAGCGCAGCTTCGGGCGGTGCTCACGCTCGGCGGCAGCTTGTGCGGGGGCAGCTGCGCTGGGGAGGCCGGCGGTCGGCAGTGGCTTCGGGCAGCTCTCACACTCGGTGGTGCGCGTGACGGCTATACGGGGCAGCAGCGCGTGCAAGTTTTTTTTCTTTTTTCTAATCTGCAATGCAAACATCATCTACTCTTTCATGTAATCTACTGATCGACATTGTGCCATCGCAAAAAATAATTTAGAAAGCAAAATCTGCATAATTAAAGCAATCTAGATGTGGACGATTCAATCTACTAATGCTTCGATAATTACCTTTCGATACACCGGAGCGATTCGTGCTGATAACGTGTTGAGGAACCGTCGCTGGCGACTAGTCTGATCGATTCCTCTGCTATCTAAAGACAGATTAAACACAGAAGACACAAATAGTAAATTGAAACACAGAGATAGGGAGAGCTCCTATTCTTTCTTTATTGCTTACTTTTCTCATGTGTGTACAAAATAGCCAATGGGGCTCTCTATTTATAGCCTAGTGGTGAGGTTGTAACATCCTGAAATTTGAAGCGTTCAAAAATGTGGAGGTTTTAAAATTTTTCTTGCATTTGCTAGCACTTAAGTTTCTTTTGAGTATCTATTGAAATGTTTTTGGGTTTTGTGCTATACAAATTAATAATCAAGAGTACTCCCAAATGCAAATAATAATGTTGTAAATTATAAAAATAGAAAATGCCATTACAGATTATGAATTCAAAGTACCAACATCTTGAATTCAAATTCAGGTCAACAAAATCTAGGGTTGAATTTTCAAAACTTATGTATATACAAAGCTTAAGTAAAAATTCACGATTTCACAGCTCATGCCAAAAATTTAAGCCAGCAAGCCCTAATGCAAATTACAAGCTTAACCTTGAAATTTTACATTTATCCTTAGCATTTTGCTCTCTACTTCATTTTCCTACAAGTGGACCCCACCACCTCTCTCTTTTTCTCTCCCTCTCTCTCTCTCTTTTCCCTGCCGCCGGCTCCCTGCCTGCTCTTTCTTTTCTTCTTCCTTTTTCTCTCCCCGAGCGCCTGCTGCTCCTTTCTTTCTTTTTCTCCTTCCTCCCCCTTCCTCTGCGGACGAGCTTCCTCCACGTCGTCTCCTTTCCCCTGCGTCTCTCTCGTCTGCTCACTGCTCTGCTGCGTCTGCTCCCGAGCCGTTCCATCCCCGTCTCAGCAGCCTGCGCTCGCGTCCCCTCCGCGCGTCGAGCCCCGCCCCACGCCTGCACACCGAGCCCCCTCCCCCTCGCTCATCCCTTTCCAGGCCGCCGCCCCGCTCGCCTCGCAGCCCAGCCCGCTCCCTCGCCTGCTCTCGGACCGAAGGTCACCCACGCTCGGACCGCCGGATATCGTTGCCTCCCGATCGATGGACTTGCTGCGCCGCGAGCTCTGCCGCCGCTCTCTTTTTCTTCCCGCACTGCCACCCCATCCCCTCATGCGCAAGGCTCGAGCTCTCACTGCCACCCTACGTGCGGCGCCAGCTCCTCTCTGCTGTTCCTCGAGCCGCACAGGCCATCATGGCAATTCTCTGAGCTCTGCTCTGCACCACCGTCTGCCTCCGCAGCTGTCCGACGCGACCGCACGGGCGGACTCCCATAGCCAACCTCGCCCGTCTGCCTATAAGCACCACCGAGGCTCCCACGGACTCCCCACACCCCACACTCTCTCCCACAGCGAGAAATCGAACCCCGAGCACTCCAATCGCCGGCGAGTCCCCTTCCTTCCCCAACTCCGGCCACCCGACCCGCCGCCTATTGAAGCAGAGCCAAGCCAATTCCTCTTACCCACACCGACCTCAGGACATCGCGAACCTACTCCCGGCCTCCTCAGCGCCTCCCGAAGATCGTACGCTGCCGGCACCGTGCGCCACCGCCGCCCGACACCGCCTCACGCCGCCGGCTCACCTCGGCTTCTCTTCGGTAATTCCGAGCCATTCCCTGAGATCGCCTCACCTCCCTCTCGCTTGCATCCGAGGCAATTGAACTCCCGCATACCCTAGGCCGCCGGTGACCACCATCTTCCCCAATTCTGGAGAACCACCTCCCCGGTGATTCATCGAGCTTCAACGCAATTCCCGGCGCCTGGAGCTTCCCCAGCACCCTCCGGGGTTATCCCTGATGGCGCCCTGTGCCCTCCTCCCCCTCAACGAGCTGGCCGCGAGAGCCCCTCTGCGCCGCCGCCCGTGCTCGCCGCCGGCCCGCCGTAGAGCCTCTTGGCCGGAGCTGACACCTCCAGGGGGTTCCCTTCCTCGCCGGGCATCCGTTTTGGCCGTCGCCACCAACTACCCAGCCACCCCTCGCCGGCACCGCCGCAGCCCGTTGCTCCGGCATGTGTCCTCTATTTTGCCCAGCTCCTTCCTCACCTTTTCTGATATGTCTCCCTCTCCCTCTCAAGAAACACCCACAGCCCAAGCGGTTGAAGCTCATTCGCTAGCACACAGCACCCGAGATCCTAGGTTCGAATCCGCCTGGCTGCAGCTTTAGAATAAATAGGGTTTTTAGTTTTTGATTGTTGTTTAAACCGGTTGCAGCTAGGAAAATAGCAATAAAAGTCTATGAAAAATCAGAAACTAACCCCTAGTAATGCAGAAATTTATTTAGTATATATATGTAATGCTTCTTAAACATTTAATCATGGATTGACCCTCATATGTTAGCACATAGTATGCCCTGATTATTTAATTTAAATCTTTAATAACTAAAGGCCTCATAGGAATGTTGTGGAAACTTATACTTTCATGAAAGGATGGTTTAATAAGTGATGTAAAGTTGGAGCCTAAAAACCATTGTCTTTATGCCCTAATAACTAGGAGAAGTTCCTTGACTACTAAATGGTTGAACACTAAACTACTAGTCTTAGATCATGATACTCAAGGCTAATTAAAGGATGATTTAACGAAGACTTCCAAAACAATATAATATGAATCATAAGACCTTGCGTATCAGAAAGGATCGTAGAATTAACCACTAAATGGTTTATAACTGTAATTGATATCTAAATCTTAGAAATTATGAGAATCCCTCTTTGAATATTGACTAGTGACGTAAGTATTAAACCGCTAGCATTTAGACTGTAAAACCCAAATTAAGTTAGGCATGGTATTGCATATAATTGATTAAGACATTGAATATAAGTAGTAAGCCATAGCAAAGGCAAAGTCAAGCGGCTTCATAAAATTAATGAAACAATGTGCCAAAACAATTTAAAAAGAAACCCTATTTAAGTTAGAAAGATGTGTGTGTATATATATATATATATGTATATATATATATATATATCTTTATATATGTGTGTGGCAATTATAATAAGTAACTCCTAGGTCATCAAGTGTTAAAAATTAATCTACCTAATGTAGTGATGTGAATAGTAGTCATCGCTAGCGCGTCATCGACAAATAAATCTCAACCGTAGATTTAGCTGAATATTAATAGTAAAGTATACCCTGGTATAGCATGCTCAATCCTAGATAAATGAATAAGGCTAAGTCTAATACTAGTAACAAAGGATAGATGAAATGATAATGGTGCCCCAATTAAACCTCAATGTTAGATTTAGTAAATAATAATGTCCAGCATGATTGAGTATAGCAAGTTACAACCCGTATAAATAGATCCTAATTCGAAATAAGATATGTCTAGTGCCAACCTAGTGCACATAAAATATCACCCCCTAAAATACTATACACCTAGACTCTAAAATTAATTGGGTAAGCCAAAATGCCCTGAGAATCAACGCTTGACAAAAACAAAGCTCAGCTAAACCCCGTACACTGAATAATAGGTCTAACCTAACTCCTGGAACTTCTTTGATAACTACCAAAATAATAAAAAGATATTGTTAATAAAAAGATCAAGTTTATGTATTCAACCATCGGCCTTGCCTCAAATCACACAAATCACCCGTTAACTCATAATAAAACTAAATTGAGTTTATTCGGATTTATTTGGATCTTTTGAGTTATTTGCTTTTATTTGGATTCAGTCGTTTATCGCGTAATTAGAAACTAGAGTCCTGGAGGTTCCCCGGATCAAGCGTGGTCAGAACAAAGCGAAGATAAAGAATAAAAGCTCAAGAGAAAGCATCGCGTGAGCTCAAGATCGCGATAAACCGAGCCAGACGAGTCAATACTTTGATCATGTTGAACCTACATTTTCTGCAAATTATTTTGGTTTAAATTAACAAATTGCATGCTGTTATGTTATATGCAAATACATGATAATTTAAGATTCTAGTTACATGCCTACTGTTTACCTTGAATAATAGTACACCTCCTTTGGAATATTTGAATGTGCGAACCTTGTCGCCCTAGCAAAATTATAATAGTAACCTTTCGAAAATAAGTCCGAAATTATATGCCATGCTTAGTATTGTTTAGATACTCATGGGTGCGAGAGCGCCAAGCATCACTTTTAATCCTGAGAAAAATTGGTTGGGCAGTCATGGTGGTAATGACTGGTGTATGTTGGATATGGTTATTTTATATTCCCAAAAACCTCAAATTGCTTATTTATCTGGGCGGATGGTTCGGGGGTATGGTGCAGGTGTGCACGAGAGTGTGGTTTGTGGTAGGACCGCCCAGATACCCTAAGGACCGAATCTTGTCATGACCTCCTGTGTAAAACAAGTACAATCACAAGTCTGTAAAGTACAACTTGGCCTAGTAAATTTACCGGACCCCGAAAGTCATCATCATCGGTGGAGGAGAAGTGGTGGTGCAAGTAGCGATTCTGGGTGACGGCTTGAATGGGACACTCTTTGTGAGTGAAGTTCTTCTACGGCGTGCTAACAGTACGGGGAGTCAGCTGCTAGGCGCATAGGAGGGGAACATCCCGCACAACGTATAGGACCCACCGCAAGTGGGAGTGGCCCATCGGGTGAGATGATGGACGGGGCGAGGTACTTTGAACGGTTACTGTGATGGTTTGCTCAACCGCACGGCTAAGGAATCGTGTAGGGCAATGAGTGAACTGTCTCTTGTGGGTAAAGTGTGCAAACTCTGCAGAGTTAAAACTATTCGAATAGCCGTGCCCACGGTCAAGGGCGGACATGGGAACTTAACTAGATATAGTTCTATTTAAAAATGTTTGGAAAATGGGAATGGAAAAGTGGAGGGCAGTGGAAAGCCCTCATTTGAGTTGTCCTGGGTGTCGTCCCAGTGGTAAGTTAAGCGGCTATAACGCTGAAAGATGTTATACGGTGTGATGCCGTATGTATGGAAAAATTATGGTGATATTAGGCATATGGTGTGATGCCATATGTATGGATAATCATGTTAATATTCTTTGAACATTATGTTTTGTTCCAAAGCTGCTAGGTCTCAGGGAATTTTATGTATTGTATTACAATTGGTGGCATTTCTATTCTTACAAGATAAAATATGGGAAGAATAAATGGAGTCGTAAGAAAAGAAGATGACTGTTTATGGGAAGTGCATAAAGAAGTTGGTGGAGTCATGTTGATCATTATAGGGATAATGGTAGTGTAGATTCTGGAAAAAAACAAATTGGTGGAGCCAAAATGAATATATAGGCTAGATAGAGGATTTAAATGATCTTTGGGGAATTAAGGAATATAAAGGTAATTGTTGGATCACAACACTGGTAATTAGTATAAATTCTTGGAAGATGTTGACGATAATGAGATTAATAGACTTTGATCAAATATTGCAGGAAGGAATCGGATATTTGGGAATTTGGAGGTACAAAATAACTATGAGAGATTAATCTTGATCAATGACATTCTTGGTGGATACATATATTAATTAATCATGGTCCTGATCAGTGATATTCTTGGTGAATATTTATTAGGGAATCCTAGATCTGATAAGTGATATGTTTGGTGGATGTATACTAGCGATTCGTAGACTTGATCAATGATATTCTTGGTGGAGGTACAATAGTGAAGTAGTTAGAGATGGATAATGGATAATAAGGCGATAATTGGAAGAGCAAATTATGGTTGTGGATCAATAACAAAAGATTGGATTGATAGGAATTTAGAATACAAAAGATATTGATGGATTAATTAAGTGATATTATATAAATTAGGATACTCGCTGTTTGGGGATTAGGCAGCATTTGATTGGTGGATGGAATAATTGATGATATTCGCTGATTGGAGTTTTAGACAGCAAACCATATAGAGAGTGAATGATCGGTGGATTAATTAAATGATGTTGTTCACTGTTTCAAGTATTAGATAGTAATCAATATAGAAAGAAAGAGATCGGTGGATTAGTTAAATGATGTCACTCGCTGTTTGGAGTTTTAGACAGCAGTCAATAACTAAAGGGGTATTTTGGTGGATTAAGTCAATTATGGCAAATGTTGTGTGGAGTTTAGGTAGCAACAATAATACTATAATTAAATCATGATAATGCTGCTAAAGGCGATTTTTGGCAAATAAAATAACCCGAGCCTCTCCTTTGTTAAGCCATGCATATTATTTATTTGTATTCTGTGTATTGGCTCGCGGAGCACAGGGTTGGAGTGCTCACGCTCGCTTTTGCGACAAAATTCAGGATCAGGAATCACATCACCTTGCCTCAGCAACACGACTGGACATGCTGACGAAGAAGATGAAGATGTCAAGGGCTAGGTCGCGAACCTCCAGTTGGCTGCCTGTGGGCATGTCCTGAAGGTCCCACCTGTGTGCTCGTTCTTCCGCTGCTGCAATTTATTGATTTCGGCCTAGTCGGCCCATGAGTAAGTCTATTACTATATTTACGCTTCCGCATGATATGTGTTTTGATATTCATTACTGTAACCGTGAGCACTATCTACTGATCCAGGGAATAGTGCAGTAAAATCACAGTGGATTCCGGATGTTAATATCTGGGTTCCTACAGAGGTGCCCACCATGGGCCAAGGCTTCAAACCTAGGTCTAAGTTTCCCAACAAAACAAACACAAGAGCATATTCATCTCAAAAAAGAGAGAAAGAAACAAGAGCATAGGGTCATAGGGACGATGAAACCTTACCACAGGGAGATTCCACCGTGTAATTCTATCTGTCCCCATCGGTGGCAGCGCGGCGGGTGGCGACGGCCCGTCGTTCGCTGTGCATGCAAAGCGGCTTTCGCTGGCGAGAGGAGAGTCCAGCAATCCACTGTTCCACTTCCATTCTTGGATTGGGGATCTAGGATTGTGGATTGGTCTTCCATCTTCTAGGCCAAGACAGGCCCAGCGTCTAGTTTCTTGGGCCTCGAATGGGATTATTTCTTATTGCCCAATATTGTCCGATCTAGATCTATACCATGGGCAGGCCCAACTATGCAGGATAGTTTTATCGACCATAACATATTACCTTAGGTGTGCAACTAAGTGATTATCACAAAACCTTTACAATGTATAATCATCAACCTAATCACACCTCGCTAAGTTTTCGCCGTAACATAGAATCCACTAAGTTGGGGCCCTCTTTGTGTCGTGTGTTACTAGTGGCCTCCGCCACACCCACATTCAATCTATAGCGAACCCAAGATTGGAATCCGCAAATTAGTTAGTCAAATTTGTCTCATACTAGACTTGTGGTAGTACGAAGTGGTTTTATAGCTGTAGCTTATAGACCAGCCCTTAATTGACATCGTAGTCTACACGCGTAAATAGCCAAAACAAACAAAATCTAAATAAAATCCAAAAACTCAAGAAGAGGATAGAAATGGGTAGATTGGGATTTTAAATGAATATAGAAAAAAAAAGAATGGAGTCAATCAGAGCTACAATAGGGAGAAAGGGCTCTCGAAAGATTTAAATATGGGAAAAAGATAAAAAGAAAACACTATTTTGGAAAAAAAAATTTGATTTTTTTTATGAAAATTGGATTTATGACATCGATAGAGAATAATGATTTTTGGCCAAATTGTTTTTAAAACAAAATGGCTAAGTTACTGACATGTGTGCCTGAGTCTCACGGACTAGGTCCACAAAATAGTGATTGTTCCACAGTGGACCAGGCACACGAGCTGACTAGGTGGACCACGCAAGTGCCGATGGGGATTGGGGTGCAGACCCATACGCGTGGCGCTAACGTGGCACCGACAAACGGCAGCGCAACTAGGGTCGGCAAGAGGTGCAAAAGAGAGGTGGCGTGATGATGAGTCAGTTTTACCTTGTACGGATATCGGGGACAAATGAAGGTGGCTGGTGGTGAGAAGAGAGCAGCAACGATGGCTCGGCTCCAGTGGAACGGCGCTTCGGTGATGGCTTGGCACGACAGAAGGATGAGGGAGGTCTACGGTGAGTCGGGCAAAGATCTAGGAGGCAACAGAGAGGCTCGGCATGGCTTCGTTTGACGACCATTGCTCGTCGAAGTGGGAGCAAAGCTCGGAGAGGGAGGAGCACAGCACAGGGGCTCTGGAGCGCTCGGGAGAGGAAATGAGAGGCGGAGTAGGGCGTGGTGGTGCTAAGAGGCACACGCGTAGCAATTGCTCACTGAAAATCACAGTGGTGGGAATGAAGGGGAAGAAAAGGAAAGGCACGATGCAGGATGGCCGGGATTGGGTCATGCGGCCTGAGGGGGAAGAAGGAAGAAAGAAAGGAAGGGGATCCAGCGGCGATGCGATCCTTCAGCTCGGGCATGGCAGTGATTGTGCGGCGGTGGCGTAGGGAAGAACAAGGAAACAAAGGAAACGAAGCTGACACGTGGGGCTCACGTGATAGAGAGAGGAAGGCACAGCATGGCCTCATGGGTAGGCCAAGCACAGCGCGCAGGTAGGCTGGCCATGGGATGGGCAGCGCGGAAAGGAGAAGGTAGGCCAAGGAAGGAAACTGCTGGGCCCAAGAGGAAAAAGAAATCGGCCTCAGGGAGTTTTGAAATTTCCAATTACTTTTGATTTTTGGAAAATATAAGAAAATCCAAATAAGCTTAGAAAATAGCAAATACAATCTAAAAAATCTAGAAAAATTCATATAAATTTCTAAGGCCATTTTTTACTTAGAAAAATTATTTCCAACTTAAAGTTGGTTTTTATTTTTATACGAAATTTTTTAATTTTAGGAAAGAGAAAATATTTAAAAAGGTAGGAAAATTAGGAAAAAATAATTTTGAAACTTAGGAAAACCAAAAAATAACATTTTTATTTATTATCATTTGAAATAAAAAAATTGGTTGTAACATATCACTTCAAAATGAAACCATGCGAGTTACTTATAAAAGCCTGGTGATCATGAAAAGTATATGGAGCAATAAGGATACGATTGATGGGTACACCTGAAAAAAGGGTAATGAATGGGAGATATGATAAAAATTCTGATCAGGAAAAAGAAACCATATCATCGATGGTTGGTACTTAGGTCTCATCTACAATATATTTGAAACAACAAAGACGGTTGCAAAATATAATAGACATAAAGACGGAGGTGTGAGCTATTGGAAGAACAAATATGTGGAGGAACCAAGCATGCAGTACCAGTGAGCAGTGGATTTCGGAGGTGGTACAAACCGATGGCATAGAAAGCTATAAAAATAGGAGGTTCAGCTAATCAAACTACAAAATAAAGGAGCTCTCAAGTGGAGGGTCTGGGTAGGCTAGTCTGAACACTGATACACACATTACGGTGATGTGTATGAGCCCCTATGATAGGGACACTCCTAAAGGTGGAAGGAAAACTAAAAATGCGCAGCCGACTTGGAAGGAGTTCTTGAAGGAGTACAGTGACTTTAACGGATAAGAGTTAAGGTAAATATTGTTGAGTATAGTGACTTATATGCTAATCTTTTAGGATTTAGAAATATGTGCTATAAAGAGTTTTAGATGAATCCTAATAAAAAAATTCATAGACGGATCATAATAGGATTAGGGGTTGTTCATATTGGATTTTGCATATGGCTTTTGGTTTTGACTTATGAATAGTAATAGCCTATAAAGAAACTTGTAGAGAGAGACTCGTATGCGATTTCGACCGATATAAAGAAGCCATTACAGTGTGTACTATAATTGATTAGTAGACCCCGCCTTTGAAAAAAACACTCCGTTTGAAAGTTAGCCACTGTAGAAAAGTGGCTTTATAGAAGCTAAAGCAAGCAGAATCTAGGATTTCTACTTTTTTGGAGTAAAATTCATCCTCTACTTTACTGTAGAAAAGCAGCTTATAAAAACCAAAGCAAACAGGGTTTAGGACTCCTACCTTCTTTTAGAGTAAGATTTCTAATCCATTTTAGAGAAGGGTATGGGAGACTATATAAAGCCATAAAGGATGGTTATAGAGAACCCAAACAACAAAGTAACAAAACACAGAAGCCACTCATCTAAAAATAGACGTGCACGAGAGAATTAGATATTAGGTTATTCTTTAGCACTAGATTTTTGTATAGAGCAAGCATTAGAGGGTTCTAAAAGATTCGAGAGGGTTATGAGAGAGCGACAATCCACTGTACTTTTTTTTGCTGTGTTTTAGGAATTTGCGGTCGGCTTCGCCAATCTTTCTCTCTCATCGTAGTTACTTCAACGTTATTATTTTGGTTCTCTCTACGATGTTCATGTTCTTTATTCTTGATAACGTGCATGCTTATACTGTATTTCACAAAATCTGATCTAATTCGGAAACTGTTGTACGTAAGAATGGATATTAAAGTTGAACACAATGTTCACTAATTTGTTTTTCTGATCATCACTTTCACTAATTTGTTTTCTGATCATCACTAGCGCCATGAGCTCCTATTAAGACAAATGCTGCCAATTCCAAGTGTGAAACTTGACTGCGTCCCAAGATTTTCGTATCGTAGCTTAAGTATGACTTTGGGGCTAAAACCATTGCTTGCCCGAAAAACTCGCGAATAAGCGACGCTTGTTGCAGTGATGTTACGAAAGCGACGCTCGTTGCAGTCTTGTGCAAAGTTTTGAAAAGAGTATTTTTAGAAGAATACTCGCCTGTCAATTGCTGGAAGAGATATAAAACAATATTTCTTGCGCAGTTGGTACAGATCCATTTCTCAGTCCAAACCCTCCAGCGTGGAGGTTTCACCGATGACGATCTCGGATAAGCTCTCATATATTTCTTGAGGTTTTGTTAAGGTGAAAAGTTAAAACAATATCATTTGTTGGTACAGACTGATTGGGATGTGTGTTCACAGTTCACACCACCACATTGACCTGCGAGCTGAACATGCTGTGATTTTCTAAGCAAATCAAGCCTCTTCTTGAGCATCGCACTGTGAGCATCAGTCCTACTCCTGTACTTGCCATCTCCAATCCTCCTCCATACTTCCCCTTAGTCATCAACTACCAGTTTCATCATGCCCCTCCTTCACATCCTTCTTGGACTCCTCTGCCTGCACAATCCTCCGTGCTCTGCTGCCACGGACACCGTCTCACCTGGCCATGCACTCGCCGGCAACGACAGGCTTGTCTCCAGCAACGGCAAGTTCGCGCTCGGCTTCTTCCAGCCAGGCAAGTCCTCCCACAATTCCCTGAACACATACCTTGGCATATGGTTCAACAAAGTCCCCAAGCTAACTCCGGTTTGGACCGCCAACGGGGATAGCCCGGTCGTAGACCCCACTTCGCCGGAGCTCACGATCTCCGGTGACGGAAACTTGGTCATCTTAGATCAGGCCACTAAGTCCAACATATGGTCTACCCGAGCCAACATCACAACCAACGACACCGTCGCTGTGCTCTTGAACAATGGGAACCTCGTCCTGCAGAGCTCCACAAACTCGTCCAACATTTTCTGGCAGAGCTTTGACTACCCAACGGATACCTTTCTCGCCGGTGCAAAGATTGGCTGGAACAAGGTCACCGGTCTGAACCGTCGTCTTGTTTCCAGAAAGAATCTGATTGACCAGGCTCCTGGTCTGTACTCCTTGGAGTTAGAACTCACTGGGGTTGGTCACTTGCTATGGAACTCAACCGTAGCGTATTGGTCCAGCGGGAAATGGAACGGCCAATACTTCAGCTCAGCGCCAGAGATGATAGGTGCCGTTGTGCCAAATTTTACATTTGTCAACAACGACCAAGAGATTTACCTCACATATAACTTGCGGGATGAGAAGGTGATCGCACTCACAGCACTAGATGTCTTTGGTCGAGGTTTGGTGGGTTTGTGGTTGGACGGCTTACAGGATTGGTTAATTAATTACAGGCAACCCATAGTTCAATGCGATGTCTATGCAATCTGTGGACCTTTCACAATCTGCGATGATAATGCAGATCCGTTCTGCGACTGCATGAAGGGTTTCTCTGTGAGATCACCCAAGGATTGGGAGCTAGGGGACCGAAGAGGTGGGTGCATGAGGAGTACTCCACTGAGTTGTGGTAGCAACAGAAACGAAGCAGATCTTGGTGATAGGTTCTTCTCCATGACGGACATTAGGTTGCCCCAAAACGCCCAAAACATAGAGGCTGCTAAAAGTGGAGAAGAATGCTCACAAGTTTGCCTGAGCAACTGCTCTTGCACGGCATATTCCTACGGCAAAGGCGGCTGCTCTGTCTGGTACGACAGTTTGCTTAATGTGAAGCAGCAGCAGGACAGTGACATCACTGGAACCAACAAAGAAATTCTTTACCTTCGCCTTGCCGCGAAAGAGGTGCAAAGTTTGAAAAGCAATAGAAATGGAATGATCATTGGTGTTGCCATTGGATCTAGCATTGCAGCTCTGGGCTTGATCGTTCTACTAATGATTTGGAGGAAGAAAAGGTGGTTGTCTACACTCAGACTGGATAATGTTCAGGGTGGCATTGGGATCATTGCATTTAGATATGCTGACTTGCAACGTGCAACCAAAGGTTTTTCTGAGAAGTTAGGGGGAGGCAGTTTTGGTTCTGTATTTAAAGGGCTCCTAGGTGACTCGACTGCCATAGCAGTGAAAAGGCTTGATGGTGCCCGTCAGGGAGAGAAGCAATTCAAAGCTGAGGTGAGTTCAATTGGAATTATCCAGCATATAAATTTAGTTAAACTGATTGGGTTTTGCTGCGAAGGTGATAGGAGGTTACTTGTGTATGAATACATGCCAAATGGTTCCCTTGATTCCCATCTGTTTCAGAGGAGTGGTATAGCTTTGAATTGGACTATAAGGTATCAAATAGCTCTGGGAGTTGCTAGAGGGCTAGCCTACTTGCATGACAGTTGTCGGGACTTCATTATACACTGTGATATCAAGCCACAGAACATACTTCTCGATGCGTCTTTTGTGCCTAAAGTTGCAGATTTTGGAATGGCAAAGGTTTTGGGGAGAGAATTTAGTCGAGTTGTGACTACAATGAGAGGAACTATTGGATATCTTGCCCCTGAATGGATTTCTGGAACAACTATTACATCAAAAGTGGATGTTTACAGCTATGGGATGGTTTTGTTCGAAATCATATCAGGAAGGAAGAATTCAGCTCAAGAATATGCTGGTGATAGTGATCATTTAGTCTATTTTCCTGTGCAAGTTGCTCGCGAGCTTCTCAATGGAAACGTTGGGAGTCTGATTGATGCAAACTTACACGGTGATGCAGACCACCAGGAGGTTGAAAGAGTTTGCAAAGTCGCATGTTGGTGTATTCAAGATAATGAGTTTGATCGACCCACCATGACTGAGGTGGTGCAGTTTCTCGAGGGTCTATCTAAACTCGAGACACCTCCAATGCCAAGATTACTTTATGCTATTGCAGGAGGCTCAAGTTCAAATGAATGATATTGCATCAACAGCTGTGAAGGAGGTACTGCGATGTGTTTTTCCTCTTCTGCGTATCCTAGAAAAAAATTGTTCCCACGAGTGGGAGTTGGTGCTGTGTTTTTACTAATTTAGATCGCTGTTAGTTCTTCATGCTCTACCTGTTACAATTCTCGTTTGTGGCTTGTATTGTAGTTGCCTCTTGTGGCTCCTCCTTTGTGCTAGTGCTGTAAGCTGGTCTCCCCGGCCAGCATGTTGTAAAACTTCTCTTGCTTTATTTAATAAATCAGGACCAACTTGGTCATTGAAAATTCTTGAGCAAAAATTTCGAATACTCCCCCTATTACGCCAGGGGGAAACGCCGCGCGGAGGGCAGCGCCACGTCGGCCCGCGAGCGCGTCCGGCCGGCGCGTGGCCAGGGAAATTTCGGTACGGTCAGGGGAGCGTTTTTGCGAAAAAGTCCCTGCGTTTTTCCGAAATTACGTAAAGGTCCTTTTTCTTCGCGAAAAGGTCCCTGCCAGTTTTTTAGCCCCTCCACTTTGCAGGATAGCCCCCCGCGGTTTTCGAAATTGCGCACGGGTCCTCGTTTGTTTACGTACAGGTTCTCGATTTTTTTCGAAAAAGCCCTTTAACTTTTTTGAAAATACGCATGTGCCCTCGATTTTTTTAAAAAAACTCCTCACCAATTATCGCCTCTTTTACTTTGGTACGTACGGTGGCTGGCGCGGCGTGGCGCCGCGCCTATTAGGCTAGTACTCATGAAAACTAGCAGGGTAGCCTGTCCATTAGCACGGCTACATTTGTTATGTATCGTTCACATATTAAATATTTGGTATTTGTTAATGTCGGTTGTTTGATGTTTTATCATTACATTAGCGTTGATATATTTGTGTGCCATTGGACATATTGAGAAAACTTAATTGACATTTTGTTAGATTTTTTTCAATCAGTACATGCAGTTCTTAGGGTATCTATCTATCTGTGGCAACCCGTATTTTTACCGATGGGTAATAACACTAGTCAACAGATTTTTATTCGTTTACCCGGTAAAACACTAGTCCAACGAATAATAAGACCATCAGAGTGTTGTAGCAAAACAATAATTAAAGGCATAACATAATATTACATACACATAGCCACACGAGGCTAAAATTGATACAAAGCCACAAGGGCTTGAACACTACAAAATTTAGTAAGGAAATGGTTCTAACTGATAATTATACAAAGACAAAGACTAAGATATAACTACATCCTACTGTACTCGGGTTCACCAAATACGACTCCCAACCACTGCCTATTCAACCCAACCTCCACATGGGGCGTCTACCTCGTACGTGTTGTACGCTAAGTCTACGGCATTCCATCCGGTGTGGTAGTTGTCATCCATGCAGACTTTGCTAAAGTCGAATGAATCTCCAGACTGATCTACTTCTAAACAATGGAAGGAAATAGCAAGGGTGAGTACATAGTACTCAGCAACATATTTAACAAAAATACACCACATGCTCATAATCTAACATTTTCATTCTCAATCTCATTATCATTTAGAAAATAAATGTTTTTAGGTTGTGAAAGAATTTCATATTATTAATTTAGAAATATACTGAACACTTGTATAAATGGATAAAGAGCTCCACTAGTTCCCACAGCCTTCAGTTCAGGAGACAGGCATGAATTCATAATTTATATAGCACTGTGTAGACTTATACAACTTTATCCATAGTCACCATGACTCTTATAGTGGATGGATCTTCGCATTTCCTTATATGCGATGCCCGAATCAGAACACAGAACTTTTACCGCTATCTTGGTATATTATACCTCCACCCGATTTACTTATAATTGTGGGCCCGATGCGGTTTACTACCCTTACCCAACACCCTTGTAATTATAAGACAGGCGTTGGTCGGACTGAAAATCACCTTCACTTGACACTCCACCGTGCTAATATATGTGACTTGAATTTTTCCCTCTCTGATCTTACCCAACTCACAATCATATGCTCTTTACGATTCTATTATTTGAGTTGATTTTGTGTGTGGATGCTATAATGACTTTCTACAATGGGGCTCAAGGCCTTCCAAAGCGCTGGAGAGCACGGGGTGGCTATCGGGTGTGCGTGGCTTGCCGGTGGTGGCACACTGTCACCATAGCAACCTCACCTTCGGCATACTCCTTCCCTCTCTAACCTTCTCCTCCTCTATGTGATGGCTGTGCGATTGCTATGGTTGGATGATTGTTTGGGTATGTGGTGCGCATGTTGTGGACCCAAGATAGTGACGGAAAATATTAGGGATGGATTGTGGGCTACCTTGACGGTTTATTGTCAGCTTGATTCGAGAAAGAATCGAAGGTTGACATTGTCGGTCGCTTTCTTGGCTTGGCCGAGTTGGGGGCTGGTTTGAGGTGGCTGGTCGTCGTCTCCTCCTAAGGCTTGTGGCCTCCTAGTGGAGTTGCTCCTCCTCCTAGTGCTTGCTTGTGCTTCCTGGACTCACTGCCTTGTTGCCTTGTTCTTCCTCTCCTTCGGCTGGCTATGGCTTTGGGAGGGGATCTGGGAGGGTTGGGGAATGTTGGTGGCGTTCGGCCGTAGATACTGGTTGTTTTCTAGTTAATGGGGGGAAATGCAACTCTCTATGTCTTGTGTCTGGCTTGGCTTCGACCTTATCCTCCTGTACTCTCTGTATTCTCTATGCCCTCCTACGCTCTCCTGTGAAACTACTATACACAGTGGGCTAGTTCTGGATATTTTGGCTGGTTGGCTGGGAAATAGAATTTTGGAATGGATTCAGGTTGGTTTTTAATGTCAGATGGTGAAATTCTACGGCTACAAGAGGTGCAAACTGGCCTCGAACAGTCCGGTATCTCAATGAGCGAATTACTCATTTCGATATTTAAAATAGGGTTTTGACAACAACTACTATTAATTTTCCTTCTTTTGTTCGGTATTTATCGATATTGCCAAATTTCTTTTTCTTGCAAATAATACCATAGTTTAATTCATGTAAATCTAAGGAATTGCAATTAATGTATCAAATGAATGCGATGTAATTTAAATCTAGTAACTCCTAATTAATTGCAATTATATATGAAAGGTGCTCTATTGTAATTTAAATTATGTAATTTCTGATTAATTGTAATTGTGTAAGAAGTGATTTCAATTGTAATTTAAATTCTGTATTTATTGTATGGAAGACAAGGGATGCAATAATATTAAGTTTTGATGTATGTTGTAAATTGTATAACTTTACTTTGCCATCTTCTATTCAATTTAATTCTTGTAAAATTTTGATAATTGAATGACTGCGATGTCAATACTGATTACACGGTTAAGTGCGACTATCAACATGCGATTAACAATTAGGGTTAGTTTAAAAATACGGGGCATTACATCCTCCTCCCCTTAGAAAAAATAGTAATTTAATTTCTATACATATACTAATTAGTCACTTCGAGAAAACTCCCACATTAATTTAAAAAATCTAGTCATCTATCTGGCGGATCCAAGCTATAATGGCTCAGAGTTTAAAAAAAAGAGTCCATATCAAGTAGAATCCAAATTAATTGAAATTCAGAATAAAAATTAAAGGAAAATTAGCAATTTGATTGCCATATGACTTCATAAGTAACATCTATAAATAAATAAAATTCAAAATAATAATTAAATAAAATTATAAAATTAAAATAAAGAGTCCATGGAAAGTATAATCCAAATTAACTAAATTTTGGAATTAAAAAATAAAATAAAATTAGAAAATTTTCAAAGTAAAATCTCTACAAAACTGAAATCTGGAATAATAATTAAATGGAAAATGGAAATTGAATTTTTATATGAATTCTAGCCTGAAACTGCAAATCCAAAATAAAAAATTTTGGAATAAAAAATAAAAGAAAATTAACAATTTGTTTTCTATAAGAAGTCTAAATTAAAATAGATCTAATCATCTATCTGGTGGACCCAAGTTATAATGGATTAGAATAACTAAAAGCATTCATGTCAAGTACAATAAAAATACTGAAACTCAGAATAAAAAATAAAATAGAATTATCAATTTGATTCCCATATGAACTCCAAAGTAAACTCCCTAATATTTGATATTTAGAATAAAAATTTGCAAATGGATTTTTATGTGGAATCCTGCCTAAAAGTGAAATTCGGATAATTTTTTTTTAGCAATTTGAATTCATACGAATTCCATATGAAAATACAAAATTTGGAATAAAAATTAAATGAAAAATTGGCCTAGTGTATATCATTTTGTCAATTAAGGAGCCTATCTTTTATAGAGTGTATTTGTCTTGGTTACGACTAATAGCTTTTAGCTGCGACTGATAGTTTTTGGCTGAAAATGAATAGTAATGGCTGAAAGAAGTGGCTTTTAGAAGGAGGGGCGAGCGATGAGGAAAGTGAGAGAGATGCGTGCATGTGACAGAAGCGAAAGGAGTGAAGGAACCGCTTCGAAAAGCTAGGTGTTTATATTGCCTTCCGGCTTCTCCAAACAGAAATCAGAAATAGAAACCAATACAAACAGCCCCATAGAACTTGACACGTTTTTTATAATTCGAAGTTAAAGTTACTGATCGTTTTGTTTCTGCCTCTGCTGTTGTGTGGCAGGGAATTACTGAGCCAACTATTCTTGAAGCACATGCATGTAGCGAAGGATTAAACCTGACTTAGGACTGCTATTTATCCAAGGTCTGTGTGGCGTCAGACTGCCCCGCAGTGATCAAGAATAGGTCGATATGCTCTTATATGACAATCCTCAGGGACATTAACGCCAAAGCTGGAAGTTTTGTTAATTGTTCTTTCCGTCATGAGAGTAGGGTCTCTAATGTTGATGCTCGTAACTTAGCTAGATTTGCTTGTTCTCTGGAGGAGGGTCGCCATGTCTGCTTTGATACCCCGAGTTGGAAGGGACTCCTCAGGGGTGTGACCCCATTGAACCCTGATGGGAACACCGGTTGGATGGCCGACACGTCCTCCTCTTCCCTCCGCACGAATCTCTCCACGCGAGCACCTCCCGTGCCGTCTTCTTTCTCTGTGCCGTCTCCTTTTCTCCGCCACTTCCTCTCCTCCTTCTCTGGACCCCCCAGCTTCGCATACTCCATCTCCTTCCCTCTCAGCCCGTCGAGGTCCAAGCCTCGCGCGGCGGCGGCGGCGGCGGCCTACCACGCCCACTCCATCAGCCTCCCCTGCCGCTCCCACCCAATCCTTGTGCACCACCACACCCACATCCGTGTCGTCCGCTCCTGGGCGCAGGAACCCACGTCCGTCGCCTCCGGCCTCGCGCACGTCGACGCGCTCCACGCCTCCCTCGGCGAGCTACTCGACCTCCCGGAGGTCCAGGCCGCGCTCTGCGGCGCGGCCGCCGCCAACGACTGCCTCCTCGACACCTTCCTCCGTCTCGCGGACGCGCACGGCTGCTTCCAGGAAACCATCGTCACGCTCAAGCAGGACGTCGCCGAGGCGCTGGCCGCCATCCGCCGTCGCGACGGCGCGCGGCTCGCGTCCGCTGGAGGGCCGCTCGGGCTTCAGGGAGGGGGCGGAGCTCGGCGAGTGCGTCGTGGAGCGCGCCGAGGTGGGCGAGGCCGGAGGAGGGCGTGGTGGGGGTGGGGTCGGCAAGCCACGAGCGGACGGCCCGGATCTGGGCATGGAGGCGGGAGAGGAGCGGGTGGGAGCGGCAGGGCAGGCTGATGGAGCGGACGTGGTAGGCCGGCGGAGTGCGTGGCTTGGGCCTGGCCGGGCTGAGGGGGAAGGAGATGGAGCGACCAAACGAAGGCGCCATGGATGGTCGCTGGAGCTCTCTGGGCACTCTTGAGATGTCGCGCGTGTACTGGTTGGTCTCGTGCTTGTCATGGTGAGTGTGATGGATGTGGCGAGGAGAGGGACGGCACGGATGTGGGTGTGGAGGTGCGCGAGGATTGGGTGGGAGCGGCAGGGGAGGCTGATGGAGCGGGCGTGGTAGGCCGCCAGCGCCTGAAAAGCCCCTGAAAATTTCAAAATTTTTGAGCCTTTTTCTTGGTTTTTTGAGTGAATTTTGGAAACTTTCCCTTTTTGGAAAGTCTCCCCGAAATCCGCTTTCCCTTTTCGGCCGGACGCCTTCCCCTTTGGCTTGGCGCCCTTCTCTTTTCCGCCTCCCTCCTTCCCCGACGCTCGCGCCTCCTCCCCGTTGGCGCCGCTCCCCTTCCTCCCCTGGCGCCGCCCCGCTCCCTCCTTCCCGTTGGCGCCCCGCCTCCTTCCCGCCTCCCCCGCTCCCTGGCGCCTCCCTCCGCTCCCCTCCCCGCTGGCGCCTCCCTCCCTCTCCGTTTTCCCCTCGCGCTATGCGCTGCGCGCCGCGCTCGCCCCGCGCCTTGGATTCGCCTCGCGCCCGCACCGTCCCGACAGCCCGGTCAGGGGGCAGAGCCTTCGCGCCACGCGTCGCCGCTCTCCTGTGCCCGGCCCCACTCGTCAGCCCCCGCACCTCCCCTCCCCGCGCGCGGACGCGTCTCCGCCCGTGCCCGCAGCTCACCCACTCCCGTGCCGTCGCGTCGCCTTTAAGCCGCCGCAGAGCCGGCGTCACCCCCCCCTGCGCGGAGAGACTCCCCAACCACTCCCCGTCACTCCTGTTGACCCCGGAGCCGCTCCCGTTGCCTTCGCCCCGAAGTTTTCCCCCGCCGCTCGGAGTATAAAACCTACCTCCGGCTCTCTCTCCCACTCCCTTTGTTTCCCCAGCTTCCCCACTGCTTCCACTCGCCTCCTGCCACCCCAGAGCACCTCCCCGTGCAACCAATCGAGCCCCCGTCGCCCATAGCTCCGCCGCCGTCGTCCCCTGCGCCGGTGGCCCCCGGGAGCCAATCTCCCTCTCCCCTCCCCCATTCTTCAATTACTTCCGCCGAGAGCATCTTCTCCCCTCACTGATCACGTTGGTGCTTGCCTTTGGACAGGTGTACTCCCGAGGAGCTCCGGCACCGTCGACCCTCTCCGGCCGCCGCACCCCTTCCGTGGCCAGCTCACTCCAGACTCTCTCCGCCACAACCGCCGCCACCAACGTGAGCCTCTTGATCCCCTGTCTGTGTGACCGCGGCCGATTGAGATCTCTCGTCGCCGGCAACCCTCTCCGCCGCGAAATACTCGAGACGCCTCCCTCGGCCTCCTTCTCTCTCTCTTGATCTCCGCAAACTCTAACTGCCCGGAATGGACTCCCCGTGCTCCACTCTACCCGACGGTACCCGCCGTTGTCGCTGGGAGTCCCTGCAGTCGCAGGAGAGCGGAGGCGTTGCCGCCTCTGCCTCTCTGCTGCGCGCGCCCGGCCGGAGGAAGAAGAAGAGGACGTGGCTCCTTCCCCGTCGTCGGATCTCCCTTTCACCTTCTGATCTCCGCCGTTCGCCTCCCCGTACCGGTTCACTCGCCTCATCTAATCTCAACCGCCCGATCTTCATAAAAGCACCGCCTCTCCTCCGTCCGATCTCCCCCTCGCGTACCGCTTCGCCACCGCATCCGAGCCGCAGAGCCGGGACGCGCGTCGCTCATCCGCTCCGTGCGGGCGTAGCGCCGCTGGGCCGCGGCCTCTCGGCCCACCCCGTTCCCGCGTGCTCACGCGCGCGCAAAATCCCCGTGGGCCGACCGTTCAGACCCCGGGCTGGGCTGCACTGTAGCGACCGGATCGGCCCGACACTGTTCATATGTTTTTCCAGCGATTTATTAATTTCCAAAATCCAGAAAAATCCAAATAAATCCTAGAAAATCACAGAAAATCCCAAAAATTCCCAAATTTCACCACTTTGCTCCAAATATTATTCTTGACCCATTTTTGGCCTCCACTTCCACAAATTCATCCCAGATAAATTCCTAAAATTCCTCATTTGCGGATTTATGCATTTTACTCCTTTTTAAATAGTTTATTTTCCCTCGCTTGATTAGTCTCAAGCTGGATTTAATTTATTTTATGTGTTTGCGCTAGCGTCGGAGATTCTGGAAGCTCAAGTGCAGTCGCAGGATCCAGGAGCTTCTACGTTCGAGCTAGCCGAGTTCGTCCCGGTTTACGGCAAGTCACAAGTCCTTGATCATGTTGCAACCCATGTTGTCTAATTATGCTATTATATTATCTGCATTAAGCTAATTCTGAAATGTTAATTCAAAGTAAAAATAAAATGATTAGAATGACATGTTATGTAGTTAAACCTACCACCGTTAAATGCCCTGTTAAATTTGTTGCCATGCCTTTGTAACCCTAGAAATAATTATCTGTTAATCTAAATAATTGTAGGATATTATTATCATGCAAAAGCTTACACTGATAAGGCTGTGGCTGCGGGCCAATAGAATTTGCAAACCCGACTCTAGGGTAGGGTGGAATGGGACACCGTGCCCTAGAGCGGAGAGTGCTTGCGGGCACAAGGTAGGGTAAGGGGGTCGTGGTGCGCCGCGAGTCGGTTTTCGCCCATCTCTTACCCTAGGATTGGAGTAGGGTAAGTGGGGTTGAGGTGCGCCGCTAGACGGTTTTCGCCCACCGCTTACCCTAGGTTGGGTCGCGGGCCTGGTGAGGTTGCGGACCATGTGAAATTAAGGACTAAAACCCTTATGCTGAGCAAATGTCATAGAACCCGCTCAAACCACAGGAGTTGACTTGTCAACACTTGTCTAGTAGCTGCTCAACTCGATTGAAACTCTACAGGTGTGGCGGTGGAGGAGGTTTAGCAGTGAGGTTAGGCAAGCCGTGTTTGGGTGCCTAACAACGGTAGAGTTCACTCGAAGCGGCACCGTTTTCTTTTCTTTGTGTGTGTGTGTGTGAGCGAGCCAGACCCGAGTGAATTCTACCGGGTAGAGCCTATATAAAGAGTTGAGCAGTGAAACGACCTGGCTTTCTTAACTCTGTCGCGGGAGTTAAGGGATCGTGTGGGTAAAGCTGAGCAAACTCTGCAGAGTCAAATAAATGGTATTCGAATACGCCGTGCTCCCGGTTATTGGAGCTGTGTCACTTGGGTGATTCCAGCCGCGAAGCTTAAGTAGTTTTGTACATACTTTAACTTGGTTAAGTTGGTTAATTGAACTCTTCATGAAAAACCCCTGAGATCTTGAGAAGTAGTTTTGGGTCCCTTTTATAAAATGATTGCAAATAAAACTGCATCCACCCAAATTAATAAACCAAGTATACTCCCTTCCTTTGATGTTCCGTGCATGTAATAAGTTAGGGCCCCTTTGGGACTTGCTGAGCCGGTTGATTGGCTCACGGCTTGCTTTTGCCCTTCTTTAGAGGATCAAGACGAAGGTGTTTGCCTCCCCGTTGAGGAAGTCCCGGAAGGTCGCTTCTTCGACGAGGATCCATGGCTTTAGGTCTTGGCCGCGCTCAAGCGGATTCTGGAGTTCTTGTAATGTAAGTATACTTTGGGCTTGCACGCCCCGCTGTCAAAACTGGATGTTAATCCTTATGAAAAATATATGCTGGTCTTTTGTTGTAAGCATGCAATGGTATACTCTTGCGCGACACTCCATAACTGTTCATGAGTGAATAGTTGCGGGGTGCCGTGTCCGTACGCGCCCCTGGAAACGGGGGCGTTACAAGAAGTGGTATCAGAGCAGGCTCTTGACCGTAGGTTGAGACCTAAGGCAAATTAGGAAGTGATTTTATCGCAAAACTTAATTTAAGCCATAAAAAGGGTTTACGAAAAATATAAGTATTACTGCTGTTTTTTTTCCTCTCTTGTTGCTACCTTATCTCTCTTAGTTTACTCCTGCTTAAGTTTTACTTCGGCAAAATGTTTACTGTTTTCCTTGTCTAGCTTCAAAATTTCGTTTCTCGGCAGCTGGAGGAGTGGCCGTCGTTCGCTAGACTAGACTGACCCTGAGTAGTAGTGGTGCTTTTGTAATGTAAAGCAGGTGTAATCATGAACCCTAAGAGGTTTGCGTGCCACTTGCATATTGTAAATTTATATTCGTTATCCTCGTATGTTGTTTGCTTAATTATCAGTAATCCCCCTGTGTTCAAAGTTTTCTCCTGTCCCCATTCGCTCTCGTTCTTACCTCTTTCATCCTATACTTACCTTGAAAATTCAATGTCTTACTTATCTAATCTCGCTTGCCAAAGCCGCTGCAAAGCTGATCTCTAGTCCCCAATTGGCAGATGGATCCAACACAGCAGAGTGGTCAGACCAACGGGCAGGGTGCACCTGCCACAGATCAAGCGACAGTTGCCAGCACGATAGCAATGATGGAACAGAACCATTGCCCAAGAGAGTTACAACCACCGTTCATTGTCAAGGCGACATCCGAAGAGTCAGCGTCAGCATCAAGCACGACTGCATTAAAGTTTATAGCATTCTTGCAAACTCAACCCCCAAAATTCCCTTCAACCACAGAGTCAATGAATGCAGATGACTGGTTACAGGATATTGAGAGAAGAATGAATACTATCCAGTGTACAAATAAAGAGAAGGTTCTTTTCGCTACCTATCAGCTGTCTGAACCTGTAGTTTCTTGGTGGAATGCTATCCAGTGGATACACCCTAAGGAGGAAGATACTACGTGGGAAGACTTTGTGAAGAGATTTCGTAAAGCTTACATTTCTCCTGAAGTTATCACAAGAAAATATCAGGATTTTCTTGATCTCCAACAAGGAGAGAACTCCATCACAGCATATCTACAACAATTTCATCAGTTATCCCGGTATGCTCAAGAAGAAACTAACACCGAAGCTAAAAGAATGGAGTACTTTATGAAAGGTCTACAACCCAATATGAGACGACGCCTTCAGGCCATGAACTTTTCAAGCCTGTTGAGCCTGGTTGATCGAGCTCTACAGATAGAAGAAAGACCAGGTTACGTGAAAGTCATGAAACGAAAGAAGCCTACGCCTCCATCACCAACGGCTTGTTTTCACTGCCAACAAGATGGGCATTATCGCGACCAATGTTCGCTGAAGTCCGTACCCGAAGAAGAAGCTAAAGAGCAAGCAAAGAGGCAGACATTATCATCCCGCCTGCCACCGATGGAAGAAGATGAATCTTACCCTAAGAGGACTAGAATGGAGGATTACAGAAAGTGTGAAGCAGCGCACGAGTCTCAGTCTTCACACAATACTCAGCAGAGCAAGACCACGAGATCCTCCTCATTTCGATCCCAACCTTTCCGTCAGTTTGTGACGATACCGAAGACCCAGTCGGGACAGTCTCAGCAGTATGTCACTCCCTCACCCCTCGCCATCGAGTGCCTCACCTGCGGTGGCAAGCATCTTACTAGCAGCTGTCCCCGAAGGGCATTTGCATGTTTCCATTGTGGAGAGATTGGACATTACAGGCAACAGTGTCCCAGGAGGAGTTTGTCATCAGAAGCAGCTAAACTCCAAGCCCAAAACCAGCAGATAGACAAGAAGATATGAGCGATGCAGAACAAGAAATGAGAGGATGTACTTTTGGTTATCCTTTTGTAAGCTAGAACTGGAGGGATGTCTGTAAATTACTTTAACTAAGGCTTGTGGCAAAATTATGAAGATGTATGAAAACCATTTGTGTACAGTGAAATGGGTGTGATGGCCATATTGTAATAGAGTTAATCCCAGCAAACCCAATCATATCCAACCTTGGTACGACATAATTTATCTAAGTGGGAACCTGCACCACACATGCAAGGATGATGTACAGGTACAAGTCAATCCAGAGAAGGTTAAAGTAGATTTGCTGCAGCCAGATGTGCAAGGGTTAGATGTCACGTTGGGCATGAACTGGCTATCCAGAAATAAAGGCAAGGTAGATTGTGAAATCAAGATAGAATCCTTGGTCGATCCTGAAGGTCAGAAAGTGGCAAAAAAAAACAGAGAAGTATTGAAGGATGCAAGAGAGCGCATAATCAACATACTAGCAGTTACACCGGATCAAGTGCCAGTAATACAAGAATACCCTGATGTGTTTCCGGAAGAATTATCAGACAGATCCCTGACCAACAAGTAGAACTTGTCATAAAGTTGATTGCAGGCGCAAAACAAATTGCCAAGTATCATTACAAAATGTTAGCCAGTGAATTAAGAGAGCTCAAGAGACAGTTAGATGAACTGCAAGAGAAAGAGTTTGAATGCTGTCACCAACAAAAACAAATACCCATTGCCCAGGATTGATAACCTGTTTGATCAACTTAAAGAAGCCAAGGTATTCTCTAAGATCGATTTGCGCTCGAGTTATCATCAACTCAAGATCCGAGAGCAAGATCGAGAGAAGACATCATTCATTACCTGATATGGATTGTTGAAGCTCACGGTCGTTTCCTTTGGTTTAACCAATGCGCCAGCCTATTTCATGAATCTTATGAATCTGGTGCATATGGACCGATTCGTGATAGTCTTCATTGATGATATCTTGATATACTCCAAGAGTGAAGAAGAGCACAAGGAACATCTGCACATGGCATTGACCAGATTGAGTGGGCATCAGCTGTATGTCAAGTTCGACAAATGCAGTTTTGACTAAAGAGAAGTTGCTTTCTTGGGACACATTATATCTGAAGATGGAGTCAAGGTTGAACCAGAAAAGATATCCGCAGTTATGGAATGGAAACAACCCAAGACCGTGACTGAAGTAAGGAGTTTCCTTGGATTGGCGGGCTATTATCGCCGATTCATTGAAGGCTTCTCAAAAATTTCTCGACCACTCACTCAGCTATTGAAGAAGGACAAGCCATTCACATGGACAGATGCTTGAAAAGAGAGTTTTCAGCTGTTGAAGCCTAAGTTGACGACAACGCCAATTTTGATCCTACCCAATTCTGAGAAAGAGTTTCACATTTATTGCGATGCCTCAAAGCAAGGTTTGGGTTGTGCGATTATGCAAGATGGAAAAATATTTGCCTACGCGTCAATACAGTTGAAGCCACATGAGGAAAAATACCCCACACACAATTTGGATCTAGCAGTTGTGGTGCATGCACTCAAAATTTGGCGGTACCATCTGCTAAGAAATCGTTGTGAGATATTCTCAGATCACAGGAGTTCTAAGTAACTGTTTACACAACCAGAGTCAGACATGAGACAACGAAGATGACTAGAACTAATAAAAGATTATGATATTGAGCTTCAATATCACCCGGGCAAGGCAAATGTAGCTGCCGATGCCCTTAGCCGCAAGGCTCGCCCAGGCAAAGTTAGCGGGTCAGAGTACCCACCAGAGTTGCAAAGAGGGATATATTACAGCTGAATTTGGTGATCACAGAACAAGGTGAAGGAGCAACCTTAGAGATCCAACCACTACTGACAGATCAGATCAAAACAGCTCAAGATGAAGTTATAGAGATTCAAAAAACTGAAAAAGAAAATTCAAGAAGAAGATCCATCAGAGTATGCGATAGACGAACAGGGAATCCTTACCTACCGTGGTCGCTATTGTATACCCAACAAGAAAGAGCTGAGAGAGTTGATCCTGTCCGAAGCTCACTCCTCTCAATTCTCAATTCATCTAGGAAACACTAAGATGTACCAAGACTTGAAGAAGCAGTATTGGTGGAATCAGATGAAGAAGGAAGTGGCAGAGTATGTAGCTAAATGTGATATTTGTCAACAAATCAAGAAAGACCATCAAAAACCATCGGGATTGTTGCAACTTTTGCCAATACCCGAAGGGAAATGGGATAGCATTGTAATGGACTTCATTACTGGACTTCCCAAGACTCGTGAGGGATATGATGCTATCTGGGTCATTATCGATAGATTGACCAAGGTTGCTCATTTCCTCCCGATTAAGCAAACCTACTGGAAGGACAAGCTCGCCAAGTTGTATTTGACGAGAATTGTGACACTCCATGAAGTTCCACAGAAAACTGTCTCAGATAGAGGAGCACAGTTTACGTCCAAGTTCTGGGAGAAATTACATGAAGCTATAGACACTAATTTGAACTTCAGTTCAGCATACCACCCACAGACAGATGGACAGACAGAAAGAACAAATCAGATTTTAGAAGATGTGTTGAGAGCTTGTGCAATTGTGCATGGTGCAGCCTGGAATACTTGCATACCGTTCGCTCAGTTTTCATACAATAATGGCTATCAAGCCAGCATCCAAATGGCCCCATTTGAAGTACTTTATGGTAGGAAATGCAGGACCCCTCTGAATTGGACAGAAACAGGAGAGCCACAACTTAATGGTCCTCAGATTGTTCAAGACGCAAAAACACATGTTAGAATTGTCAGAGACAGATTCAAGAATGCACAAGACCGACAGAAGAGCTATGCGGATAACCACAGAAAGGACCTGGACTTTGAAGTCGGAGATTTTGTCTACATCAAAGTTACCCCGTTCAAAATAGTCAAGAGGTTTCAAGTGAAAGGCAAATTAGTACCAAGATATATGGGACCGTTCCAAATTATCGGAAGAGTTGGGAAAGTAGCTTATCAAATACAGCTTCCACCCAACTTGTCAAGAATCCACAACGTGTTCCATGTATCCCAACTTCGAAAGTGTCTACGCCAACCTACAGACAAAGTACCTTTGCTAGATATTGAATTACAGGATAACTGCACATATACTGAAGAACCACTACAAATACTGGTAGTTTCAGAAAGGCAGCTCAGAAACAAGAACGTCAGGTTTTACAGAGTGCAATGGAGGAATCACACAGCGGATGAGGCCACCTGGGAACGAGAGTCAGACTTGCAGCGAGATTTTCCCCAACTTACTCCCTAGACCAAGTTAATCTCGGGGTCGAGATTCTTTTAAGGGGGGTAGGTTGAAAAGCCCCTGAAAATTTCAAAATTTTTGAGCCTTTTTCTTGGTTTTTTGAGTGAATTTTGGAAACTTTCCCTTTTTGGAAAGTCTCCCCGAAATCCGCTTTCCCTTTTCGGCCGGACGCCTTCCCCTTTGGCTTGGCGCCCTTCTCTTTTCCGCCTCCCTCCTTCCCCGACGCTCGCGCCTCCTCCCCGTTGGCGCCGCTCCCCTTCCTCCCCTGGCGCCGCCCCGCTCCCTCCTTCCCGTTGGCGCCCCGCCTCCTTCCCGCCTCCCCCGCTCCCTGGCGCCTCCCTCCGCTCCCCTCCCCGCTGGCGCCTCCCTCCCTCTCCGTTTTCCCCTCGCGCTATGCGCTGCGCGCCGCGCCGCCTGCGCCCGCGCTCGCCCCGCGCCTTGGATTCGCCTCGCGCCCGCACCGTCCCGACAGCCCGGTCAGGGGGCAGAGCCTTCGCGCCACGCGTCGCCGCTCTCCTGCGCCCGGCCCCACTCGTCAGCCCCCGCACCTCCCCTCCCCGCGCGCGGACGCGTCTCCGCCCGTGCCCGCAGCTCACCCACTCCCGTGCCGTCGCGTCGCCTTTAAGCCGCCGCAGAGCCGGCGTCACCCCCCCTGCGCGGAGAGACTCCCCAACCACTCCCCGTCACTCCTGTTGACCCCGGAGCCGCTCCCGTTGCCTTCGCCCCGAAGTTTTCCCCCGCCGCTCGGAGTATAAAACCTACCTCCAGCTCTCTCTCCCACTCCCTTTGTTTCCCCAGCTTCCCCACTGCTTCCACTCGCCTCCTGCCACCCCAGAGCACCTCCCCGTGCAACCAATCGAGCCCCCGTCGCCCATAGCTCCGCCGCCGTCGTCCCCTGCGCCGGTGGCCCCCGGGAGCCAATCTCCCTCTCCCCTCCCCCATTCTTCAATTACTTCCGCCGAGAGCATCTTCTCCCCTCACTGATCACGTTGGTGCTTGCCTTTGGACAGGTGTACTCCCGAGGAGCTCCGGCACCGTCGACCCTCTCCGGCCGCCGCACCCCTTCCGTGGCCAGCTCACTCCAGACTCTCTCCGCCACAACCGCCGCCACCAACGTGAGCCTCTTGATCCCCTGTCTGTGTGACCGCGGCCGATTGAGATCTCTCGTCGCCGGCAACCCTCTCCGCCGCGAAATACTCGAGACGCCTCCCTCGGCCTCCTTCTCTCTCTCTTGATCTCCGCAAACTCTAACTGCCCGGAATGGACTCCCCGTGCTCCACTCTACCCGACGGTACCCGCCGTTGTCGCTGGGAGTCCCTGCAGTCGCAGGAGAGCGGAGGCGTTGCCGCCTCTGCCTCTCTGCTGCGCGCGCCCGGCCGGAGGAAGAAGAAGAGGACGTGGCTCCTTCCCCGTCGTCGGATCTCCCTTTCACCTTCTGATCTCCGCCGTTCGCCTCCCCGTACCGGTTCACTCGCCTCATCTAATCTCAACCGCCCGATCTTCATAAAAGCACCGCCTCTCCTCCGTCCGATCTCCCCCTCGCGTACCGCTTCGCCACCGCATCCGAGCCGCAGAGCCGGGACGCGCGTCGCTCATCCGCTCCGTGCGGGCGTAGCGCCGCTGGGCCGCGGCCTCTCGGCCCACCCCGTTCCCGCGTGCTCACGCGCGCGCAAAATCCCCGTGGGCCGACCGTTCAGACCCCGGGCTGGGCTGCACTGTAGCGACCGGATCGGCCCGACACTGTTCATATGTTTTTCCAGCGATTTATTAATTTCCAAAATCCAGAAAAATCCAAATAAATCCTAGAAAATCACAGAAAATCCCAAAAATTCCCAAATTTCACCACTTTGCTCCAAATATTATTCTTGACCCATTTTTGGCCTCCACTTCCACAAATTCATCCCAGATAAATTCCTAAAATTCCTCATTTGCGGATTTATGCATTTTACTCCTTTTTAAATAGTTTATTTTCCCTCGCTTGATTAGTCTCAAGCTGGATTTAATTTATTTTATGTGTTTGCGCTAGCGTCGGAGATTCTGGAAGCTCAAGTGCAGTCGCAGGATCCAGGAGCTTCTACGTTCGAGCTAGCCGAGTTCGTCCCGGTTTACGGCAAGTCACAAGTCCTTGATCATGTTGCAACCCATGTTGTCTAATTATGCTATTATATTATCTGCATTAAGCTAATTCTGAAATGTTAATTCAAAGTAAAAATAAAATGATTAGAATGACATGTTATGTAGTTAAACCTACCACCGTTAAATGCCCTGTTAAATTTGTTGCCATGCCTTTGTAACCCTAGAAATAATTATCTGTTAATCTAAATAATTGTAGGATATTATTATCATGCAAAAGCTTACACTGATAAGGCTGTGGCTGCGGGCCAATAGAATTTGCAAACCCGACTCTAGGGTAGGGTGGAATGGGACACCGTGCCCTAGAGCGGAGAGTGCTTGCGGGCACAAGGTAGGGTAAGGGGGTCGTGGTGCGCCGCGAGTCGGTTTTCGCCCATCTCTTACCCTAGGATTGGAGTAGGGTAAGTGGGGTTGAGGTGCGCCGCTAGACGGTTTTCGCCCACCGCTTACCCTAGGTTGGGTCGCGGGCCTGGTGAGGTTGCGGACCATGTGAAATTAAGGACTAAAACCCTTATGCTGAGCAAATGTCATAGAACCCGCTCAAACCACAGGAGTTGACTTGTCAACACTTGTCTAGTAGCTGCTCAACTCGATTGAAACTCTACAGGTGTGGCGGTGGAGGAGGTTTAGCAGTGAGGTTAGGCAAGCCGTGTTTGGGTGCCTAACAACGGTAGAGTTCACTCGAAGCGGCACCGTTTTCTTTTCTTTGTGTGTGTGTGTGTGAGCGAGCCAGACCCGAGTGAATTCTACCGGGTAGAGCCTATATAAAGAGTTGAGCAGTGAAACGACCTGGCTTTCTTAACTCTGTCGCGGGAGTTAAGGGATCGTGTGGGTAAAGCTGAGCAAACTCTGCAGAGTCAAATAAATGGTATTCGAATACGCCGTGCTCCCGGTTATTGGAGCTGTGTCACTTGGGTGATTCCAGCCGCGAAGCTTAAGTAGTTTTGTACATACTTTAACTTGGTTAAGTTGGTTAATTGAACTCTTCATGAAAAACCCCTGAGATCTTGAGAAGTAGTTTTGGGTCCCTTTTATAAAATGATTGCAAATAAAACTGCATCCACCCAAATTAATAAACCAAGTATACTCCCTTCCTTTGATGTTCCGTGCATGTAATAAGTTAGGGCCCCTTTGGGACTTGCTGAGCCGGTTGATTGGCTCACGGCTTGCTTTTGCCCTTCTTTAGAGGATCAAGACGAAGGTGTTTGCCTCCCCGTTGAGGAAGTCCCGGAAGGTCGCTTCTTCGACGAGGATCCATGGCTTTAGGTCTTGGCCGCGCTCAAGCGGATTCTGGAGTTCTTGTAATGTAAGTATACTTTGGGCTTGCACGCCCCGCTGTCAAAACTGGATGTTAATCCTTATGAAAAATATATGCTGGTCTTTTGTTGTAAGCATGCAATGGTATACTCTTGCGCGACACTCCATAACTGTTCATGAGTGAATAGTTGCGGGGTGCCGTGTCCGTACGCGCCCCTGGAAACGGGGGCGTTACAGCGCCGCCGCGCGAGGCTTGGACCTCGACGGGCTGAGAGGGAAGGAGATGGAGCATGCGAAGCTGGGGGGTCCAGAGAAGGAGGAGAGGAAGTGGCAGAGAAAAGGAGACGACACAGAGAAAGAAGACGGCACGGGAGGTGCTCGCGCGGAGAGATTCGTGCGGAGGGAAGAGGAGGACGTGTCGGCCATCCAACCGGTGTCCCCATCAGGGTTCAATGGGGTCAGACCCCAGAGGAGTCCCTTCCCCCCGAGTTTTATCGATGTATTTGTGAGTTATGATCATGAATAAAGCCATGCTTTAAGGGATGCACGAGGTCGCGAGCACGTAGGCGACGGTGTTGATGCCGCGAATGCTGCGCATCCCCATCATGGCAATATGGCATCATGTTAGGGCGGGGGCCGGGAGCTCTCGGGCCTGTTCTTTTTATATTCTAAAAACCACTTTTTAATTTTTCTACAATAATTAGCTTTTAAACGAAATATCTTTTTAAAATAGAGTCTACTGGTTAATTGTAGTACATACTGTACCGACTTTATTTATATCGGCAAAAATCGCACATGAGTTTCTATTACTCTGTAATCTCTCGTATAAACAACCTAAAAGCCATAAATCGTAACTAAAAACTGTAAAATTCAGCCAAAAAGAATGGCCGAGCCAGAGCGAGACTGCTGTGCCGGATGGTCTCGCGGTCCAGGCCGCTCCGCGCCGGTAGCGAGGTGGGTGCGGCCGAAAAAATTTGCCGATCGGTGCTTCTTCCATGCGTAGGAGCACGCGGCGTGGCCTGCATGGACGGGTCGGCCTGGCCCATCGCGCGTGTGCGACAGCTCGTAGCTGGGCCCGTTTTCGCTGACGCGCGGCCAAAACGCAGCACACCGTTTTCAAGCGCTAATACTAAACGCCGCTCGCGCGCCGCTTAGACCCGCGCCGCCCACCCCCTGTGGGCCTGCGGCACCACGGCCCACTCCCTCAGCGCACGGCAGTGGATGCTAGCTGGCGTGTTTTGTCGGTAGTATTCTTCTTCGTTTCCTTCTCCAGGCCACGCGGACGGCGTCTATGCTCCGGCGAGGGGGCGACGAAGGTGCATTCGATTCGAGCAGTGAATTTTTTTTTCATCCAAAGTCCCAAGGCCATGGAGGGCATTTATCGAATGAACATTAATTTACATGGGTGAGAATGAGCTAAGGAAAGACGTGAACAATAATATAGATAATTGTTGTCTATAATACTCTTTACGTTATCTATAGATGATACTAAAAACAGCTCCTACAATAAGTTATCTTTTTACATACCTCTATAGATAACTTATCTATGACATAATGTGTCTTATTTCTCGTGTTACAATCAATCGTTGTATAAGAGACGCCCTAATTCTCTATGCTTATCCTCTCTCTCCTCCACATTATCTCGTGTCCTACGTGGTAAGGCTTACAGATAACTAACGTCATACCATTGTATATAGTTTAAGCTACAAATTGATCTCATTTTTAGGAAACAACATTTTTTGTATAACTACCTTTTTATTTGTGCAATTTTTTATTAATATTTTCTTTCTCCTTCATTTCATTTAGTTGTAGGTTTTTTTTGCCATTGCGGTAGTAGGAATTTCTTTTCCCTCATGCCATGCGGACGCCAGCAGTTTGAGTTCACTTATCTCCAGCACACGAACTTAGCACATACCATAATAGCATCGAGTTTTGCATATTTTCACTATTTTTTATTAATATTTTTTATTTTGTTCAACTAATTGCCTTGATTTGTTTCACTGATAATTTTCGATTGTTTCCTATTAGTCTTGAATTATTCCACAAGCACATTTAATTTGTTGCACTAGTATTTTTATTTCTTTCGAACATCATCAATAAATTGTCGGAACATTGAAAACAAACACAGAATATTGAGCTATTCTCCTTAGAACTCAATGCATGAAACATCCTGGATAAAATTGTTGGAACATTGAAATCGGATGTATGGAACATTCAACGTCCATTCAATTCATTTCTCCTATCAAATTCAAAATATACTTTCTAGAACATTCCCAATGAATTAATGGAACATTAGGAAGTAATACGTGAAATATTTTGTTTTAACTAGTGGGACATATGATATATGATATCATTACTAAGTTCAAAATATATATAAGTATGGTCTTGTTTTAAAGATCTCATTGTAAGAACACACGATGATTCAAACGGATTGCCAATTGAACGCTTGGTTTAAAAGAATTTTGGAAGTGAAAAAACGTTTCTTGAAACGCGTGCCTGATTTGAACGGGCTCAACACATAGGGGCCAAGAGGGGGTGGGCGGAAAGTTGTGGGTGGGTTCAGGTGGGCTTATATATTGGCTTTTCGACTACGTAGTAACTCACTTTCAAACAGTGTGTATTTTTAAGATGAGATCTACATATAGATTATAGTACAGATTGTATCAAGTTCAGCTGTACTGGTCAAAATCGTATACAACTTTTTCTTTCTTCATATTATCTCTCATGAACACTTATAATTTAAAAGCTATAAACTAAAAGTCAAAATAACAGCTAAAAAAATTTGCCCTGTAAAGTGCCGCACGGGCGGCACATAGTCGGCCCCGTTTTCAAGTGCCCCGGTCGCAGGGTGCGACTAGGCGTCGCTCACGCGACAATTAGCCGCGTGCCGCCCACCTCTCCGGCCCGTCAAGCCTGCACGCCTCTTCCAGCCCATTGTACCAACAGCAGTATAAGCCCACGATAAAAATATTGCAATGTGACGTCGTGACTTGGGAGCGCAGCCTAAGAGCATCTCCAGCAGGAGCCCTCAAATCAAGGGCCCTATTTTTGATTTGAGGGCTCTCCTAACATTTGAGAGCTTGATTTTATTTTATTTTATTTTTTGCATCTACTCCAGCAGCAGCTCTCAAATCAGGGCCCTCAAATTCATCCTAATAGACACTGTCATGTGGGACCCATTCATCATTCTAAACCAAAATTTGAGGGCTGAGAACAAAAACACAGGTCCAGCAGGGCCCTTACTCAGGCCCTCAAAAGTAGGGGCCTCCTCCAGGGTCCCCAAGAATGAGGGCTTGATGGGTGAATTTGAGGGTCTTCTACTTTTGAGGGCCTGAGTATGGGCTCTGCTGAACCTGTGTTTTTATCCTCAGCCCTTAAATTTTGGTTTAGATGCTTGTTTGAGGACCCTGCTGGAGTTGCTCTAAGAGCAGGTACAATAAGGCTTAGTCAGAGGCTATAGCAAATATAACATCAACAAAATCTTATGTGCAGAAAGAGAAAGGAAGAGAGAGAAGGAAGCTGGCTACTAAATTACAGCTAGCTATAGCACGTAAAAATATGCATTTCACTCTCTTACACGTGGGGCCAAATAGTTATTGTAATAGCTACCTTATTGTATGAACTATTTTTTTGAAGACTATAGATGAAATGGACAAGTGTTATAGCCACTAGTTGGCTATACTATTGTACTTGCTACCACGGAAAACAGCAGTAAGCGTCCACCTTAGCGCACGAAGTACGAGGTGCTTTCTGTCGATTCAAAAACTCGGATGCTCTTCTTTTGGAACTGCAGAAAAAATGGACCTGTCTTTTCAAGTGAGTGTGCAATTCGTAATCTCATTGAATTATCGTGTTTTTTACCGTGAGATCTTCTAAATTAACTTATATATATATTTAGAATTAGTAAATAATATTATTAGGCATATACTCTAGTGATATAACAGAATGTTTCATGTATTATTTCCCAATATTCTATTAATTCACATACAAATAAAAAATGTGTGAACTTCTCCTAATATGTTACGGGGAAAAGCATTGTTATGGAACAAATAAAAAGTGTGATTTTCCTACTATATTTTCCTAACATGGAACGAATAAAATATATTAGGAAGAAAGGTGCTAATGGACCAAACAAAAAATATTGGTGGAACAAATAAAAAAATATTAGTGGAACAAATCGAAAGAGTATAAGTGGCACAAACCGATACTATTAGTGGAACAAATATAAGGTATTAGTGGAACAAAGAAAAAACAACAGTGAAACAATAAAAGAAATATTAATGGAACAAAACAAAACTATTAGCTAAACCATTAGAAAAGGTGTTTGTGGAACAACTAAAAAATGCTAGTAGAACACCTAAAAATATTAATAGAACAAATACATAATATTAAGCCAAGCTCATGGAACAATTTAAAATTATTAGTGGAACAAGTTAAAATATTTCATAGAATAATTCAAGACTATTAGCGGAACAAATCCAAACTACTAATAGAATAATCCATAATTATTGCTGAAAGACGCTAGTGCTCGTAGAACAATTCAAGATCATTAATGGAATAAAGGTTTGTTCTTTTCGGCTGCAGTTGATGGTTTTTGCTACTAGAGCAAGCGTTTGTGCGAACGAACCGAATGCAGATAAGCTAATAAGTCACTTCAAAAAGGTTATCCCAATAAACCACTTCAAAAAGGCGGTAGAGAAGTTGTTGTGTTCGCTTGTTTGAAGGAAGCAATAAGTCATAAACCGAAAAGAATGGGTTTAAATCAAAACTATTATATAAACAAATGGATAAAAATGTTGGTGGAACAAGTCAAAGAAATTAGTTGAATAAATAAAAATATTAGTAAATGAAAGAGATTAGTTGAACAAATAAAAAATATTAGTAAATAGATTAGTTGAACAAATAAAAAATATTAGTAAATGGACGTTCGCAGTCTAAGAATTGTAATAGTGTTAAAACCTCATGTTAGCTAAGAGTAATCACACTTTTTGATAAGAAAAAAGAAATGAGGATCCCAATGCACGCCATTTGCTTCAAGAAAGATAAAAAAACTAAAATCAAAGAAGACGTGGAACAATATTGTAGTTGTACCTCCTTAGTTCCTTACTATCTTAGCGCCGAAGGAAAAGAAAGGTAAAAGGAAAAAGAACGCCGCGCTGGCTTGCTCAGCCCAGCAAAGGCTTGGACGGAAAGATTGCAACGGGCACAAATTCGTTGGATTTTGCTATTTCAAATTCATGCCCATGAAAGTTAGACGTGCCCGCTAAAAAAACTCATGCCCGTGACGGGTGCAGATTTTTGCCCAGACCCATGCCCACTGGGTTAACGGGTACCCATGGGTCGCCCGTGGGGTCAGTAATGCGAGCTGCAACAATGGTTAATGAAGAGGAGGAAGAAGTTCACTGACCATCTTCGTTGAATCCGGAGGGCAGTGGCATGGCCAAGGGCCTACTGCTGCGATGCGCGTTGGCTGCGGCGTGGGGGCGGCGAGCTGAACTGGAAGGCGAGGCGACGGCGAGGGCGTGCGGGAGGACGAGCATGCGGCGAGAGTAGCGGGAGCTGCGGGACGGGAGGGCGAGCGTGGAGACTGCCAGAGACCGAGCACAGAGCGCCAGATGCGCCGCCGCTGCGGCGGCTGTTGAATCGGGGTGGGGACTGGGGAGAAGTGAGTAGTGACCGTGACCGAGTGCTAGCTAGGGTTAGCCGTATGGGTAATGGGGCATTGCCGCATTGGATTTGGGGGCTTGGGACTAAATGGCTAATGGGCTATGGGTGGGTTGGTTTGCCTGGGAGGCTGGGAGCCTGGGTTTATAACTCCTATGGATCGGGTTTATATTACCCATGGGTTTACGGGTTTGGGTACTATAGGAACGTACCCGAACCCGGCAGACCCGATGGGTTGGGCTTTTTGCTCATTAAGAGACCCATGGGTTAGAAAATTGACTCAGACCCATGCCCTAATAGAGTAAAAACCCACCGGGTATCGAGTTTCGAGTACCCATTGCCATCTCTAGATGGAAGTGAAACTGGTAAGAGACAGAAAAAAACCAAAGAATCAGTACATGGCTTAAATGGGTCGGCCCGAAGCCCCGAAGTAGAGGCGATATTTCCTATTAAACTTATGTATAATGATACAGGCAATGATTATCTATAATATATAGCATTTATCTATAATACACATTCATATTACCTATAGATAAATCTAAACATAACTTATACAATAGATTATCTACATTGTTGTTTGTAATGATCTTATATAATTAATAGATTGTCAATATAATTATCTATATAATGACGTAGATAGTATAAAATTTTCTATAAGATCATCTTTTAAATACTAGATATTATTTTTCTCTCTTATCCTCCTTTCTCTTTCTATATCGCGTAAAATCTTATGAAGTATAAACTCACAGATAGTACATTCCTAAATCTTACCAGCATTATTACCGGGGGGTTCGCGGCCGCCGAGCCCCTCCACGTCGCCCCCAGCGCTCCCTCGGCCGGCGCGTGGCGGCAAAATTCGCGTACGGTCGGGGGAGCAGTTTTGCGAAAAAGTCCCTGTGTTTTTCCAAAATTACGTAAAGGTCTTTTTTCCTCGCAAAAAGGTCCCTGCCAGTTTTTTTAGCCCCTCCACTTTGCAGGATAGGCTCCCGCAGTTTTCTAAAGTACGTACGGGTCCTCATTTACTTACGTACAGGTCCTCCCTTTTTTACGAAAAAGACCTTCAACTTTTTCGAAAATACACATGTGCCCTCGGTTTTTTACGAAAAAGTCCTTTAACTTTTCCGAAAATACACATGCGCCCTCGGTGTTTTAAAAAACCCCTCACGAATTATCACCTCTTTTACTTCGGTACACACGGTGATTAGCGCGGCGTGACGCCTCACCTATAAGGCTAGTACATCATGCGCCAGGCCACCACCCAGCCTCAAGCGGTCGCCTCGGCTTGGCCCACATACATTACTTCCCAGTAAATAGGCCGACACCCATCACACAGCCTGTTAATGGCCCGTCGGCCGGGGTATGCTGCACAGTGCTATATGCCACGCGCACGGCATATAGCAAACTCGCCGTACGCGAGCTGACCGCCACAACGGACTCGTTTTTTTTCCCGTGAGTTCAATGGACCCTCTTTTTTTCTTTCGTGTGTGTGGTTGATAGATTGAGGCGTTGTTCTTTTTCTGTTTTTAACTTTAACTTTTTGTTTTTCTATAGTAATTAATTTTAAATAAAGTATCTTTTTAAGATAAAGTTTATTAATTAATTATAGTACATACTATATCGACTTTATTTATATCGATAAAAATTGTATATAAGTTTCTGTTACTTTATAATATCTCATACAAACAGTTTAAAAGCTATAAACTATAGCTAAAAATCATAAGTCTCAGCTAAAAAAATAGACCTGAAACTGGGCACAGGCTACAAATCACCAAGCTTCGCCTCGCTCGAGTGCGTGGACAGCCATTTTGCAAGCCAAATCATAGGAAAGTCAGGCGTCCAAGGCACTGCCGTCAATCAAAGATGTCAAGACAATAACAGGCTTCTAGAACCATTAGAAAAAGGGGAAATACAGCTATCTAGTACTGTAATATTATCTCTTCTCTTTTCTAAGGAACGTTCTATAATTTGTACATTAAATTTTTTTAAAGTTTGATCACTAATTTTTTTAAAATTATCTATATTGACTATATAAAAACTATATTATTAGATTTATCATTAAAAATACTTTTATAATATGAAGAATTATATGAGAAGATTCAAGATTTTGTTGTGATAAATAATTGGTATTTTAGATGAGTCAAAGTTTAAATTTTAAAATTTGTGTATTGTCCTGAACTGCTTGTAGAGTTGGTGGTTTGTCAGGTTATGTTGTTTTGGGCAAAATGGATGATTTTGAAAAATTTGAGTCATGCGATGATTTTGGTTTAACCCAGGTCAGTGCATATTTGGTTTGACCTCGGTCAGTGCATATGTGTGACATGATGCATGTTTCAACAGAAGTTGGTCAAGTTATGAAGAACTTATGCCCATGAACAATTTCTTGATCTTTAAATGTGCAAAAGTACTTGGAATCAACCATAGTTAATAACAAGGATCAATGCTACACTCATGTACGAGCCGATGCCCATAACAATCAAGAATGCTGGGGTGAAATGGTTGAGCTCAAGCATGATACAAGGAAGGCAAAAATTATTGAAGAAAAGTTCGAGCTATGGGTTGCACCATGTTGAGCTCACGGGAAGGAAAACACGATCACAACCGAGCGACCGCCTGACATCGCAGAATCGGCACGACCCTCGGTGTCGCTGCGATATCGTCCTCAGGCTGCAAGCCGTCGCGCCGTACGTCGACTTGGAATCTACAGGATACCCTCGGAAATCACTTCGGTGACGTGTCCGCTTCGAACTCACCTCCGCGGGACAAGCCCGCCCTCGGCTCCGACATCACGCACGGGGGGCGGACCTCCACTACCACTCTATACTGTTTAGTCGGTAACCACACCATCTCCAAATTTTGATCCCAAGGTATTTTCTTTCGTGGGTCCACAAAGATACAAGTGCTGCTGATTTAGAGTCTGGTGCTCTTACCTTGAAAACTGATCTCAAAGGGAGAACACAGCAGAAAAAACAATTAGTCAAGGAGAACTTTGATTGTTTTGTCTCTTGCAAAACTACAATAGATGGTATTTATTAAGTTGTTACTTCTGCCTTATTGCGGCTAAGGGCTTGTTCGGATCCGGCACAGCCACGTGGAAGTTGAACTAAATTCCACGTTGTCCTGGTCCATCCAAACTAGTTCTAAGGCCCCGTTTGGCACAGCTCCATCACCAGCTCTTTGGAGCTGCTTGGAGCTGTTTTGTGCCAAACGGGGTAAAACAAAATAGCTCCACCCAAGGAGTTCCTTAAAACATGCTGAGACAAAAGTAGCTCCACCCAAGGAGCTGAAAAAAGTAGCTTCACCCGGCTCCACTTGTGAAGTCAAAAAAAACAGCTCCACTTGTGAAGTGGAGCCGTGCCAAACAGGGCCTAAGTGTTTATGGCCTTGATTTTCTGCGCATTGTTTGCATCTCTTTGTAATATGGTCAGTTTTTCTGCAGACATTGAGTCGAAACTGAGACAGACAGAAGACGATCCTGAAGGTGCAGGTACTGCTCACCTGTATTCTGTCACACAAAAAATTAGTGGCGTGGCAAATCGTGCATTTGAGCCTCTATTTGAGAGGCAGGTATACCGGCTAAGCTTTCTCTAGAATTATTTTCCATTCATCTTGATTACTATCGCTGTAAGATTCCTTCTTGAGTGCACTAAAGTAAACCGCTTTGTACAGGCCCAAGCTGAGAAGATCAGGTCTGTTCAAGGAATGCTTCAGAGATTCCGGACATTATTTAACCTGCCAAGTGCAATTCGTGGCAACATTAGAAAAGGAGAATATGATCTAGCTGTCAGAGAGTACCAAAAAGCAAAATCAATTGTTCTTCCTTCTCATGTACGCCAACTTCTTAATTTATTTTATCTGCACTGTTATCCAACAACTAGCAGTTGTGGGAATGGGCGGGGATCCATGCTTGCTGGTGATAGCCATCTACACCCCACTATCTACGGTTAGCATGGATTTATCAGGGCTTGTGGTGGGGTTGCATTGACATTGCTGTTTCTATTGAATTATTTTCAGTAGTTTGTGGGACAGTGCCAGTTCCCATCATGAGAAATTGCTCTCCTAGTCTCCTAGATACTACTAATTGACTTTGTATTATACCTCGATATGATACCAACTGATGTGGGAAAATTTATTTATCTGCCACCCTTACGACTCAGGTGGCAATAGATTTGTCACCCAGGCCTATTGTCAGTGACTCAGGTGATCCCACATGTAAGTGACAGAGTCTCGGTGTCAATCTTAAGAGTGACAAAAAATTGAATCTCCCAACTGGATTAAAATGAGCTGAAAAGGTCTGTGGATTACATTATCTTTCTGTTCTTTCATGCTGACTGCATGTTGTTCTGGTGATGAAGCAGTACATGATAGATCATACGCTGCCACATGTTGGAGCTATTTTGGCTATCATTCACCCACGAGTATAATAATCCCTGTTTACTTCTTTATTATGATTATAACAATTGTAGATTTGACTCTAAAAACTAGTCAGTCGACTAGCCACTTCCTTAACTACTCGATTCGACTTTACGGCTTAATAACCTCGCTTCTCAGCACTCCCAATTTCCTAACGTTAAAGCCAGCACTCACGTCAAAAGGGGAGCGCTCGTCTTAGCCGCCACGATTGGTCGTGTGGTGCCTCGTGTTTTGACTTCTCAGCACTCCCAATTTCCTAACGTTAAAGCCAGCACTCAGCATCCGCCTTCCTGTACATGTTGAAGAGTTCTAACACACTCCCTCAGATGGATTTATTCATCATATACCCTCCTCATAGATGAGAATTCAGGATTTACCCTCCTGGCCCACGTGTCAGTGACTTATGACGACCCCACATGTCATTGAGGCGGGAGGGTAAATCCTGAATTTGCGAAAAAAGGGGAGGGTATATGATCAAGAACCCCCCCTCAGATTATACTCCCGTCCTATTCACGTGTCATGCTTCTCCTCGTCCTCTACGGACTCCTCTTCTCGCTACACATTCCTGAATGCTCTGCTGCCACGGACACCATCTCACCCGGCCATGTAGTCGCCGGCAACGACAGGCTTATCTCCGGCAACGGCAAGTTCGCGCTCGGCTTCTTCCAAACCGGCAGTAAGTCCTCCCACAATTCCCTGAACACATACCTTGGCATATGGTTCAACAAAGTCCCCAAGCTAACTCCTGTCTGGATCGCCAACGGCGATAATCCTGTCATCGACCCCACTTCGCCGGAGCTCACGATCTCCGGTGACGGAAACTTGGTCATCTTAGATCAGGCCACTAAGTCCAACATATGGTCTACTCATGCTATCTTCACAACCAACAACACCATTGCTGTGCTCTTGGACAGTGGAAACCTTGTCCTACAGAGCTCCTCAAACTCTTCTGCCATCTTCTGGCAGAGCTTTGACCACCCGACGGACACTGTTCTCCCCGGTGCAAAGATTGGCCGGAACAAGGTCACCGGTTTGAACCGCCGCCTTGTTTCCAGGAAGAATTTGATTGACCCAGCTCCAGGTGTATACTCGGAGGAGCTAAAACTCACTGGGATTGGGGAGTTGCTATGGAACTCGTCCGTAGCATATTGGTCAAGCGGGGAATGGAACGGCCTATACTTCAGCGCAATACCAGAGATGTCGAGCCGCTCTATGGCGAATTATACATTTGTCAACAACGACCAGGAGATGTACTTCACATACACCATAAAGGATGAAAATATGATCCTGCGTGGTTTACTGGATGTCTCTGGTCAAAGGAAAGTGCTTGTTTGGTTGGACGGCTCGCAGGATTGGACAACAGTCTACAGCCATCCCAAAGCTCAATGCGATGTCTACGCAATATGTGGACCTTTTGCAATCTGCAACGAAAATGAAAATCCATTCTGCAAATGCATGAAGGGGTTCTCTGTAAGGTCACCTGAGGACTGGGAGCTAGAGGACCGAACAGGTGGCTGCATGAGAAATACTCCATTACTTTGTGGTGGCAACACAAACAAAACAAGTCTGACAGACAGGTTCTACTCTATGCCAAGCATTAGGCTGCCCACCAACGCCAAATATGTACAAGCTGCTACAAGCGGAGACGAATGCTCACAAGTTTGCTTGGGTAACTGCTCTTGCACTGCATATTCCTACGGCAAAGGTGGCTGCTCCATTTGGCATGACGAGTTGCTTAATGTAAAGCAACAAGCTGATGTTGCTGCTGATGGCAATGGAGAAATTCTTTACCTTCGCCTTGCTGCAAAAGAGGTGCAAAGTTTGAAAAGGAATAATAGTGGAATTGTCATTGGTGTTGCCATTGGTGCGAGCACTGCCACTTTGGGTTTGATCTTTCTACTGATCATTTGGACGAGAAAAGGGAAGTGGTCTACTCGCACACTGGATAATGTTCAGGGCGGCATTGGGATCATTGCATTTCGATATGCTGATTTGCAACGTGCAACTAAAAATTTTTCAGAGAAATTAGGGGGAGGCGGTTTTGGTTCTGTATTTAAGGGGCACCTAAGCGACTCGGCTACCATAGCAGTGAAAAGGCTTGACGGGGCACGCCAAGGAGAGAAGCAATTCAGGGCTGAGGTGAGGTCAATTGGAATCATCCAGCACATGAATTTAGTTAAATTGATTGGGTTTTGCTGCGAAGGTGATAGGAGGTTACTTGTGTATGAACACATGCCAAATCGTTCCCTTGATGCTCATCTTTTTCAAGGTAATGGTGCAATTTTGGATTGGGCTATTAGGTATCAAATAGCTATCGGAGTTGCTAGAGGACTAGCCTACTTGCATGGTAGTTGTCAGGACTGCATTATACACTGTGATATCAAACCAGAGAACATACTTCTCGATAAGTATTTCACTCCGAAAATTGCAGACTTTGGAATGGCAAAGTTTTTGGGAAGGAATTTTAGCCGTGTTGTGACCACAATGAGAGGAACTATTGGATATCTTGCTCCTGAATGGATAAGCGGAACAGCTATTACATCTAAAGTCGATGTTTACAGCTACGGCATGGTTTTGTTAGAGATCATATCAGGTAGAAGGAACTCAAGTAAAGAATCTTCTAGTGATGTTGATCGTTCAGTATGTTTGCCTGTGCAAGCTGCAAGAAAGCTTCTCAACGGAGACATTGAGAGTCTGGTGGATGCAAACTTGCACGGTGATGTGGACCTTGAGGAGGTTGAAAGAGTTTGCAAAGCCGCATGTTGGTGCATTCAGGATAATGAGTTTGATCGACCTACAATGAGAGAGGTGGTGCAGTTCCTTGAGGGTCTACTTGAGCTCGATGCGCCTCCGGTTCCAAGATTACTCCATGCTATCGCAGGAGGCTCACATTCAACGTCACTGTGATCTTCAGTTTTACCACAAGTTTATATGCTTGAGAAGGATTTTAGCAATCCACGAGAACATTGTAGTTTATCTTGTCTTATAAGTAAACTTGGCGTCTGTAACATGTAATTAAGATCTCTATGTACCCAAGAGGGAGATCTTATTTTATAAATGAACTTGGCGTCTGTAACATGTAATTAAGATCTCTATGTACTCAAGAGGGAGATCTTGTCTTATAAATAAACTTGGTGTTTAAACATGTAAGATATGTCTGTGTCCCCAGACTCCAGGGACTTGTCAATTGAGAAGTCAATTTGTGAAATTAACAGAACTGCTATCAGTGGTTCGGCCATGTCGAGCCCCTACGATCTAGTTCGTCTGCATCCAATGTTTTGTGCAGGAGTAGTTTAGTACCTTGTCAATTCTCCTAAAATGTTTTGAATGGGGATTTGGATTCGAATTCTTAGGAATTAGTTCAAATTTACGGGTCTGCTCCTGTCTACTCCACTGCACTCCCGTTCTGGGACCGTGGTCTTCCATCCAGTCTTGTTTCTTGTTGCCCAATACTAAGTCCAGTCCAGCTCTATACAATGGGCCAGGACCGGGCTACTAGTAGCTTCAGAGTTTGTTCCTTAATGGCTTTTAAAAGCGGTTTTTAGCTTTTGTTACAGTACATAACTTTTAAACAGAGTATTTTTTCAAAACGAGGTCTACAAATTAATTGTAGTATATGTTAAAAACCCAACATCTGTATCAACCAAAATCGCAAGCGACCAAAATTCAAAATTTTTAACTAAAAATCATAAGCCGCAGCCATATCAAATAGGCACTCAGCCATCAGACTCATCGCGTATTTGCGTGGGCGCAGTTCCCCCGAAAGAAAATCTATGAGATTATTTCCTTTAGATACTTATTAGACCTCATCAATTTTATGACGCGTGTGCAGAATAAATCAACTAATTCTTTGTATGGCTGTGTGTCATGTTTTAAAATAGGTCTAAGCAAAAATCTAATGGTGAGGAGGTCTCGTATGGTTCGTTTCCCAGTTTTCCCTTCAGGCGTGGGTGCGTGGCCGAGGTCCTTCCGCGCGCGGTGCGGCTGAAGTGTCATATTCTACCATGGGTTGGGCACATGGAAATTTTAAATATCTTGGTCTGGACGCTAGGAAATTCGGCTAAGTGTCAAATTTTGCGACGCCTTGGACCCATAAAAATGTGACTGTCAAATTTCACCGTAGGCTAGGTTAAATCCTAAAACTTCAACGCTGCTCGTTCAGCGGAGTTTTGACGACTTTGATTACCTTGCAACTAGAGGATTTCCTTGCCCTGTGGCCACTACCTCAGCAACCCGCCCACGGGCCAGAGGGGCTAATGTTGGTGGATATCTACATGCTAGTGTGTAACGAGCCAATCAAGCACGAACACGTGGCAATAAAGTACTGTAGTGTACACTGTAGCATAAAAGTTTTTTTTGTGATTTTGCAGTATTTTGGTGGTTCTACATTGCTGCACCATGTTTTGCTACAGTACTTACGTGCCACGTGTCAGCATCCGATTTAACCGTTACACAACCCTGTCTATACCATAGTTAACAAGTACAATTTCTCCTAATGAGGAGGGTGGAGGCGGCATCTTGGTAGGACCCACACGAGGACCAGTGGCCCCAGCAAAGATGGGCCCAATGGGGCCTGCACCTTGGCAAGCAAACCCGGCATAGGTAGGTCCTAGCGAAACCCTCTCCATGACGAGTGAGCCCCCGCACATGCAAGGTCTGGTTGGGCAAAGTAAGGACAGCATCATGCAATCAAGAATGGCATCCTGTAAGAACTAAGCCAAAAACACTTCTACCTGTAGTTACCTACCCTCATAAGGGGTAGTCTAGTATTTTGTACAAGACCAAGAATCTATAAATAACCCCATAAAACTCATTTGTAATATATCTCTTGAATGAATACAACATTCACAAATTAGTACCTTAAGGTTTCCTCTCTTGAGTCTCTCCCTACCCCCCGACGCCCACTACGGGCCCGACAACACACTGATAGAAGTGGGGTGTCCGCTATTTGACCTGTTCTTTTCAATTTTTAAAAGATACTTTTCAGCTTTTCTACAGTAACTATCTTTTAAACGGAGTATCTTTTCAAGATAGAGTCTATTCAAGATAGAGTCTATTCAAGATAGAGTCTACTAGTTAATTGTAATACACACTGTACCGACTTCATTTATTACTCTATAATCTCTCATACAATTAGCCCAAAAGACACATACTACAATCAAAAGCCATAAATTTCAACCAAAAATAACAGGCCATCCGCATCCACCTCCTGCCTCCCTCCTCCGCACCCGCACATCCCATCGCTGGAGAAGCCCCAAGACTCAGCCACCGTGGCCCTGGAACCTCCGCACCCACCGCTCCACCACGGCTGCGCCGCTGCCTCCATCCCATCCCAGCGTCGATCTGTCGCCTCCACCCAAATCCATTATTGCTGTAGCCATTTTTGACCCACAAGCTCCACCACCACTAGTTCCCCCACCTCAAAGTGCCTAGGCCACCTCACTGTGCCCCCACTGGCTGCCACCGCGGCCCCTCCGCCGGCCTCCACCTCACCCATCGCTAGCGCCTCCGGTGGTTCTTCCCTTACTCATTCGAAGGTTCCACCCAGATTTGACCGTGAGTCCGCCTCAGGCTGAGCTTCCAGCCATCAACGACAAGATAATGTAAATTAGAGCCTTTTCTTTTTGGATGCAGCTTGTGACTTTTGGCTGCGGCTTGTGGCTTTTGGGCTGTTTGTACGAGAGATTACAGAGTAACAGAAACTCACATGCGGTTTTTGCCGATATAAATGAAGTCAGTAAAGTATGTACTACAATTAACTAGTAGACCCTATCTTGAAAAATACTTCGTTTAAAAGCTAGTTACTGTAGAAAAGCCGAAAAGCAGCTTTTAGAAGCTGAAAAGAACAGGGCCTCACTCCACGTTATTAACCTTTCTTGATCCCCTTGGTCCTCATGTGCTCTCTTCTTGGTCTCAACCTAGGTGTGGTCATCATCGGAACAGAGCCACCTTAGCCGACCGTGGTGCCACCATCAGCACCTTACTACACCAAAGGAGCACGAGCTGCTGCTGTCAAGGTTGTGGTATGACATTTGAGTGTTGTGTACTGATACTGATTGTTTTGCCTTGTGTAAAAAGATGCAGTAGTGTTAAATTCTCATGTGCGTGAGGTGTTTGCTGAAATGTCAATGTGGATCTGTTGGGATTCCATAGCCAGATACTATAAATTAAAGTTGTGGTTCTTGTCACATAGATGCTATATATGTGTTCATTAATTTACATATGACCTTGTAATCTAAAAGTTTTGGCCTCCGGATTTCCCAGTTGCGTGTTGTCAGTCTAAAACTTGTTGGGTCCATTGTAATTAATTTCAATGGAAATTGGCTATGGTGATTACTTATCACTTGTGTTATCTAGACTATTATCTTACGCCTGTTGAATTGCTTCAGCTGGTAGCATGCTTACCAGTTACTACTTACTATCATGTTCCATCCTAAACATATAGCTCCCTTCTGAGTATAAAAGAAAGCCAATTTTCGGGGTTGTATATTTTGAGGAGCCATGTGCTAGATGTAAATAAAGCAGAGTATGACTATTGTAATTTATGTCACTGACTAGATAATTCTTATAGTCCTTTAGTACCCTAAGAATTTTTACTGATTTATTCCTTGAATCAAATTAATAATTAACAAATCAAATATGATTTGTTTCTTAATTTCACTGAGTTGCTAAGACTTAAGACATGCATATGATTGCTAAGATCAGGACATGTTTGTGCAATCTGATTTGATTCCCAATTAAAATGCCTATCTTGCAAGTGGTGATTGGCGCTGTGGTGAAGCTACAAATGAGAGGAACTATTCAGATGTTCCCATCTTTTGCTTTCTTCCTGTGATGGCTAACATGTTCAGCCTATACTTATGTTGGTTCTTCTGGATTAGAGAATAGAAAGTTAGATTTGTGGTGCGATTTTGTATAGTGCCTTCTGTTTTATTGTTAGATTTGTGGTGCAATTTTGTATTGTGCTTTCTGTTTTATGGGAAATTGTTGGAAGCAATGTTTATGCTTTATGATGTGATAATTGGGTTTAGGGTGTGGTTTGTTCTTGTAGGAAGGGACAATATCCTTACTCATTAGTTGATGGGAAGTTTCATGTTACATGGTTTAATATATGAAATATTTTTTTAAGAAAATCTATGAAATGTTTTTCGCTTCTGATTGCTCCAATTTGTTGAGTATGACATAGCATTGTGGTTTTGAAGTGTTCTTTAGGACATTATTTGCTTCTTGATGATTGCTTTGTAGATTTACTGACGAAAGATAATTAGTTGCATTGCTTGACAGACAAAAAATATTTATGTTTACTCTGTTGACATATATCTCTACTAATAATATTTGATGCAAAGTTTTAAGTTTCCGTTGCAACACACGGGCACCTTACTAGTTAAGCCAAACAACACACTACTCGATGCATCATTCGTCCAGAAAATTGCAGACTTTGGGATGGCAGAGTTTCTAGCCGAGCTTTGAACAATAAGAGGAACTATAGGATATCTTGCTCCTGAATGGATTAGCGGAACAAAAGTCACATCAAAAGTAGTTGTTTATAGCTATGGTTTTGTTTGAAATCATATCAGGAAGGAGGAACTCAAGCAATGAATCTTCGAGTGATGTTGATCATGCAGTCTATTTTCCTGTCAAGTTGCAAGTAAGCTTATTGATAGAGACATTGGGAGCCTCATGGATGCGAAATTACATAGTGATGTGAACCTGAAGGAGCTTGAAAGATTGGGTGAGGTGGTGCAATTTCTCAACTTCATGCTATCACAGGACCTCACTTTTGACATGGCTATGATCTTCAGTTTTACACCAAATTTTTATGTACATGAGCACTATTTTCAGGAATCCATGAGGACATTATAATTTACCATCTTCTAAATAAACATTTAATGTATGTAACATGCGAGATCTGTGTCTGTAATTCGAACCAGATTGCCAAGTGCAGCCCAATTACTGTGAATTGTGGAGTTACTGTTACATGTAATATCACCAGACATATACAGGAAAATTGTTATTTGTTCCTGTTTTATATAAAGGTGAGACGGGGTTTCCTTTGTTCAAAAAAAAGTAAGATCTCTATGTACCCAGGCAGTGGATAGTGCCTTACAAATAAACATAGTGTTTGTAACATGTAAGATTTCTGTCTGCCTCAGATATTTCTACTTGTCAATTGGTGAAATTAACATATCTGGCATCGATGACTCAGCGATGTCGAGCCCCTAGGAGTTCCTCTGCATCCATTGTTTTGTGCAGTAGTAGTTCTATTATTTTGTCTGCTCACATAGATCTAGATTTCCATTCAACATGATTTATATGGAAGATGATCGAATTTATGGACCATATAAAGCAGGTGTTACAACCTGAGAGGTTTGCTGATACTATGCACACATTGCTTATGGAGCGGAAATGCTCCCTGACAAACAAAAAGCAGCAGCCTAACTGCCGGCCTAAGGCTATACACATTCTACAGGCCAGGCTAAACGGTTAATACAGATCATGGTACAAACTAGCCGAATTGCAAGGTGTTGCAGCTGATCGTGGCATGTTTGTATGGTGAATACTGAATACTAGTGACGGATAAGCTTTGTTTGAGCGGCTGCCATTCTCCACTCCATCAAAAATTGCTGGGCGAGATGCAGACTGCAGGCAAAACGAGAAGCATTTCAATCTGCCATAGGTACCCACGCATTCCATCAGTTTCAGATGACAACTCAACTGATTATTGGGATGACAAAGATCAAGTGGCAGACTGAACAAATAACAGAGCCTAATACAATTGTCCCTACTAAACATGAAAGTGAACTCTGATGAACAGGCCAGGGCAATTTGATGGTGAGTACCAACTTTAAGTACTCGTGATTAGGCGCTGACGTGGCACGATATTTTAATTATTAATTAAGGTCCCGAAGCCTTGGTATTATTCATTATTTACCTTCACTGTTTCCACGGCCGATTCAGCCTCCAATCACCAGTGCAAGAGTTAGAGAGGATAAGAGCACGATCTCTGAAAAGGTCAACCAAAGAGAAGGTGCACTGGTTAGTCATCAACTACTATAATAATTAGCCATTGTTTTTCATATACTTTGCAGCATGCGTAGTCAAACAGACTACTAGCAGTCAGAATCATTGACAACACTTACCCATTTTCACACTGTTTCAGCAAGTAATGTGTTCTAGCATTGATATGACACCACTTGATCAGCAAATTAGGAATATGTATCACTGTGAGGATGTAACACACGCAACTAGTTTATGTTTCCCAAACCAACTGAGCACCAACGTAGTGGAGTGGTTAACTTTACCACGATCTTTAGTGTTGCCCAGTGTTTTTATGTACTCGCTGCTAACCAACACTTAGCATTCCATACCATACTTCCTTACTGTGTTAGCTCTACCAGTCGTTCAGCATGCCTCTCTGGCTCACCCTTTTTGGATTTCTATTGCCACTACTCACTACACATCCCTGCATGCTGGGCTGCCATGGACACTCCATCGCATCTGGGCAAGCACTTGTCGGCAGCGACAGGATCGTCTCCAGCAACAGCAAGTTCGCACTCAGCTTCTTCCATACCAGCAGTAAGTCCTTCCACAACACCCTGAACTGGTACCTAGGCGTATGATACAACAAAGTCCCCAAGCTAACTCCAGTATGGGTCACGAACGGTGATAACCCAGTCACAGACCCCAACTCATCAGAGCTCACAATCTCCAGTGAGTGTCATCTCAAACCAAGTCACTAAATCCATCATCTGGTCCACCCAAACAAACACCACAACCAACAACACCATTGCTATGCTATTGAACAGTGGAAACCTCAACCTACAGAATTCCTCAAACTCATCAGATGTTTGTGGCAGAGCTTTGACTTACCCCACAGATAACTTCCTCCCTGGTGCAAAACTTGGTGCGAACAAGATCACTGGTCTGAATCGCCACCTGGTTTCTAGGAAGAATTTGATTGACCTAGCTCCTGGCAAATACTGTGAGGAGTTAAGACACAAGTGGTGCTAATCAATTCATCTTTACACTGTTGAACTAGTCCATACCACGGATATAAATCTCGGAACTAGAGAAAAACGGGCCTAGCGGCCGGTAACGGTAACCAACCGGTAACCGGAAAAACCGGATGAATTTCGAATATTGAAATTTCAATTTGGGCTGGTTCAAAACCAATAACCGGAACGGTTACCGTGCAACAACCAGAAAAACAGGAAAACCCGCTACCAAAACCAGGAAAAGCCAGAGAAAACCGGTTATGGGTAATTAGCAATTGGAATGATGCAAATATTAATAAGAAAGTGTTTAATGAAGTAACAAACCTAATACATAAGGATGTATTGCTTATGCTACCCAAGGTCCTTTCCAAGATTCCAATTAGCCTGTACTAGCTAGGCTAGTTTGTCTAAAAAATATTGAGTACAATAATTGAAGTATATTTAGCTCGTACGATACGTAATCTAGCACAAAAAGGCCTAAACCAAACTAGGAAGTGCATCATGCAGTCATAAATTTAAATTTCAATTTGAAAAATTTCGAACGGTTTTTCTCCCGGTCCCCACTGGTTTTTCCAGTAACCGCCGGTTTTTTTCCTGGTCCATACCATATTGGTCAAGTGGCATAAGGAACAGACAATACTTTCCCTTGGTGCCAGAGATAGCAGGCCCCTTTATTTTCAATTTTACATTTGTCAACAGTGACCAAGAGAAGTATTTTACATATCACTTACTAGACGAGAGAACGGTTGTCCATCATCTGTTGGACGTCGTAGGTTGAACAAAGATGTTTGTTTGGCTTGAGGGCTCACAGGATTGGGTAATAATGACCTTCGCCCAACCCAAAGTTCAATGTGATGTCTTTTCTGTTTGTGGGCCTTTCACAATTTGTAATGATAACGCTCCTGTTCTGCAAATGCATGAAAGGTTTCTCCATAAGATCACCAAAGGACTGGGAACTAGAGAACCGAACAGGTGGGTGCATGAGAAATACTCCATTCGACTGTGTTAGCAACAAAAGCACAACAAGTTCGACTGACAAGCAAGGTTGTCACGGCATCACCAAGTTGTCGCCATGTCGATGCCAAGGCGTCCTGTCGGCTGGGAATAGACGCGGGGGGCCTCCGCCCAGGATTCCAGACTTAGGCGCACAAGTGGGAATCCTGGGCAACACCATGGCTGCCTGGGCATCGTCCAGGGAGGATGCGGCGGCCGACTGGTGGAAAAACCCCCTTAAAGGGTAGGGTATCACGTGATAAGAGGTGAGAGGAAACAGATCTAGGAGGGAGTGGGAGAGCTTGGAGTGAGGCCGCCGCCGCCCCTCTCCAGATTGATTCCGCTACCGCCACCTACAGCTTGGAGAGCATCTTCTGGCTACAGCTTGTCACCATCGCCTCCCTTAGCTCAGGCCAGTGTCCTTCTCCCCTTCTCCTTTGCTCTTCCCCCTCTAATCTGATTTGCTTTGCTCTGCTTCTTGCTCTGATTTGTTCTGGTTCTTCCTCCGATTTGGTCCACTTCTGCTCGCTTCTTCTCGCTCTCTGCTCTATGCCTCTGGCTGTGCTTCTGCTCTCTGATTCTGCTTTGCTCTTTGCCTCTGCTTTTGCTTCTGCTCTCTGCCTCTGTGCTTATGTGCTTGTGCTTTTGTCCTATTATGGACTTTATTATGGTAATGTTAGTTGACTGAGTTGCTATTTATAGACCTTATTATGGTAATGTTAGTTAACTTAGTTGCTATTTGGAGAATTTGTGCTATGCTTATTTAATTCCCTGCCATATGAGGTATATTTATTTAATTCCCTGCCATATGAGGTATATTTACTTAACTCTCAGCCATATAAGGTATTATTTGTTATTTTTATTACCAGTTTACCACCGTCTAACTCTCGCCATGGTGGGTACCTAGGCGTCCTAGCGTCCTGCGCTCGCCGCGACTTGCCCGAGCGCCATGACAACCTTGCTGACAAGTTCTATTATATACCATGTGTTAGATTGCCTCAAAATGGTCGCAGCATCGAAGCTGCTACAAGTGCAGACAAATGTAAAATACTTTGCTTAAGTAATTGCTCTTGTACTGCATATTCCTATGGCAATGGTGGCTGCTTGGTCTGGCACGGAGAATTACTCAATGTAAAACAGCAGTGGTGTAATGACATCACTGATACTAATGGAAGAATTCTTTACCTTCGCCTTGTTACAAAAGAGGAGCAAAGTTGGAAAAGGAACACTAGAGGACTGATCATTGCCGTTGTCCTTTGTCTAAACTTTGCTATTTTGTTTTGCTGGCACTCGTACTAATGATTTGGTGGAACAAGAGGAAAAGGTATAGTTGCACACTTAATAATGTTCAAGGTGGGAGTGGAATTGTTGCATTTAGATATATTGATTTGCAGCATGCAAAGGCAGCTTTGGTTTTGTATTTAAGGGATTTCTCCTTGACTCAACAACTATACCAGTGAAAAAGCTTGATGGTGCACATCAAGGGGAGAAGCAATGCAGAGCTGAAGACAGTAAGCTCAATTGGATTTATCCAACATATAAATTTGATTAAACTAATTGGCTTCTGTTGCGACAGTTATAGCAAACTGCTTGTTTATGAATATATGCCAAACCATTCAATTGATATCCATCTATTCCCAAGTGATACTAAAATTTTGGATTGGAATACTAGGTATCAAATAGCTCTAGGAGTTGCTAGAGGACTAACCTACTTGCATGAGAGCTGTCGAGACTGCATTACACACTGTGATGTTAAACCTCAAAACATACTTGATGAATCATTCGTTCCAAAAATTGCAGACTTCGGAATGACAAAGTTTTTAGGAAGAGATTTTATCTGAGTTTTGACTACAATGAGAGGAACTATTGGATATCTCGCACCTGAATGGATTAGTGGAGTGGCTATCACGTCAAAAGTTGATGTTTACGGCTATGGGATGGTTTTGTTGGAAATTGTTTCAGGTAGGTGGAACTCGACTGGAGAATGTACCGCTAGTGGTGATGATTTATTTCCCTGTGCATGTCGCGTGTAAGCTTCTCGAAAGAGATGTGGGAAGCTTGGTAGATCACAGATTACATGGCGATTTCAATCTACAAGAGGCTAAAAGAGCATGTAAGGTTGCTTGTTGGTGCATTCAAGATGATGAGTCTGATCGACCTACGATGGGTGAAGTGGTTCAAATTCTCGATAGTTTATATGAACTTGAAATGCCTCCAATGCCAAGACCATGGTTGTCACGGTGTCACTTAGGCGACGCTAAGTCATCCTGGCGACCAGAGGGGGATGCCAAGACTCATCGCCTAGGGCTAAGAAGCTAGGCGACCACCTCCAGGCCAACTTTGGCTCTCCCCGCACAAATATGGCCGCCGCCGGCTCAGATCTGGAGCCGACCGCCTCTTCCCGCGCTGCCGCTGCCTCATCCGACGCTCTACCCGAGGTGTACCACGCTGACCCCCATGCTGGGCTCCATCTCCGTCACCGGCCTCTTCACCACCGGATCCGCCGTCCTCCAACCTTGCCACCACCGAATCTGCCCTACGCCGCCCGAATCCGGCAGAGGAGGAGGCAGGCAGCGTTGGAGAGCAGGGCAGAGGACGCGGCAGGCGACGTTGGAGGGCAGGGCAAAGGAGGCGGCAGGCGACGTTGGAGGGCGCGGCAGAGGAGGAGGTAGGCGGCGTTGGAGGGCGGGGCAGAGGAGAGGAGGCAGGCGGTGGCGGCGAGGCAGAGGAAGGAGCCCAAGACCGCACGCTGGGAGGGATGTGTGGGGGGGGGGCGACGGCGGCTACTGGTGAGGGTAAGGGTGGGAGTGGAGGGAGGTTAGGGTTAGGATAGGTTTATATGGAATGAGGGAATGATCTAGATGGTTTGATCTAGATCTAAGGGTTAGGATTCGTTTATATGGAATAATGGAAATGATCTGGATGATTGTATCTATATCTAAGGGTTATGATGAATTTATATGGAATAAGGGGAATGATCTGGATAGTTGGATCTAGATCTAAAGGTTAGGATGGGTTTATATAGTGAGGGGAATGATCTGGATGATCTAGATCTAAGGACTAAGAAAATTGATTGAAAGTTAAGATTTTAAGGCAATTGTCGTCTAACTACTATCGTCTAACTGTCGCCATGGTGGGCATCTAGTCGATTAGGCGTCCAGGCGCCCTGGTCTCGCCATGACTTACCGGAGCGCCGTGGCAACCTTGGCCAATGTTAAGTGTATTTAGGTCATTTTCTATTGTCTAGAGTTTAGACCCTTATGTCTCTCTTGTACTATATATACGCCCTATGAGCTATTGCAATATAACAAGCTTCCTTCATATTAAGATGGTATCAAAGCCTAGGTTTTGAACCTAGCCTTCACTCCGGCTGCCGTCAATCACCGCCGGCCGTCGCCACTAGGAGGAGTGTGCTCCACTCCCGAGGGCGGCCGCCGCCACGCCATCGCGCTCACCCACACGCAGATCTGGCGATGCCCACGTCTTCTCGCGCCGCCGCGTCCACGCCTCGTCGCTCCACCCGGATTGACCGCCTCCAACTCTCCACACCCGGATCTGGCCTCCCTGGCGCCGTCCTAGTAGCCGCCGCGCGCTGGCGCGCTCCAACGCCTACGCCGAGCCGCCTCCTGGTCGTCTGTGTGCTCTTCACCGTAGCCACCACCGCGTAGGCGTCCGGCTCAACCGGATATGGCCAGGAGGCTATCGCACGATTTCAGATGGGAGACAATCTTTCCGACACAATTTTCCAAGAGCTGCACGTTTTGACGACATCTTCAAGATTTAGACTTTGGATTTTCCCTATTTTAGTGTTAATCCTTTTCAAATGTAATACTATTGCATACGTCTTACATTTGAGGGGGGTGTTACGGGTATTTAGGTCATTTTCTATTATCTAGAATTTAGGTCCTTATGTCTTTATTGTACTATATATATGTCCTATGGGCTATTGTAATATAACAAGCTTCCTTCATATTAACAGTCAAGACTACTTCAAGCTATAGCAGGAAGCTCCAATTCTACGTGCATCTAATCTTTTTCTTACCACCAATTTGAACGGAGCCTGTCATAATCAGTGATAGGATTATAATTTATCGTCTTATATATAAACTTGTATGTTGTATAACGTAAGTTACATTCTGGACACAGATTAAAATGTCAATTAGTGACATTAATACATTAGTTATTATTGCTTAATCCATAACAATATGGAGCCTACGACTTTCCTTTTTCTTTTTTCTTATGGAAGCTTGCCCCCTTTGCTTTAAAAGTAAGTTGCCCAATGTCTTGCATTCACATTTCGTGTTTCATTTCTTAGTTCTTACAACAGAATTGTTCGTATTACATGGTTTAAATGTGAATACCATGTTTGTCTAAAGAAATGTAAATATCAAAGTCACTGACCATGGTAAGCAGAGCCTTGCTAAGCTTATCAGCCAACTTTGCCATGAGATCACTAAGCTAAATTGTGTTCTTTACTATATATTGTTGTATAATACATATGGCAATCGTTTAGACACTTATCCATGATCACGGACACTCTTTTAGTTTAAAAGTACGTAAAGAAATACCTACATTGTTTTGCAATTTAAAATATATTAGTTGTCTATATGCTGCTATAACAATGGATATGGGCACAGATGGGTGTATGATTTGCCTAGTGTTCGGTATCTGTTTTGTATCCAAATCTCTTTTCTTAGATCAAAGGCATGAAAGAGAAGTAGTGGTCATGCATAGAGGGTTTGAAATGCTCAAAACAAAACCAACAGAAGACGGATTGGACTAGGACGCCACAATAGCAGCTAAGACCTAAGAAGCTAGTGCACGATTTCTGGTAGAGTCCAATCAAGTGGTTGAGGCATTTTGACCCCCACATGTTTATGGAATTCTTAGCAAACAAAAGATGAAAAAAGCTAAAGACTTACCAGAAAATTACTACCTCCATTCTCAAAGTCAAATACTTGGCACTTTGACCAAATATTTTGTTCACAAATAATTGGCACTTTCCCATTCATGAGGTGGACTGGATTCCCCCCAAACTACCCCTATTAACTCTACTCATCGCCCTTTCACTTTAATATCGTGCTTATGGTACTGTTAGAGGGTATTTTGGTCACAACTTATTCAAAAAAAATTGACTTCCTTGGTATGTGTGATGTGATCAAAAGTGCCAACTATTTGAAAACGAAGTTAGTACAAATGAAGAGTCGATCAGGTTTTCAACACTGGTGAAAAGTTCATACACCCCAGCAACAGAACTACATTAGCCTCAACGAACTGCTAGAAGTTGCCGGACCCCTAGACTTTGTTGAAAATCACAAAACGCTAGACCTCACTGGACGTTCTGACTTGCACCTTGGATTTGGATGGTTAGTAATGAAAATATACATGCAGCACCCACTCATATAGTCAACAAAAGAATTAAATCAACATCCAAACAAACAAACAAAAAACAGCAGCCTGGCTGCTGGCCTACAGTTTGTACATTAAGATGTATATACATTCCTACAGGCTAAGCTAAAGATATAATGAAGCTCCTAATAGCAACTTATGAACTAGAATAAATAACAAGCAACTCAGGTTGCTAGAAACAAGAGAACAACTACAGCTGATTGTGGCAAGTGAAATGCTGCATACCAATGTATATAAGCCCATTTGTGCAGCCACTCATTGCCATATACAGTTGATGGACGATATGAAGACACCATAAGAAGTCTTCAATCCAGAGGAAGCTCACATATCCCATGGATTATGCTCCAAAGAGAGATGTGCCACGCCTTCAAGTGGACATTCATTTCTACAAGGCCTACACTTGAAGAAGGCAAGATTGGTGAACTCAGCTGACTGTGTGCCTAAATGCTCATTGGGCTGAGAAAGAAGTGACAAAATTAAACAAATACATAATACAGTAAATTTCTCTAGCTTTACGTGTAAGGAGGTATACTCGCAAAGGGGGAAAACGCATAAGGGGGGTAACGAGGCAACCAGATGTCCTGTTATCATTTACCTGGTTGTGCTGGCTATTACTTGACGCCTGAGAAGTGTGATAGGAGACAAAACCTAGTTCCTGAAAAGGTGACAACTGCACGAGTAAAATTTCCAATACTCAAATAGGCTGGCCAGAATTGGCATGGTGGGTTCAATCAAAAGTACTCTTAATACCGGAGTGAATGTCGGATTTAAGCCAGAGTGCATTCCTTCATAGTTGATTGGCCCCATAGGACTTGAAAGGTCAATCCCCTGGACCAAAAAGAAATAAATAAATATTTGATACAACATGACAAAAAGCACACAAAAGTTGCAGGGAAGCACTTCATAGATCATAATTTCATACCCTGTAAACCTTATAGGCTGCTGGAGCTTGGCTACCCACTGGAGACATGTTAGGAGGAGCATCCAAGCCCTGCATGTTGCAAAATGTTATGAATATTGATTGCACTAAGAAGCGCTAACACGGTGCAGCATGAGATGAGATAAATGCAAAGTTGCAAAGTTAGATTCCTGAGTCCAATACACCTATTGTTGAAGTCCTCAGCTACCAATCTATAATGTAGGCAGAAATTTTGCCTCATATAACCCACAAATAGTTTCTTGAAACTTCAAAGTAACAAAACAAACATTAGTACAGCAGGGGAACTTATAAGACGCATGACGTAAACTTTGTCCAAAATTTGCTCTGCAGAGAAACATGAATACGGACAGAATTCCATGATAGCAGAGAAGTTTATATAATATGCTGCAGCCAATAAATGTTCTACATGAGGGCTCAACATGGCATCAAGCCATAATTAGCATGAGGCATATATTCAAACTTGTATGATTATAAAATGGATATCCTGACACCTCAACTAAATTGAGAAAAAATGACAAAATTACCTGAAACATAGCATTTCCAGATTGGGTAGAAGCATCTAACAAAGCATACTGCATTGCAGGTTGTTCCGAGTGCACTTTCTGCTTCTTTCGCAAGCCTTTTTCAATGCAATTTCTTGCATGGGTTTTACTTTTCTGGCCTTTCTTCTTTGATTCTTTTGCTGCTGTGCTGCTTGATTTGTCCAGGACATTTTCTGATTCAGTGCCGTTTGTGATTGAATATAAGGACATTTTAATATTCTGAACATCAGGCTGAGTCACAGATGTACCAATGCCGGTTTGTTTCTGTAGGATTTCTTCAACTTTCTTGCCAAGCTCTAACCAACATTGGTCTAGTACTCTATAGGATTCCTCACATTCTGATGCTCGAGCAACAAGCCTAACATACTTTGGGCTCATGTACTGATAGCGACTAGAAAATTCCATTGATTTATCTGCTTGAACTGTTTGACCTGGAACCTCTGATGGGGTTAAACACCTTGCATATTTGGTCCAGCGCTTCATGATGTATCTATCTGGTAGATACTTTATATCCATAGCATCTAGAATTTTCAGTGCATGGCTACACAAGAAGCCATTTGTCTCAAACTTCCTACATGAGCATGAAACTGTCTGCTCTGTAGAGTTTCCATAAACTGTATATTGCCTCTCTTTCTCAACAATTGAAACAACATACTCACGACAGGGGCCACTTTCATCGCGGTTCACAATGTAAGCTGACTGGAACTCCTCGTATTCTTCTTGGAAAAGCTGAAATATCATATTGGTATAGACCTCAGAAGCTTGTGTAAGAATAGGAGCTCTAATTTTGAAGTAAGGCAGCTTCAACCTTGAACCATATTCAATCTCCAATTCTTTGTACCGCCTATCATTGATCACTTCCTGAAGATGTCTCAAGAACAAAATAATATCTACCTCGGCTCTCAAATGATCCCGCACATCAGAATGCAGGCGCTCATTCAATCGTGTGCCCTTCATCCCAGCTGAAAAGATCTCTTTTACATAGGGTCTAGCCCACTTCTCTTTTTCTTCAAATAATTTCTGCAACCATACATTACCACGAAGGTCATACTTACTGATCATAGCATCCCAAGAAGTGAGAAATTCCATCTCCTCCTCATACTCATTGATGCATGCCTTAAATTCCTTGATGAAATCGCAGTCACTTCTAACAAGTTGGTTTACATTCCTGGTTGCAGTATGCTTTAGGTGCCACGCACATATAGCATGACTTGTATCTGGCATCACTAACGAGACAGCCTTTGATATAACCGTGTCTTGATGTGAAAAGAAAGTCTTCGGCGCTTGTCCAGACATTGCATGGAGGAACGTCTCAAACAGCCACTGGAAAGACTCAGCAGTCTCGTCATACATGAATGCCAGTCCGAAAACAATAGGCTCGCCGAAATTGTTACAGCCAACAAAAGAGGCAAAATGACGGAGGCTGATATTATTTCTAGACACCACGTCAAATGCGACAACATCACCGAACTGACTGCAGTCAATAATCATCCTCGTATCTGCCCAAAAAATATTTGCCACTTTATCCTCAACATCCAACTGCACAGCATGGTAGGATGAGGGATCTGCCAGAGACTGTTCTTGGAAGTAATTCAACAAAGCGCCAGCCTCTCCATACTTCATCTCCCACTGCCTCCTAGTCCGCAGGGGCCGCCGCTGCCCTTCCCCTGCACACGCAGCATTGTTCCCTTCAGTAGAATTCGTTCCTTCAGGATCACCCCCATTGACCAAAAAATCCGGAGGTGGAACAACATCAGGTAACGTCGTCGACTCGAAAGGATTGGGCATGCAGGATGTGGCGAAGAGTGGATGGTTGTGCCGTGGCTGGAAGGCGTAGACCTCCAACATGGCACCAGGCTTCTTGCGCCGGATGATGAGGTGGGCGTTGCATCCCGTCCTCGAGTCCGGCATCGGCACCAACGTGTGGCTGCCCCGCTTGATGTTGGCCCTGTAGCCCTCGCGGGAGCAGGCGAATTTGCGGGAGGTAATCTCGCCGGTCTTCTTGCTCTTGTTGGCGTACTCCTTCCGGACGTTGAACCCAACCATCCAGCCGTAGTAGCGGTAGAACTCGTACGCCTCGTGCTCTGACTCGAACTCCAGCCCCATCCGCGGCGTGTAGTCCTCCGGGCGGGTGGGGGCGGGCCGGGGCGCGCCGCTACCCGTAGCAGCCGCGGTGGTGGCGGCCCACAAGGGGTTTCGCGACGCTGCGGCGGCGGTGGCAACCGAGGGGTTTCGGGACACCGCGGTGGCGGTGATGGCCGCAGAGGGGCTACGGGACACAGCGGCAGTGGTGCTAGTGACCCCCTTTCGGGACGCCGCAGCGCTGGCGGAGGTGGTCCCCGAGAGGTTTCGGGACGGCGCCGCAATGGTGGTGGCACCCGAGGCATTTCGCGACGGGGCGGTGCCGGTGGTGGTGGCCCCCGAGGCCCTTCGGGATGGCGCGGTGATGATTGGAGGGTTAGGTTTTGGTGGGGAGGAAAGGGAGGCCTGACTTCCTGAGGCGGCGGGCTGAGGGGGAAGCGGAGCGGGAGTTGGAAGGTGCTCGGAGGGAGCGGGGCTCGCCGAGGAGCTCATCGCCGGCGCGGCGAGCGGGAGAGCGGCACGCACTCCAGGGGCTGGTTGGGGAACTTGCTCCGCTTGTTTTGCACTATAGCGGTTTGTGAATTGTGACGACGCCCTCTCTGGAAACGGAAAGGCGCCTTCCCACAGAGAAGGCGTAAACGAGCAAAATTTTCCTAATCATATCATACCTCTCCATTCTCCGAGAGAAAATTCGAATTCTGCTGCGCCCCCCCCCCCCCCCAAAGTAAAAAAAGTGTACCTCCGTTCGCCCGTTTTTTTTTCTATTTTAACCCTTTTTTAAAAAAAATATTCACATTTAGACCCCTAGTAGTTTTAATTCCGTTTTTTGACCCAGGGGGTCGGCGCACGGCGCCGAGGTAACACGCCTCGGCGCCGTGGTCCATGGCGCCGAGGTCCCAGGCCCGCACCAGCGTGGCGGCCCGCGTGGCGCCGACGTGGCAAGTACCTCGGCGCCGTGGATCACGGCGCCGAGCTGCTCGGCGCCAGGATCCACGGCGCCGAGATTCAGTGATTCAGGAAACTGAGAAGTTGTTTTACCTGTGTTATTTCAATTTTCAACAAAATACCATTCAGTAATTTAAAGGTGTGATATTCGAATATTCCTATTCAGTAATTATCATGGTATATATATTAATTGCTAAATACTATTGAATGGCATTTATTAATAGCACAACAGCAGTAATCCCATGCCATGCTATGCACGACTGCACGGTTTGGTTAAAGATAGATACCATCTGTTTGAGACTGATACACCTTCAAATCACATGGTCCCACTATGGGGTGGTTGGCTGTCATCTGGATTTTGGGGTTGGCTCAGGGAATCCCCTCTGCTCTATATAACAGGAGTCATCCCCCTCATCTGGTTTCCATACAAGTCTAGAGGAAAACGTGGGCTTGGGAGAGATCTAAGAACCTAAGGAGACTTGAGAGTGAGTCACTGAATCTCATTCAAGTAAATAAAGCCACCTCAAGATATTTCTTCGACTTCTCAAACCCATTTTCCTATTCATTGACATCAAGACACATGGCATTTCAGTTCATTGCTGAGCAATTTGATTTCTCTTGCTGAAACAGTTGTGCATGCATTCATGTAGGCCGATCCTCATCACCATTCCCTATAAATTAGATTGGCTACTGTACACGTGTAAGATATAAAATAATTGATCCCCTCACCCCCCCCCCCCATGACCGTTCCCATCGATTGCACTGCTATGGGATTGGCTACTCCATCTTTACAAGATGTAGAAAAAAGGACGGTCGTACTTGTTCAACTTATCCCTTTCAACTTGGATACCATGAGGCGGACCTAGGAAAGTTTTTGTGACTGAACATTACTACCCAGCCATAGGGGTATATGAGGAGCGCAAATTCCTTTATACCCACCCAATTAGAATTAAAGGAAATAAAACATAAATGGAGAAAATTCTCATCATAAGATCATATGATGAGCATGTGGCATGTGGCATGTGTGGAACTCTGTACTTCTAATGTTCAAAACTCCACCACTAGTCCTAACATGTCTTAGGGAATATAACTTGCTGGGTCTATTACATTTTGTCTACTGGGTGTAGCGTGGTTGTTTCCCCTTTTTATTGCGCCCTGAAGATGGCTCCGCTGCATCATTATTCCTGTCACTCTTGGTCTTGAGAGCTACCTCACGAGCTTGAAACTCTTCCTCCTGACGCTTGATGGCTGCTTCACGCAGACTTAACAGCTCCCGCCTCCTTTGCAGCTCATCCTCCTTGCCATTCGGACGGATTTGGTCCACCCTCACGCGGCGCTCTTGCTCAAGCCGCATCTGTCGTTCCACCTCGCGAGCCTGAGTCATCTTGATAAAGTATTGTCCTTTGTTTTCCACCTCCATTGGCCGGTTCCGTGGCCATGCCGGCGACACCCGATCTACCCATTCGATGAACTCGCAAGGCTATGTGTGGCGTGGTAGATGTCACAGATCAAGTTGAAAACGATAACGAGAAACAAACGATTTAGTTGTCGTCGTTACCATGAAGTCGTCATCCAGGTCTGGACACTTGAAGAACCTACGGCCGTAGTTGGCTCGTTGTACTCGATCCGTCCAGACGCACAACATCGTCCTAAAGCCGCAATGGCACTTCGGACGCTCATGCCACTCCGGCACTCCAAATGGGTCGGACCTCCAGGAAGACATTGTTGTGTAGTAGTATTGTGAAGGCTGGTAACGGAGATGTGGTATGGAAGACATATGAGGCCTTTATATAGGCAGGTTATCTCAGTGGCGGGCCCAAGGCCCGGCCACCCTGGGCCACTGCCCGGGCTCAAATTTCTACTGCCATGTTTAATTATGGGTCAACAGCAGCTAGCTATAGCCAATTAGGGAATCAGCTGAACTATCTACTATTGTATCTGTAGTTTCTTGATCATGATTAGATGGGCCTTCGTGTACCATCTACTATTGGCATGCATGAGTGATACCTTCATTCTCTTTACTTTTAGGGGCTAACAGTACGGAAGTAGTGATCATACCATTTTATGCACCAGATCATGATACATTGGCCCATTGGTTGCTGTTTTGGATTAGTCCACCTGCCGGCAAGCTGGGCGACGTATTGGCCAAGAAGCAGGAGTCGCCGCCGCCGGTGCTGGTGCTTCTCCTCGTGGCTGTCGCCACCGTCCTCTTGCCCTCCCCCGCAGGCCGCAGCCGTCTCTGCTCGGAACTCGGAAGGTACGCGAATACGCGATCGATGTATGCATTTTCATATGTGTACTAAAACGATGGTTTTATTTACAAAACTATTAAGCACGCTAGCTTTGCTTATATAGGTCGATGTGAACTTGTTATTGGTTGTTACTTGTTAGCTTGCCCAGGCTCTAAAAAATTTCTGGGTCCGCCACTTGGTTATCTGGTGCAGTGGGCATAGTCCATGGAGAGGAGGACATACGAATCTTTTCGCTTTTTCAGGATTCCAGTGTAGCAGTAAATGTTCCTATGTAGGCTTTTCAGATCGTGTAGTCTCGTAATAAATTCGTAGTTCGTAGCCTTTTCAGTCGTTTGCAGGAAACAGTACGTGCCACGAAATAAGTGCTACAACATTGCCTTCTCAGAGGCCAGTAATCATAATTTCTGAAACAACAAGCTACGGTACATTGCAGGAATTATAGAACCACAAAGTACAAACTACGGATTCGAACACAAATATCACATGAATATAACATATACACATATATACAACAAGTAGCTCATTACAAACCCATCTCAGTCCATATACACATATGTATCACATGAAGCACGACTTTTAACCCAACCACAAGCCTACACATATGTATCACTGCCTCCTAGCCTTACCCTTACCCTTACCAAGTGCGTCGGTGCCTGGAGTGTAACGGCTAGGCTCGCGGCGGCATCTGCGTGGTAGAGGCTGTGAAGGCTGAGTCGAAGGAGCGTCTACGAGCTGAGACGGGCCTATCTCATCGTAAGTCTGCTCCACCTCGTCCTCGTCGTCGTCCTCACCGCCCTGGGCCGGGAAAGTGTCGCTTCTCGTGGGGGACGAGCTCTGTTCCGTGTACGACCCTCGCCGCGTCGGGTCTGCAAGTCTTGTCGAAGGCACGTGTACGTCCCTCGGCGCGCCTGTGCTGCAACCACAACGACCAGCCGCACGACGTAGCCGACCTGCTAGCCTCTATTGTCCAACATTTTGTTAACTAACAAGATACGAAGGTATTAGGTACTAATTTTGTGAGTGGATTTGTCGAAGCTTACTTCTAGGAAGCTACGCGTCCTGACGTCGCCGACTGTCCTGGAGAAACGTTCTATGTCCTGTACAGACTGCTTGAGTGTGTTGCCCTGCAAACAAGAAAAAGAATGGATAATTTGCTATATGTAGTGGTATTTCTGTCTATTGGAAAATAAGCAATGAGATTTAACATTACCACACGGTCCAGGACTGGTGCTGTCTCCACCTGCGTCCCAAGGCGAGTAGATTGGTCGTACGGCGTGTCTTCGTCGTCCGAGGACTCAATGTCGACATAGTCATCTTGTGTCCATTGTCCCTTCAGCTTGGACCGCGTCACACCCTGGTACCAAACTTGGTACCGCCGGAAGGACTCGTTGGTGTGCGGCTCGTCGTTGTCGTCCACGTTGACTTGCAAGAGTCCCCACTCTCGAACGTACGCGTGGTGGTGCTGCTCGAAGTCTGTCACCTTCTTCTGTAGCTGACGATCAAATTTGCACGTCACGTAAACCAATAGTTAAAATTAGTAGAAACTCTGTGCAATTGGAACGGCTCTACTGACGATCAAACTTACTTGTGCAAGGTCACAGACGTCGAGAACGGCTCTACTGGGCACAGCTGCCTCTTACCAAACTGGCGTGCTACTCTGTGTGGCAGGTGATACTCAACAGCATAGAAACATATTAGGGGGCACCTCAACCTGTAGAGGGCCTCGTCTATGTAGCACAATGCGCTGAACTGAATACTTTCCACCTCTTGCTCGGCGTGCGGCTCCCACTTAACCTGCATAGTAACAATTTACTTGTAAGGTACTATACTAACAAATGAAAATCACGATACCAAATGGAATGAACTTACATTGGAGGCCGTGAGCGCATCTAGCTCGTTCGTGTACTCTAGGTAGGCCCGCTTTATCCTGGCGTAGGGAACTGAGACCTGATCCCAAAGATAGGTAACTGTCGGACGTCGACGAAGAGGAACCCCTGCGAACCAGGGACGAGGAGCCAAAACCATGGGACGACCAACTGGTAGACGACACCACATCCACAGCTGGAGGAGGTAGAGGCAACCACCTAGTGACGGGTTCGCCGAAGTCCGACGACACGCCTCGCAGAGGTGGTGGTAAAGGAACGCCAACACCCCGGAAGCCCAGCTGTACTGACCCGCCGTGTCCCAGTCAGTGAGGCAGTGGATGTACATCCACGACGCGCTGTCCCCCGTTCCGTCGGGGAAGAGAACGCAGCCAAACAAGTGAAGGATCCATGCCCTGCAGTAGTAGGCAACTGTCTGCTCATCCGCACCTTCAGGACACACTGCGAAAGACTACCGGAGCCAGGTGATTGGAACTCCAGAAGTGCGAAGGCCTGCCTCAGGAGGAAGCTCTCTCCCGAGGAAGGCCTCTACTCGGGCTCTCCAACCTGTAGGCACGCACGGTCCGATAACTGGACGGCCGTGAATGGCGACACCAAGCATCTTCTGAGTGTCCTCGAGCGTAATTGTCATCTCCCCGAAAGGGAGGTGGAAGCTGTGAGTCTCCGGCCTCCACCTACATGATACAAAAAAGAGGAATACATGTCAGAGAATTTGAGCCGCACATAGCCGATACACAATGAACATGCAAATGGAGCAATGATTTAGGAAAATACCTGTCAACCAGTGCAGTGATGGCCGGGGGGTTGAGGGTGGGCAACCCACGACGAACCTGGTAAGAGATGGCGTCTAGACCAGCCCTCTCCAGGAAGGGAGTGTACCTCTCATCATACCGCATGTCCAGGAACCCGTCATGGGTTCGAGGACGAAGGATGGGCAGCTCCTGTATAGAATAGACCAATTTTTTTAGTTAATGCATCAACATAAACTCAAATTGCACAGGAAGTGATGAAGGCAGTACCCCCCCTCCGCGGTGAGCCGTCCTCGGTGGTTCTCCTCATAGTATGGGTCTAGCAGGTGGAATTGCGCTATCCTACAAAAAAATTGAATTTCTCAGTCCAACATAGAAGTAAACAAAAAATTGAACATGCATAAAATATGGAAAGAATAAGAAATTAAACAAGAAACATAGCAAATTGCATATGGAAAAACAACTAGACGAACTATGAAATATAACGAACAACAAGCACTCGCACCTGACTAAGTGGCCAATGGCATGTGCGTGAATTGTGGCCAAGTCTACCACATCTGTTACATTGGTTCTGCTCGGGGTCAGTAAGAAAGGGGGTTGCTCTCCCTCGCCTCGTTCTTCCTGGAAGCTGATCCATAACCATCTTCTATCTCGTCCTCTTCCTAGTTCCACGTTTGTTCCAATGGCTACCCGGATCCGCAATGTATTTGGGCCCAGTGTATGGTGGCCACTCTCCCTCATCCCGGTAAGGCTCGAAACGGGGAGACCACGTAAGCACAAGATTGTCAACACTGAACTCCCGAGGTATCTTGCTCTCGTAGTCAAAGTTGCGATGCCTTGCTGCTGCCACATAATGAGAACATGGAAAGTGGTACTGCCTCGGTTTACCACATGTGCATGAGAAAGCAGTAAGGACAACCTTATGCCTCCTCGTCGGCCGGAGCTCTCCATCGGTCGTTGTACCACCCCTTTCTACAACCTCGTAAGTGCCCGTGGCGTTGTCAAAACAATGTACCTCATGTGCCTCAGCCCTCGCCTTTGCCTTTGCAAGGTGGCGCTTCGATTTTGGCGCCCATCTCTCTTGTTTACTCTGTAGCGCCATTGCATGTGCGTGTCTATCGTTGAACCAGGCAACAAGCTTGTAAAAGGTGAAGGATACGATAGCATTGACGGGCATACCACGTATACCCCTAAGCAAATTATTGAAGGAGTCGGTCATGTTGCTTGTCTGAAACTCGTACCTCCAGCCACCATCGTCATGAGCCCTTGTCCATTTGTCGACATCTCTCATCAATCCCGTCAACCACTATCTACCTTCTGCGTTTGTTGCAGTATTAAGCTGATCCAACTTCTCCTGGAAGAACTTGACCTCAAGCATTCGAGCGACCTCCTCGAACAGAGGAAAGTTATCCTTCGTACCATCCTTACGGAGTAGATTCTCGGCAAGATGCCGAGTGCACCAACGGTGGTGCAATGCTGGATACCCCGGTATCTGCTCCTGTACGGCAGCAAGTATGCCCTGGTGTCTATCAGATATGACACCAACCGCCTACCAGGGCCTACCACGTTCCTCCGAACGAGCCGCAAGAACCATCTCCAGCTGTCTTTGTTCTCCCTCTCAACCAAAGCAAACGCCAAAGGAACCAACGCGTTGTCTGCGTCACAGGAAATGGCTATCAGAAGTGTGCCCTGGTACTTGCCAAGAAGAAACGTACCGTCAATGGAGAAGACGGGACGACAATGCCGAAAGGCCTTGATGGACTGAGCAAAGCACCAGAAAGCACGGAAGAATATCTGCATCCCATCTTGTGTCCATTCATTTGGTTTCGGGACGTACTCATAATGCATGCCTGGATTAACCACTTTGATTGCATTGAAGTGTGCTGGCAACTGCAAGTACCCATCTTCCCAGTCCCCATATATCATCTTCCAGATGCGTTGCTTTGCCCTCCATGCTTTTCCATACCTTATCTCGTATCCAAATTTCTCCTTAACAATCCAGCAAGTGTCTTCACCTTCATATTGGGTTCTCCCTTTACTATGTGCCACAGTGACTTGGCAATAATGGTAGAGGTCAACTACCGATGCTTCTGTTTGAGCTCTGCTTCGGCACAAGTGTGTGGGCCAACGATTCTTGTGATCTTGAACTTTCCCGTGTCCTTCTGTTTCCTAGCACAAACCCTCCATTCACATGTTTCCTTCTCGCACACAACTGTGTACCTCCGCTCCACATAAGAATGCCTCACCTTGAATGGCCTTTTACGAATCACTGAATACTCCTGCAGCCACCTTTTCAATGCAAACAAGTCCTCAAACACCATGCCCTTCTCAATTGTCATGCTTGACCCGGCCTCAGGAGCATCTAGCAGCTCGTCATCCCTTCCTTCTGCATAAGCCTCATGAGAATGCCTAAGATCGCTGAATTCATGGACTGATGGATCCCGGTCAGGGCAATAACGCCTGATCAGCCCAATATCACTTTCGGTCAGCTCTCCAAAAGGGCGGTCATCATCAGAATCAACGGCCCTTGCGATCTCGTAAGGCTCCAGATCATCCACAATTTGAACATCCACACTGTTGGAGTCCCTGCAGACTTCTTCAACGTTGCCAGATGGAGCAACGGGAGGAACACCCACATTATCAGGAATGTCTCCTGCATCATAAGCACGAAAACGATGGGATTGAGACAAAAGAATGGAATGACGGGAAAATGCTAAAGTGTTGCTCGACACTTACTGGAATGATTCTGGGTCAAAGGGATCTCCTGAGGGGCCGCCACGACATCATCAATCCGACATTCAACTCGAACTGGTTGAGAAATCTGAACCTCGTTCGGGGCAGATAGAGCATCGGGCACCTCAGGCACTTCTTCCACATCCACCGCAAGGTCCGGTAACGGAGGGTCAAAGGGTGTCTGATCACCTAGTTCTGGTGAATAACCATGAGGGGTGAGATTAATGGACACCTTCCGCACAACAAGGTCCAAACATTGGACCTCATTCCTCATAACCAATTTGACATATTTGTCCCACTGATCCTCACAACCAATTAAGATCAACCGCCTTAGAATTGTGTCTTTCGAACCAAAGTGAAGTAACCCCTCAACTGTGATGCTCTCCTCGTTTGCATGACAATGTAGCTCCTCCCGGGCCCTAGCAACCAACTCACTAAACGACGGCCGATCACTGAATATCAGAGGCACCTTTTGCATTTCAACAAATCGAACATTTCCATAATCATCACTTGTCACACTGCCTCCATGATATAGGGTAACTAGGTTGTCCATCTAGTTCATACAGAAAACCAAACTTAATACCTTGGAAATATGCGGATGGAAAGTTAAAAATAAAGATAAAGCAAAAACAATTTAAGTCCCACAACCACATATCATCTAGCTAAAGCAGAAAGCTAAACCATGCTCTATAGGTTCGGTGTAGCCAGGCACTAACCGTCTATATGTCAAAAGAAAATAAGTCTTACAAATTTGGATGAAGGGAGTATAAGCTAGCTCGAGAAGGGCCAATACAATTTTTCAGTGAGCCTTTTTCTTCTTTCTTTCGCTTTACCAATTATCCTATAGTGAAATAAAATACTACTGATGGTAGTATGGTACTGAAAAAGAAGCAAGTGTATATATGTACTTGCTACAATTTTAAGGGAAAAAAGGGTACTGTGTTTATGCATTGTTAAACTAGAGCACTATTGGTAAGAGGTTTGTTTAGCTTAAACAATGATTAGTTCCAAAGTTGAAACGCGAACCCTAACCACCCCAATTTTGGTTCCCGTCCGTACATTCCAGTTCAACAGGGATGGCTTTCTTTAATTTGATGCTCTCTTTAGCTTGAGCGTAGCTTTATTCCTTGCTTCTCCTAAAACTGATGCAACTACAAATAAAGATCATACTTGTACTATTTAGTTGGAACCAACTGAGAATAAGATTGGTCCAAAAATATCCGATTAGCTCAATTAGGAGTGTGGAACTCGGTCCATTTGCAAAACTTACAGACATTGATAGTGCAAAGTAGGCATCCAACAAAATAATCTTACATTATAATATGCAAACTAGATTCTTACAAATACACGATCGTATGGTTGTATCAATTTGATGCATTAACAGCAATTCTGCATTCTACATGGTGTAATTAATTAAATGAAAGCTATACTAACCACGAACTTACATATTAACTAAGACAACACTACTACATAGCTAACAGCACAGCATATTACAATTGAAGCAAATAGCACTAGTGCACTACACGGCACAAATCCACAATACATCCAGCAATGCACCCTAATCAGACACCGCAACAGATCTAACAAGAAAGCAAACAAGACAGGCAAAGGGTAGAGATATACCTGGTTCTTGGAGGCCTGGACTTCTGGCTTGAGGTCCTGCAAGATGTGCTTGGACTCCAGGTCCCAGATCCAGTAGCGGTTGGGCGAGAAGCAGAGGGAATGGATGATGGCGCCGGCGTCCAGCGAGTGGGCGGGGAGGGGAGGCGGGCGGCCGCGGCGGGGAGGCGGTGGGGGCTCGACCGCCGGCGGGGACGCGGGCGGCTGGGGAGGGGAGGCGGGCGGCCGCGGCGGGGACGCGTGTGGGCGGGAAGGGGAGGCGGCGGCCGCGGCGGGGACGCGGGCGGGCGGGGAGGGGAGGCGGCGGCACCACGGGGCGGCGGCGGGGAGGCAGGCAAGAGAGAGGGAGAGGGAGAAAAGAACAAAAGAGACAGAGAGAGAAAGGAGAAGGCCGCGTGGGGCCCGCTGGCCAGAGCTCGGCGCTAAGATCCACGGCGCCAAGCTCGGCGCCGTGATCCACGGCGCCGAGGTACTTGCCACGTCGGCGCCACGCGGGCCGCCACGCTGGTGCGGGTCTGGGACCTCGGCGCCATGAACCACGGCGCCGAGACGTGTCACCTCGGCACCGTGGGTCACGGCGCCGACCCCCTGGTCCAAAAATGGAATTAAAACTACCAGGGGTCTAAATGTGAATATTTTTCAAAAAATAGGCTAAAATAGAAAAAATTCGATCCGTTCGCCGTCTCTTTTAGTCTTCCACATACATCTTTAACTATTACTTTTTCTAATTATTTCAAAATATTTTAAAATAGGATCATTGACAGTAATTTTGTCGACAATCTAGACCTGAATACATGCATTATTTAGAGTGGCCATGTGAATTTGTGAGCTCAGTTTTTCTTTCTTTCACAAATTTCACATACAAGAGCCAAACTCATTTCTATCATCCTATGTTCTGCGTTTCTCTGGTTTTTTTCAAAAAATAAACAAATTAGCCATACCACTACTCTTCGTACAAAAGAGGGACGCGCCGCTCACATGAACGTTATAAGTATATATAAGAGGGAACCACATGAACATGTTTTCACGCTGAGATTCAAAAAAGGAACAAATAAAAGGGTGGGAAAGGAAATACAATTGATAAGATCATAGTGGTTTGATTAACGTTTACTCATGGACTACTTGTCACTCAACTCTGTGTCAGATTTAAAATAAAACCGCAACAAAACTATCTGTGTGCAAAAAAGAATGTATCCCAAGACCGAAAACATATCCATAAATCGCGTATACATCTAATGTCAATAAAGGGAAAAAGAACATTCAGGCCCCTGATAAAATCACACATTAAAGGGTCATTCATGTTGAAGGGAAAAAAAATCATATATCCATCGGCTCGAACAATTACAACACCAGCAGCGCCTTCCTCCTTTCCGCATGGCATGGTCCTGACATTCTGCAAGCTCAAGCGGTCTGCTCTGAAATAGCCTCTTCGAAATCAGTCCAACAAGCGACACAGCTAGAACGAGTGGCAGAAAGCTCCAAGCATCAGACAATGCTCGGCACATCTCCAGCCCAGCTGCAAACCGCTCGTCGCCATCGAGTTCTGATGCAGTCCACTAATGGTGCGTGCTGTGAAGTTTGAACTGGCGGAGCAAGAGAAAGGACACTGTCATCCTTGCTGCCACTGGTCGATGCGCTTATTACATCAGCTAGATATTCATCCTGAGTCCACCTAGGTGGGACACTGACATTTAACTTGCATAGCCTGGGTCTCTGTATCGGACTTGAGCCTCCTGTGTTTGCAATCCCATTCAGCACAGACTTGGCAATTCCATTGAAGTGGTAGATAGTGAATTGCTTCTTGCCCATAAGACCAGTTGGATCCTTTATGCCTCCGGCTCTTTTATCCAACTGTAGCAGCGCCTGCCAGAATTCACTCCATACTATAATGCCGGCGTTACAGAGGTCCTCGAGCTTATCAGAAGGAAAATTTATGTCAGTATCCCTGAGGACTTGTTGGAATCCCTCAACGCTAATAAAGCCTCCTCCACCACTTTGATCTTGTGCATCAAATGCCCTCCTTATTTTGGACTCCCGCTCTTCCAATTCATTCTCCTCTTGGACATTGGGGTTTAGGGCAAAAAGGACAGTGTAGTGACTTTCACTTCCCACCACCCATATAGGCCATTTCGGGCACTTTAGGTACTGACCAACCTTGCACAAGTTAAGTGATTCCAGAAGGGTAAGGAAACCAACTTCAACATCATTTGGTATGCCTTTCAGGGACATGCCACCACCAAGGTCCATCTTGCCATCAAATACATTTGGGACAGCCTCTCCACAGAGCAATAAATTCACAATTTCCTGCAAAAGATCACACTGGTTACATTTGGGTTGACCTGCATTTTACTATCGGTGAAAATAAACAGAAGTTATAATAAAAAATTACTAATGATAATACATGGCTAGTACTAAACAAACAAAATGTTGGTCAATATTACAGTTTCGAAGTGATTTCAGCACTGCATTGCAAGAGTAAGCGCAATATGAACTGCTATGGTATGTCTGCTCTGCTAAATAAATACCTATATGACAATGCTATCTATACCTGTGAAGCATGCCCAAATGGAGCGGTGACCAATGGTTGGCTTGGATCATCCCTGTCAGCTTGGATACATTCCTGTATTCAAAGATAAATATAAACAGTAAGAAAATGAAGAGAATATCAACATGCTTCCAGATGCCCAATCTATGAATAACACTGATCAAACAGAAACCTTGTTTTCTTCTGAGAAATAAGATCCGATCAAAAGGAAAACATAACTATGGAATTACATGCATCTGTTCTTTACAAAGCAACTAATAACTAGCCGTCAAGAAGATCCTGAAAACTATATAGCAACCAAAAGAATTCCAACATCCCCCCACTGAATAACCAACAATCTCTTTGAACTATTGTTCTGTAACAATCATCATCGTCGTTATTATTACATTCTACACATTGGCCCGAACAACTCTTTATCATCCCTGCTGTTATATTACCCCATCAGCAACTTTAACTATAATATGCAACAATGATTTCATCAATTCATCCTATCAACATACATAAGCCATTGGTTATTATGCCAGAGCATACACTCGAGGTTTCCAACAGATCTTTAAAATAGCAATGTGTTTAATGATGCAAACGAAATTTAAAATAATGCACAAAAAGTAGAGAGCTTAGCATGGACAAAGATGTACCAATCCTCGTGATAGTAGAGAAGAGATAAGAAATAACATGGCTCCCAATCGACTTTCAAACAGAGGAATGTTTGCCAGAAGGATGTTGAATGCATCCTTCCTTGAGGTAAATGTCCTTATTCTAAGAACTTTCTGCAAATCCATTGCTGATTCAACAGCAAGGCCTTCCAAAAGTGCATCAATTTTCTGCAATAAGTTTCATGAGAGCATTATTGGCATGATGTACATGAAAGTATAATCAACTTCCAAACATCTCAAAGCTGATAATCTCCTGATCATCATCACATCCACTTACCCCATGATTGACACCTTTAATGGATGCTACAACAGTTTTTTTCCCAGCTCCGCATAAAAAAAGAATTTCCACCATAGCATGAACCAAAGCTCTAGCGAAGAAAACGAATTCAATAACAGTCATTTTAATGTAAAGAATATTAAGATTTAAGAATGTACATTGTTGCATATTGTATAATGTTGAATGGTACATTAGATTACCAATTCTAAATTATTATAACACATAACAAATAGAATAAGGAAAATAATAGGTCTGAAAGCATTTAGGGTCTCCAATTAATAAATGTCTAGAGCATTGCTGTTGTTCCAATAAGGTTTGGAATTTTGAATAGGTCAATGCAATAGTATTTAGTCGCTAAGTCAAGGGGCTGGCACAAACTTACGATAGAGTACCTAATTAAGAAAGAACATGGGCATTATTAAATTCAAATTGTTGATCCCTCATATGAGCTGCTAGTTTCTGTATTTTCATAATTAAGAACAGTGGTTCATAAGAACTATTGAACAGATAAATAGTCACTAAGACCATACTGACATCAGCATCATTTTTAAGGAGCAAAAGAAACCACCTTGTCTTTCTGTCATCAGTTAGGGAAGAAAAATCATCCCTCGCAGCAAAAAAACTCTGATAAAAGCGTCTTTGTCCAAGAGCATACAACGGATCACTGACCTCTGGATTAGACAAATCACCAGAGAAAAACAAAAGATATTTAAGGACATATGCCTGCAAACCAAAAATAAGGAAGTTAGTATCAGAAATGTTGAGCTTGCAGAGAGCAGAAGGACATCCACAGTAGATAACAAAAGAGATAGATAGTTAGATTTTGTGTCTATCAGATACATTAGTGTGAGAAATCAGGACAATAAGATCTAAAATTAGATCAAAGTGAGCTTATAAAAACAAAAGGTAGATATACAACTAGCTAGTAGCTACTCAGCTTTAAACAACTTTTTCTGATAAATTTAATGTAACAGCAGAATGCTCCAACCTATGTTTTACTAAGATATGTCTGTTCAGAGTTCGACCTTTGGATAATCAAAGATACTTTGGGTTTCTTTCATCAGGATGGCTAGAGAGGATGCTTAGGTCATGCTGAGTTGTGCGGTTCATACTGCTGAAAATGTCCAGGCAGTCCAGCCAAAAAGATCCAGTTATTGTAGATTCCAGTTGGCAGAATGGCAAGTTAGGTCACTGAAGCGATTAAAATGGTTTTCAGAATACATGTAGCGATTTAAGTGCTACATATAAATTTCGCAACATGAGAACACATGGCAGTCGTAGAAAGATGTAACAGTCAATAGTCAAGTCATAGTGGAAATTTTATATTGAACAGAAGGCAGGGAAAAAATGGAAAACCCTAAAGATGCCCAAACCAACACCTATCAATCACAATAAAGGTAAAGTAAGGAAAATGTGCCTGTACTGTAGCTAAGACACCACAAGGGCCAGCTTCATGCTGTACCAGTCCCATGGTTGTTTCTGGGTCAGTGCTAAACCTGCATGCATTTTAACAATAATTAGACAAAGGCATATTATATGTATAGCATTCAATTGTGCAATGAAAGGGTCAACACTGTGTTATCCAAGAAAATATATGCATTTAAATTAAATGGCAAAGGCCTGTAAATGCGTGGCAGTTGTACTCGTCGGTTCTGGAAAGTTATCTACTTCACAGCTAGAGCTAGCTAGAGCCCAGAGTGACATATCAAATTAATTAATAGCAGCTTCTTGTGTTTCCTAAGCAGGGCTGGTGACATGGCTCTGCATCTTATCAGTAGGCAGCACATTTCTAAAATCTAAACAGATTTAACACAGAGCACCATTCCACCAAAGGCACTCTTAACCTCTATTTGTTAAGTCAGTTCCATGGAAATATATTCAAACCAAACAGTTTCTTGTCAGTTTCATGGAAATATATTCAAACCAAACAGTTTCTTTGGTCTGTGAAGAGTGAAGACAATCCATGGAAGCCATTTTTGTTTTTGGCCATTACCAATTAAAACTCCAGGTAGCTCCAAGTTAAAATTCTTGCGTAGCTCTCTAAGCTACAGTCCAAAACCATGATCCTAGACATGCACCACAACTACTCTATCGAGAAGTCGCGGTGACTTAAAACTGATGCCCTCAGGCCCTTTCATTACTACAAAACTACTTTTTCTTCAGATTCATCAAATCAACCAATCACCAACACAGTTTTATGGAAGATAATGTATCTGATTTGGGCCCTGTTCTTTTCAGCTTCTAAAAGCTGCTTTTCGGCTTTTCTACAGTGACTAACTTTTAAACGGAGTATTTTTTCAAGATAGGGTCTACTAGTTAATTGTAGTTACATACTTTACCGACTTCATTTATATCAGCAAAAACCGCACGTAAGTTTCTGTTACTCTGTAATCTCTCATACAAACAGTCCAAAAGCCACAAGCTGCAGCCAAAAGCCACAAGCCGCAGCCAAAAAGAACATGCCTTGTAGCACCCAATAGCTCTTGTTTTCACAAATACTACTAACAAAGCTTTCCTTTAAGACCTCAACTTAGTATTAGCTAGCAAGGTATTAGCTAGCAAGGTCCAAAAGCCCATTTCGGTAACTACCAACATAACACATGGTCTCGCCATCCTAACATCCAATTTTGGTATGCTTCCACCATATCAATAACCTTGGATCATCAGCTCAAAGCAGAAATCTACAAACATTGACAGCTCATACATTGCATGAATAGTTGACTACAGAGCACAAACAAGGCCATAAATTTTCAGTTTCTCGCAAACACTGAAAACTACAACAATAGAAAAAAGTTAATGCAAGCTAATATGCAACCCCCCCACCCCAATTGCAAAATATAGGGCATATTTTGACCATGAGTACAGATTAAGCAAGTCGTCAATTCAAGGTAATGACATGAGAACATGGCTGAGCTATCAATCGTAATTGCCTTGGAAAAGGGAAAGTTTTTTGCGATTAAGTGGAAAAGGAAATGATACTCATCTTGTGTAGTTAAGTTATAAATACCAAGGAGAAAGATCAATGAATAAGGGCAAAGCAGGAAAAACATCATCAAGCTTCCATGCAGGCCATCTATTTTGCAACGAGAATAGAAAAACTATGTGCCTTATGCATGGAGTATTTATTAACCACCAACAGTTAACGTCTCCATATAGGCTATAGGCAGGTCTCGTTTTAAAAGCTAGACTTGAGTACAGTTAAGGGTGCCTACGCACCAATCTGAGGCCCTGTTTGTTTAGGCTTAGACTTTTTGGCTTATAGCTTAAAGTCAGCTTTTTGGCTTAAGCAGCTTAAAAGCAGTTAGTTTTTAAGCCAAGTTAGACTATTTGGTATCTTAGCTTTTTGATAGGTTGAATGGTGTGGCTTATTACCAGAAAGTCTAAAATGTCCTTATAATATGTATTGTTGCACTCAAGAGGAGGCCAGCGGGGTCACCGGAGGACAGCAGATTTGTCGGAGGATGGCAGACGAGGCCGGCGGGGTCGCGGGTCGCCGGTCGCTGGCAGGGTTTGTCGGAGGACAACGGATGAGGCCAGCAGGGTCGCGGGTCGCCGTCGGGATTTGTCGGCTACGTTGCGCGGATACTTCTCAAAAGTCGCGTACCGGTATCGGATACTGTACCGGATACGGATACTGCCCCGATACGCGCCGATACGTATCCTGCACGTATCCGAATTTATTGATTATTCAAAAAAAAGAAATTAATTCCCGATACTTCTCCGATACTTTTCTGATACTTCTAACATAATATCCCCCACCAACCTCCAGATCCAGATCTCAAACGTCTCCCACCCCGCGCCTCCACGCCCGACGCTCGGCTCGCTCGCCGCGTCGCCCGTCCCCTCCGGTCGCCTCCACGCCCGACGCCTCCGCTCGCTCGCCGCCTCAGCCGGTCTGCCTCGCCTGCCGCCTCCGTCCGTCCCCTCCGGTCGCCGCCTCGCCCACCGCGTCGCCTGTCGCCTCCGGTCGCCGCTTCGCTCGCCGCGTCGCCCGTCCCCTCCGGTCGCCTCCACGCCCGACGCCCGGCTTCTCCGCTCGCCCGCCGCCTCGGCCGGTCTGCCTCGCCTGCCGCCTCCGCCCGTCGCGTCGCCCGCCGCCTCGGCCGGTCTGCCTCGCCCACCGCCTCCGTCCGTCCCCTCCGGTCGCCGCCTCGCCCACTGTGTCGCCTGTCGCCTCCGGTCGCCGCTTCGCTCGCCGCGTCGCCCGTCCCCTCCGGTCGCCTCCACGCCCGACGCCCAGCTTCTCCGCTCACCCGCCGCCTCGGCCGGTCTGCCTCGCCCGCCGCCTCCGCCCGTCACGTCGCCCGCCGCCTCCGCCCGTCTGCCTCGCCCGCCGCCTCCGTCCGTCCCCTCCGGTCGCCCCCTCGCCTGTCGCCTCCGGTCGCCGCGTCGCCCGCCGCGTCGCCTGTCCCCTCCGGTCGCCTCCACGCATTCGAGGACCGGGGGCTTACAATGTCGTGAATGCGTTCTTCGCAGGTGACATCATCCTGACCTTGTTTGTAGCTTACTTGGATAGAATAACCTATTTGCTTGAAGATGATCCAAAGAGGATTGCTTGCCGTTATACTACAGGCTGGTTTGCTCTTGACGTTGCCTACTTGAAAGCTCAGGTCATATGGATTCTTCAACATGCTTCGTCTATGGCGTCTCCGTAGAGTCAGCTCTCTCTTTGCTCGGTATGTTGGTCATTATGCATGAATGGTGAATACACAAAGTCTCCTGTAAATTTTAATATTCATGAGGAATGGCATCCGATGTGCTTATCTTGCAGGTCACACTTTTTGCTGTGCACGCGGAAAACATGAGGGAGATGATCTTCAACATTTTCTACATGCTCTTTAACCTTGGATTGACTGCTTATTTGATCGGAAACATGACAAATTTGGTTGTCCATGGCACTAGACATACTCGAAAATATGTGAGTTCTATTTGTTTAACCTTTGGTTGATATCTACATCTGACAGTTATTTTGAAGTTTGATTCTAAATCCTGTTCCTGTTAAATTTTGGACTAAAGAGGGATACAATTCAAGCAGCAACCAGCTTTGCACTGAGGAATCAGCTACCACCTCGGCTGCAAGATCAGATGATCTCACATCTTAACTTAAAGTTCAGGACAGATTCAGAAGGTCTTCAACAAGAAGAGACCCTTGATGCGCTGCCTAAGGAGGGAGAACTGAAGTATCAAGCTAAGTTGCTACATCAATATTAAGGTATTCTCGATTTCTCAATTCCCTATAAGAATTCATTAATTTCTTATTTTTATCTTTACTATATATATATATATATATATATATATATATATATATATATATATATATATTATATATATACACACGTATCGCCGTATCGGTGTTTTTAGGAAAATGGCAAATCGCGGTATCGCCGTATCGCGTATCCGTATCCGTATCGGGGTATCTGGGCAACATAGTTTGTCGGAGGCCGGCGGGGTCGCGGGTTGTCGGTCGCTGGCAGGGTTTATCGGAGGACGACGGATGAGGCCAGCGAAGTCGCGGGTCGCCGGCGAGATTTGTCGGAGGACGGCGGATGAGGCCAGCGGGGTCGCGGGTCGCCGGCGGGGTTTGTCGGAGGACGGCGGATGAGGCCAGCGGGGTCGCGGGTCGCCGGCGGGGTCTCGGGTCGCGGGAGGACGGTGGTGTCGCAGGTCGTCGGCGCCGCAACCCTAATCACACAATTCGGTTTGGGAGGGGATCGGGAGAGGTCTGCCGAACGGGATCGGGAGAGAACGGCCGAACGGCCAACGGTTTATATACCAATGGCATTTGTGTGTAAATCGTTCGAAGTTCAGTGGCAAAACGTTATTTCTATTCCGCAAAAGCCAAAAAAAGCTCCTTTCAATTGGCTTTTGGCTTTTAGTTATACAGTGGCTTTTGGCTTTTTAAAAACCCAGTACAAAAGCCAGCCGTTTGTTTAGGCTTAGGCTTTTTTGCTTATAAGCTACTGAAAAAGCCAAAACAAACAGGGCTGAGTAATCACAACATATAGCACTTATTCTCCTAGTCTCCTACCTCCATTTGATCCTCACAGATACACATAACCTTGAACTATCAGCACCACACCTTGATTCACCAGAATGACACGCACAGAAACAACTAATGTTAATACATTTTATGAATGCGGCCCAATCATGTCTGTTCGAGACTTACAGTGGCACCCAATCCTTTTTGAGTCTTCAGGGACACTAAAAACCCTCAGTGTTCAGGGATACAAATCTAAAGGTTAATTCCAGACGCCCATCCCAGGTACCAACACCCTTCAGAAAAAGAAATAACAAGTAATCTGCACTCCTGTGGCAGACTGACAAGCATCGTCAGAACAGATACATGCTGATCGGGTTAATTCTAAGCTCCAACGAACAGATGACAGCTACAAATATCTCACCAAAAGCCATATCTTACACGCATACGAAAGAGACAGTGGCACCTAAAAAAGGCTCACCTGATGCCCTGATTGCCCCACTGCGCCAACACTGCCTTTGAAACCCCGCTCCCGAACACCATTGCCCACAGCTTCTCAGCAACGTCCGGTGGCAACTCCTTCCATTCCTCCTCCTCCACCTCCTTCACCTCCTTCGCTTCATCCATAGATACCCCTGTTGGTTCCGGCTCCACCTTCACCTCCTCCTTGGCGGTCTCAGGGGCGGGAGTCGGCTCCACCGCTGCCGGCTGCGGCGCCGCCGCCGCCGCCGCCACGACAGCGGCGGGCCAGACGGCCGCGCGGAGACGCTTCTCGGCGGCGGCGGCCATGAGCTCGCGCTGCTTGCGACGAACCTCCGCCTCCGGCGACTCCCCGGCGGGAGGCGGGGGCTTGCTGCGCTTGGGCTCGGGCTGCGCGGGAGGCGAGCCATGGAGACTCATGCGGAGCGCCATCTGGAGCCCCTCCTCCTCCCGATCCCCCATTGGAGCGGCTCCGCCGAACCCTAGCCGGATCGATCCGGCCCAAAACCCAAACCCTAGGGCAGGGTTTGGTGCCTCGGCCCCGGGTCAGAGGTTCCGAGCGAGGGGAGCGAATGACGAGGAGTTGTTGGAATTTGGGTCTTGCGCATCGGGATCCGGGAAGCGGACGGCGGCTCAGGTGGTCGGCGTATTTGTAGGGGGTCGTCGCGACGGCGAGGCGACGGGGAGGTGGTGGGTTGTCAGAAATGGGAAGTACTGCTGTCTCCTGGCAATCGTATAATACAAATTGAACGGTGGTCTTCCGTATTTATAAAATGAATATGAATTTAAATATTTTTAATATAAATTGAATGCTGTAATGAATACAAATCGAATATATACTATATTGGATCGAATCCGAATATCCTACGACATACTGACATCAAATGAGAAACTCGTTAGAATAGTCAGACGATCTATATGACGTGGAATTTTATGAATTATAGAGTATTGGTCTGTTGAAGTGACTGGGATTATAATGACACAATCCAACATGCTTGTAGAAATATAGCTAATATCTAATAATAAGTACATTTTTCTCTTTTTTTTTGAAGTTGTAGGTCTAACCATGGCTGATTTGTTCAGATTGCGTTGCTCAAATGAAATTGTACTTACAGGATTATCCTAAGTCCTACTTCTATTCTACCACAACCATAGCCATACCAAAATATCATTAGACATGGGCACATGGTAGAAGTATGGCTTAGTTTATTACTCATCTCAACAAGCAGAAAACAAGATCTAGTGCCCGGCCTAGCTTTGTCGCTTGCATTCTCTAGCAGCGAAGGATGGGGGGAGTTCAGATCCGGTGCTCGGTGATGAAGGAGAAGCCAACTGCCACAGTCGGCCACGATGTCAGTGTAGAAGTCGAGCAGGACCAGAGGAGGCGGTAGCGCTGCTCTTGTACTTGCGGAGGGGAGGCGATTGTGAGCCTATGAGAAATTGAGGAGTGATTTGAGGATGAGTCCAACGTGGCAATAAGCATGGCTAAGCATACTATACGTATAACCCATGTGGAAACTAATATTGTATTACTAGATAGTTAACCATCCTATGGTAACAATAGAATCATGGTATTCAATTTATCAAAGAGAGAATTAATCAAAGTTGGTTGATAATATTTGTATTAAATTAGCATTTGCAGAATAATATAAAACAAAATAATAATAACTAGATTTGAAATAATAGGTTTAACATGATCAAAGATCATGAATTACTTTGACTTAGCTCAGTTATCACTGATAGGTCTTCAAATTCGGCTTCTACTCCTTTAAACATTATCTAACGAGAAAAAAAGCAAGTGAAATATAAATAAACTCAAAATAAAATCCAAAAGCAACAAAGCTAGAACCAAAAGATAGATCTCAATTTTATATGAATTTAGGAAGAAGAATCAAGTGGGACCTACTAGTTTTTTGAATTTTCCAAAATAAAGAAATTTTGGAAAAATATTTTTTTGGCTGACAAGTGGGACCATAGTCTATGGACCAAGTTCACGGGCATATCTTAGTCTATGGTGGGCCGGGTGCACGAATCAAGAATTTGGTTCATGGTGGACATGGTCTACGGAACAGTGTGATGACATGACAGTTGACTGGGGTAACATGTGGCAGACATCTAAGCTCCTAGCACTGATGTGGCATACTACTTGGCGCTAATGTGGCAATGCAACTCAGTGCGATGGCCTAGCAATCTAGGTTAGTGTGGCACTATGTGGTTGCCGCGTCAGACCATTATGCTAAGGTGGCATCCACACGGACGACTGACCGGATTGTTGACTTGGCTAGATCGACAGTCGTGGCTGCTCAATGCCAACGACGAACGGGGGACGACGATGGGTCAGCGTGAGCACCGGAGGCTTGAGCACGTGATGACAAAAGCAATCTAGCAGCTCGGATTTGAGAAGGTGGCTGACGAGGTCGTTAGTGATGAGCTAGGCACCGACGCAAGCATAGGTGGTGGTGAATCTAGTGAGGCAAAGGCTCTTCGGTATTGGCAATGCGAGCACAAGATAGAACATGGGACGATGAATCCAGGGACATAGTTGGAGACAATGGAAACTCACTAAAGGCTATGGAATCCGATGATTATGGGACTCAGACGATGGCGGGAAGAAGACCTCGATCTCAATGGCCAAAGCACCTTGACTCTGATTAGTTGAGGGATTTAGACTAGCGGACTCCAGAACACAAGGTGATGTGCTCTATTTTGATAGAAGACAATGTATTCAATGAATCGGCGAAGCTTGCTCTCGGTTCCCGTGGCGGCAGCTTCGGGTTTGGTGGATTCGGCAACCATGGCTAGAGGTTTGAGGTGCTGTGGTCACAGGATGCAAAAGCAAAGAGGTTGGGGTACCCTTGTATAGTCTAAGAAGGTGGTGTGCATGGCGCGCATGCCAACATAGGAGTCAAATGCGCTTGTGTCCAAGGCAGATACACGAAGAAGAAAAATAGGGATGGCTTAGCACTGACAGATGGGACCCAGCTAGCATGGATGGCAGGATAGGCTAGCGCATGGCAGACGGCTGGGCCAACGCATGGCAAGTGCGAGTGGGGCTAGGCTGCGTTGCGCAGAGAGATGTTGGGCCAAGGGAGTTGGGCTGCGGAGCAGAAAGAAGAGGCGGCCACGTGGAAGAAAGTGAATTGGGCTAAGAGAAATAGATTGGGCCGAGCAAGAGAAGTGGCCGGGAGAAATGGGGAATTCGGCCCACCAGGGTTCTTGGATTTTTCCAGGAATTTCTTAATTTCAGAAAATAGGATTAATTCAATTGAGCTCCAATAAATAGCAAATAAACTCTAAAAATCCAAGAAAATACAAAAAAAATTCCTTGCAACAAAAGGAACTCAAATAAAATAGGTTTTGAATTAATTAAAGTTTATATTATTCATATTAAATTGTTTTGGTTTTTGAAAATTCAAATTAAGCTTTAATTAATTCAAGAAAAATCCAAATAGTTATTTTTATTTTAGAAACCTCAAAAAGGCACTAAAACCATAATATTACACTGCAACAACTTTAGATGATCGTAACTAGAAGTTCCCAGTTACCTTTGGTATAATGGACTCAAAATTAACTAAGAATTGGACATGGTCCATGCAACAATTGCAGATAACAATATGTGATCCACAGGATCTAGCAATATGCACGGATGCATGCGAAGGACTTGATACAGCTATGAAGAGGATGTTCCCAAATATAGAACACAGGGAGTGCTTCAGGCATTTTTGGACCAATTTCAGAAAGAAGTTCCATAGCAATGTCTTCGATAAGCATATGTGGGCTGTAGCCAAGTCTACTCAAACTGAAAACTTTGATTACCACTTTGGTGAGATTGTTAAGGTGTGGCTAGAAGCGGTCGACTATCTTATATAACACCACAACCAACTTTGGAGCATGGCTTATTTTTTTGAGGAGGTGAAATGTAACTACATCAATAACAATCTAGTAGAGCCTTTCGGTAGTTGGATTAAGAAGCTAAAGGACTTGCCTATATCTGAGTTGGCAGATAAGTTGAAGCAAATGACAATGGAGTTGTTTAACAAGAGGAGGTTGATTGAAGTAAGCTTTGGAGGGATGATACTTTCGTCTATTGTTCACCAACTCAATGCAAGGACAAGGGGTTGAGGCAACATGACAGTACACAGGGCTGCAAACTGGACTGGCGAGGATGAGGAAGTTGACCCTAAGGGGAGAGTTAGGAGGCATGTGTTTGACCTAGTCAAAAAAAATAATACAGGAAGTGTCAACTTAGTGGAAAACCATGTCTTCATGCATTAAAACTGTCACTACGGAGAGAAATACTAACATGGAGGACTTAGCCTATAACTACTTTTCTGTGGCAAGATTTCAAGTAGTATACAGGGGTGTCATAGAGTCTTTGATAGATAAGTCACAATGGCCCACAGTTGACTTTGCCTTTAAGTTACATCCTCCAATTATGAAGAGGCCTACTGGTAGGCCTAGGACAGAGAGGTTCAAGGGTGGCCATGAGAATGGTGAAACCAAGCAGAAGAGGAAGCAAAAATGCCTGAAGTGTGGCCAATTGGGACATAGAGAGCCAACTTGCTCCCTCAACCCCAAAAAGAAATTCCATAGTTTCGTTGTATTCTTATTTAATTTGCTTTTCTATTGATATTGTTTTTTGACTACTCACAATTGTTCATTTTTCAGTAAGAAAACTGGGACAAAGAGGGGAAGGGAAAGAAATGCTGCTGCATTGGATGCTGACCCTAGTGAGGTTGCTACACCCAGCAGAAGTAGGATCATATTGGATGTTGTTATTAATTCCAATCCTAGACTAACAACTAGGAGGTATGCACTTTCTTATCTAAAAGCACGAGAAATTCTAGTATGCATTGTTGACATTATTGTAATGCGTAGGCAACTAGCTTTGATGCAAGAAGGACGAGGCAGTGGGGCTACTGCACCATCTCCAAAGAAGAAGAGAACACCGAAGAAGTTAACACCCAGGAGGTCATCTAGAGGAGATGGGATGCATGCTGCTTCACAATGACCCATACATTTGCAATTTTAAGAGATAGTTGGTTTTTGTATAGCAAAAGATAGTTCCATTTTTTATTCAATAGAGATAGTGCTCAGATCACAACAGAGGTGTAACTGAAAATTTGTGCCTAATTGATACTTGTTTTTAGATACACCTTCTGTCATAGAATAATTGATATTATGGTCTTTTAGTCTTTTGGTACAAACATAATTGTTTTTTGGTACATGGTCTTTCAACCTTTTAGTACAAACAATTATTTTATTCGACTACTTTTAAGTGTGTCAGCTCTCTTAGATGATAGTTTAATTCAATGATACTTGAACTTGTCTATGGTGGTTTCAGTTAATTAAGTATTCACAACTAGAATATACAAAGTTACCTAGGGGGTAAGATGTTCCCTAATGCTGAAAAGAAGTGATTCAATAAAGCTAATCTTTGAAGAATTTCACGTTTTCCATTTGAGTGATCTTGAATTTGTTGCTATTAATTGAAAATAAAGAAAAATGGAAAACCATATTACCTTTAAAAAAACATAATGGAAAAAATCATCCCTAGTGTGGGGTACAGAACCACACATAGCCCAAGGGGAAACAACTTGACATGACATTGCTCTTGCCACATGTACCACAATTCCCTAGAGCCCAAAACGCAAGGTAAATCATTTCCCTAGTGTTTTTGCATGAAACCCAAGGGAGCCACGTATTCCCCCACAAATGCATACCTAGGGCAGGTTCTCAAGATTAGTATAATAGGGGAACACCATTCCTTAGTGTTTTAGCCATGTCCCTTAGTGTACCTAGCCCTAGGGGACTTTGCGGAATCTAGCCTTGAATTAATCTCACTCATTTTGTCAAATTTTTCTTAGTCGTGTTTTTTGTTGTGAGAGAAGCTTGAATTGACTAAGTTATACAGCTGAATAATGTTGTTGTACGTCAAGGGTTATTGGAAATTGGTACAAATTTCTACATCTAGAATTGGTTATTTTGTAGATGGTGGCTTCAGTTTCTTCACTTATTGTGTTATGTTATGTTGCAGTTCTGGAAAATCTAAACCCATCATTATGAGTTAATGGTATGTTTTCGTAATTAATGACAATCATATTATGGGACTAACATTTTTCCTGAGTTGGATGAATAAATAGTGTTTCATGATGATAAAAACTTTGAATGACGTCATGAGTTGACTGTCATCAATTCAAGGTTCGAGATGAAAGATTGCATCATGTGTTGATGAGCACCAAGCCAAGATCCTGAAGAGGAGATGATCATAATTGAATAGATAACACTATAAAAAATAGAATTTATAAACTTTGATTTGATTTGCCAGATATTAGATTGTCGAAGAAGATGAGTTCGCCGTTTCCGTAATAGTTTGTCTTTTACCCCTATTTTGGAAGGTGTTCATGTGTTTTCTACTACCTCCATATCAAAATATAAGTCAGTTCTAGAATCCATGTTGGTGGTTTGAGCATTAATATATAAAGAATTAACTATATTGACAATATGAAATTGGTGTCACTAGATCCATCACAAAATATACGTTCATAATATATTATTATTTTTATATGAAATAATATAAGAACAAAATGAGTGAACGTGACTAATTACGTACATACGAGTGCATTTCAGTAGGAATTTTGGTAAGGTTGCAGATTTATCTCTAGCGTCCGCCTGCCTAGTTGTGTACTAAAAGAGCGTACTTGTGTGTATATGCATGCGTGGGGTGTGCATATATGTGTGTCTTTCTTGTAATCGGAAAAAAACGAACATGAGCAAAAATGAGTTGGACATTTATGGTGTTGGGCTTTCCCATCTCATCTATCATGCGCTTAATTTTCAGTATTGGTCCAGTATAGCCAAGTTGTACTAAACCAACCTTGCTTGGATCCGGCAAAAATGTTTGATGATCGCACCGCTGTCTTTCTTCGAACCAGTCATCCCTATGCGTAATCGCGTCAGCAAGTACACACACTCGCACAAACACAAATGCCTGGTCAGCAACTCTGCTGATCCGTAAAAACAGTGTGTTTGCTCCCGCACGAGTTTGCCAACCTCTTCGACGAAATTGCTCCCGAAACCGGTCGGGTCGAACTTTCGAGCCAACATTCGAGTACGGACGAGACGAGCCGTTCCGCCCCCCGACCGCTGTTCGGTCCAGTGGGACCAGCAAACTCTGCCCCGTGCAGATACAGAAATTTTTGTATGGATAACCTTTTTTTATTCGGAAATACAGAAATATACCCGCGGTTTCATTTTTTACAAAAATAGCCTCGAGTCGCTCAATGGGGAAGCGACTCGAGAATTTCGCCCACCCGAAAAGCGACATTTAAGGAATCTGCGAACCGTTGGGCGAATCAGCGCTGTCGCCTGCACGTTGGGCGACTTAATATAAGTCGCTGTACGGTTGGGCGACTGCAATGCAGTCGCCCAACGCTAGGGCGACACAGGGGGGGTTAAGGCGGCCTGCCCAGCTGGCTCCCACTACCAACCACCTTTTTCACTCATTCAGCAAACACATTCAGCGCACAGAGAAGAGGAAGAAGGAAAAGAAACAAGGGGGAGAAGAGAGGAAGGAGGGGAAGAAGAGGAGAAGGAGAGGAAGGAGGGGAAGAAGAGGAGGAGGGGAAGAAGAAGAGGAGAGGAGGAGGTGAGGGAGGAAGGAGGAGTAGAAACTATTCCATCAATTTATAGCCAATGTCATGTATGGGGAGATAGTGCAGAAGAAGGACATGGCAGCCACGCATATTGTGGTAGCTATTGAGAATAAATTCAAGTATAAGATTAGCTACGCGAAGGCGTGGCGGGACAAGCAGAAGGCGTTGGAAAAACGTTTTGGCACTTTCGAGGCGGCGTACGACAACCTTTCTCGTATGCTTAATGTCCTGCAGGAAAGGAACCCGGGCACGTACATCGCCCTCCACGAGAAGCCGTCCATAAGTCCGCCAGGGTATGCGGTGTTGCAGAGAGCAATGTTTGTATTTGGTGCTAGCATCGAAGCATTCAGGCATATGCTGCCAGTGATCTCAATTGACGGGACCTTCTTGACAGGCAAATACAAGGGGCAAATCCTGACGGCCATATGCGTTGACGGTAACAATCAAATATTGCCGCTGGCCATTGCATTTGTGGAGAGTGAGAATTACGAGAGCTGGCTGTGGTTTCTCAGACATGTGAGGGCTGGAGTTGTAGCCACTTGGCCTGGTGTGTGCGTAATCCATGATCGCCACGCCGGTATTATCAAGGCAATAAGAAAACTTCAAGAAAACCCCGAGGAGGCCTTTCCTTGGCCGGACATGAGGAACCGGTGGTGCAGTCGTCACTTAGCGGCAAACTTTTTCAAGCAATTTCCTAAACAATCTTTGATGAAGCTATTCAAGAGGCTGGCTAAGCAGAACCAACAGAGGAAATTTGATGCTTTGTGGAGGTTGTTGGATGAGCACACTAGGAAGAACGTCGAAGAGAGGAGCAAGGAGCCGGTCACTCCTAGGGCGGCACAACCACAATGCTTGCCGCCAATCGATGCGCCTAACCCAAGTGGTCCAAGAAGAAGGAGCTCACGAAACATCAGGTGCTTCGCGCAGTGGATCGAGGGGGAACCGTTGGAGAAGTGGTCGCTGTTGCACGACACGGATGGCGCAAGGTACGGAATAATGACAACTAACCTTGCCGAGGTGTACAATTGGGTTCTAAGGGGTCTCCGTTCTCAGCCCCTTGTCGCCATCGTGGAAGGTATTCTTCACAGCACAATCCGGTACTTCAGGGAGAGGCACGCGAGTGCCGCACTTCATGCGGCCAATCCCGGAGCTCTGTATTCGGCAAAAATTACTGCTTACATGGAGATGAAGGCACAAAAGGGTCAGTTGCACACAGTGCAGGTCATGGGCAACAGGGAGCATCGTTTTGAGGTGATACTCCGTGATAGAGCCGGATTTGGGACGGCTCGTTCACTTGTTACGCACGAGGTATGTCTTACAGATAATGGAAATGAACCTAACTGCACGTGCAACAAGCTTAAGTTGTTACACAAACCATGCTCTCATGTCCTCGCTGCATGCGGGACCGTGGGTATGGATCCTTTGAACTTCATGTCCGAGTTCTTCTTTAAGGGGAGGGTACTGCAGGCTTGGTGTGGGGAGCTCCGAGGGTTCAGGGTGGTGGGAAACTTCTCCACTTTGGACATTGCATCGAGGACCTGGGTTCCGGATGTTAACATGTTGAAGGGTGGGAAGGGTCGGCGACAGAGCCGACATATTAGGAATGACATGGATGAATCACAAGCTGGAACACCGGGTGCACATTGTGGTCGATGCGGTCAGGAGGGGCACACAGCTAGACGATGCATGTCCTGATCAGTAGTTACATGACTTTTCTGTAATGTACTTGGTTATGTACTTATTTAGTACATGTATTTGCTGTTTGTTAAAATGAGATACTTTTGTGGCTCGTGCACAAGACAATCAATTCATGACATGCTTAACAACACTGCGCATTATTTCGATCGACCCTCGGTGAGATGACAACACATGCCAGCTTTACGCAGTGATATGACAAAACGGGGCAGCTTTGCTCAGTCAGATTACAACACATGCCAGCTAAACTGCCTACATAAAGGCTACGATCTGAAAAGCCTTCATAGGGACATTTATTGCTACCCTGGAATCCTGAGGATAATCCAGGCCTATCGCTACAGAAACCAATAAAATAGGGGCGTAGGCTGTAGCCTTTACAGTGAGTGTTCACGTCATAGGCATGTATCCTTTCCAGTGAGTTTTCATGTCACCTTTGCTTGTTGTTTCAGAAATACAGGCTACAGGCTCTGAAAAGCCTACATAGGGATATTTATTACTAAACTGGAATCCTGAAAAAGCGAAAAGATTCGTACGACCTCCTCTCCATGGACTATACCCACTGCACCAGATAACCTGTCTACATAAAGGCCTCCTATGTCTTCCATACCACATCTCCTCCTCAAGCCTTCACAATACTACTACACAACAATGTCTTCCTGGAGGTCCGAACCATTTGGAGTGCCGGAATGGCATGAGCGCCCGAAGTGCCATTGCGGCTTTAGGACGATGTTGGGAGTCTGGACGGATCGAGTACAACGAGCCAAATACGGCCGTAGGTTCTTCAAGTGTCCAGACCTGGATGACGACTTCGTGGTAACGACAACAACTAAATCATTTGTTTTTCGTTATCGTTTTTCAACTTGATGCAAGACATCTACCACGCCACACATAGGCTTGCAGGTTCATCGAATGGGTGGATCGGGTGCCGTCGGCATGGCCACAGAACCGGGCAGTGGAGGTAGAAAACAAAGGACAATACTTTGTCAAGATGACTCAGGCTCGCGAGGTGGAACGACAGATGCGGCTTGAGCAACAGCGCCGCGTGAGGGTGGACCAAATCCGTCTGAAGGGCTAGGAGGATGAGCTGCAAAGGAGGCGGGAGCAGCTAAGTCTGCGTGAAGCAGCTATCAAGCGTCAGGAGGAAGAACTTCAAGCTCGTGAGGCAGCTCTCAAGACCAAGAGTGACCGGAGCAAGGATGCAGCGGAGCCATCTTCAAGGCGCGATAACAAGGGGAAACAACCACGCTACACCCAGTAGACCAAATGTAATAGACCCAGCAAGTTTTATTCCCTAAGGCAGTACTGTCGGAGTTGCTCTTAGTCATGCTATATGTTATGCATGTAATAACAATGTACGCGATATGTTACTCCCAACTGTATTACGAAGTTTATTTCTATTGACATAAGCTTATTATCTAGCATGTTCGCATTCAATGATTCAGATAGCAAGCCATACCGGTTCTTTCCGTAAACTATTTCTCAGCAACATCAAAATATCACTTACCACTCTATGTATCTATCGTTCTACGGTCAATCATTCTTCAAAAAAATATTGGAATTTGTTTTGTGCATCTACAACATACAGTGCACATAAACTTTTATTACAACTATACCAGATTTTTTCTCTGTTTCAAACTACAAAATTGCCAAAACTCTACAAATTTCAGGGGGACTGAATGAAGTCGCCTACCTACTAGGCGACTGCATTACAAGTCGCCCAGCCATTGGGCGACTTCGTTAAATCGCCCAGTGAGAAAGCGACTCCGTGATGTCGCTTTCCCGTGAAGCGACATAGCTTCTTGTCGCTCTTCGGGTGGGCGAAATTCTTGAGTCGCTTTCCCATTGGGCGACTCGAGGCTATTTTTGTAAAAAATGAAACCGCGGGTATATTTCTGTATTTCCGAATAAAAAAAAGTTATCCGTACAAAAATTTCTGCAGATACATACGCGCCAAGCGTTCCAGGTCCAAACCGAAATCTCACCTGTCTTACTCCCCCCAGCCTCCTCGCCGTCTCCTCCTCCTACCCAGATCCACGCCCCGACACCTCCGGCCATGGCGAGCGACAGTGACGTCGACGAGGACGAGCTCCTCCAGATGGCTCTGCAGGAGCAGGCGGCGCGGGACCTCAGCCACCAGCGCCCGCCCGCGGCCAACAAGCCCGTCGTCAACCTCGTCCGCCCCCCCCGCCCCCTCCTCCCGCGGCTCCAACGCCCGCGGCGGCGGGGCCCCCGCGAAGGCGCGCCAGCCCAGCCGCGGCGTCGACGAGGACGACGACTCCGAGGTCGAGCTGCTGTCCATTTCCTCCGGCGACGAGGACAGCGCCCCCTCCCGCGAACGCGGCCCCCCGCCGCCCCGTGGGGGCGGACGCGCCGGGGCCCGCCAGGCCGCGTCGCGGGACGATGGGGATTTTGACGACGACGAGCCCAGGAGCTGGAAGCGCGTCGACGAGGCCGAGGTACGGGTCGGCGAGATCTCGATCTCGGGGATGGTTGCTGTGCTAGTTTAGGCCGTTGTGGACATTGCACGTTTCCGTGATCCGGTCAATTGTGTTGCTCACGCGGGTTTCTAAGGCAGTGGAGTTGCTTGATTTTAGCAGGGTGGAATAGCGGCTTCAATGCCAAAATTTAGCTAGTTGTGTGAAGCTTGTACTGTTGCTTCGGTTTAACCATGCGAATTGTTTTAGTTCCATATAGAGCTTGCCCAATTTAATTGCGTGGTGAACTGTGTTAGTTTTGTGGTACCGCAGAGTGGGCCTGCTTGTTTGGCTGGGGGAATTTGTGGTTATGTGCTAGAGCTTAGCTGAATGATGTTGTAGTAACTTGAACGAATGATGGTGTAGTTTAATCATGCGAGTTGTATTGCACTTCTTGGTATCGTCACGAGATTTGGAAGTAGAACATGGGGATTAATAGAATTATAGCCAGTGTTTGAACCACTTTGGTAATGCGACACACAATGCTTGGTTCATCACAGCAACTGCAAGGGTGTGGTTATAATTACTGTGCATTACTGTTGGGTGTTTGCTTTATAGGTTGCTGAATAAGACTAACAAAGTTCATTTTAGTTTTCTTCCAGCTGCAAATTCACATAACTCATATACATCAAATATTATTCTTAGGTGTGGGAAACAGAACACAGTAGAAGGTCATGTTAAAATGGATCGCTAAAATCTCTCTGTCTATCTGTCTGTCTCTCTCTCTCTCTCACAGAGAGAGAGAGAGAGAGAGAGAGAGAGAGAGAGCTTGCATGTCCTCATGTATCATTATCATATATCAGCATTCTTCGGATAATGGTTATCAAATGCCTTGAACAGGAAGTTTTATTTAACATCCTATCTTGCACCTTTTGTGTTTCCATACTCATGCCGAACATGCCTAATGTTCATCTGCCTTTTCTCTGTTCAGCTTGCTCGCTGGGTTCGGGAAATGCGTGAAGCAAGGGCAGCGCCTAGTGCTCAAGCAGTTGATCAGAAAGCAGCAGCAGCTCAGAAGGCGCTCACAAGTGTACAGACTTTACCTAAAGGAGTAGAGGTTTTGGATCCATTGGGCCTTGGGTAAATATCAGCATTATCAAACTTTTGATCAACACAGAGTGTTTTCATTTCAATGCTCCATAACCATATCCCACTAGATTTTTTTTTTGTAAAGGAAATACAGTCCATTTCATTCTCTGTTCTCATATATCAGTGCATCCTTTGGCATCAAAAGTTGCAACCTTTGTCTTCACATTTATTAGATTACTTAGTCCTCTTATGGAGATGCCTTGTTGTGAAAATTCTGATTAGCATCCTGCTGTTATGCTGATACTAATATTTTTTTTCTCACTGTTTTTTTTTTGGTGATTGTGGATGAGTACATACAAACTGACAAATACTACATTCCTGGGCTTTCATGACTTTTTGTGTGCAGAAGTTAGCTTCTTAGTAGAAGCCTAGAATCTGTTTGGTTGGAGAAGCCCTGAAGCCAACTTAATATGGAGTGGGTGGGAAAATTTGGGGAAAGGCTAGAGAAGTTAGGATGGATCAACTTTTGGCGTTATTATTTGAGGCAGCTTCAGTTTCTCCAAAAGCCAAGTGGAGAAGCCAGGTGTTTGGGCCTGGCTTCAGCATCTGGCTGTAGAAGCTGAAGCTAGAAGCCGGGCCAAACAGGCCAAAGGTAGTACATAGGCACAATCATTTTATGGAAAGCATTTGGAAATGAGCACAGCATATTTCTGAACCTTGTCAAAGCAATGAACATGGTTTTTTATGGTGACATATTTGGATAGCATCATAGCAACAAGTATTAGGCTTGTACATATTGTTAGCGTTGCGCTGTGCAGTGCCTGTGTGATATGATCTGTAGCACAGGAGAATTAAAATCACTGAATTGAGGTTATTCTCTATTTTTTTATGTCCACTGCCTTTGCATGATTGGATAATGTTTATTTCCTTACCAGTGTCATGGATAATAAGTCGCTGCGACTAATTACTGATGCATCAGTAAATTCTCCAGTTTCAAGGGAGAAGTCTCAGAGTTTGGACCCCAGTATGCGAGGTATGTCTGTTAGCCATATTCAATTTTTCTTTTGTTTTGTGATTGTTCTTGTTTAATAAAAGGTCTATTTTTGCACTTCTGCAGATAAAGTTATATATTCTTCTCCAAATTTTGATCCCAAGGTTTTTCTTTCGTGGGTCCACAAAGATACAAGTGCTGCTGATTTAGAGTCTGGTGCTCTTACCTTGAAAACTGATCTCAAAGGGAGAACACAGCAGAAAAAACAATTAGTCAAGGAGAACTTTGATTGTTTTGTCTCGTGCAAAACCACAATAGATGGTATTTATTAAGTTGTTACTTCTGCCTTATTGCGGCTAAGGGCTTGTTCGGATCCCGGCACATCCACGTGGAAGTTGAACTAAATTCCACGTTGTCCCGGTCCATCCAAACTAGGCCTAAATGTTCATGGTCTTGATTTTCTGCGCATTGTTTGCATCTCTTTGTAATATGGTCAGTTTTTCTGCAGATATTGAGTCGAAACTGAGACAGATAGAAGACGATCCTGAAGGTGCAGGTACTGCTCACCTGTATTCTGTCACACAAAAAATTAGCGGCGTGGCAAATCGTGCATTTGAGCCTCTATTTGAGAGGCAGGTATACCGACTAAGCTTTCTCTAGAATTATTTTCCATTCATCTTGATTACTATCGCTGTAAGATTCCTTCTTGAGTGCACTAAAGTAAACCGCTTTGTACAGGCCCAAGCTGAGAAGATCAGGTCTGTTCAAGGAATGCTTCAGAGATTCCGGACATTATTTAACCTGCCAAGTGCAATTCGTGGCAACATTAGAAAAGGAGAATATGATCTAGCTGTCAGAGAGTACCAAAAAGCAAAATCAATTGTTCTTCCTTCTCATGTACGCCAACTTCTTAACTTATTTTATCTGCACCTGTTATCCAACAACTAGCAGTTATGGGAATGGGCGGGGATACATGCTTGCTGGTGATAGCCATCTACACCCCACTATCTACGGTTAGCATGGATTTATCAGGGCTTGTGGTGGGGTTGCATTGACATTGCTGTTTCCATTGAATTATTTTCAGTAATTTGTGGGTGTCATGAACCGGGGTAAACACCACCAAGAGGATGGCCGGATGACGTCGGCGTAGAACGAGAGGGAGAGAGACTAGAGATTTAGACGATGAAGATTATGATAATTCTCTGATTGCTTACAATAGCATGCGGTAGCCTCCTTATATAGATGGCTCCCCCTAACAGATGGAATCTAATCCCAATTATATCTCTAACAAATATAGTAACTAATATCATATCTCTAACTATATCTCTAATAAAACGAATCTAATCTCTAACTCAAATAGGAACTAATCTCTAATTCTAATAATAACCCGACTGGCCCAAGGCCCACCTCTATGACATTACACCCCTCCCGGACATGCAGCTCGTCCTCGAGCTGCTAGGTGGCGGTCATGGTGCTAATGGACGACCTCTGACGCCGGTGTAGAAGACGAACGATGGCGGGGTCCTGCAGCGGATGGAGACGGCCGGCCAGATCCAAGCGGAACGAGGCTACTCGAAGAGTAGTGCCCTCGGTATATAATGCCTGCAAAATAAGTTTTTTTAATTTTTTTTTGGTTTCTCCGGTCGGTCACGGGCTTATAAACCCAAACGACCGGACCTCACTATGCGTGCTCCATTGGAAAAAAAACCACAGAGCGCGGTGGCGCAGCGGTGGCCAGTGCGGATCTGCGGCGGCTCCGGCGGTTCACGGTGGCGGCGGATCTCGGGCTGGACGGTCCGGCCAGCGGTGCTGCTGCGGCTGAGCAGCGGCCGGTGCAGAGCGGATCCGGGCGACGGAAGCAGAGGCGGAGCGGGCGGCCTGCGGAGCGGGCGACTGCGGTAGCGGCTCGGGCGGAGGCGGATCCGGCGGCTCGAGCGGACCCGGCGGCGGCGGCAGAGGGGGCGCGGTGGAGGTGGCCCGGGCGGAGGCGGTGGCTCGGACGGAGACGGCTCGGGCGGCGGCGGCACGGGTGGCCGAGCGGCTGCCGCCAACTTCACGCGCAGGCGGCGGGGGTTGCGGCCGACGGCAGGGACCGGCGGCGTTGGGCGACGCCGAGCAACGGCGGTGGGTCGAGGCGGCGCAGTGCTGACGAAGACGAGTCGGCGGCTGACGCTGCAGAGGGGGTGTGGTGGAGTCGCGGTCGGTGGAGAGGTTGCAGCGTCGGCGGGGATGGAGGACGGTGGCGACAGAAAGCATCGCGGCGGCGACAGCGGCAGCAGATGCCGGGCGACGGCAGGTGAGGTGCTGAACGGAGGCACCGGAGAAGATGCTGCGGCGACCACGACGGCGGTTGAGGCGCTGGACGGAGACGCTACGGCGATGGAAGCTGGCAGTAGCTGAGTAGATGGTTGTTGGAAATCTGGTGTTGGATGATGTGTGTTGCTCTTTGTTTCTTGTTGCTCCTTCCTCCTATTCTCCATCCTCTCAAGGATGGCATGCATGTTGAGGAAGATGTCCGTCATCTTTTTGTCGATGCTGGCCATCTCATTAGCGTTAGCTTTTATTATGGCCAACGACTTGGCAACAGGACGAATCGCAGAAACCATGGTAGCAGAAGTCGTGGGAAGGGATCGACTGCTCTGATACCAAGTTGTCATGAACCGGGGTAAACACCACCAAGAGGATGGCCGGATGGCGTCGGCGTAGAACTAGAGGGAGAGAGACCAGAGATTTAGACGAGGAAGACTATGATAATTCTCTGATTGCTTACAATAGCATGCGATAGCCTCCTTATATAGATGGCTCCCCCTAACAGATGGAATCTAATCCCAATTATATCTCTAACAAATATAGTAACTAATATCATATCTCTAACTATATCTCTAATAAAACGAATCTAATCTCTAACTCAAATAGGAACTAATCTCTAATTCTAATAATAACCCGACTGGCCCAAGGCCCACCTCTATGACAGTGGGACAATGCCAGTTCCCATCATGAGAAATTGCTCTCCTAGTCTCCTAGATACTACTAATTGACTTTGTATTATACCACGATATGATACCAACTTATGTGGGGTCAAAGCACAAGACAACTTTGTATTGGATTTTTTTTTAGTTTTGAAGGATCTCATCTCTTACTAAATGGATTAAAATGAGATGAAAAAGGTCTGTGGATTAGATTATCTTTCTCTTCTTTCATGCTGACTGCATGTTGTTCTGGCGATGAAGCAGTGCATGATAGATCATACGCCATGATGATATCTTGCAGCTGACAGGAAGCTGTGCACATAGTCATTCAGCTTGTGCACTCCGTATAATTTACTTTAATTTTAAAAGTTCCACTGCTCTGTGCTTTCTAATACTTGTGTATGAAATTTGCATATTTTCGGCTATGTATATCTAATTGCTTGTATATGATTCATATAATTAATATCCACTGTTGAATACAAGAATGTGAAAACTTGTAATAACAGAACATGGTTGATTCACACAAATATCTTAGAAACCATAGGTTTATTTATACGCTAATATTCATAAATTCTTACTTCTTGGTTTGTTGACTTGCATGTTGTGTTGATTACTTGATTTTATTGACTGTTTATTGCTTGATTTACAAAATTATGGATATTTCGCCATGTCTTTTTGTGGTGCTTTGCCTCATTGTTAGGCACTACACGCCACAGTTAATTGTAGTTTTAGTGCATTCAATATGCTCACTATACAGTGTTACGTTGAACAACCTGCAGGTGGGGATACTAAAACGTGTTCTTGAGGAAGTGGAAAAGGTAATGCAGGAATTCAGGGGCATGCTGTATAAGTCAATGGAGGATCCTCATCTTGACCTTGCTGAGGTTAGTATACTGCCTGCAATATGTAGTGTTGGAGACATCTTGCAATTTACTACTTTTGTTGACAGTGACAAATGGTTTAGCTTGCGAACTTAGGTTTAAGGAATCTTGAGCATGACCAGATAGTGTGATAATTTTGTAAGACAGTTAGCAGATAACTTTAGGATGCTGCTGGCTCTAAAATGAACCACTTAATTACTTAGTAATTACACTATTTCTAGATCTGAGTTATCTGATGATTTGGTTATATCTGCAATTTTGCATCCTAATTTTGCCCCCCAACTTTCAGCTGGAGAACATTGTTCGGCTATTGTTGGAGTTGGAACCTGAGACGGATCCAGTGTGGCATTATCTTAATATTCAGGTCACCACCCTTGACAAAAAGCTGTGTGCTATAACCTAGCTGACAGTTTCTTATTAAATTTATCTGTGCTCTCTGTTCTGTCCATATTCTCCATGTACTTATATCTTAACATTTTCTATCAGAATAGCAGGATTCATGGATTGTTTGAAAAGTGTACCTTAGATCATGAAGCGCGAATGGAAGTTTTGCAAAATAAAATCCGTGAGAAAATGCTATCTGATTCAAAATGGAGGCAGTTGCAACAAGATTCAAATAAATCAGTGAGTGTATTACTTTCTCTTGTTCAGCACAGCACGGGTTTGATCATTCTTCTGATGACATTTACATGGACTTCATGGCTTTTGTTTGTTAACATGGTCCTTGTTCCTTTCGTTTGCTTAGTTGGAAGTCGATTCTGCTATCAGTGATTCTTTTCAAGCTGATCATTTTTCAGCAAACTTTATGGCTGAAGAAGCTGATAGTTTAAGGGCAACCTACATTCGTAGGTTAACTGCTGTACTTATCCAGCATGTTCCAGCATTCTGGAGATTAGCTTTATCTGTCTTCAGTGGAAAATTTGCAAAGGTATGAACAGACAAAATCATACTAGTTGCATAGTAGCAAAAAATGTAAATGATTCATCTTGAGTAGATTGAATGTAATAAAATGGCCTTTTACATCTGTCAGCTATATTTGTTAGGCCTTGCTGCAAAGCATATTGTTGTGCTGAAACTTATGAACCCTTCCATTGTCCTGTTTGTACAACACTATACTGATATTGAAAGTGTATAGATGAGTTATATAAATTGTTCTGATAATGACAATACAAAATCGCTGAGAAGAGCCATCTTATACCGATTTATGCCTTAAAAAGAAAGATTTACTTGGATTTGTTAACTATATCTATACAGGCAGCTGCTGGGAATGTACTTTCTGATTCTGACATGAATGCAAAATCGGGTGCAAATAAGACCGATGATAAAGATGGAGAGGCAAAGTACACAAACCATACTCTTGATGAAGTTGCTAGTATTGTTCGTGCTACTGTATCTGCTTTCAACAACAAGGTACACTCACTACATGTTTTGCAATTTCAATGGTTAACCATGATCCTTAGTAGTTAACACCTGATTGTAATTTGTAATTGTAATTAAACATGCTTTGACACCAACAGGTTCAGAATACTTTCCGTGATTTTGAGGAATGCAGCATTCTTTGTCCATATATGGATGACACTATAAAAGGAATAGCTAAGGCCTGTCAGACTCTTGAAGGGAAGGATTCATCTCCAACTGCTGGTATAGTTAGTTCCATTGTCTAAAAACTGCATATACACAGAAATTTGTCCGTATCCTTAATGTGTTTAAAAATTATGCCAGTTAAAATGTTGCGCGCCCTTCATTTTGAAATGACAAAGCTTTACATTCTACGACTCTGTTCATGGTTGCGGACAACAACTAAGGAGGTATCGAAATATGAGACTTGGATTACTTTATCCTCCCTTGAGAGAAACAAGTCTATGTATGCAATTTCATGCATGCCCTTGGAGTTCCGTGATATCACAATTTCAGCAATGAACCGGATTGATTCGTAAGGCTTCTTCTTTATTTCTGTTAAACATTATTTCCCCCGTAATTGGCTACTAGAAGGTTTATTTTCTTATTGATAAGTACTGCTTTTCTGTATTAAAATGACGGCAAAGAGTATTTTCCTTTTTGCAAGCTATGTCTTGTTGATTTTGTGATTTTGGGGAATGGCTGTGTGTGTGCAGCAGTTTATTTGCTAGGTTTTCAAAGTGGCCCTTACAAGATTATATAGTAGCAGATACACACTCCCACAATATGTTTGCTGATAACAAAGTGGAGCCAATGGAATTCTTATTACTTATTAGACTTAATATCACAAATTCACAACAGCTTGAGTTTTATTACCGTACATCCCCCCCCCCACTTGTTAGAGATAGAATAGGAAATAGATTAGATCTATTATTTGTTTCCTAATATGTCTTATATTCCTTCTGTACATCTCCCTTGTACCTCTATATATATTGCCCTTTGGGCCTCATGAATACATGCACAATATTCATAACATGGTATCAGAGCTAGGGTTACAACCCTAATCTGATCTATTCTTCCGCTGCTTGTGCCGCCGCCGCTGCCGCCGGTTGGGTTTTGCTTCCGTCTGTCCAGGCCGCTGACGCCGCCGCCGCACGGACCTCTACCCGTGCCGCCGCTGCTGTCGTCGGCTGGGCCGTCCCCACCTGCTGCCTGCCGCCGCTCGGGTGGTCTGCTACCGTCGCCGCCGTCGGTCTGGATCGTCTTCAGCCGCCGCCGCCGCTCGGCTGATCTCCCCCGAGCTTCCTCCCGACTGGGAGGCCTTCTTGTCGCCGGTCCGCGCTTCTCCGGGGACCGCCGCCCGCCAGATCTGCTCTCCCCAACGCCAGATCCAGGCAGATTCGCCGCCGTCGCCGCCTCCCGGCCGCGTCGCCCGCACCGCCGTCGCCGCCTCCCGGCCGCGTCGCCCGCACCGCCGTCGCCGCCTCCCGGCCGCGTCGCCCGCACCGCCGTCGCCGCCTCCCGGCCGCGTCGTCCGCACCGCTGTCGCCGCTCGGGTGGTCTGGTGCTGCCGCCGTCGGTCTGCATCCGGAGCTGCCGCCGCCGCCGGCCGTCCAGAGTCTCTGCCTCCACCGCCGGTTTTTCTTTTCTTCTGTCGGTTCCACGAGAGCCACTGAAGAGAGCCTCTCTTATATAGTTTCCAAAAAAAAAGGCAAAAAAAAAAAGAAAAAAAAAACGGTGTTCTAACCGCCGCGCCGTCCAGCGCCGCCTGTTAGACTTCGTTGCCTAGGTCGCCGCGCCGTCCAGCGCCGCCTACCGATGGCTTCCGTTCCATCCGCTGCGATCCCATTCTCGGGGACAAAGCTCCATGGAACGAACTACAGGCTATGGTCTTCCCTCATGGAGATCACGCTTGATGGACTCCGCCTTTGGGGACATGTTACCGGTGCCCGTCCTTCTCCGCCACCGCCGGTTCAGCCTCCTCCTAGGCAGTCTACTTCTGCACCTCCTGGAGCAGATGAGGCTGCTAAGAAGAAGGCAGAGGCTGATGCTGCTGCTGCTGCTGACGCTGCTGATGAGGCCTTTCAGTATGCCATTGACGCTTTCGAGCGCTGGTGTGCTGATGAGGCCCGTGTTCGTGCCATCCTGGTGGTCAGCGTTGACGACTCCATTCAGCCAGATATTGTTGGTCTGCGATCTACTCGACAGATCTGGGAGTACTTGCGTGAGCGATATCAGCAGAGCAGTGATGCTCAGTTCTTTTCGCTTCAGCGTGAGTTGGAGATGCTTCGCCAGGGAGATTCTTCCGTCGACGACTTCTTCCGAGCTCTGGCTAGTCTCTGGCGCCAGATAGATGAGCTGGCTTCTCCACTATGCCAGGAGTGCCACAAAGTTCAAAAGGCGGATCATGATCGCCTTTGGCTTTATGATTTCGTCTGCCGTCTTCGCCCAGAGTTTGAGCCTGTCAGAGCTCAGCTGCTGAGCCGCTCGCCACGACCGACTGTCACTGAGGCTCTTTCGACACTTCGGGCTGAGGAGCTTCGTCTCGGGCTAGCAGCACAGCCCGTTCCGACTGTGCTTGTTGCTCCTTCTTCGACTACATCGACGGTTCCTGCTACGACTACGGTTCCTTCCCAGGTGCCTGTTGCCGCTCCTGCCTTTGCACCAACTGGAGTTCAATGCAACTACTGCAAGAACTTCGGGCATGACTATCAGCGTTGTGCGGTGCGAAAAAAGCGGAATAAGGCGCGTGGGGATGGACGATCCAAGGGGGGGCAGGGAGGCCCTTCCTCCACAGGAGGACAGACCAGCTCATCAGGATCTCAGCGAGGTGACTCTGTTCAGCAGCTTTGCCAGGCTCTTCTTCAGCAGCTCTCTCACAGCTCAGCGGGTTCTGCTAGTCTAGCTCAGACGTCTCCCTCAGGTACCTCTTGGGTTCTAGATTCTGGTGCCTCTTTCCACATGACACCAGATTCCACATCTCTCACTTCAGTAGGACCTCCTGCCCTCCCTATCTCTGTTTAGACTGCTGATGGTACTTCCTTGTCTGTTAGCTGTCAGGGCACTCTTTTGTCCACTGATTTTTCTGTTCCAGCTGTTTCACATGTTCCCCAACTAACCATGCAGCTTCTTTCAGTGGGACAGCTCACTGACCTTGGTTGTAGGGTTGGTTTTGACTCTCATACCTGTTTCGTTCAGGATCGACAGACAGGGACGATACTTGGGACTGGCCGGCGCCGTAGGGATCGTCAGGGTCTCTACATTCTCGACCGCCTTCATCTTCCGTCCATTTCAGCTGCTCCTACCACGTCTCCTGCCACGTCTACCTCCACTGCCACTGCTGCCACCACCTCTGGAGTTTTTGCGCAGTGGCATCACCGTTTAGGTCACCTGTGTGGGTCTCGTCTTTCGTCATTAGTTTGTCAGGGTGTCCTTGGACGTGTTACTGTTGACACGTTCATGTTTTGTCGAGGTTGTAAGCTGGGCAAGCAGCTACAACTTCCTTATCATTCTAGTGAGTCATTGTCTTCTCGTCCTTTTGATTTAGTTCATTCAGATGTATGGGGACCTGCGCCTATTATCTCTAAAGGCGGACATAAATTCTATGTTATTTTCATTGATGACTATTCCCGTTTTACTTGGCTTTTCCCTATGTCTAATCGTGGTCAGTTTCTTGCGATCTATCGTAGCTTTGCCATGATGGTTCGTACTCAGTTTGAGTCCTCTATCCGTACCTTTCGTTGTGATTCTGCTGGTGAGTATTGTTCTAGTGCGTTCAGACAATTTCTTTCTGAGCAGGGCACTCTTTACCAGTCTTCTTGCCCTGGTGCCCATGCTCAGAATGGGGTTGCTGAACGAAAGCATCGTCATCTGATTGAGACTGCTCGCACCCTTCTTCTTGCTTCTCACGTTCCACCACAGTTCTGGGCTGAGGCTGTTTCTACGGCTGCCTATCTCATTAATATGCAGCCTTCCACTGCTCTTAAGGATGTCAGTCCTATAGAGCGTCTCTACTCTAGAGCCCCCCAGTACGATCACCTTCGTGTTTTTGGCTGCACCTGTTTTGTCCTGTTGCAGCCTCGTGAGCGCACTAAACTGACAGCCCAGTCAGTCGAGTGTGTGTTTCTTGGGTACAGTTCTGAGCATAAGGGTTATCGTTGCTATGATCCTTCTACTCGACGGATTAGGATCTCACGAGATGTTGTCTTTGACGAATCTCGACCTTTCTTCTATCACGATTCAGCTCCTCACACTGCTTCCACCATCGAGACGATCTCCTGGTTGTCTCTTCCTGACTCCTCACCCATTTCCCCCCTTTCCCCGCCTTCGGTACCTTCATCTCCTGTGTTGCCTCCTGCAGCACCGCCTCCTGCTCCTATGGCACCACCGTCTCGTTTCTCTGGGGTGCACTTCTCCAGACGTCCTCGTCCTTCACCAGATCCCTCTCCTGGTCTTTTGCCGACACCGACGTCTGATTCATCTGATGATGCTCCTCGTTATGCCCTTCGTGACCGGGCAACCATTCGGCCTCCTGCTCGTCTTGGTTTTGCTTCGCCAGCTCATGCTCTCTCTGTTACTGAGCCTAGTTCTTATCGTGAGGCTGCTTCTCATTCTGAGTGGCAGCTCGCTATGGCAGAGGAGCTTGATGCGCTTCGTCGTACGGAGACTTGGGATATTGTCCCGACACCTGTGCACGCTCGTCCTATCACGTGCAAGTGGGTGTACAAAATTAAGACCAGGTCTGATGGTACCATTGAGCGCTACAAGGCTCGTCTTGTGGCTCGTGGTTTTCAGCAGGAGTATGGTCGAGATTATGATGAGACGTTTGCTCCTGTTGCTCATATGACCACTGTTCGCACTCTTGTTGCGGTTGCTTCTGTTCGCCGGTGGTCTATCTCTCAGCTGGATGTTAAGAATGCATTTCTTAATGGCGTCTTGCATGAGGAGGTTTACATGCAGCCACCACCCGGGTATTCTGTTCCAGCTGGCCATGTCTGTCGTCTTCGTCGTGCTCTTTATGGTCTCAAACAGGCCCCTCGTGCCTGGTTTGCGCGTTTTACCTCAGTGATCACCGCTGTCGGTTTCACTGTCAGTGCACATGATCCTGCTCTATTTCTCCATGTCTCACCTCGAGGTAGGACACTGCTTCTTCTATATGTGGATGATATGCTCATTACTGGTGACGATCCCTCGTTCATTGCATATGTGAAGAAGCATCTCAGTGAGCAGTTTCTGATGACTGATCTTGGTTTGCTTACATACTTTCTTGGGATTGAGGTTTCTGTCACTCCTGAGGGTTACTATCTCTCCCAACAGAAGTATGTCTAGGATCTTCTTGATCGGTCTGGTCTGACTGATACTCGCACTGCTGAGACTCCTATGGAGCTCTCTCTTCAGCTCCGTGCTACTGATGGTGATCCTCTTGAGGATCCTACTCGGTATCGCCATCTTGTTGGCAGTTTGGTATATCTTGTGAGCACTCGTCCTGATATTGCTCATGCTGTCCATATCTTGAGTCAGTTCATGTCTTGTCCTACTCATCTTCACTACAGTCATCTTCTTCGTGTTCTTCGCTACTTGCGTGGGACCATCTCTCGTCGCTTGTTTTTCCCTAGCTCTACCTCACTCCAGCTTCAGGCGTACTCTGATGCGACCTGGGCTAGTGATCCTTCTGATCGTCGTTCTCTTTCTGCTTACTGTGTTTTTCTTGGCTCCTCCCTGATTGCCTGGAAGACAAAGAAGCAGACTGCAGTTTCCCGTTCGAGTGCAGAGGCTGAGTTGAGAGCTATGGCAGCTGTGACAACAGAGATTACTTGGTTGAGATGGTTACTTGCAGATTTTGGCGTACCTGTGAGGGGACCTACTACTCTTATGACTGACAGTACAGGAGCTATCAGTATTGCTCGTGATCCAGTGAAGCATGAGCTCACCAAGCACATTGGTTTGGATGCTTCATACACTCGCTCCCAGGTGCAGGAGGGTGTACTTGCTCTTCAGTTTGTGTCCTCAGAGTTACAGATTGCTGACTTCTTCACGAAGCCACAGACTAGGGCACAACATTTGTATTTTCTCTCCAAACTCAGTGTGTGTGATCCACCATGAGTTTGAGGGGGGTGTTAGAGATAGAATAGGAAATAGATTAGATCTATTATTTGTTTCCTAATATGTCTTATATTCCTTCTGTACATCTCCCTTGTACCTCTATATATATTGCCCTTTGGGCCTCATGAATACATGCACAATATTCATAACACCACTCTCACACACACAAAGGACAAAATATTCTTTTGGCTATATATATTTTTTGTAGTATTGAATTGCATCCTGATCTATGTTTGCTTATTCCAGTATGATTTTTAATCTAAGGAGCGAGACTGCCAAGTCTTATGACATTTCTCAACAGCTTCAGGAAATCAATGAGTCTGTTAGACTTGCATTCCTAAATTCCTTTCTGGATTTTGCGGGTATGGTGTTGCTTTATAAATTATAACATAGTTATTGGAATCTTTCAAATTTTGTATCTAATTGTGGCATCATTCTTTATTATTCACAAGCTGTGTACATGTATCAGGTTATCTGGAGAGGTTTGGAGGGGAGCTAGCTCAGAGCAGATCAAATAAAGAAAACAATCATGTCCAAAATGGGTATATAAATGGTACTGACAGAGAAACATCTGTTAGCATGGATGGAGATTTGCACAAGAAGCTGTTGGTTGTTTTGAGTAACATTGGATATTGTAAAGCTGAACTTTCAGATGAACTGTATACGAAATATAGGCACATTTGGTCTCCGATCAGGTACCTGTCCAACTTATTTTCTGATAGCATTCTTCAAGCCTCTTTTTATCGTCAGGCTGGTATCCTATGCTAAGTAGACTTTGGGTGCAAGTAGGTGCAAAGTGGAGCACAATCGTAAGATCACACCCATGGACATGATTTTAATGCTTCAATTGACCCGGTGTTTGAATCCATATTCCTTCCCCATCCCCCTTACACTCTACAACCTACCATGGTTCCAAGCTCTACCATCACAAGAAACAACCACCCTTAAAGCATAGATACGGCCATCGGATTACAGCCTCGCTCGTTTCGGCTTCAGCTTTTGGCTTATTTTTCACTATTTGTAAATTTCGTCTTTTCTGAACTTTTAGCTTTTTTTGAGCTTTTTTGCTGGTTCTTTTTTCCGTATTCGTTTGCGTTATCTGTGATGAGCTAGCATATTTATTCTATTTTTAAATTTTTTTAAATTTAATTATGCCAAATAATCCATCTTCAACTACAGTGAAATTTCAGCTGCTACAGTGCAATTTCGGCCATAAGTCACAGCTTTTCAGCCCAACCGAGCGGGGAATCTGACGAATAGCCCATGCCGAGTGCGTGATTGGATCACCGTGGCCAGCTAAGCACTCCTCTCAGGCACATGCCACCCACACCATGGCAGCCACCCCCAAATGCTCTAGAACCTACCATAGTTCTAAGGGAGAATTGATTATATGCCCTCTAGTTCGTTGCCATTCTAGCATCTGCCACTCTTTACATTGTAATACGCTATTTGCCACTCTTTACATTGAATCCTCAATTATTTGCCACTTTTTGAATCTTTGGGCTGAATTCTTTCAAATCGGGGCTATTCGGGAGGGGAAATGATGAAATTACCCTTCCTCTCCCTCAACTACACATCTCACCGCGACACCAATCTCAAAGCACTTTGTCTTCTTTCTCATGGAAGCCATTGCTTAGCTCCACGAGCAGCAGCCAAGCACTAATGGCCCGCCTCGCTGTCCTCTTCACGCTGCTTGCCGTCGCCGCCATGGCCGTCACGACGCAGGCCCCCATCGCGTCCTCCATCCTAGTGCTCAAGACAGCACCCTCGGTGCTGCCCAAGATGGCCCAGCTGCCCCCCCCCCCCCCACCGTCGGCCAAGGCCTCGACCGTCGTGGCCCTGTTGCTGATGGCCTTCCCACCTGGCCCTCTAGGGGAGACCCCCTGCCGGCACTAGTGCCCCCTCCACCGCTCCGGCCTCTGGCCTTGTAGGTGTTAGCGTTGAGCTGTCCCCCGCTGGTGGCGGCCTGGCATCAGCCAGTGCCCCCGCCGCTGGTGCCATTTCCGCCGTCGCCGATACGGTGGACGTGAGTAGAGAGAGGAGGCATCGAAGAAAGAAGGCAAACAGTGTGGAGGCTAATTTCATCGTTTCATCTCTCAAATAGACTCAAATTGGACAAATTCAGCTAAAAAATTTGGGAAGTGGCGAATAATTCAGGATTCAATTCTCCCTTCTAATTGCCCTAACATCCCACCAAAAAAATTCAGATTTTTTAGGTCATCTGCTGTAAGTCACTTCAATACTTCATGTGCTTGTTACATTACCATCCTTTCGAGGTCATTCCCGTGAGTAATTAGTCATTAAAAATACAATTCACTATTCAATCAATCTGAACATCAGATTCTCACAAATTTAAAATTTACAAGAAAGATCGTCGTTCCATCAAAGATTCCTATCCAACTCAAGGTTTACATATATCTCAATTAGAACCACTGGTTCTTATCAAATTGAATATTTACACATATACATATCAAACTGAAAAGAGAAAAATGAAAACAAATTGTGCACGTTGCCTGCAAGAGATGTGGACTCTAGAAGAGAGCAATGCCATAGGTAACGTCATGCTCAACAGCTCAAGTGCCCATCCTGAGAGGGTCTCTTGACTGTAGCTTTAGTTCGCATGCCCGAAGGGTAGTTCTGGTCGCCCATGATGGTCGTAGATCAGAATGGCAGACTACTGCCTGGGAAGGAAGAAGATGTGTAGGGTCAGCTTCTTGTTTGGCTTGAAGAGGTGGGCCTTACTAAGCTTATGAAATCTTGTCCATTGGTGCGTAATCCGATGGATGTGCTTTACTCTGCACCCAGTCGCACCCAACTTCCAGATTCTCCTTTGCATAGGATACCAGCCCTTTTAAGAAAACCCTCTCTCTTTCGTTTTTCATAAGCCTTGAGTAGTTGAATGAAATGCTTATTTACTAATTTTAGAAGCAATTCTCAAGATACATCTACTTCATCAATGACAATTTCCCTGTCACAGGGATAATGATGAACATAGTTCTGATATGCGAGATCTGATGACATCCTTCTCAGCACTTGAGGAGAAAGTCCTGGAACAATATACTTTTGCAAAGGTATGGTAGACAATTCAGGACTTGGTGTTGACTAACCAGTTGATGTAAGATATATGAAAAATTGATAATGCAACAGATTTTGTTATAACCACATTGGCTTTCTCCCTTTCATATCTTGGTGTATAAAGGTTGTTATCTGGGATAATTTACTTGCTGAAGAGTTATTAAGCGAGCACCTGATATAGTGTCGCTCATCCTTCAGTAGTGGTATAATCTCCGAAAGAACTAAGCATACCAACTAGAGAATATTATATTTTAGTATAAATTTGCAGCAAATTTCGTATATTTCCAGGATGCAGTAATTTTATTGAAAGCCCTACTTCTTGTACTAGTTCTGTAGTCATTTGTTATTACTCTGGAATAAGTCAGATGTTTGGCAACTTCATAGATTATCGTATCATTGAGAGCATATTATTTGATGACTTGGACAAGTATAAATCTAGCAGTTGTTTTAAATACCCATATCTCTTAAGAAAGTGTTTGGAAACTTCACAGATCATGCTTGATGGTGGAAACATGCTTTGTAGGGTATCAATTTTTTAGTTTCTGCACATTGTGTTATCTGCCTTTGCTTTACTCATCCTTGCTTTTTTTCTTTCTCTGTTTTGGTTAGTCAAACTTGATCAGAAATGCTGCACGGAACTTTCTGTTGGATTCCGGGATTCACTGGGGAGCAGCACCAGCAGTAAAGGTATGTAGCAAGGTTTTAAATAGCGGGTATTGAAGCATAGTGGTGGACTATTTTTATAGCGGATAGCGTATATCGGAGATATAGCGAACACTACATGAGCTATAAAACACTTAAAATATAAAGATACATAATCTTAAACTATGTCTTAACCATAATTTGCATAAAACATCCAAAATATCAAATTCGACAAGTCTATATCTAAGACAACATCAAAATCATAAAAGTTATGTAGTGTTTTGTTGATTAATCTTCATTCTACGATGAAGAAAATGAGAAATCAATGCTTCTCGTTATCCTTTGATAATACATGCTTGCCTTGTTTGGTAAATCATACAGGGAAATAGATAAGGAATAGACTTACCTTGTTTGAGCCCTTAGGTGTGCATGTGCCCTTCCCTCCTCTTATGACGAGAGAAATTTTCAATGGGTGGAGGAAGAGATGGAATGTTATTAACTAGCAAAACTGGGGATTGTGGGAACATAGAAGGTTAATTAATTGGATTTGGTAGGGATATGGAAGGCTGGAAGCCCATTCAATGAAAAGGCTGGTATTAGTGAAACTTAGCAAATCAAGAGGCGTATCCTTATATCAGAGGTAGTTTGAACATTCTTAGACAGTAGTGCTGATATAGCTTGTAGCGGATAGCGCGTGTATCGGTCCGATATATCGACGATATTGCACCAAACTGCAACAACAACCGATATGTAGCGCTCGGGGTACCTTGACCGCTATAGCGCGGTATTTAAAACAATGGTACGTTGTATAAAGAATGACAAGTCCTATTGATGTAATGGCAGTCGTGCATCAGAAAAAAAAAATGAAACAGCCAATAGCATGTTTCTGCTGGAGTCTGTCATGAGATGCAGTTCAGAACATATAGCATCTTCCTATTTACTGCAAGAACAGTTACAGCTAGAATACGTTGTGGGCCTTGTGGCTGCACTGCTTCATACTGGCCGTGACTGGTGCTTGGCATGCATTTATAAGTGGTAGCCTTATGTAACAGTTGTACTAATGCCTTCTGCTGTCTTGCAGAATCACCATCTTATTAATGCTGTCGGAGTCTTGCAACATCCTAATGCGATTCATTCTCCTTGCAGGGCATTCGAGATGCAACACTTGATTTACTGCACATCCTTGTAGCCGTGCATGCAGAGGTTTCCAACAATTTCTATTCTTCCTTTGTTTGTTATAATCTTGCATATGCCATTATTGACTTTCCAGGACTAATATTAAAACTGGGCAAGGAAGTGGAAATTAGTTTAACTTCCACGTGGGTGGGCTGGGATCTTGGGCCATCCCGGCCCATCCAAATAAGGCCTTAAGCTAAAGAAACATAAATTAAAAATCCTAGTCCACTTGTTTTCAGAAACCACACCATGGATTTCTGGTTGTCGGTGGCTAACAGCATGTTACGGCATGTATTTCATATCTGCTTGTACGGTTGTACCTGTTATTTAATATGTTATTTTGTGTTGTCTGTGTTATGAGTGCTATTTGACTGTAACCACATGTCTATCTTGTAAAAGTAAAGACACACAAATAAATCTGCTGTAATTCCTTTTTCAAGTAATTTATTGTATGCAATTCTAATTTTGTCCCTGGTTTCAGGTATATGCTGGTGCTAGGCCTTTGTTGGAAAAGATGTTGAAAATTTTGGTCGAGGGTTTGATTGACATCTTTCTTAGTCTTTTCCATGAGAATAAGACCAAAGATCTCAGATTGTTGGATGCAAATGGTTTTTGTCAGCTCATGCTTGAGGTAGCTATTTACTGACTTTTATTTATCTTAGGATTCTTCTCGAGTCTTTACTATGTAAGCGTTTCAACTAGGTAACTTAAGCAGTAAGCACCATCCTTTTTGTTATATGCTTGCAGCTGGAGTATTTTGAAACTGTACTACACACATACTTCTCAACTGAGGCACAGCAGGCTCTGAAATCCTTGCAAGAGAATTTGTTAGAGAATGCCTGTGAAAGTGTGGCTGATGCCTTGGAGAATCCTGGACACCATCGTCGACCAACTCGTGGCAGTGAAGATGCTGCATCGGATGATAAACAAGTGCCGTCAGTATCACCCGATGATTTGCTTGTAAGTACTCCAAAATGTACTACTAAAGGATTCTTGTCTGTGCACGAATCCATGATAGATGAAGAATACATCTAGTAAAGTAGTGTCGCATTAAATTTGTGAAATATAGGAATGGTCGTTAAATCAAGTTTGATCAAGTTTTAACGAAGCTCTCTTTATGAATAGTTTTGTCTTCTGTCATAACTCATAAAGTTATTTTGCAATGTAGAATGTAATTGAAAATTTTATGTTTTGTCCCCAGGCGCTTGCTCAGCAATACAGTAGCGATCTACTGCAAGGGGAGCTGGAGAGAACCAGATTAAATATAGCGTGCTTTATGGAGTCAACTCTTCATTCAACATCTGCACCGGTGGCCTCAAAGCCATCGGGTTATTCTTTTTACCAGGCACCGGCACCGCATCATACACCGGCCAAGGTGTCCTCCCCTAGTTTTAGAAGGCAGCAGACAAGTACAAATTCTCCTGTAGTCTCGAGGCGACGTCAATGAGCTAAATGGCTGAGATAACCATTCCTTCATCGATGTGGTCTCTTCCCTAAATTTTCTTTTCTTTGTAATTCTCTTTTTTCTTTGTTGATCTTGCCTGTGCTTTTCTTATTCCTTGTAATTAGCATCATGGTGTCATGTATTATGAATTTTGACCCATTCTTTTGGCGTTGTAAGATAAAAGAGGGGGTACAGATGCTGCTGTACGGGACTAGTATAGTCTCCACGACACTGGAATTATCATTGCCTTGTTTTCTGAAGATGCCATCTCAACTTCTTTTTCTGGAACCGAGCGACGGATCTGTCGTCGGTTCCTGTATACTTTATCGCTTCTCTGTTTGAGCCTACCTGGCCACCTTGAGTCTCACATTCAGCTGAAGTTGTGGCGGTTGGTTCGTACCTGCACTATTCTTGACCAGTGTCCGTACACTCTAGCAGTCAAGTTAGTACATGCTGTCTTGAGTGTGAGAATGTTTCTTGGTCTTCGTGGACTTTGTATCCATTTTTACAGTTGAGATCGAACTTAGGTAACGGTATTGTGATCTGAAACGTCAGTTGGAGCGTGAATTTGACACCGGAGCAATTTGAGGTGTGTTTTTGGTGGAGATCCACGTACGCCAAGTACTTTCCGTGTTCGATAGTTGCACATTGTTTTCCTGCTCACGTGAGAAATTCCCTCGCACTGCCGATGCTTGCCGTGGACCCGTAATCCTTTTGGTCTGTTCAAAGTGCCGTGGTTTTTTGTCATGGATTTTGGCTTTCGGTAGATTGCAAGAAAGATTGAAAGAGTAAAGAACACTATCGTTAAGAAGTTATTTCGTTTAAAAAAGTTCCTACAAATGATTTATAAAAATCACCTTAAAAAGTAACTCTATTCAAAAGCCGATATCTAAAAGCTAAAAGTCAAAATCTGTTTAAACACAGGTAATGCCCCGCTTCAAATGACTTTAGCTTTAGGTTTTTTTGCTTTCGGCTTATTTAAGTCAGATGACACTTGGAACACGTCGGTTTGTAATTTCAGCTTATTTTGGTTATTTTGTCTTTTTTTCTTTTTTGTCTTATTCTTTTGTATTGTCCGTGATGATATAATGGTTTTTTATTTTTAAATTTTTTTAATTGAATGACTCAGAAAAAGATAGCAACCGCTACAATATAATTTCAACAAAAAATAATAGTCAAAATTATAAGTCAGAAGTTTAAGCTTTTTAGAGCATGTAAATCCTAGAAGTACATTGTTGTTTCGAAGATTTGGGCACTTAACGTGTGTAGGTTTGAAGCAAATGTTCTTCCTTTGTCGACACGCATGAGGCGTCCAAGGGCAAATGCCTATAAGGCTATAAGGTTAGGCCAAAAAGCTAAAATAAGCTAAAATTAGAAGTTGACGTGTTATAAGTGGTTTCTGACTTAAATAAACCAAAAATTAAAATAAATTAGAAGCTGGAATTATTTGGAGCAAGACTCAAGATCCGCATGGAGGCACACGAGGTGTTCGGGGGCCGTGGTGCGTTTTGCTGCTCCGGAGGATGTCGGGTAGCTTATCGAGAATATGCCGCTCCCGGCAATGTTCTTCTATGTGGAGAGGCTAACGCCGTGCAGGTATGGTGTCAGTGTAGCAATGCTGCTTAGGACTTCCTGTTTGCGAAGCACTGGTTGACTTTTGTTTACTTCGTTTTAGACCTTGACGTCATCTCCTACCCTTCGGGAGGACTTCCAGCGGAGTTACAACGAGAACGAGGTGCAGGGGCAGGTTAATGCCCAGGCAGTCGGAGGTGAGCTCCCTCATCCAAGAGCGGTCCGCTCTTGGCGCACGAGCCGGAGTCCTCGAACGCTATTTTGGCCTCGGAGCACGAGGGCCATGACCTTGTGGTGCAGGCTGCTTGGGGTGCCATGCTTATCCCTTGAGGAGGCCCTTCAGTCAATGGGCGCCGTTCCTCCAGAGCGGCGGCACGAGCCTGCCCCCTTCGGCATGACGCTGCAGTGGTTGTGGTGCGCTGGGTCCGTCGCCACGCACGCCACCCAGATGTACGTACGGTAACCACTGCATCAAAGTTACGTGGCAAGCGGCCTTCGCCGCCCTTCGCAAGGCCGGGCGTGACCGCCTGGACCAAAACATAAAATTAGGCTAACTCTCAAATCAAAACTACAAATTACTTAAATTTTAGTATGCACCTTCTTTAGGTATCAGAAACCTATTCCAACCAATGAATAAGAAAATTGTTGTCAAAGTTCTGACCTTTTTTTGTTTGAAGGAAGATTACACCAAAAAGGGTCAAAACAAAAAAACCGTGAATATAATTTGTTCATAGATGAATGATGGCCAAAATAGTTTTAGATGTATTTTATATATCACAGTAAGCTAGAATACTAAAGAAATTGAGATAGAAACAATTAGAACAAGAAATCACTCAGAGAGACCTAAAAGAGTAAAAATCAGGTTTCTTCATGAACTCGTCATGTAAACGTCTAGATGGCTAGAGATTGATTTATAGATGTTATCTTCATCTCTTACACATTCTTGACATAACAAGATTAAGGCGAGAGAGAGGAGGAAAAACCAATCAAATCAAGAGTAAATCAATCAACACAAGAGAGATTCATGGAGATGAGCAAAGATAGATGTATTACTACTTGAGAATAAAGATTTTATAGCTGCTCCATCTGAAAGACAGGTGAGCATACCATAGCACTCAACTTCTCTCAAACACTAACCCTAGAACTCATAAACACTTGGTTTCAAGAGAGAATGGTTGGATGGTTAACATAAGTCTATATTCCAACTCATTAAATAGATGGGCTAACCAGTCTCATACTCCCATCTAACCCTTAGTGGATACTATCCACTTAGAACATATGAGGGAAGCATAATAACTTCACACACACGGGTTTTAATTCACATGCTACATGTATGCATGTTTTTCAAAGCATATAAACCCGAATCTGCTAAGTGTTTAGTCTTGATCCAACTTAATATTCTTAGCTTCTCCATGACCTAAACCACTCTCCCATACGACACGGTTTTGCTCTAAGGTAATTTCTGGTATTTTGATCAAACTACCAAAATACCTTTTCTTCACCATGCTTACCACGTGTAGATGCACCACTACCTTGCCACGTATCAGCAAGTCTTTCTTGTTCTGGTTCCACCGGGCCACACTTCATTTGGACCGACGAAGCCACATGGTGTAATCTGTCGCTTGAACTTTTCTTCAATATTTTCGTCTTTCTTGTGCCATGCTTGAGTTTAGCTATCTCACATGGCATCCTTGATCGTTCTAGGCTTTGACTTCTCTATGAGCATAGCCCCGATCTTCGTCATTGACTATGGTTGACTTCAAGCGATCCTGCATATCCAAAGAATACAAAGAAATCATTTTAGGCACAAGTTCTTCACAACTTGACCCACATTAGTAATAACGTATCTCATGCAACCTATAAGCACTAGCCTTGCATTGTGGTAGGCACAAAAGTAGTAAGGGCACTCCAGTTAGGTTTGCTCATAAGGGCCCCTGACACCACGGTGCTCAAGGCTTTTAAGCAATGATGAATGCCCACTTAGGGGACAGACCTAAGTGAGGGTCTTCGCTTAGGGGATTTAGCTAAGATTTGAATGCTTTCTTAGGGGTATACCTAAGAGAGGTTCGATGTTCATTCGGGCTGGTGCAAGGTAGGACTAGATGACCTAAAGGCCATAAGATAATCAACTTTCGTCACACGTCGAAGGAAGCGTGAAGTTGCCAACAGTAAAAATTGATTATCTCGTGTGGGTAAAGCTATACAACCTCGGCAGAGTATTAAAAACTATTTGAATAGTCGTGTTTGTGATCATGAGCAAGCTTGGATGTAGCTACAAAGGGTATAGTTTTCCTTTTTCAAAACTGTTTCACTAAATATATGGGATGGCATGAACGTCTAATCGTGTGCCATGCCCATGGGTGGGAATTATACGATGTTCACAGCCGGGGAAGGCTACGAATGGTTATGATCTACTGTTATGGAATTTGTGCAAATATTATTTCATTACATGTCAAATACTCTTTACAACTTCGCTTGCAAATTATTACTTAATGTTATTGCAAAACGAAACCTGCCTTATACTGAAAATAACTTAGTATAGAGCCTCATCCATTGACAGCCTTGCATATATGTAAAACTTTGAAATACACTACAAGTCTTACTGAGTACGTAATGTACTCAACCTTGCTTAAATTGTTGTTGATCAGAGTATGAAAATCTTTTGCTTGACGCATATTTCGCCTCAAGCACCAGAGAATTCGATAAAGGATCCTTCTAGAGTTTGACTCTAGTCGGTTGCCTGCGGGTTGTAATGGCACATCACTGGATACTTTTTATTAGACTTCCGCTGTTTTTGTTCGAGATTCTGTTTGTCTTTTGGCCGGTCGGACTTTTATGTATGTACTCTTTTATGCCTCGCATAAATAATATCACCCCTTTTATGTAAGCTAATTATGTACTTTTTGTATGGATGTGATCACAATGATGTGAATGTGTGTACTAGTTACTGATCATGGAACTAGTACAGAACACATACGGTGACAACAGGCGTTCCCGCGCCTGGGGTCCCCACACTGGGCTTGTCAAAGCTTGAAAGCTTAACGTCAGGCTCGAGTTCAGCTCATTTAACATTTTGAACCAAGCTCGAATTGAGTATAGAATGAGCCAACTCGAATAGCTTGTCGAGTCCGAGCTTTTCTTACAGCTTAGCAGAGGGTGTCCCATTTCTTACCAATCTAGCCTTGTAACAACGACATTTTTCTTGTATTTTTTGTTTTGTTTTGTTGTCTTAATTAGTAAAACTACCTCATGCATTGCTCTCTCTGAAGAGAAGGTTTGCCAGCTGATTTGGCCTTTACAAGCATGAAAGCTGCAGTTCACCTAGCCTAGGGCACATGCGACATACATATGGTACGCAACAGAGATGGTCACTTCGCTCTCAGCTTTCTACTTATAACCTCGGGTGCATTAGCCGATCACGGAGTTTTCTCGTCTTGTCTCTAGCCTAGCGAGGAGTTGTTGGTAGGTGGTGTTTCGTGGCGGTTGATTTAAGGCGCTTCTTGTTGCCACTCAGGCGCTAGAGACCATCGCTGTTTTGTCACCATGGCAGTGATATTTTCGTCTTTGTAATTCTTGTTGTCACGGATGAAATTGAACACACAATCACCCGACTCATCTACCATCTTTGTTCACGATCTTCACGAATTACGTGCATGTTCTTACGGCGATATAAACGAGGCCGTGCTTGGCATGCATAACACTTCTAGAAGTTGATCTTATTATTGGTCGATCACAAAAAGGAAAGGACAGGAAGAGAAGTAATGTGCGAGCTAGTACCTGAGCTGGCCATGCACATCACTACAATCACACACACGAAAAGAACCTGCGGAATTTCGTCTAATGGCGGAAACGCGAGCCAGCCAGGCTAATGTCACGACGCCGAAGCATGAAACAGCCGATCCACTGGAACGCATGACAGCGGCGCATGCGTTACATGCGCCTGGTTGCCACCTAGTTGCCCCGCCACACCGCACGCGGGCAGGCGCGCGGCGCGGCACGGCAGAGACGCGCCAGAGACCAAGACTGGCTAGGGCGGCGTTGCACTCGTGACGACCCCTCGCGTTATACTACCCACGTACATACATTGCTGTCGCGAGTGTAGCCTGGAGCCTGCGCTGTGCTGTAGTGTGTGTGCACCGGTCGGTGTCTGCCGTCTCGCTTCGCGTACGACGGCTTCTTGTCTTCCTCTCTGCGTGCGTGCGTGCGTGCTTGCGTTTGGCGAGTTGGGGAGGAGCTAGACATGGGGAGGCAGGCAGGAAGAGGGTGCAGCGCGGTGGTGGAGGGCGCGAGGCCGGCGGCGGCGATGGTGGCGCTGCAGTTCCTCTTCTCGGCGCTGCAGATCTTCATCAAGCTCGCGCTCAACGACGGCATGGACGTCCGCGTCCTCGTCGCCTACCGCTTCATGTTCGCCGCCGCCTTCCTCTGCCCCATCGCCTTCGTCGTCGAGAGGTACGCGCGCCTGCCTGCACGCCCTGCCCTTGTGTACGTACATGTTTCAGATGGTTCTTCAGGATGATAATCTAGGAGTTGGAGCTGCTTATAGCAAATGTAGTTGTGGTTACAAAGGGAAGGGTTTACGAATATCTGTGTTCCAAGCGGCGATCAAGAAAGATAAGCAAGAGAACTACTTTCTGAACAGATCGCTAGTTCCATCTAGTGAACTTTTTCTAGCCTGCAGAGTCGAAACAAATTGAATTGTACTTCGTTTCCGCGCCGGTTACTTACCATCTTGCAAACACAAGGGAGATGAAGTAGTGAAATTGATGGAATGCATCTGCACTGTTACCATCATAGAACTAATTACCTAATGTTTTAAGACTATCTAACTGTTACTATGTATTTGCTGCGTCCCTTATTAGAGCACTAATGCCAGTTTGAACTACAATCATCATTAGGAACCTCTGCATTTGGTTCTGCCGATTTGCTCAAGTACGCTGTGTGTATTCCCATATCCTAAACCAGAGTAGTTAATCCCCTTAAAAAAACAGAGTAGTTAATGTGACATCTATGACTTATGAGTGAGACAAAATATTTAAGACTCATCTGAAGGTAACTATCCAAAAATAAGGAGTAAAAAATTACCTAATTTTAGATTAAATTTTACTTCTTGCGCATGAAGCCTATCAACTTCTTCATTTATTTATTTGGAAAACTTGTTTATTTCTTTCTTTGTTTTTAAAATTCTGCAATGTTTATTGATAAATGTTGTGTGATTCCAGGAAGAAACGTCCACCACTGACCAGGAAGGTGGTGCTACAATTATGCTTGTGCGGGTTGTTTGGGTAAGTACTTGCTATTAGAATTTCTACGTTTTAACTCTTGTTTCAGAAGTTACTTCTTGTTAACAACGGCCCTGCAATTTCTGTGCTTCTAACAAGTATGGTTTAATTCATAGCTGCTCTATTAGAAGCTTTCAGTCAATTATATCGATATGAATGGTCACTTTGTTTCTTCTTTCCTGCAAAAAAAGTTTGTGTTGTTGCCGCAAAAAAAGTTCACATTAGTGTATTTGTAAAAGCCAAGAGCTTCAAGTTACTCCAACGATTACTATATGTAGTATTAGATAATTACCATTAATTTGACTGCATTTGTGCACACTTGAAAGTATTTTTTTTTTGAAACGGGGGTAGGAGTGCTGCCCTATATTAAATTAACAGGGAGAAGTAAACAGGATAAAATAGGAGGTTTGATTAAAGATAGGGAACAAGGCCGGATAGCAGTAGTGAAAAATTCACTTAAGTGGTTACAAAGGTACGTGAGAGCTCCGCTATCCTCGTAGCTCCCACTAGGACCCAAGTTTTGGCCTCCTGTTTTATGTTAGCGATCAAGGACACGGGTGTAGTTGCCGTTGAATGGAAAATTCAAGTGTTTCGTTCTTTCCAGATTTCCCATATGATCAGCATTACTAGCATCGCCAACGCTTTTCGTGCTACTCTAGGTATGAGGATAACCGACTCCCACCAATGTCGGACCGAGGAGAAGGTCTACCAGGTTGTCAGGTTAATGGAGTCGCATGCGGTCCATTGCGCGATAGAGGTCCAAATTCTTGTCGTGTAATGACACTCAGCCAAGAGGTGGATGGTAGACTCTGATGCATGTCTGCACAGGGGGGCATGTTAAGTTGTTTGGCCACCCTCACAAGGCCAAGCGATTTGCTATCCAAAGCCTGTTCCATATCGCCATCTGGCAAAAATTTTATATTTTTGAGATGCCCAAGTTTTCCAGACTAGGGGGTTCATGGTGGTGTTTGTTGCTTCTAGAAAATGTGCTTTGTATGCTGAGGTAGCATTGTAGACTCTATTTAGAGTTAGCTTCCATGCGATTGTGTCCTCTAGTCCATCATGAAGGTTTGTCATGGAGGTGAGCTCCCAAATAGCAACAAGCTCTTGTATGTGATGTGCCATTATGTCAGTCGGCAAATTCAGATCTTGTAGCCATTTGCTCTCCATTAACGTTGTTTATAGGGTGCGGTTCTTTCTCCTGGAGGCACTAAAGATAGTTGGCGTGATGTCACGCAGTCGATTTCCTTCTGCCCAATCTGAATTCTATAAGGACACCTTCTTTCCATTGCTGATCGTTATGGTGGTCGCCGCTGCAAAGAGCAACCGATATTGCTCATCGCACGGGATTTCCATTCCTTGCCAACGTTTGTTTTCGACTCCCTATTCGTGCCACATCCATCTAAGTCTCAAGGCTCTGGCAAAGTGCTCTAGGTCCAGGAGGCTGAGGCCACCTCAGGTATGTAGGTCTACATACTCGGTTCTAATTAACCTTACACTTGCCACCTGTTAACTATTCTGACCTTGCCCAAAGGAACCGTCTCATCCGCCTATTCAGAGTTTTGAGCACACATTTTGGTGCCTTGATGATCGTAAGGAAGTAGGTTGACTAGGTTGTTAAGACAGATTTAGCTAGAATTTTTCTACCTACGAGTGTCAATAGTTTGCCACGCTATCCTGTCAGACAGCTCGTATACTTATCTTCTAGCATTTGGAAATCCGCCCAATGGAGTCTTTTCAGTGCGAGCGGTAAGCCAAGGTATTTCAAGGGGAAGGACGCATGCATGACCGATAGGTCCTGCAATATGCCTTGCAAATTAATTGTTTGCAGCTGATCGGCGCCGCTTGTGTTTTTAGTGGGTTCGTTTGTAGGCCCATCGTGTCTCCAAAATTTTGTAGGATCTGAATCAGTGTGCGAACATCATCCTGTTTTGGTACTAGAAAAATGGCTACATCATCCGCATACAGGGAAGTTCTAAGGGTAGCTGTGAGACCTCCCAGAGGTTGTAAGAGACCGTGTTCCGTTGCAATATTGAGGATCTTTTGCAAAGAATCTATTACTATGATAAAGAGGAAAGGAGATAGCAGATCACCCTGTCATAAGCCTCTGCGGTGTTCTATTTTGTCCCTGAGGATCCATTAAGGAGGACCCTAGAGGTGGCATGGAGAAGAGACATGAGATCAGTCTCACCATTGGGATGGGAATCCCTTTTTTCCAGGAAGTCAAGTAGGGTAGTCCCAATGGATTGATTCAAAGGTTTTTGCAATGTCAAGTTTTAGTAGAAGAGACGGTGTTCTGTTTCAATGGTATCTTCTCGCAAGGTTCCGAACATATAAGAAATTGCCCTAGATGCATCTACCTTTAACAAAAGTGCTTTGGCTTAGGAGACTAGCTCGTTCATAAAGGGTGTTAGTCGCAATGCCATGATTTTGGCAATAATTTTGGAGATGCTATGTATGAAGCTGATCGGTCTGAAATCTGTCGTAGATTGGACTCCATCCTTCTTTGGTACCAAAATCAAACTTTCCATGTTTGTGCATGGGAAGTTGTTTATTCTCAGATTGAAGAAACCTTGTAGGGTAGCCATGAAATCCTCCTTTATAATGTCCCAGCATGCGCAGTAGAAAGTTCTGTTGAAGCCATTAGGCCTTGGTGCTTTATCCGTCGACAGCTCCAGAATTGCTGCATGGATCTCATGTTCAGTGAAAGGAACAACTAAGGTGTGCATGTCCAGTTGTGGTAGTTGAAGGATGTCCCAGTTGAAGGAGGTGGTTCTAGGCGAGCTATGTCCAAGGATGTGATGAAAGCGATAGAACAACACTTCTATTTTGTCCTCTTGTGAAACAGCCCAACCTTGAGCCCTCGTGAGTTGCTAGATAAAGTTCTTCTGCCTGTGAGAGTTTATTTGAATGTGGAAAAATTTTGTATTTGCATCTCCCTCTCTGAACTAGTTGATTCGTAATGTCTGTTTCTTTTGGGATTTTTCAACTACGGCCAGCCCCATTACCCTTTTCTTTAGGCGCGTTCAGAGCTCGCTCTCTTCCGCTATAGTGTACGACTGTCTTGTACAATATTAATGCGGAGGATGATCTCTTGGTCCATATGAAGTTGGAGCTTCACTTGTGGGAATAGACTATTGCTCCAGGTCTTTAGGCTTTTCATCGTGTTCGTCAATTTGTTGTTTAGCCTAAGGATTGGGTCTAGGCCTAGAGTTGGTTTTGCCCAGGCGTGCTGAACAACCTCGTGGAACCATGGTAGCTAGGTCCAGAAATTTTCAAAACAAAAGTTTTTGCCGGTCGTGGGCCACTGGCATTTGATATAAGGAGGGGGCAACGGTTCAAGAGAGATGTGGACAAGGCATGCAAAGCGTGGTTGTTGAAGCTGGTATTCCAAGCATTATTGTAAAAGAATCTATCCAGTCTGACAAAAATTGGATTATCTCTTTCATTGCTCCAAGTGAATTTGCGGTTCTCTAGGTGGATCTCTTTTAGCTTACAAATGTTGATGACATTTTGAAATTGGGCTATAAGACATCGATTGAGGTTTTGATTATTCTTATCGCTTGCCTTGTAGGTGAATTTGCACACACTTGAAAGTAGTACAAAAGCTAATTCAGTGTAAGCATATTGAAAGTTACAACAAGCAGTATGCCTATTCTTCCAATACAAGTACAATAATATGGAGTAAAACTTGCAACGCTTGCTAGATTTATGTAAGTTATTGTTGTATAGACAAAGTAACTATTGAACACAACATGCCTTTGTAGGAATGGGTGAATACACAAAGTAATATTCAACATGTTGTGCAACAAAATTAAATAGCTGAATGCTGCATGAAACATCAAGCACTATAAAAAGCAAATTAATTTTCACTTATAAAAGCAAACTAATGTTGTTACCCCCCATAAATTGCATAACAATGAAAATATCTCAATTCTCAAATGTTGTCTCTAAATTTTATTTTTTGATTCCAAAAACCAAATACGAAGATTCTTAAGCATTTGCACAAAATGATAATTTCAGATATATATGTCAATGGTCTTTTGTGTACACTAGCTGAATGCACAAATAAAAAAATACCATATCACCCCAGCACATTGACGTCGTCAGGATTGGGCTGCTTTAGGCCCTCGGCTTCATGTTCACACTCGGTCGAGCTCTGACCAAGCTGGCATCGTGCCTCCACTAACATGCCCGACCTACACAATGCCCTTAGCTCCGCTGCTGTGCCCAACCAAGCTTCATTTGTGTTGAAGTTGATTTGTTTGTTGGGAGATGGTTTTCTTTTCTTTTCTTTTTGTTAGAGATATTTTAGGGATATGGAATTTATTCATTGGGAAGATGCTTTATTTCAATTTTTTAAGAGATTTTTTAGGGAAGTGAAAAGGGAGATTGGAGGGGTGGCAACGTACCATCACCATCATCACCACTTCATTCTTTCTAAATAGTAAAGATATTTTCTTCGGTGTTGACTGTATCTTTGAACAAAAACTAGATGAATATTCTCTAATACATCACTTTCACCGCATGAAGGGTTGGATGTTTTGGAGAGGCAGTGATTCATTTACAATCATTTATTTCCTATTATTGAGCTGCTAACTTCTTTGCAACTTTTAAAAGAGGTCATATAAAGTTCAAGCCTTTTGGTGATCATTTGTGTTTTGTGTGCCTGACTCCAAGCTTTGAGAATATTGTTGAACCCGAGGCCGCCTGCCTCAATGGCGGGGTCCAAATATGTTAATACACATATACCCTTTCTGCAATTAGTTGAAATACTTAGCCTATTGGGCCCATAAAAGTCTGCGAGGATGGACACACCTTAGGAACCTCCTCCAGCTCGGGCCATCGTGCGATGCCTTATGCCCTGTGCTATGGTAATCTTGGATGAGTGATGCCACCTCAAGATTCTGGTGGGAAAGACTAGTACATGTGTGTGCTCCTGTTACGGATTCTTATTGGGGCAAGTTTTATATGAGGAGATCAAAATCACAATCCAAATCAAATAAGTAGTATTATTCCGTTAGGCAAATTTTCTATCTTTACTATGATTCTATCTTTAGCAAGTATAGGGTAGGAATTAATCAAGTTGAGTTGTAGCCGAATAGGACTTGTTCCTGTGGTAATAATCCCCTTTATATAGCCACCTGTGTTTGTGCAGAGAAGTCAAGAAAGAAATAAAGCTGTCTTTTCTCTATCCTAATTCTCTAGATCAGTTTCAATCACTGAGAGGCCGAAAGCAAGAAGCTATCAACTTCATCTATCCCTCCCATGGTTACAATCTTTGATCTAGAGCCAAGGAATGCAGCAATTTGGTATCAGATTCCATGGCTTCCGATCAAGTCTCCTTGGAGCTGTGCAAACTGAAAGACATGCTCTCCATATTGCTTCAGCAACAGGAGGAACAAGCCAACACACACAAAAGTCTTTAGGCTAGCGTGCTGGAGCTTCAAGGTGTGTGTCTTTACCTCCTATCGATGTTGCTGCAACTTCTTCAGCTTGTCACACATCTGAAGCAACCCCGACTGGGCGTTACTACAAGGTAGATTTCCCACTCTTTGATGGCAATTCTGATCCTTTAGATGGCATTCTTGTTGTGATCAATTCTTTCATGGTCACCGCACTTTAGAAGGAAAGTTTGGCTTGCCACCTATCATATGATAGGGATCGCTCGACAATGGAATTTTAATTTGGGGTGCATCGATGGAATTCCCGCCAACTGCGACTTTCGATCAAATCCAGTGTCGGAACTGGCCCTTCTTCGACAGACAAACTCAGTTGAAGAATATGCTCAAGAATTTTATAAAGTGCTGTGTCATGCTAACAATCTTTCTCCTAAACATGTAGTGGGTTTATTTCTCATCAGCTTGGGTGACTTAATTAAGTCCGATGTGGAGATGCAGAACTCATCTTCTCTTGACACGTCTGTCAACCTTGCTAAAGCTTCAGAGCACCACTACAAGTTGCTACACAATTATGACATGTTTTTTCACCAGCCATCAGTCTCCCAATCTTCACTCAATCCTCCTCTAGTGCTGCAACAAAAGACTGCACACTTGCTTTCCAAACCGTTGGTGCTTTAAGCTTTACCAGCACCACCAACTCTCCCTACAACATCATCTCCACACTCTTTTCGATGTCTCACTCCCACTGAGATGACTGACAGATGTCGTAAGGGTTGTTGCTTTAATTGTGATGAACAGTTTGTTTGATGTCATTATTGCAAACGCCTATATTGGGTTGAAATTCTGAACGACGATAATATTGAAGAAGGTAGTCTAGAGGATTTACACCACATATTTCTCTCCATGCCTTAATAGGAATTGCCTCAGGGAATACAATGCAACTGAAGATCATCATTAATAACCTGCAGTTCATTGCTCGGGTTGACTCAGATTCTACCCATAATCTTATCAGTATTATAGTAGCACAACAAGCATCTATTCCTCTTAAGCCCCATTTAGGTGTTCATGTGACAGTGGCTAATGGTGAATGGTTATCTTGTCCTGGTATTTGTCAAGCACTACCATTCGAAGTTGATAGAAAGATTTTATATCCCTTGTTATGCATTATCTCTTGATGAATTTGATCTGGTTCTCAGAGTTCAATGGCTTCAGACACTCGGTCCAATTATTTGGGACTTTGCCACATTATCCATGTCCTTTTGGCACAATGGCCACCATGTGAAATTCAGTAGAGTACCATGGCCATTTTCACCTCGTGTCTTATCCATCGTAGAACCCTCCCAAGCTTTGCTTCCAGACCTCCTCTCGAACTTTGCGGATATCTTTCAAACTCTAGAAGGTCTGCCACCACAATGACAACAAGATCACTGGATCCATCTTCTTCCTAGTTCAAAACAATATGTTGCAATGCTTGCTCAGGGTATCATCCGCCCTAGCATGTCTCCTTATAGCTCTCCAGCTCTTCTCGTCAAGAAGAAGGATAACTTTTGGCACGTATGTGTGGATTGTGTGCTTAATGCCCAGGTAGTAAAGGATAAATTTCCAGTTCCAGTGGTCAATGAATTATTGGATGAATTAAAACATGCTAAATGTTTTACCAAGCTGTATTTGAATTCAGGTTATCATTAGATTCGTATGCATCTGGATGATGTTCATATGATTGCTTTTCGGACACACCAGGGTCACTTTGAATATTTGGTATTGCCATTTGGTATTTCCAATGCTCCGGCTACCTTTCATGCTATCATGAATGCAATTTTGCAACTGTACCCTCAAAAAAATTTAGCATTTTTTGATGATATCCTAATATTCAATTCATCATGTTCTGAACATTTGTGTCATATTTGAGTAGCATTTTCTCTTGTTTGCCAACATTAGATCTTCTTAAAGCAATCAAAGTGTGCTTTTGGAACTTGATCAGTATCATGGGCCATGTGATTTCTAAATCAGGTGTATCAATGGACGAAACTAATGTGCAAGACATTATTATTTGGCTGATTCCTTTGTCACCCCAAACATTTGAGGGGATTTCTAGGATTGGTGGGTTACTATCGTAAGTTCATATGAAACTTTGGTTCTACTGCAACATTTCTAACCAAACTTTTATAGAAAGAAGACTTTTGTTGGTCCCTAGAAGCCGAGTTAGCTTTCAACTCGCTAAAAGAAACGCTTTGCACATCTTCCTTTCTTACCCTTCCAGATTTTTTTCATACCCTTTATTGTGGATTGTGATGCTTCAGGTAGTGGATTTGGCGCGGTTTTACATCAAAGAGAGAAACCTATTGCTTTTTACAATCATGTCATTCAACCCATCATGCAAAGTTGGTTACTTGTGAACGAGAATTGATTGGTTTGGTTAAGGCAGAACATCATTGGTGCTATTATCTTTGGGGGAAATCATTCATTGTTCGAATCGATCATTATAGTCTTAAATATCTTCTTGACCAATGTTTGTCCACTATTGTAAGATTAAGGATACCGACTAGAGGGGGGTGAATAGGAGGTTTTTAAGTTTTCTTTTCTTCTAAATTAATTTTCTATAATTTCAATTTAGTAAGAATATGAAGCACTTAACCCTACACAATTCTAAACAAGTTGAGAATCAATAATAGCTCTATATCAAGCAAATGATCACAATAATACTAACAAATAAGAGCTAGAAGAAAATATGAGAGAGATGTACACAACCGATGTTTTACCGTGGTGTTCGGAAACTTGCTGGTTTTCTCTAATCCACATTGAGGTTAGCCCAAACGAATTGGACCGGCTCCACGAATTAAGCCAAAGCACCTCGAATCCACTAGAGGTAGCTCTTCCCTGCTCCAGGTAGGTGAATTCCAACCTTCACAAGAACACCGGGTCTTCTCACAATCTCCTTTGAGAAGATCACTGATCAAACTTCACCCAATTGTCCAGGTGCACGGCAAGCACACCAAGAGTAATAAATCAGGGCTTCACTTGAATGCAAAAAAGTGCTAAGGATCAAACTAATGAATGCAATGCACTTTTTGCTCAACCACCTCAAATGAATGCTGAAGAGAGAAAAGAGGTGTGGAATGAATGCTCAAAGCTCAAAGATCTTCAATGGAGTCTCTAACTACTGTCCTTGAGCAGTGGTACGGGTATTTATACCCCTCACCAACCAAAACTAGCCGTTTGGAATAAATTCCAGAAAAATCAGCGCGAGCGGAACTACCGGTGTGGAATGAATGCTCAAAGCTCAAACATCTTCAATGGAGTCTCTAACCACTGTCCTTGAGCAGTGGTACGGATATTTATACCCCTCACCAACCAAAACTAGCCGTTTGGAACAAATTTCAGAAAAATCAGGGCGAGCGAAACTACCGCCGGCCAACGGCCGGTAGTTCCGCTCCACATCTGGCGCGGCAGAATGGCTATGTCAGAAGCTCTGCAATAGCCATTGGAAAGTCGGCGCGGTACTACCGCCATTATAAAATGCGGTACTACTGCTCTGCGGTAGTTCCGGAAAGTTGGCGCGGTACTACCGCTTGGGCCGGAGCCCAACTTGGCGCTCTCTGGAAAAAAGGCTCTACTCTATCCTCCGGAGTTTCCGGGCTCCCGAAGTACCACTCTATACTGTGGAACTATCGCATCCAGCGGTAGTTCCAGCGTTAAAATCACCGGTACTTCCAATCCCGTGAAATCTCAGACACACCTCTGGAAAAAGGCTCCGCTCGGACTTTGGAGCTTCCGGACGCCGGTAGTTCCGTTTTTGGCCGCGGAACTTCCGCTCTACGGTAGTTCCGACGTTGAAAACTGCGATACTACCGCTCTTCCAGACAGAGCACAGATTGGATTTTTAAAACAAAATTTTAATGCATGCATGATCCTAGTTTGATCCAAATGGTACAATAATTTTGGTATCAAGCTACTTACCGTGATATCTCTTTATGGTACGATTATTTAGCCTATAATCCAGTCTTCCACCTTTTCTCCTAAGACCGGTAAAAGTAAAAAAGGATCATATTCTAAGTATACATTTGTCTTGAGTCATTTTTGGTCTTCACATTGATCCTTAGCTTGCATCTTGTCGACCACTTATAGACTTAATCTTTAAATACTCATTAAACATGTTAGTCTCATATTCACATAAATTCATTAATTACCAAAACTATTTTTAGGATCCTAGATGCTTTCAACTATTCTTCGACACCATTGGATCAGTAAATTGTTTGGCTTTGACTTCCAAATAGAGTTCAAACCGGGGAAATTAAATATAATGGCGGCTTCTTTATCTCGCGGAGATGAGCATATTTCCCTTTTGGCCATTTCAACACCCACCTTTCATGTGTTGAATCAGCTACGCGATGAGGTCACTTTTTCACCAGATTTTTAGCACTTACGTTCGCAACTAGCAACAAAACAATTGCATACAAGTTGGTCCTATGTTGATGGACTCTTCCTATATCATCAACGTATCTATATTCCATCATCATCTCCTTGTTTGGAACTCGTTATTTCAGCAGTCCATGTTTTAGGACATGAGGGCATTCAAAAGACTCTTCATCGCGTCCGCAAGGATTTTACATCCCTCAACTTAAACAGTTGGTTCATAACCATGTTAACAGTTGTGTTGTTTGTCAACTCAATAAGTTGGAGCATCTTCATCCAGCAGGTTTGCTTCAGCCCCTTCTGGTGCCGCATCAAGTCTGGTCCCATATTTCAATGGATTTATTGATGGCCTCCCTAAAGTCCAAGGGAAATCGGTCATTCTAATGGTGGTCAACAGATTTTCTAAATGTGCCCATTTTGTTCTGTTAGCACATACTTTCTTTGATGCTATTGTGCGATTGCATGGTTTTCCAGATTCCATTGCGAGTGATCGTGATACCATCTTTACTAGTTATTTCTGGAAGGAATTATTTTGTTTGGCTGGTGTTACTCTTAATATGACGTCGGCTTTTCACCCTCAATTAGACGGCCAAACAAAAATTGCCAATCGTACCATTGAGATGTATCTTCGTTGTCTCAGTGGAGATAGACCTTGCCAATGGGTTCAGTGGCTTCCATGGGCAGAATTCTGCTATAGTTCTTCATATCACTTTGCCTTAATTACCACTCCTTTTGAAGTTGTTTGCAGCCGTTCCCCTCCAGCTATTATTCCACATGAAGTACGATCAACTGAAGTGTCAGCAGTTGAGGATATGTTGCATTCCCGTGATGAGTTCTTAGCGAAAATCTGTGACTGTTTATTACAATCTTAGCAACATATGAAGAATTACCATGACACTCATCATCGAAAGGTTGAATTTGAGGTGGGTTAGTGGGTTTTACTGAAACTTCATCAATGTCAAGCTATGGGCATTTTTCAACTACTTCGAAATTGTCTCTAAAATTTTATGGACCATATCAGATTATTGCTTGAGTTTACCAGGTTGCCTACAAACTTCAGCTACCTCCTACAGCACGTATCCATGACATTTTTCGTGTGGCTCTCTTAAAAAAAAGTTTGTAGGCAACGGGTGCCGAGCCAAAAGAAAGAAGCTGTCAACTTCATCTATCCCTCCCACTGTTACAATCTTTGATCTAGAGCCAAGTAATGCAACAACTCCCTAGGTAGTTGAGGTTGTCTTACCTATTACTCTTCCATTATACGTCCTTCAACAAACCAATTGGAGATTTTTCCTACCATGAACACTATAAATACCCCCACCTTGCCGCTATGAGAAGGGAAGAGAAACTCGAATCTGACCAACATGATTTCGCCAGAAAAACAAGACCGCACTAACTCACTTCGAAACATTCCATATCCATCACTCTTTGCCTCCCTGAAGCCGCCTTGAGCTTCTAGGGGTCCCACTTAGGCCAGTCTCAGTGGGAGTTTTATGGAGTTTCATGGACATTAAATATGCTGACATGGCACTGTATTGATGAAGAGAGATGATAAAAGTTTCATGGGAGTAGAGAGAGTTTTATAGGGATGAAACTCTTCTGCACTGTTTCCAAAATATGGGTGTGTTGGAAACTGGGACATGAAACCTCCACTGAGACTGGCCTTATACTGATCTCGCCCTTTTTTCTAAGGCAATGCCCTCCTCTTGAATGGTGTGATTTGCTTGTTCCTTTTAAGACCTTTCGGGGTTAGTGGCCTTGATATGTAGAGAAGCTGGGCTTCTTTGAACACTTTAATGGGCTCATTTGTGGCTCTAGCGGCCTTCCTTTTGAACACTAGATCCCTATCTGTGGGCTAGTGCACTTAGTGCACATGATTCCATGTATAGTTCGGATCTACAGTAACTAGCTTTCAAACGGAGTGTCTTTTCAAAGTGGGGTCTATAAGTTGACTATAGTACACACTGTAACGACTTCATTTGTATCAGTCAAAACTGTACGCAAGTTTCTATTACTACATACTCACTCCCACAAACAGCCCAAAAGACATAAGACATAGCCAAAAGCTATAAATCGGAGCTAAAAAGAACAAACCCAAAAAAACACAAATGAACATATGAAAGGGGAACAATGCAAGCCTAATTGTCATTGAGCACCGTTACACTCACCTAACCGCTTGTGGTGAAACGGAAAGGCTGCAAAAGTACTTCTTTTAACACTTGGTAATAATTAATTGTGATCCAACATGTTGAGTTAGATTATTCTTCCAGTGTTCTAAGTGTAGTGGTTAGCGAGCCGCTAGTAACTACCCACCTTTAAGCTCTTATGTGGGTTAGTGGCCTTAATACGCGAAGTGATTAGACGATGAATGCTTTAGCAGACGCAAATGCGTCTCTAGCGCCCTTAATTTAGAACACTGACTTCAAATAGCTAAAAAGATGAATCACTTATGAAGAAACCAAGGCATGTTGCCATATACACGGCGTTATTTTTCGAATGAAGCTTGTTTAGTAATGCTAAGTTCTATGATAGGTTATTTTTAGTTTCCCCAGCCCACCTTCTCATTTATTTGTACAAAGTACCTTTTGTTGCTTGTCTGCATTCTATGTAATTGGAGTCATGTAGCTAAAAAGATGAATCACTTATGAAGAAACCAAGGCATGTTGCTATAGAGCCATATTGGTTTTCATTTACAAAGTCCGTATGTAGTTGCATTTTATTTGGTCATTACCTTGCTACTACTGATAAGTTCTAACAACATTTTCCTTTTTAGAGATCTTCTAATAACAATATTAAGTGATATTGGCCTGAGGCAGGATCAATGAATTGTTTTAGACATTACAGCAGAAACTGTGACTTACATGTGCAACCTACTGTATGTCTGTTTGTACACATGCAGGTTTGCTATAAACCAGAATCTGTACGTGCTTGCGATAAAGTTGACTTCGGCAACCTTTGTTACTGCTATCAGCAACCTCACTCCTGCAACCACCTTCGTTCTTGCAATCTTGACCAGGTTACAATTTGCCACTAACATAGTTTACATCTCTTTCCGATTTCTGTGCATTAGTGCCATCATGTGAATATCAACGCAAGAATTGCCTGACAATAGGTGGGTTTCTATTGTTATAGTTTGATGGAGTTTCCATCTTAATTGTCAAAAATTTGGAAAGAAATAAAGTCTTAAATTTCAAAATTTCTAACATTGGTTTCCATACTGAATCAAACAACAGGCTTGAGACTTTGAAACTTAGGAAGCCTTCTGGACAAGCAAAACTTGTGGGAACCCTTGTAGGCATGGGTGGTGCAATGTTGCTTACATTCTACAAGGGACCAGAGATCACACTGCTCCGACGGCTGCCCCGTCCCAGACTTGTCCACATCACCGAAAATCACCACTCCCGCTCACCATCAACCGGCAATCAAATTCTGGGCTCGTTTCTTGGCATCATCAGCTGTTTCAGCTATGCGACATGGCTAGTCATCCAGGTCATGATCTCACGCAGAGTGTTCTTGTTCCAATTGTGCACCCGCTAAGCCGGTCATGTTTATGTTTGGTAATGTTTCTTCTTGTCATTTTACAGGCGAAAGTGGGTCAAGTTTATCCATGCCACTACTCGATTGCTGCAATGGTGTGCCTCTTTGGTGCGCTTCAGTCCACTGTAATGGCAGTTTGCGTCCACAGGGACATGGAGCATTGGAGGTTAGGACTTAACATCAGACTGTACTCATCAGCTTACGCGGTAAGTGATACTGTCTTCATTTCATGTTTCAGGATAGTAACAAGATGATTCTTGCATTTGTTCTCAATCTAAAGATGTTAGCATGTTTCTTGATTCAATCAGGGCTTCATAGCATCAGGATCCGCGTTCCCGTTACTCTCGTGGTGCCTGCGAAAGAAAGGCCCCCTCTTCATCGCTGTGTTCAGCCCGCTGATGCTCATCTTCGTCGCGGTGCTGAGCTCGATTCTTCTTGACGAGGCTTTGCACCTTGGGAGGTGAATACATTTTACATTCATGCATTGCATATCAATGTATGCAGATTCCATTTTTCTCATGGTCGAGTTCTTATTGTTTTGCTACAATGCAGTGTGCTTGGTTCTATCCTAATTGTGGGTGGGCTGTACCTGGTGCTGTGGGGCAAAGCGAAAGAAGAGGCTGGTGTGCCCCAAGATGAAGATCTGGGCAAGGAATCCGTTGCTGTGATTGCTACCGGCGAAAATGAAATACTGCAAGTAGAATCAGGGAATTAGGCCAAAAAAAGGTTGCTGCTTGGCAGCCCAAAATAAAGGGGAGAGCATTTTGATAGGATATCAAATTTGGGGTTTGGATTAGTTACTACTATATCTGCATCAGTTCATCTGGTATATTCTGGGAATTGACATCTGTGCTATGTTTCTCCCTGAAGAATTTGTTTCTCTGATATACCCCTAGTATGTGTTATGTACTGCGATTGAATTGTCAGATGCAGTCTTATTTATCCCCATTGGGTTAAATCATTGATCTTATCCTACTCATCTGGATGGATCCTCTATCCTAGTCATCTGAGTTGCATCATGTCATGCACATTGATCCTATCCAACTGCTCTGAGATGCATGCAACGTATACAATACAATAAGCTTGCTCCCTGTGGCAGTGCGTAATCAGAAAGAGAAAACAAGCGTGGCAAGAAGCACCGAAGCAGGCAGGAGTGGTGGCTTGTTTACTGATGGGACTTGGAACGGCCTACAGAGAGAGCACTGCTGATTACAAAGAGGAGGAAAAAGAAATAGTGCTACTGCCACAGAGCCCAAAAGGACAGCATCATGACGAGAGGAACGGCCAAGGGCACCGTCCTCGCCTGAAGCAGGGTGCCCATCCCCACGTTCTGCAAAAGCGTCACCAAGTGCGGAAAAGAAAGTCAGAGCAGGGTACAGGAAAGCTTGGAGAGATGCAAAGAAAAGGCGAAGGCAAGAAAAGCTCTAAGAAAAAAGTTTGGAACTAAAGGAATCAGGGCATTCCTGTGTCCAAGAAAACCAAAAAAAAAAGGGAGTGAACAGTCAGTTAAACAGCTGGTGGTGGTAATTACCTGCCGTTCTTGTCCGGGGGTGGGCATGGGCAAGACGGTGGCGGAGTCCGTCACGCCGGCGGGGAGCGGCACCGCGGGGCTGCTGCTGATGAAGGCGGTGCTCGCCCCGGCCGACGCGGTCGGTGTCGGCGCGTCGGCGCTGGCATTGCCGCTCGACGGGGCGCCCGCGCTCCACCGCTCTGACGGCAGCCTCGGCATGTCGTCGTCCGAGCCGGCCACCGGCGTGGGCGCGGCAACTGCGGCGAGCGGCGCCGGCCGTGGCGAGTAGTCCGGCACTACAACGGTCATGGGGACCTTCTCGTCCTTGTAGCTGTCGCCGCCGCGCGGCTAATCGAAGCACAATGCAGCGAAGAGGAGAAGTAAATGGCAACCACCGCTAAAGATAAAGCATCGTCAAGCGTAACAACGCGATGCAACGCAAGCTCACCTGAGAAACGTACGTGCTGCGCACATTGAAGAATGCCCGCGACGGCTGCACGAAGAGGGAGCAGAGCAACAGAGCAAACGCAAGAGGCGCGCACTGCATCTGCATCTTGCACGGCGGCGAGCTTCGCTCCTTCCCCTCTCCTTCTCGCCACAGATAGCGAGCAGAATCGGTGTTTCTGCAGCGTCTGCGACCGCGATGTTCGCTCGCTGCTGCCTCTCGTGCTCGTTGTGGTTTCGTTCGATGCCTGGAGCCCGTGACCCTGTGGCTTTGTAGGGTGTGCGAGACCTTGGGTGGGGTGGGGTGCACCGGTCACTGCAGGTCAGTGCAGCGCAGGCAGGGTAAAAAAGCGAAGCAAAACTGCAAAAAGAGAGCAAAGGGCAAAGGCTGCAGGGGCTAGTACCAGCGCCAGAATGCCAGGTTGCTAGTGCTGTGCAAATGCAGACAAAAGCCTGCGACAAAGTGGCCACCTTTCGCGACTTTCTTGGGTTGGGGCGTGATGGCAAGGAATCGCCGCCCAGTAGGAGTGGTTGTGGTGTACTAGGGTGCAATTAGCGGGTGATTAGATGCAGATTGCTCGCACTAGTCTTCATGTGGATCGGGGAGGTAGGGGCTGCTTTGTTGCTAGTCACATTTTGCCAATAAAAATTGCCATATTTACCTAAGTTGAGGTGCTCAAATTCTTTGCCACACCTTAGCAAGCTTAAGGGAATCTTGCCACACTTTTTTGAGTCATTGACGCATGGGACCTAGTTTGCTGGAAGGGAATTTTGCCACAACTGTGGCTGCAACCAAACAGCTCCCAAAGTTGGTCAAATTTGCCTAACCTTAGGCGCGGTAAACTGTGGCTGGCAACCAAACACCCCCGTAATCTTTGCGACTTCTGTGTGGGCATGCATGCTGGTTGCTGGACGGAAAGTGCTCTACAGTGGGGGAGCCACCCTCTGGCTATCTGGTCTCGCCGGCGAAAGCACAGGAAACTTTTCTATAACCAGTGAGGTTAAAGATAGTACGGTTTTGCTATGTGCACAGACGACTGAAATTTATTTATCTCTCAGTCATCTAAAGTTGCACTTTTAATCAACTGAAGTTACAACCATCTCCAAAAAAATCACCTGCAACTTCAGACGATTAAGAGTGCAAGTTGCACTATTAATCAACTGAAGTTGCATTCTCCCTTAAAAAATCATCTGTAATTCCAGGTAATTAAGAGTGCAACTTGTGATTAAGAGATAAAAAATTTCAGTCGCCTATGCAATAGTCACTCTCAAGGTAATATTATGTCAGGCAAACGCTCGCGTAGTTTGGTTTGCTCAAACTTCAAAAAATTCCTAACTTCGCTACTGATGCTGGACATACGACATTTTGGTGGTGATCGGTTCGGCTGAAAAGCTCGTGGCTTATGGCTGAAAACACTGTAGCTGGCTGAAAAAAGCACTGTAGCTGACAGAGGCTTATTTAGCATAATTAAATTTAAAAAAATTAAAAATAAAAAAATATGTTAGCCCATTACGTATAATACAAACAAATACGGGAAAAAAAGAACCGGCAAAAAAGCTCAACAAAAAGCCAAAAATTCAGAAGAAGACGAAACTTATGAATAGTGAAAAATAAGCCAGAAGTCAGAAGTCGAAGCCGAGTTGATCGGGGCCTTTGTTATCCTTGGAAGATGTTAGTTTGGAGCTATGAAGCTTTGGCCCTGGACGGAAGGATGTGCGCCCACTTGACCTTTCCCCTTCACTGCGCCGTGTAGACGGCAGTGATCAAACTCCACAGTCGGCGCGAAAGAGAGGGAAAAGAAGGCCATGGGGGACAGCGGGCATTGTTGATTTACAGTCTCTTTACTTGCAACACGATCATCCTGCCCAAACTACACGGAGATCAGCGGCAACTTTCACCCTCGGCTCCTCCGAGCTGCCTCCTGAAGGCCCCAGCCCGCACGCAGCAAGCTCAACTGCGATGGCCACACGCTTAGTTACCTTGAATTGACACCCAATCCTATGTACCATTCTTGATAAATTGACACCCAATCCATGAGCCATCGGACGAATAGCAGTGTCGGTTGCTGGACTAGTATGGTCTCTGGGCGTGCCTTCGATAGCGGTGTGGGTGCGGACGCGAAGCCCGATGAGCTTTTCGTGCCGATAATTGCAGCATCAATTGGTGGCGGCACGGCCACCGGGGCACGTGCTCTCCAATACTGCTGCTGCCGGTGAGGGTCAAAGTCTCCGGAGCCTCAAGAGACGAGCAGCAGCAACCCTGCACCAATGCTCGGACACGCGAATCCACTTTTAGCCGTTCCTGATTAAATCTGCTAAAACGGTTGGTCCGTTCGAAGTTAAACGCCGAAGATTCTACTAGCGCTAAGGGCAGTTCTAATGGTGTATTGATGATGGTTTCTATCCTCATTAAATAACTTGCCACGTAGGCAAAATACTGACATGGCAACGTAATTAATGATGAAAGAGAGCACAAATCCTAGAAACGGTTTCCTCATGAAGAAATCAGGTCTTCACTCCACCCAATGCACCAAGAAACTATGAAATCGCCATTGGGAAGAAACCACCAGTTTCTAGGGGGCTCGTGGCACACTCTCATTGGAGGAAGAAGATAGAGTTGGGAGAGAGAAAGAGAAAATAATTATTACTCGAAGACACCTCCACTGTGGAAGATAGTTTCTATAGATGATTTCTTGTGCTATGGAAATCGTGTCAGTTTCTTCCATTGGGACTGCCCTAACACTACTGCGAGTTCAGCATCCGGGATAGAATCGCGGAGGAGACGGCGTCGTGATGTGCATGCGCTTATCCTAAGGAGCTCAGCATAAATCCCCAAAATAAAAGGGGTTTATGTTAATCAGGAAGACCTAGCTATCTATGTGACGAAACTAAGTTATAACAGTTTAGATTAAAAGAAAGAATCCATATCAAATACAACCTAAATTAATTGAGATTCTGAATGAAAAATTAGAAAAATTAGCAATTTGATTTTCATACGTATTCCGAAGTAACATCTATAAATAATAAAATTCAGAATAATTAGAAAATTAAAAGAAAAGTCCATGCTGAGAACAATATAAATTAACTAAATTTCGAATTAAACAATAAAATAAAAATTACCAATTTGATTTCCATACAATTTTCAAAGTAAAATCCCTAAAAATAAAATTCAAAATAATAAATAATGATAATTGAATTTTTATACGAAATCTAGCCTAAAATTGCAAATCCAAAATAAAAAATAAAATTTAGAATAAATAAATATCTACACCTATACTAATAGGCACTCCGAGTAAACTCCCATATTAATCGGAAAAAGGGAAACGGATATAGCCATCTATGGCTAACTCGAGTTATAATGGTTTAAACTAAAAGAAAGAGTCTATATTAAGTACAATAAAAAATAGTAAAATTTAGAACAAAAAATAAAATAAAATTATCAATCTAATTTCCATATGAAATTGAAAGTAAAATCCCTAGATATTTGATATTTGGAATAAAAATTAGCAATTGGATTTGTGTACGAATTTCAATCAAAACTAAAATTCTGAATATCATATGAATTCTTAAAATACCTAAATAGAAAAATTTAGAATAAAAAATAAATAAAATTTGCCTGTTGTATATCAATTCACTTTTCTATCTTTTGTAGAGCTTGGACACATTATTTATAATTCGAAGTTAAAGTTAAAATTTAAATTAGATTGTACTTTACACTCTCAGTAACTTTTACATTAAGTACTATTTTTATATTCTAAATTTATCTTTTGAGATGGAGACTAAAACCCTTATCAAAGAAGCTAGCCCGAATGAATGGATGGGTTGCTAACCAATGAGGTGAATCATCGAGCCCCATTATGACTGCTTTCTGATTGAAGAAGAGGATGAAAGCACAAAATATGTGGCGTCTCGCGACTAGGGGTGCAAACGGGTCGGGTTGATCCCGACCGATCCGGTACCGAATCCGTTTGGTACCGAATTCGGAGAAAAAAATATAGGTTAGGATATGGTAAAAGCAATATCCGTCCGAATCCGATACGTCTTCAAGTTTGATTTAAGATTAGTGCTACTATTTGACGTTTCATTTTCTTTTGTAATGGTAAAATAAAATCTTCCACATCAGCTATTAAGTAATAACATCAAGTTCTTGACAGTACGTCCTCCTACTCCATTTGTTGTACTGCATCTATTCCTTACAAACGGGTTAATCCCAACCGATCCGGCACCGAATCCGATGGTACCGAATCCGGAGAAAAAAAAATATGAGTTAGGATATGGTAACAACAATATCCGTCCGAATCCAACCCGTTTGCATCCTTACTCGCGACCATTGTTGAACAGGCCCAGCCACAAATACGTAGATAGCACTAGCCAAACGGGCCTGCTCTTGGCCTTTCCTTAGGCAAGGTCGGTTGAGAGAACCTATTCTACTACACGGGCCTCGACACTTCCATACTGGATCAGCCCGATTTGTTCCTGTTTCTCGCGAGGAAGCCAGAACTTTTTTGCTCTACGCCAGCGGACGAATTTTTTTTGGAATCAATCGATTTCCTGACCTTGCTCGTGCTTGAGATTCTTACACCACCCTACCTTCTTTGTCTCCGACGAGGCGAGAAACGGCCTAAGCCTGAGGATCAGGAGATATGGTCCCTGATATCCAGGGGTCTCAGAGAGCAGCAAGCCTGAGTTGCACAAGTTTGGACAAGCTTTTTGGGGGCAGTACAAGACAAAGCACAAGGTTTTATCAGTTATGGTGCTTGTATATAAAGTCTGAGGTGAGGTCGATTTTAAGCCAAGGAAGGTAGTACTGCAGTGGGCAATCGGTGCATCTGGATAAGAGGCCTGAAGAATCAATGTGTCCATCCAAAGGTGAACATAAATTTTTTTCAAATTTCTTGTTTTCAGTATTCTTCAACCATGTTGTCATTTGTCAGTTGCCTCCAACATGACAGGTAGCTTTCAAGTTTTCTCTTTGCAAAACATTTCAAGAACCTGGGGATGCCTGCAAAGTTTTATATCATTTAGACTTTGCATGCTGAAATTTTGTGTTCTTTGCATCAGGTATGGAAATGCCGGTGGATGCGCAAGAAGGCCTGAGCATAGAGGAAGAGTACGTCAACACTCTGCGCACGCAGTCCAACGCAATATGAGGAAGTAATGGATCGAAGCACCCCTTGAGCCTCAGCAAGATCTCATCTCCCCAGTGCTTCATAATATGATGCACCAAAGAGCATCTACCGCGATTGAGCTCGCAATGGCTGGTTACTTCGATGCCAGCGCTGAAGCCTCGGAGATATGCAGGCAACTGTTAAGGAACATCAAGAACACTGTTAGACCATGTGGTGGCCATATACATAGTGATGATGAATAATTGACAAATTGTTTCATTAGAATTTGCGTTTTGGAAAGTTTTGCTTGATGCGCTTCTGTGTTTGAGTTTTCAAGATGGCAAAACGACCACGTCTGGCTTCGACCACAGATGATAGTCTGATCGACCTTGTGATGGTTGGTCCGATCGACAGGTCTGAACGACAAATTTTGACAACGGCAGATTTCGACCATGGCAGACTTCGACCACGTCCAGCTTCGACCACGGCAGAACGACCACACAGGTACTCGTCGATTCCAACCTCGAATAGTGAACCGGTTGTAAGCAACATTTAACCGATCATAAGTGATAGTGAACCGGTCGTAGCTACAATATTTTTATGGTTGTAGCTACAATACCTAGTTGATATTCGATAGTCGTAGACTTTACTGGTCGATATTCGATAGTCGTGGACTTTACTGGTCGATATTCGATAGTCATGGACTTTACTGGTCGATACTCGATAGTCGTAGGCTTTACTGGTCAATACTAGATAATCGTGGACTTTACTGATCAATACTCGATACTCATAGACTTTGTGGTCTACCGTCGTTGCCTTAGACTTTTCGATCGGTAGTCGTAAACCTTGTGATCAGTAGTCGAAGGCTTTGCGATCGGTTGCCGTAGGCTTCACGGTCTGTACTCGTAGACTTCATGGTTGGTACGAGTGTTTTAATTCTTGTGATCTTCGAGTACCTCGAGTACTCATGTTAGGTCAGTGGATGACTGATCTAGTCATAGCGATTGTCAGTGATACTTGGTACTCGGTGATCAATGATGCGGGGAATAATAGGCCGGACTGAATGGCCATGAGAGAAAAGAGAAGGGGAATGGGCCAAGCCAACTGAGGTTTTGTTTTTGAATTGATTTCATTTTTTATTTCACTTTGGTTTTAGAATTCAAATTTGAATTCACATTTTGACTTTGGTTGTGGAGTTTTGAATTTGAATTCGAATCTGGCTTTCGTTTGGCAACATTTTGAACAGTGCACAATTCTAATTTTCTAATGGCTTAAATTCATTTTACGATTACAATCTTGCTCAACTATTCAAAAATTTTAATACACTTTTGCTTTTCTTTTCTTTGTTATTATTAATATTATTATTTATATTTATCATGTATTTCCCCTTATGTTATTTTTGCGTAGCACAGAATTCGGAAAAGCCTAAATAAATTTCAGAAGAAATTCGATTGTCAATCATGATGCATTAAAAAGTTTTAAATTTTTTACATTTTTGAACATCTGTTTTTTGGAATGTTACAAGTTTCAACCAACAGTTTCAAGGAGTTCCAAACCAATTTCGATGAGTTTCGTATTTTTGCCGCTGCAAACACGTGCGGTCACCACAAATCACACCCTGTCGAGCCATGCCATTGTGGCCCTCACCGTGTCTTTGTGTCCTGTGCCGACAAGCCTCACTACACTCGCTCACCACGCATCGCACCTTGCTGAGTTGTGTCGCCATGGCCTCGGCCCCGTCACCATCTCCAGATTTCGACTTGAGAAGAAAGGGGAAACGACATCGACAATGGAGAAAGAGGAAGGGGAAGGGCAGCGCCGCCCATGGCAGAGAAGGACGAGAGTGTTGTCAGTGGGGAGGTGAGGTGGTCGGCGATGGAGGCTTGGAGGCGATGGGGAACCATCTAGGTGCTCACTAGCGACGAGGATGTCGGTGGGATGTGCCCTTGCCGCAGGCACACAAGCTTGTACGGTCACATGCCGCGCACCCTTGGTCCTCCATGGAGGTGCAAGGAAAGAGAGAGAGAGAGAGAGGATGGGGAATGGAGAAAATGGTTGGTTCATATGAGGGGTTGATTGGATTGGGGAGAGAGAGATGATGATGATGTTTGGGGAGCAGAGGTGCATGTGGAGGAGGTGCTCTCATCACATGCATGGCTCATTGGATTTCGTCACATAGGACAACAACACTCTATTCCGTCGCTTTGGCTAAGAACAATATAGCGTATTGTAGTATTTGTTGAAACATAACAGAAGTAGTAAGTTTTAAAAGTATATAAGCGATGTTACATATACAGATGAGGCGTGAGATGAAAACTTGTGCAAGATTAATTGTTAGGGTTAGGCACTGGGAAATGATGGGCATGGAATTCACATGGGTGGCTGAGCTCATGTGAATTCATTGTGGTTGGGAGGAGGGAGTCACTCACGGATGCAGAAAACGAGAGAGTGAAAACTACGTGCTGACCATAGCTTTACACTTAATTTGCGATCGGTCAAGATCGAACCGACAACGCACGCTGAAATGTGCGAATCTTCGCCAATTGTTCTCGTTCGGTGGTGCTCATTTGGGCTTTTTTTTTGTGACTTATGACTGAAAATCATTGTAGTTGGCTGAAAAAATATTGTAGCTGACAGATGCTTATTTAACATAATTAAATTAAAAAAATTAAAAAAATATGTTAGCCCATTATATATAATACAAACAAATACGGGAAAAAAGAACCGACAAAAAAGCTCAATAAAAAGTCAAAAGTTCAGAAAAAGACGAAATTTATGAATAGTGAAAAATAAGCCGGAAGCTAAAAGCTGAAGTCAAAACGATCACAGTCTAAGCTGGCAATCCGGACTAGAAGGAGCAGCTGAAGTCAAGAGGCGTTCTTCAATTTAATTGGTCAGTTATCGCCTAGTATCATTGGCCGGTTAGGACTTTTTAGGATAATGCAAAGTCTAAGGCTCCGTTTATTGGAGCTTAGCTTCTAACTTCTTAATTTCGTATTTTTCTAGAATTTTAGTTTTTTTATATTTTTCTTTTCTTTTTTTGTATTGTCTGTGATGATATAATTTTTTTTATTTTTTAAGTTTAATTGTGATGAAAAGACTAACAATAGTTATAGTGTAAAAAAAACCAATACATTATAAAAAAGTTAGAAGCTCAGACTTAAAACTCCAAATGAGCACCACTTAATTATCATCCATGGTTGTGCACGTGATTTGTCAATCCCCAATGGTACTACGATTTTGCTGGTCTAGACATACCACCGGCTGGCTCAGCCCGGATGGAGACATCGTTAAAGCATATTAATTTGCTTTAGGTGTCAGGATATTTCCCAAGTTTCTTAGGAGGTAAGGATGAAGTAATGCTAGTACTTGTGGCCTAAGTGCCCTACCAAGCAAGGAAGAAGATGAGGTTTCAGAAAAAGAAAGAAAAAAGGACGAGAAGCCAAGTTGCCAGCTGATTTGGGAGTAGACGGAGTGGCGTTCACGTTCTTAAGAAGCCATTGGTCCGCTAGCTCCAGTTTTGCCAGATCGTCCAGGTAAGCCTGCCGGCCAATTGGGCATGCCCCGTGTTATCTTTTTGTGTTGATCAAATGCATTATTTGCACGTACTTTATACTAGTAATCACATGCCCTGGAGTTTGCTCGTTTGGATAAACATCTGTATCCCTCTGCTCTAACAGGGGCTGTTTATGCTGCAGTCTGGGCCGATCAAAAACCAGGACTTGGAGAGCCCTGGAAAAGTAGTTTCCGGACATCATGTACAAGTAGGCCTAATGGATGGCCTGTACATGTGTATTTTATTTCTTAGCATTGTGTCATCGTTCTAGTAAAAGAAAACTTTAGCAACCGTATCGATACCCAAAAGTCCCTCAAAAAAAAAAATCCAAAAGTCACTTTTAACTCACATCCACCGTTGAATCTTAGATCATACGGTCTTTTTATAGCCTCCTACGGTCTTGCCTCCCACTGTTTAACTAACCTCATCGGGCCCTTGTAATGTACTCCATTCTTTTTTACCAGCCGTTAAATTACCGCTAAAAGGTTTAAAATTATTTAGATTAGTTATATAAAAATTACACTATTATATTTATCATTGAAAGTACTTTTATAATATTATAATTTTATTAGTATATTTTAATGTAAAATTATAAAAAAATAACGATCAAAGTGGTATTTTAAAAACCATAAAAATAACTTTGATAACTTAATTTTATCTAAAATATTTATAAAAATCCTTTGATAACTTATTTCTATCTAAAATATTTATAAAACCTAATAAAATTATAATGTTATGAAGCACTTTTCAAGACAAAATTCCACAAGTATCAGTTTTATGTTGCCAATATAAATATTTAGGCCCCGTTTGGCACAGCTCAGCTTCACTAGTGAAGCTGTTTTTTTTTGTTTCAGCTTCACGAGCAGCTTCACCGATGAAGCTAAATCTGTTTTGGAAAACTGTTTGGCAAAACAGCTTCACCAACAGCTTCATGCATGGCTGAGAGAGGGCAATTGTCCAAGATGCCCCTGTCTACCTGACTTGTTCTAACATTTGGAGTTGTATGTTTGTATATTGTCATATGAATTAAAAAATAATATATTTGAATGAGTATGAATTAAAACATTAAAATAATAAAATAATAAAAAATTAAAATCATTAGGAAGCAATATTAGTGCCTTGTTTATGTTTCGTGAATGGGAGAGGTGAACGGGATGGACTAGTGGCAAATGCGTGTAATTTTGGTGAACCAGAGGGGCAGTGAGTTCTTAGGACTGCGGGCCTGAGGGAGAGAGCTGTGAAAAGCTACTTTTTTCAGCTTCACCTCTCCCCATTCCTTTGTGAGAGCACAAAAAAAGGAGCTTCACCCATGAAGCTGTTTGCAAAAAGGGTGTTTGGCAAAAAACAGCTCACAACAGCTCATGAAGCTGTTGGTGAAGCTGTGCCAAACAGGGCCTTAAAAGATATTGATCACAAAAGTTTGTAATGTTTGACTAATCCAAAACGAACACCTTTTGTGCCAGAAGGGAGTAGATATTATCAGCTCTACTCGTACGAAATACACATGCAAAAGAATAAAACACAAGTTTTTTTATTCCAGCGGTATATATGTCACAAGTCAAGCGTGCCAGCCTGGCAGAATACGTACGTACGTACGTGGTAGAAAACGGCAACGTACACAAATACACGTTCAGACACGGCAAATACTCCACACACACAACGTGCACGCAGCATTAGTAACCACACACACTGACACGCGCACACACCCAACGCAATACGTACATATACTGAGCCGTACGCACACCCCGGAGGCCCGGCTCTTATTCAACCGCGCGCATGCTGCCGCCGCCGCCGCCGCAGAAGCACTTACGAGGTATAGAGCAAGACGCGCGCGTGCGTGAGCTGATCGGTCAGCCGAAGAAGTGGTGCTTCTTCTTCCCCTCGCCGCGGCCGGACTCCTCCTCGGCGTCCTCCGCCGCCTCCTTGGCCTCCTTCTTGCCGTGGTGCTCGTGGAAGGCGTACCCGCCGCTGCCCAGGGCCGCCGCCGCGGCGACGCCCTCCTCGATCTTGTGCCGGTGCGCGTTCTCCGGGTCCTTCTTCGCCTGGTGCCTCTCGTACTGCACATGCATGGCCGTACGTCGTTGTCGTCACAGATCATCAACAAGAACACATGCGTTTGCGTGAGGAAATAAACTGGACGACTTACCATGGCGAAGGCGCCGGCGGCGAGGGCGCCCATTTCGCCGAGGTGCTCCTTGTGCTTGTGCTCCTTTTCCTCCTTCCTGTACTTCTCGGAATCGTCCCGGGACGACCCGTACTCCTCGTCGTCGCCGGACTTCCTGTACCCGCCGCCGCTGTACTCGTCGTCGCCGGAGGACTTGTTGTACCCACCGCCGCTGCGGCCGTAGTCGTCGCCGCCGGACTTGTTGTACCCGCTGCCGCTGCGGCCGTAGTCGTCCGTGCCGGACTTGTTGTACCCGCTGTCGTAGTCGTCGCCGCCGGACTTGTTGTAGCCACCTTCGCGGCGGCCGTAGTCCTCGGTGCCGGACTTGTTGTAGCCGCTGTCGTAGTCGTCGCCGGAGCCGGACCTGCCGTAGCCGCTGCGGCCGTACTCGTCAGCCATCTCGATCGAGCCCGAAACTAGTGTAGAGAAACAAATTAACTTGTCACGTAGAGAAGGAACAGAAGAGTAAAGCTTGTTCAGTTGTTTGCACTATGCTTCCAAGAACACAGCAACGCGAAGTATTTATAGCAGGGACAGGGAGGGAGCAAGCTCGAAGGTTACGGTATATTGGTAATATTGTTGGATTGTTTGACAAGCAGTCAAGCAGATCGTTGTTAACATGCTGCACACGTATTACCGAAACCAAATAACTCGCTAATATGTCTAAAACTCTAAAATGGAGATATTCTTGCAAAGACGAACTAGTTGCATGTCCAAATCATCTGGTTGGAGCGCAATTAATAATGGATGGGGTTTATTCCTTAAGGGTCTACTCTAAACAGCTTAAGTTTCTGATTTTTAACTATTAATTTTTAGTTAAAATTATATTTTAGTGGCTGTTAGATTTTTCTGAATTATTTAATTAAAAATTAAGAAATAAGAAAAAAAGTATCATATCAAGTAAAACTATAAGGTGAAAAAAGCTAAAAAAGTTAAAATAAATTAAAATTAGAAACTGATATGTACTAAGTAATTTTTAGCTTAAATAAATCTTAAACTAAAAAAAAATCAGAAACTGGAACCGTCAGAAACAGAGGCAGCTCGAATCTCAGCCTCATGCGTGAACTGTCAAGTCAACTGAAATTAACCACCAGTGATACACACTGTGAAGTCGTCAGATCAGGCTTATCATAATCTGCATAATTTTTCGTCACGGGATGCATCATTAGCTAGAACAAAAGTCAGTCCGTTTTATCAGATTTGCTCTGACATGCGCACTCCGATCCCGAGAACAATCGATAATTTTGTTTTCAAGTGTAGATATTTGTACGTGCGGAGGGAACAGCTTGCTTGGCAACATCGTCGCGTTATTGGGCCACAAATTACCATTGATATGTGTGGTTTATTCTCTGCATGCATTTCTACACACGAACGATTACTTTACTTGTTATAATTCTGGATGCTAGCATGCCAAGCGTGTATCGCACTATCAGTTATAACTGAAACTAACGCGCAGAAATCATGCACGTGACACTATCCACTTGGCCACTGTTATCCAATAGCACTGAGGAGCTATCCCTTTCAGAAATCAGTGCCCATACGTGTTCAATTCGTCGGGGCCTTTATTGCGACCGGTTGTCGGTAAGCTACGGAGTACGATCGAAGACTCGCTACGGTTGCTCACCACGACGCTCGTGCTACGTATTTGCATAATAATGTCGTTGCTCGCCGTCCAAACTACCACATCCACGTCGGCCCATAATGCAGCGGGTTGTTTTTCAGCTTATAGCATATTCCTTTTTGGCTTGGTATATAGTTTTTGACTGTGGTTTATAGATTTTGAGCTATTAGTAATATAGTGTACGGAGTAACAGAAACTCACATATGATTTTAATTGATATAAGTAAAGTCGTTACAGTGTGTATTACAATTAATTTGTAGATTTTACCTTAAAAAGATATTTTGTTTGAAACTAGTTACTATAGAAAAATCGAAAAATAGTTTTTAAAAGCTGAAAAGAAGGTACCCTGTAACTTATGGTTTTCCTCGAACAAATAAATGAAATAACTTCTTCATCGTCATTTCAATGTGGTTCATCGAGATAGCCTTTAGAAATAACTTATCGACTTTTGATTCGTTCGTACAAATGTTTACACTAAAACTAAAAATCATAAATCATAATCATAAATCATAATTCACATAAAAAAAACATGCCCGGAGCCTTAAACGCCGGCCGACTTGCTCGCTTTGCACGCGGTAGCATGGATAGTGGTGCGAGGCCACCAAGTCGCCAAAATCAGAATCTCTCTGTGTAACAAAATCTGCACAAATAATAGTACCCTCCAAGCCGCAGCGTTGCAACAATCTCCCCCCCCCCCTCTCTCTAAATCTTTGGAAAAGCGGAGCGGCAGCATTAAATTAATGTACTTTTAATATTACAATAAAATTGTCTTTGGCGTATAACCTACTGATTATAAGAGCATCTCCAACAGTATGAGCTAGTTACTAGCTCTAAGACAACTTCTCCAATAGTACTAACTTTTAGCACATAGCTCATAACATAAATAGCCTCACATGACACTCTCACATAATCTTGGAATGTGTGTATGAGACTAACTCTTGATCAAGAGATAGTTTTTCTCTCTCTTCTATTAAAATATGAAATAATATGCTTAGAGCTAGCTCATAAATCACTGTTGGAGATGTGTTTGGTTGAAGGGATGGGGTGGGATGGTTCCTTTGACCAAGCCTATCTGTGTGTTTGGTTGGAGGGATGGGGTGGGATGGAATGGTCCAAAGTGGGATGAGCCAGTGCAAATTTAGAGAATATTCTGCTTAGATGCTGGACCATGTGGTTCCACTTTGTTTGTGGAACTATCTCATCTCATCCCACCCTATCCCTCCAACCAAACACATCCTAAATAAATATAATTATATTTGATATACAACTCTAAATACATATATGATTAATATGCACTGTTATAATCTGATCAGATGCACGTTCACAAACGTGGGGGGGGGGGGGGCACAAGCCCCGTGCTGATTTTAAACTTTGTTGCTTATAGTCCAAGCTTACATAATGTGTGCCTCAACATGTCAAAAACTAGTACCCCGCATGCCAAGAACTGTATCTATCTAAAAGAAAGAATGCTTAAATACGTTGACAAACAGAGGGAGAAAGAAAAGAAAAACATGCAGAACGTTGACAAAGTAAGACACTCCATAAAAATACGTGTAATAGTAGGTTTTTAGATTTATCTTAAATCATTCACTAATAGTATGTTTCTTGATTTTAGTATGTTGTTTGACAAGTAGTAATTTATCATTGAACTTTATCATGAAGTTAGTTGATGTTACAAAATTTAATGCGTTAATATCTACTATATTATTGATGGATATAGAGATGCAAACGGAGCGGATAATTGCCGTCTGATCAACCGACTGAAGGCTCGCGGAATGAATACGGAAGGGTTAAATGGGTATCCGGCATTATCCGTGTTCGACTCTGGAAAAATATGGAATATGATACAGATGAGTGATATCCATCTGTATATATCCGTACGACTCCGTGGAAAAAATATGGAATAGGATACAGATGAATGATATCCGTCTGTATATATTCGTACGACTCCGTGAAAAAAATATGAAATAGGATATGTGATAAGTGATATCTGTCCGTATATATTCATATGTCAAGTGATATGAGGAAGTCTATTGTGACTTCACTTATGAACAAGATAACATATAGGTGAATTGCTACATCTAAACATGTTGGGAATACTGAGTGCTCTTCCTTTGATATCTCGGCGATTAGTCTCTTTGTGCTCACTCTGGTTGCATCCTATTGTCCAATGTACTATGTAGGGGTGCAAAAGAAACAGATAATTTCTGTCCGACCGACCGTCCGAATGCTTACGGAACAAATACGAAATGAAATGGGTATCCGACATTATCCGTGTTCGACTTCGACTCCGAGAAAAAAATACATAATAGGATATAGTATGAACGATATCTGCCTGTATCCACTCTGATTACATCTCTAGATAAAAGTGTTGATAAGTACATATATGGAGCATGAGGCTCCCATGTCATTTCTGTTCTAGATCAGCCACTGCATCTGACTCTACCAAAATAAGTGATAGAGATGCTTCTATTTTTTCTCTACCAAAATAAGTGATAGAGTTGCTTCTATTTTTCTCAATTAATATGAAAATTTCTAAGATTTTTCTTTTTGGAATCATTGTGGGATTTTTTACTCTCAAAATAAAGGAGGTGTCCTAAATTTCATCAGTTTTTTTATTTATATAGATTAGGCCAAAAGGCGATAAATTCATGTCTTTAAGGTCGCCTCAGTGCAAAGAAGATCAAGCAACAGTTTTTTTTTCAAAAGATAAGATCTTGCAAAGCATAAAGATCAAATAAGCAGATAAGATCTCCAGGTAGCTCAAAGCAAGCCGGGGCCACGGGTGAAGTGGACGTCCCGGCCGGTCCGTCGCATCAATGGGCAGTGCCCGAGTTAGGCCCCGTTTGGCACAGCTCCACCATCAGCTCCTTGGAGCTGTTTGGAGCTGTTTGGAGCTGTTTTGTGCCAAACGGGGTAAAGCAAAATAGCTCCACCCAAGGAGCTCCTTAAAATCTGCTGAGACAAAAATAGCTCCATCCAAGGAGCTGAAAAAAGTAGCTTCACTTGGCTCCACTTGTGAAGCCAAAAAAAACAGCTCCACTTGTGAAGAGGAGCCCTGCCAAACAGGGCCTTAGAGCATCTCCAATGGGTCTATAGCAGCTATCTACAAGAGAGTCCATGTCATCAACTGTCCTACGTGGAAGATATTAAATGAAGAAAGAGAACGCAGCTCTCTACAGCTCTAGAGATAGTCTATAGCGCCAAACGAGGCAGCCTCCATAAATTCTGTGTGTGCATGTAAGCATCAAATAGCTATCCTTATAGATAGTTCTTTAGAATGCTAACTTTAGTGTGTACTATATAGATGATGTGGAAGTCTTATAGTTAGTTGCTAGCTATAACCATTGGAGATGCCCTTAGTTGGCTAAACGCCGTGTCGGTCGGGTCAGTGCGCGTGACGCACACGTGACGCGCGTCGATCGGGGCAGGGCTGTGTCGGCAAGCGCGCCCGCGGAGACGACGTACGCGCACGCGGTGGCCACGAGGCATATCCCGCGAGATATCCAACGATATATGATACGCGAGGCTGGCTGGCCGGTTGCCTGTTGCCGGCCGGGGACGGATCGTTGTCACTAATGTGACCCGCGGCCGACCGGCCATGTGCATGCAAGTATAGACGTAGTGAGTGAGAGGGTGTACGATCGATCTACTCTTAAGATTTGGGAAACCATTCGCAAGTCTAGTTAAGTCAGGTGCTTTCAGACTTTCAATTAGCTGAAGCAATAGTCGGGCTTTTTTTTAAGTTATGGATCTATATATAAACTTAAAAGGATGGCTTCAATCCGTTATGAAGGGATTGATCTATAAACCGTGCTTTAGGGCTTACCAGCCACTCTAGCTTCCTTCCCAATGGAATATTTGGGGCTACCACTTGCTCTCCGAAGACTTCGTTGCCTGCACTTCCAAAGGCTTCAAGACAAAATGTTCGATCACCTGTTGAGCTGGTGAAGAGAAGTGCTGGCACTTACAGGAAGGAAAATTTTGGCAAAGTTAGTCCTCAATGCCCAAGCGACAGACCTCCTCATGGTCATCAAACTACCAATCGGGGTGCTTTGGTTCCTAAATAGACGTACGAGATAATTTCTTTGGGCTGGATCCAATCAACTAACGGAAGGGAAATGCAAGATCAGTTGGAACAAGGTATGCAAACCCACTTACCTAGGTGGGCTTGGCCTCCTGGATCTCTAGTGCTTTGCGCAAGCCCTGCGAATAAGATGGCTCTGGTATGACTGGGCAACCATATACAAGCCTTGGAAAGGAATGCAGACCCCATGTGCCTCCACTACAATAGACGATGGAAAAATAGCGAGCTTCTGGAACTCGGCTTGGGCTTAGAGGAGACATCTGCGTGACATTGCTTCATATCTGTTTGCCACCTCCAAACGAAAGAACCGTTCCCTACATGTGGCTTTAACCGCAAACAAATGGCTTCAAGATCTCAGCGGGTTGACCGACCCAACAGCTCAACATATCCAAGAACTCGTCGCCCTTTGGGGCCACATATCTTCCTTAAACCCTCAGGAAGGGGTGAAGGATAATATAGCTTAGAGGCTAAATTTGCATGGAAGCTACAGTGCGGCCTTAGCCTACAAAGCGCAGTTCATTGGCACAACAAACACCTCCATAAACCCCTTAGTCTGGAAAACTTGGGCACCCCAAAAATATAAAATCTTTGCATGGCTGACACTGCAAAACAGGTTGTGGATGGCTAACCGCCTCCCCTTGAGAGGATAGCTAAACCAATCGATTTGCCCCTTTGCAGAAACTCTCCAGAAACAGTCATCCATCTCTTTGCTAAATGTCACTACATGAAAAGAATATAGACCCTCATTGCCCACTGGATTGCTTTGGACTTCATAGACCCTTCATCTTGGCACACCACCACTTCCATTTGCCATTGGTGGGAGTCCGCCATCCTGAAGCCAAACGTGCCTCGGAAGCCTCTAACTTCACTAACGATGCTTATCACTTGGGAAATATGGAAGGAACGAAATTCTCATATTTTTTGCTCTATAGCATCCTCCCCCCACATCCTTGCTAGCCAAAATCAAGGAAGAGTCATAGTCCTGGATCCTGCAGGAGCAAAGAGGCTAGCGGAGCTCATTTCTGCCTCCGTAACACCTTAATTTCTTCATGAGTGTGGCCTTTCTTAGGCCTGTCACCCTTTTCTTGTATATATAACTTTCATCTCGGCTTTTAATATATGGCAGTGCACCTGCCCGTTCAAAAATAGTTGGCCTTTTTTCTACCTGATGCTTCATTGCTCGTTAAGAACAGGTCTAGTGGCTGAATTTGGTGTTGGTTCATGCTTCCTTACTCTCAAGTCTTAACCCATCAATCGATCCAACACACACAAGAACAATCTGCAGGTTCTAGTTGTGGAATTTGATGGAAATTGTGCTTGTTATGTAGGGGTTCGCATCTTCCATCCGCACAAGGATTTAGAATGCAGGGCACCTTATTCAGGACAATTTCAAGTTTGTCCATGACGCCATCAGGACCCTAAAAAGGAAAAGAGAGAAGGTGCTTCTTCTCAAGCTCGACATCGCCAACGTGTTTGACAGCGTGTCCTAGCCTTTCCTGTTCAAGGTCCTACATAGCCAGGGGTTTGGCACCCGGTGGGGAGATTGGCTCTCGCTCCTTTTCTCCACGGTCATGTCCAGGGTGCTTCTCAACGGTGCCCTGAGCAAAAGCTTGCAGCATTACAGAGGCATCCGACAAGGCAACCCCTTATCTCTATTGCTCTTTGTCGTTGTCATGGAGGTGCTCAACAGGCTAATCTCAATTGCTTTGCAAGCCCAAATCCTCTTGTCGACTCCAACCTTCGAGAGAATTTTCTCCTTCGACGCCGATGATGTGATGATGTTCATTCACCCGAATGTCCAGAACTTGGCTGCCACCAAGGAGATTATGTCGCTCTTCGGATTTGCCTCTAGTGTCCATCCAAACCAGCAGAAATCGACCTAATCCCAATCGGTTGTACCTAAGATGAGCTTCACATCACTAAAGACATAATGGCATGCAGTACTTCTTCCTTCTCCATCACCTACCTCGACATGCCTCTAGCTCCCTTCAAGCATTCAAGAGCGGATTTTTAGCATACATCGATAGAATTCAGGCCAGGTTGCCTACATGGAAGGCTCGCCTGCTCTTAAGGGCCAAAAGGCTCGTCGTCGTCAAATTAGTCCTAACCTCCATGGTGGTTTTCCCCTACTTATCTTGGTCTTTTCGAACTGGGCAATCAAATAAATCGATAAGAAGTGCTAGGCTTTCCTCTGGATCGGTGAGAGCCTTATCAGCTCAAGGAAGTGCCCTGTTAACTGCCAATAGACATGCAAGCCATATATGTTTGGAGGACTCGCTATTGTAGATATCAGGCGTGTTGGCATTACTTTTCGAACAAGATGGGTGTGGTTGGCGCGTGCTGAGCCAAGATGCCTGTAGCATGCCATCCGTCAGCTAGGCGACTCTATAGCTGAAGACTTGTTCTACGCTTCATTGATGACCCAAATTGGGGATGGCTCTTCCACCCTCTTTTGGATCGATAGATGGTTGCATAGTAAAGGCCTGCACGATGTTGCACCGTCCATCTGGGCAAAGGTGAAGACTACACGCAAGAGACGCACCTTGGTTAGGGACGTGCTGCAAAACTGCAGGTGGATAGCTGACCTGCAAGGCCCCTTCACCCTTCCTGCAATTGCTGAATTCCTCACTTTGTGCTCCATGCTAAGTCAAGTGCAACTGCAAGAGGGGGTAAAAGATGTTACCCACTGGCGTTGGACCGCGGACGACAAATATTCACCAAAATCTGCCTACGTCACGTTGTGTCAGGGTTCTACCTACTCCTATGCAAACAAGCTATGGTCAAGCTCGTCGCCTCTGAAAGCAAAATTATTCACCTGGTTAGCCCTTAAAGGTAGAGTTTGGGCCTTCTCTCGGCTCAGCAAGCACTCTATTCCTGTGTCTCTGCTTTGTCTTCTCTGCGACCAGGATGAGGAAACGATTGACCACCTCCTTGTCAGCTGTCCGGTGGCGAGGCAATTGTGGTTCTGTATATTGTCCTGGCTTTCGCTCGGAAACACATTCTCCTTCTCAGAACGATCTTTGTAGGACCAATGGACAGCTCTTAGAAACCTCGCACCCAGGATCAAGCGCAAAGGGCTAGATTCCTTGATAATTCTTTTGGTTTGGATGACCTAGAAGGAGAGGAACACGATTTGGCACAATTAGGGCACACTCGATTTCGAGGCGCTTGCGCAACGCACGAAGCAGGAGTTTTCCACTTGGTCATCTTTGCACAATTCTAGGCTACGCGATCTTCGCTCTGATGTCGCTGGAGTTCGGTTTTAGCGTGCTCTGTCACTGTGTTTCCCTTTATTGCCTTTAGTTTGTATTGTTCCAGTTGTCGGTACTGTTCATCTTGTCACTACCAGCCCCAATCGCTCTCTTGCCCTGTAATTCCATAGTAGTTTCCCTTTACCTTCAGGCCATTTAAGGCCTTAGCCCCCCAGCCGAAATCCAAATTCGGCTGAAATCTGTATTGTGAATAGTGCCTTCTTGATTGGCTTTCTTATTATTGAATGAAACACAAACCTCCTGTGTTTTCGAGAAAAAAGAATGCAGACATCCGAAACATACAACTGCTAGTATTCCACGCACACAAAAAAGCTAGTATGACAACTGAATTGACAAATACACTATGCCCGTTGTATGACAGTGATACTCATCCGGTCATAAATACATGTCATTTTGGATACTAACATGGTCTCCAAAACACAATTTTGACCACTAATTTTTATTGCAATATATTTATAAAGCTAAATAAAATTATAATAGTATGAAAGTATTTTTCGAGACAAATCTATACATATGATTTTCATATATCCGATTTAAATACTTAAAAGATATTGCTAATCAAAGTTTGAAAGTTTTATTGCCTATATCCAAAATAACATGTATTTGTGACTGAAGGAAGTATTATTGAATCCTTGGGATCACGGTTTTTGCTCTGGAAAGACTATATCGATGCTTGGAGTAATCGGAATAGTTGACTTGAACCTGAATAATACGCGGGACTTGCAGTTGCCATCTGAAGAGGCCAAGCCACACACACACACACACACACACACACACACACACACACACACACACACACACACACACACACACACACACATATATATATATATATATATATATATATATATATATATATATATATATATATATATATATATATATATATATATATATATATATATATATATATATATATATATATATATATATATATATATATATATATAATCCCTAAAGCAGGAATTGCTAATACATGGTAGAAATATCAGTGTTCAATAGTCCACAGCATCGCGTGAACTTGCCTGTATAGACACACTTATGTATACAAACATCGCCAACTATATAGGATTACGCATTTTATTCATATACAAACATAACAGAGTACTACATATTTGTACATGTACAAGTATAATGCAGGTACTGGTACATATATACCGGGACATATTACACGACACACACAGCTTTAAGATTGGATCAACTATACATATAAGACGAGCCCATCCTGCAGATAAGAATTAAGAATACATATGCTAAATTCTTTCAGCAAGGACCAGTAGCAATAGCACCCAGACATATTTAGCATCAAGGCGGCCACCCTTTATTCGCTTCCTTGATAATCGTGTAGTAATCATCAGAGCTGGTCTTGCCTGCTCCGGTAGTATACTCATCGGCGCTGGACTTATTGTAGCCACCACTGTACTCATCGGTGTCGGATTTGTTGTAGCCGCTGTGGCCATACTCATCGGTGCTTAGCTTGTTGTAGCCACTGTCGTAGTTTCAGTGCCTGACTTGTTGTAGCCACTATCATAGTTGTCCGTGCTTGTTTTGTTGTAGCCATTGCCACCATAGTCATCAGTGTTGGAGGTGTTCTTACCACTGCCGTAGTCCTCAGTGCTCGACTTGTTGTAGCCGCTTCCGCCGTAGCCATCATCAGTGCCGGAGTTCTCATAGCCACCATCATAGTCGTCTGTGCTTGGCTTCTTATAGTCGTCGCCACGACCGTAGTCGCCGGTGCTAGAGTCCTTGTATCCGCTGCCATAGTCATCAGCGTTGGACTTGTTGTAGCAAGCACTGGTACTGTAGTCATCAGTGCCAGATTTGATGTAGCCGCCACTGGAATCATCCGTGCTGGACCTGTTGTAGCCACCACCGCTACCGTAGTCATTGGTTGGTGTTCTTATATCCACTATCGTTGTCGTCGTTGCTGGATTTGTTGAAGCCGCCAGTACCACGGCCGTAGCCGTCGCTTCTGCGAGTCTTCGTTGCTGGTCTTGTTGCACTCGCCTTCATCGTCGTTGGTGCCTGACCTTCCATAGCTGCTGCGATCGTACTCGTCTGGCATTTTAAAATCAAAAGCAATGTATCACACAGAACACAAGTAGATGCTTGGTTGCACTTGCACTATGGTTACAGAAGAGTAGGAGGTATTTATAGAAGGTAACTAGCTACGTCTAGGCAGTTTGAAAAATAAATTGTCTTATGCCCTATGGGTGGCTAACATCATGCGCATTTAATGACCGAAAGCAGTTTGTTTGTTGTCTAGGTTGAGATCTTTTTGCACTCTTTGGAACCAATGACAATTGGAATTGGAGCAATGCGCTCGACCACCAAAAAAAACCACAAAATAAATTCTTGAGCCTGAAAGATTTCCAGTGCAATACATATTATTTTAGTTAATGTAAAAAATCACTCTCTTATCCACACGCTGAACTGATTTTCTTTCCATGTCTGTATGTGGACCATATCTCCCTGTTAGTTGATCATTCAGATATGAACATTCCTATATATATATTCACATCTTGCACATGTGGATGCAGGAATTGCCTGATTCAAGTAAGCAAGGAACCCCTAATGTCGAATGCAACTATTCATCAGGCTTGCAGAGTTTCAATATATAGACATTCCTGTAAATCAATCGACAAGTCTCAAACATGCAGTGAGGAGTGAATACAAAAATAAAAGCTCATTGCCAACTCATGGTTTTGCAGCATGGTGTAACACTGCATCCATAAAAAAATGATATCAATATGCAGATATAGACCATTAAGGCATTAATTAACTCAGCATCAAAATAGGAGGCAACAGATCAATCATCTGCAGTGTAAAAAGAACTCAAGATGCATGTAAGCAGCACAGCGAACATGGCCTTGACATTTAGAATATCTTTCGAACAGAAAGATTGCTAACACATACAGGGGAAATTTCTAATTTTATCAGCACCACCAGCTTAAAGTAGATAGGTGACTGCTGGGAATAGACATGCTAGCCCATTAATGGAGACATTTTAATTCCCCTCTTGTTAGGTCAGTGGAAGCAACATTACAGGCAAAGAAAAACGCCAAATCATATTCCGAAACCTATTTGTCACCAGAAATCAGTAGTGTTATTGTGATAATTATAACATTGACATTAATTCATCTTGCTATGGCAGTTTCATCTGTTTTTCAGTAAGACTAAGTTTGTCGCTTTTGTGGTTGCAATTAAATCTAAATGGATAAACCTAACAAGGTGCAGTGTGAACATGGCTAGCTAAACCTGTTATTTGAAACATGCAGCTGACTAATCATTAGAGAATTGGTACCAAAACGTATAAAGCTTGCAGTTCTAGAGTTGAGCTACAAATACCTCACTTACTTCTAAGAAGTTTATTGATGTGGGAATAAGCAAACATAAAGGTAAAAGCAGAAATTGCAGTTGCACGAAACTGTGCTCACTGACATCAGAAGCAACAAGTCATTTGCTTACATATTTCTCCAGTGCGCTTGGCAAAATGGACATCCCTGCATATAAGATTACATTTGACTAAAAAGTAACTGCAAATGCAAAAGAAAGCAAAATCTCAGCGAAAGGAGTATTGATTAGTATTGTGCTAATTAACACTGATATCATTTTTGTTGTTATTTGTCGCTTTGTGATAATGTAAAATATATGTGCATGAAAAATCTAGAAATAATATCTATAGTAGAAGTGATTAACCTGACCAATAGTTGCTCAAAGCACAGCGAAAGGAGGCATGAACACGAGTGCAAAAAGGCATGCAAGGAAGATACCCCAATAACAAAGTTGGATTTCAATCCCAAATCCCTCACAAGTCAATATAGCAAGGACTAGCATTACAAACAGAAGTACAGAAAACAACCACCATGAAACCATGTGGTACTTCTTCATCATCTCAGCATGAATATCTGCTCTGCTGGTGCCTCAAAATGATTTCTTTGCTTGGTTCCAAAAGTACCTGCCAAGTATACCATATATTATTATCGTAGATTTCTTTGCTAAGAGACAATCTAAAGTTTTAGTAGGGAAGAGCCATGTCGCCGAGTCCTTTGGCCCCCTCCGCCCCCTGCGGCCTGTGAATTCCACCAAGCTTGTGGTTGGGGAGCCTGAAGTCTGGGATGGTGTTAGCGGAGGCGGACGCCTGAGTCGAAGCAGGCGCGCGCGCTCCGTCCCCTGTCCTTCGAACTGGTGGCAGCGAAGCTGGCGCCTAAATCGAAGTAGACGCGCGCGCTCCGTCCCCTACCCTTCGAACGGGTGGCAGCGAAGCTGGCGCCTAGTCGAAGTAGACGCGCGCGCTCCGTCCCCTACCCTTCGAACGGGTGGCAGCGAAGCTGGCGCCTAAATCGAAGTAGACGCGCGCGCTCCGTCCCATACCCTTCGAACGGGTGGCAGCGGAGCTGGCGCCCAAGTCGAATTGGACGCGCGCGCTCCGTCCCCTACCATTCGAACGGGTGGCAGCGAAGCTGGCGCCCAAGTCGAAGTAGACGCGCGCGCTCCGTCCCCTACCCTTCGAACGGGTGGCAGCGAAGCTGGCGCCTAAATCGAAGTAGACGCGCGCGCTCCGTCCCCTACCCTTCGAACGGGTGGCAGCGAAGCTGGCGCCTAGTCGAAGTAGACGCGCGCGCTCCGTCCCCTACCCTTCGAACGGGTGGCAGCGAAGCTGGCGCCTAGTCGAAGTAGACGCGCGCGCTCCGTCCCCGACCCTTCGAACGGGTGGCAGCGAAGCTGGCGCCTAGTCGAAGTAGACGCGCGCGCTCCGTCCCCTACCCTTCGAACGGGTGGCAGCGAAGCTGGAGCCTAGTCGAAGTAGACACGCGCGCTCCGTCCCCTACCCTTCGAACGGGTGGCAGCGAAGCTGGCGCCTAGTCGAGGTAGACGCGCGCGCTCCGATCCCTACCCTTCGAACGGGTGGCAGCGGAGCTGGCGCCTAGTCGAAGTAGACGCGCGCGCTCCGTCCCCTACCCTTCGAACGGGTGGCAGCGAAGCTGGCGCCTAAATCGAAGTGGACGCGCGCGCTCCGTCCCCTACCCTTCGAACGGGTGGCAGCGAAGCTGGCGCCTAGTCGAAGTCGACGCGCGCGCTCCATCCCCTACCCTTCGAACGGGTGGCAGCGAAGCTGGCGCCTAGTCGAAGTAGACGTGCGCGCTCCGTCCCCTACCCTTCGAACGGGTGGCAGCGAAGCTGGCGCCTAGTCGAAGTAGACGCGCGCGCCCGCGGGTGGCAGCGGAGCTGGCGGCTAGTTGAAGTAGACGCGCGTGCTCCGTCCCCTACCCTGCGAACGGGTGGCAGCGAAGCTGGCGCCCAAGTCGAAGTAGGCGCGCGCGCTCCGTCCCCGTGCTGTGATCGGAGCTTGGCGCCGGTATGGTTGCGCTCCGGGGCTGTTGTGACCTTGCAGTCTGGTAGTGCGCTTTTAATGGCGGGTTGAATCACGCCGACGCCTGGCCTGGCAGAAGTCAGGCTGTCGCGTCGTGCAGTCTGCCATGTTGCAGGTGGGGCACGTGGCGACTCACGACTGGTGCGTCGTGGGATGTGAGCGGTTGCGTGACCGCGGCCGTTCGCCTCGTCCCCCGAGAAGTTGGACGCGTGTTGAAGATGTAGGGGCGTTGTGCGCTGCTTGGCCACCTACCTGGCACGGCCCTCTAGGTCCCGGCGGTTCTTCTTTCCAAATCTTGGATAGCCGAATCGCTGGGAATTTGATCCGTCTGTGCGCTGAGCCACAAGGCAGGCGAGCGGCCTTTATAAGGTGCTAGTGTTGAGGTGGAGGCACCCTCTCTTGCTTTGCTTTTTGATCTGCCGCTTCGCTTCCGCCCGTGCGAATTGTCACGCCAGTTGCTCCTTTGCCTGCATCTTCTTCTCTTGTCGCGAAGAGCGATGGCTAGCCAGGACGACGCCGCCTACCACCCCCGCAGCGGTTCCTTGCCTAGCCAGGGCGAGGCGACCCATCCTTCTCAGGAGTACAAATTGGTGCCGCGGGGAGCTCGCGCGCCAACAAGTGGTGGAACGCCATGGAGCACTCGGGAGGCTCCTGCTCCCGTGTGCTGGGGAAGAGCCGCATGACTGAAGGGACGCTGCAGCGACTCGTGGATGAGGGGAAGATCGTGGATCGCAATGGGGCTCGCCTACCCCGTCGGGACTAGACGGAGCCGAAGCCCGGGGCCATGGAGGCGATTGTTTTCGTCGCGTTCTTCGATGCCGGCCTTCGAATGCCCTCCACGTTGTTCGTGGGCGAAGTCCTGCGGGCCTACAAGTTGGAGCTAGCCCAGTTGACGCCCCACGCGATACTCCGCCTAGCCGTCTTCACGTGGGCGATGCGGACAGAGGGGTGGCGTCCCAGCGCGAGCTTATTCGCCACCCTGCACGACGCACACTGTCGACCCAGAAAGGTTGACGGGGCGGTGTCCAACTTCGGCGGTGTGGACTTCGTGCTCCGGGCGTCATGCGCGACGTTGTTCCCTGTGCTAGCCTCGTCAGGGCAATGGGCGGCCGGATGGACGCGGTGGTGGTTCTATTACACCGTGACCGACAAGAGCAGAATGCATTACCGTGGTGGGCCGATCTCGTTTAACAGCACGCCGAGTCTGAAGGCGGAGGTCGACGACACGCAAAAGCTACAGAGCCTTGTCGGTGTCGCCCGTCGAATGAGCGTGCGCGACCTAGCCGAGGAGTTCACGATGTATGGGGCGGCGCCACTCTCCTCCCGGGGGAAGTATGTTGGACAGAATGGCCCCCGCGAGGACGGGTTCGACCCATCCGTGTCTCGCCTGCTGCCGCCGTCCGCCCCTTGTAAGTCGCCCAGCACGCTTTACGCGCACCATTGTATCTGCTTGGCTTCCGCCTGACTGACGCGATCTCCTGCGCAGTGGCTCGGCTAGAAGATGCGGAGCACGCGGTTGCGGCGCTCCTCGGCCCGTACACACTTAAGGAGCACCGGGCTCGCGAGGCCGCAGTCAAGGCGGCTAAGCAGGGGCGGGTAAACCGCACCTGCGAGGCTGTGGGCATTGCCGTGCCCGAGCGTGCGGTGCCGGAAGAGCTTCCCGCCGGGACTCCGGGCGCTCAGGACGGTGGTAGCCCTTCGGGGGTGCTATCTTCGCGACGCCGGACCCGTTCCCCGGCTGCCGTATGCGACCCTGCAGCCCCCCCGGCGGCTAGCCCAGCTGAGACGGGGCGTGCGACCGGCGGTGGACCTGGCCATACTGCTTCGGAGGGGCGCACCGCCGCGGATCCCCTGGCACCTTCTGCCGACGCCCACGAGCCCGTGCTCGGGCTCGCGGCCATCGTTGAGTTGGAACTCGTCAACCCGGGGGGTGGCGCCGTTCCTGGCGAGCAAACCACGGTGGAAGGTGCGTTATCAACCGCAGCGGCCGACGAGGGCGTGCCCCCTACAGAGGAAACCGTGGGGGCAACAGTGACTGGAGCTGGTCCTGCCGTGGAAGAATCGCCTGTGCCACCGCAGGCGAAACGCCCTCGGACGCAGTCCCCGCCGCCAACTAGGGGTCGATACGCTGTTGCGGGGCCTTGCCGCGGGATTACGGTGTCTGGCGCGGCCGAGAAGACGTTCTCCCCGAGCGTCGAGGCACCTGCCTCCCCCTGGGCGGTCGAACCGGCGCCACTTCCTACCGCGACGAGGGGCGCAGGAGGTAGGTGTGAGTCCCTTTCTTCACCTGACTTCGCGAGACTCTCTCCGATCTGCTCGCTCATTCTGCCGACATCAGGCGAGACGACGTCTCCCGTACGTGGCGAAGGATCGAGCAGCGGAGGTATGCGCGAAGTTGGGAGCCTTGTGCAGGATGCCCCGCAGGTGTCCACTGCTGCTGACGTGGCCGTGGCCGCGATAAATCTGGGCGCTTTGGGGCCGGGGCTCGCTCGCTCGGACTTCCTCCCTCGCCCGGAGATATTTTGCGACCTCACCGCAGCCGCAGAGCGTGCCGACAACGGCCTCAACCGAGAGGCACTGTCGTCATGCGCGGGGGACCTCCTAGCGCTCGCGCTGCAGGCCTCCGAGATGAGGGTAAATACGTGCGCTTCCGTTTGTAAGGTATTGCTGGACGCCTGCTGATTTGTTGTTTCTGCCAGACGCTTGCCCTCGGCCGGTCCTTTGACGAGGCTCGCGTTCGGGAGCGGAGGGCTCTGGAAGCCAGCCTCCGCGAAGCAAACACTGCTCTCGCCGCGAAGGATGAAGAACTTCGCGCTCTGGGGGACGCCCTGGTGGCCGCACAACTCGAGGCCACGGAAGCTCAGAGCGCTGCGGCTGGGGAGCGCGCCGCCTTTGTGCAGCAGATCGCCGTCCTAGAAGGGGAGAAGGCCCAGCTGGCGGAGTCTGCTGCCGAGAACCGCCTTGTCCTGGAAAATGCGTCCCTGTCGGCATGGCGGGCCATGGAGTCTCTGAACCAGGCCCTCCGAGATCTGTGCGTCCGAGTGCCGGACACTACGCACAGGCCGGAGGCCCTGTCAGAGACGCTCGGGCTGATCGAGGAGGGGGCCGGCGTTGCTATTCGTGGCGCCAGGACCTTTGGCGAGCACTGCAGCTATGTTGGTGCGTGCTTCGCCCTCGCCCTGCTTCATACTCGTGGGTGTAGGCATACCCATGAGCTAGCGAATCCTCAACTGGATCCTCCCGACCGCCCAGAGGTTATGTCGGACGCCATCCGTTCCATCGGGCCTAGCCTGCAGAACTTCCATCAACGGATCTGGGGCCGCTTCGGGGAAGGTGCAGCGAGGGTCGCTGTGCAGCAGACGTTGCATGGGGAGGGGGACCTCCTCCAGTCCGCACCGCGCCAAGGCTGAGCGGTTGGTCGGGAGGGCAGGGGGATGATGTACTGGTTCTTACGCTTGTAACCATGTAACCCCTTTGCTTTGATAATGGAACCAAGTAGTACCTTATGCTTGGTGTTACCTGCCGCCGAACGCGGAGGGCAGGTCTGTGCATCTTGTTTATACTCCGTGGAGTGGCGCGTGCGGAGGCGAACCTCGACGCTACGACTTCCTTTATAGTCCGGAGACTCGCGCGTGCGGAGGCGAACCTCGACGCTACGTCTTATTTAAAGTCCGTGGACTGGTGCGTGCGGAGCTAGGCACGACGCTACGTCTTCTTTATAGTCCGGAGACTCGCGCGTGCGGAGGCGAACCTCGACGCTACGTCTTATTTAAAGTCCGTGGACTGGTGCGTGCGGAGCTAGGCACGACGCTACGTCTTCTTTATAGTCCGGAGACTCGCGCGTGCGGAGGCGAACCTCGACGCTACGTCTTATTTAAAGTCCGTGGACTGGTGCGTGCGGAGCTAGGCTCGACGCTACGTCTTCTTTATAGTCCGGATACTCGCGCGTGCGGAGGCGAACCTCGACGCTACGTCTTATTTAAAGTCCGTGGACTGGTGCGTGCGGAGCTAGGCTCGACGCTACGTCTTCTTTATAGTCCGGAGACTCGCGCGTGCGGAGGCGAACCTCGACGCTACGTCTTATTTAAAGTCCGTGGACTGGTGCGTGCGGAGCTAGGCTCGACGCTACGTCTTATTTATAGTCCGCAGACTCTCGCGTGCGGAGTTAGGCTCGATGCTACGCCTTATTTAAAGTCCGTAGACTGGTGCGTGTGGAGCTAGGCTCGACGCTACGTCTTATTTATACTCCTTAGAGTGCGCGCGGAGGCGTCCCCCCGCTGCGTCTTATTTATACTTCGTAGAGTGCGTGCGGAGGCGGACCTCGACGCTACGTCTTATTTAAAGTCCGTGGACTGGTGCGTGCGGAGCTAGGCTCGACGCTACGTCTTATTTATAGTCCGCAGACTCTCGCGTGCGGAGCTAGGCTCGACGCTACGTCTTATTTAAAGTCCGTGGACTGGTGCGTGCAGAGCTAGGCTCGACGCTACGTCTTATTTATAGTCCGCAGACTCTCGCGTGCGGAGCTAGGCTCGACGCTACGTCTTATTTAAAGTCCGTGGACTGGTGCGTGCGGAGCTAGGCTCGACGCTACGTCTTATTTATAGTCCGCAGACTCTCGCGTGCGGAGCTAGGCTCGCCGCTACGTCTTATTTAAAGTCCGTAGACTGGTGCGTGCGGAGCTAGGCTCGACGCTACGTCTTATTTATAGTCCGCAGACTCTCGCGTGCGGAGCTAGGCTCGACGCTACGTCTTATTTAAAGTCCGTGGACTGGTGCGTGCGGAGCTAGGCTCGACGCTACGTCTTATTTATAGTTCGCAGACTCTCGCGTGCGGAGCTAGACTCGACGCTACGTCTTATTTAAAGTCCGTAGACTGGTGCGTGCGGAGCTAGGCTCGACGCTACGTCTTATTTATAGTCCGCAGACTCTCGCGTGAAGAGCTAGGCTCGACGCTACGTCTTATTTAAAGTCCGTAGACTTTGTTCTGCTCAGCACGGACAGGGGATGCTCTGGGAACAACAACCTTTATTGAACTCCCGTTTGCGCGGGCGAGCATCGCATAACAAGGTGCTGGTGGCTCTACGCCTGCTGTCCCGCTGCTAGGCGTAGTACCGCCGCAACCTGTCCGCATTCCATGTATGTCGGAAGGCTTGTCCTTCGAGCGTGGCGAGGCGGTACGCCCCCTTCGGCAATGCCTCCGTCACGATGTACGGGCCTTCCCACTTGGACTCCAGCTTGCCAACGGTCTCCGCCTGGAGCGCCACCCTGAGGACGAGATCCCCAGGGTTGAACCCCCGCGGGCATATAGAGCGGTCCCGAGTACGCATTGTCTGCCGCGCGTACTTCTCGACATGGTGGGCTGCGTCTGCTCGTATCCCGTCGAGGAGGTCTAAGGACACACGGCGCTCCTCTTCGGGTGCTTGGACGAGGACCCTCCGCGAGCCGGTCTTGATTTCCTCGGGCGTCACCGCTTCATCACCGAAAAGGAGCTTGAACGGCGTGAATCCCGTCGGGCGCGTTACCGTTGTGCGAAGCGACCATAGAACGCTGTGAAGCTCGCTTGGCCACTTGCCCTTTGGCAATCCAACCAGGCGCTTTTTGATGGCGGCAGAGATGGCGCCATTCGCCCGTTCGACCGCCCCGTTGGACTGGGGATGCCCTACCGAGGCGAATCGGAGGGTGATGCCCATGCTGTCGCAATAATGTTTGAAGAGGGTGGCGTCGAACTGCAGGCCATTGTCGACCGTGAGCTCCCGGGGCACACCGAAGCGACATATGATGCTTTGCCATAGGAAGCGCTGTATGGCCGCAGAAGTTACTTTGGCCAGAGCGATCGCTTCCGGCCATCTGGAGAAATACTCCAGCGCGACTACCACGAACCGGAGGTCCCCTGGAGCTCGGGCAAGTGGTCCTACGATATCGAGACCCCAGCGTGCCAGTGGCCACATCGGGGGAATGGGGTTGAGGCTCGTCGGGGGTCTGCGGATGATGCGCGCCATCCACTGGCACCCTTGGCACCGACGGACGAGGTCCTGGGCGTCGGTGATGGCAGTCGGCCAGTAGAAGCCTTGCCTGAACGCCTTGCCGACTAATGACCTCGGTGCCAGGTGGGATCCGCATACGCCCGCGTGGATCTCCGCCAAGAGCTCCTTTCCCCCCTCAGTCGAGAGGCAGCGCAGGAGCGGTGCGCAAACCCCTCTCTTGTAGAGTATCCCTTCGAATACCTGGAAGGACCGTGCGCGGTGCTGCAAGCGCCTCAGCTCGGCAGGGTCCTCCGGCTCGGCGATGCCTTGCAAGAAATTGAAGATGGGCTCTCGCCAATCTCCTGGCCGATCAATGCGGTGGACGAGTGCCGCGTCCCGGTTGTCCTGCGGATGGCCGCCTTTGTTAACATCTCGTAAAATGCCCCCTCGGGGGGGGGGGGGGCAGTTGCTGGCTGGCCGCTTTAGCGAGGGCGTCGGCTTGCTCATTCTCCGCACGGGGGATGGCCTTGACGGTGACACCCAAAAAGTGCCTTTCCCTCGCCCTCACCGCCGCGAGGTACTTGGCCAACTCAGGGTCCTTGGCTTGATATGACTTGTCCACATGGCCAGCCACCAAACGCGAGTCGGTGCGGACCAACACTCGTCTCGCGCCGATTGCCTTGAGCTTCGCCAAGCCAAAGAGCAGTGCCTCGTATTCAGCCGTGTTGTTGGTGGCGGGGAAGGCAAGGCGCGCCGAGTACAGCAAACGCTGTCCTTCGGGCGTGACGATCACAACCCCTACGCCCGCGCCGGCGACGCTGTAAGCTCCGTCGATTGTAAGCGTCCAGACGGGATCATCGTGCATCTGGACGGGTTGGGCCGGTGGGGTCCATTCGGCGAGAAAATCCGCCAAGACTTGGGATTTGATTGCCGTTCGCGAAGCATACGTCAAGGAGAAGGGAGCGAGCTCGGCAGCCCATTTGCCGATGCGCCCTGTGGACTCCTTGTTGTGTAGCATCTCTGCCAGGGGGAATGAGGAAGGTACTGTGATCGGGTGGGCCAGAAAATAATGCCGAAGCTTCCTGGAGGCCATGACAAGCGCGTAGGCGAGCTTCTCAAGCTCCGTGTATCTTGTCTTGGCACCTTGGAGGGCTTCGGAGACAAAATAGACGGGCCGCTGCATGGCGCCTTCCTCTAAGACGAGGACGGCGCTGACCGCGGTGGCTGACGCGGCCAGATAGAGCAGGAGGGGAGCCTCTGGTGCTGGGGCGACCAGAGTAGGGAGGCTTGCCAGGTGCTGCTTGAGCTCGTTGAAGGCCTTCGCACAGTCTCCGTCCCAACGAAATCCATCGCACCCGCGGAGTGTCTTGAAAAACGACAGGCCCCGCTCCGCCGCCCTGGATAGGAAGCGGCTTAATGCCGCCATGCGGCCTGCCAGCCTCTGGACCTCCCTCGTTGTCTTGGGTGGCTCCATACCCAGGATGGCGTCTACTTTGTCGGGGTTCGCCTGGATGCCCCGCCCAGACACGAGGAAACCTAGGAGTTTGCCCGCCTGCACCCCGAAGACACATTTGTCGGGGTGAGCTTGATGCCCGCTTTCCAGAGGTTGTCGAAGGTCTCCTGGAGGTCCCGGCCGTGCAGAGCAAGCTGCCGAGTTTTGACCACCACGTCATCGACATAGGCTTCGACGTTCCTCCCGAGCTGGGCGGCCAGGGCAATGGCGACGAGGCGGGTGAAGGTAGCGTCTGCGTTCTTCAAACCGAAGGGCATTCTGACGAAGCAGAACGTCCCAAGTGGTGTGATGAAACTGGTCTTCTCCTCGTCGTCTTCGGCCATGTATACCTGGTGGTAGCCGGAATAGGCGTCCAGGAAACTCATGAGTTCGCACCCAGCAGTGGCGTCGACCAGCTGATCGATGCGCGGCAAGGGGTAATTGTCCTTCGGGCACGCCTTGTTGAGTGCCGTGAAGTCGATGCACATGCGCCAAGCCCCGCTGGCCTTTTTGACTAGCACCGGGTTAGCGAGCCACTCTGGATGGTGGACCTCGCGGATGACCCCGGCGCGAAGAAGCTTCGCCACCTCTGCTTTGGCCGCCTGCTGCCGATCCATCGACATACGCCGAAGCCTTTGCTTGACTGGCTTGGCGTCGGGGCGGACCGCCAAGCGATGCTCGATTACTGCTCGGCCCACGCCCTTGATGTCCTCCGGGGACCATGCGAAGATGTCGACGTTGCTCTGAAGCACTCGGAGCAGATCCCGTTCGACCCCTGGTGGGAGCCCCTCGCCGATGGACACAAACTGCCCCTCCGCCTGGAGCGGCACCTTCTTAACTCCGCCTTCGGGCCGAGGCTTGGGCGTCCACCCGGGGGCGGAGGGCCCATCCCCGAGTGCGCCGGAGAGGGCATGCACCGGGCGACGCGGGACACCGCTGCCGCCTTCGGCACGTCTGGCCAGGTCCTGGTCCGGATGTTACCTTTGTTGCCCTCCTGACGGAAAGTGACAGGAAGGGACACGTGCCCCAAGGCCTGCAACGGTTGACCCCCGAAGCCTTGAAGTGGAGCTCCTGGCTGCTCTAGCCGGCTTCGGGGGATCGCCATATGGTCGAGGGCCTCCGCGAACAAGATATTAGCGGAGCTTCCCCCGTCGACGAGGACGCGCCTGACGTCACATCGTGCTATGTGGGCCTGGATAACCAGAGGGTCTTGGTGAGGGTACTCCACGCCTCTGGCGTCGTTCAAGTCGAAGGTGATGTTGCGGGGCGGCATCCACAGCTGCGGCTGCGCCCCGGAGGCTTTTGAAGAGGAGCCTCCGGTGATGACGTTGACGGTGCGATGCTGTGCGCCCTCCATTGTGGTGGCTCGTATAGAGCTATCCCTTGGGTGCCCTACATGGGCTCCGGCGGGGGACCGAGGAGGCCGAGCCCGAGACCCGGCCGTCACCCTCCGCAGCTCCATAACTGCGGTGCATGCCCCTGTGTAATGATCACCGTAGCCGTGTACCTCGCACCACTTGCCATAGTGTAGGAGCTCTTGTTCTGCGTGGGGTTGGTCGCCGCAATCAAGTCCGCCGCCTGGTCCCCGGTCTCCCTTCCGTGAGGCGGGGGCGGGTCCTTGGCGGGTGCTCTCGGTGTCGAGGACATGACGGGCCGCCTGCGACCTGCGCCGGCGGCGCCGAGGTTTAGGCTTGCTCCTTGAAGAGCCTTCCTATACCCCGGCCTTGCTGCCTCGGGGAGGGCCTCCTCGGGGCTCTCGGCTGCGGCCCGGCTTCGAGGGGAGACCACCCGCCCCCACTTCACGCGGGGAGCGCTCCTCACGGGCGAGGCCGAGGACGGTAATGCCGCGTCTTCGCGCATCCTCCTCCGCCCGCGCGTATTCGTGCATCTTGTCGAAGAGCGTGGCGACTGTCTTGATTGGCCTCCGCGCGTTGTACTCGGCCATCGGGCCCGGGCGAAGGCCCTGTATGGCGGACGCGGAGCTGCTCCCACGCGTAGATGGAGCCCGGCTCTTTGGTAAAAAACCAAAAGAGTGCCACTCCTTGTAGTGCGAGGGGGAGTCCCTTTGCTTTCGTGGTGTCGTCTCCGCCCGCGGCTTCGATCGCGGTTTCGTATACGCGCACGAACTCACGGGGGTCCGTGTCGCCTTTGTACGAGTCGATGGCGCTAGGAAACTTGAAGTCTTCGGGCCATGCCGCCTGCTGCAGCCCCGCCGAGAGCGGGGACTCCGGATCCACGCGCCGCAGCGACACGCGGCTAGACGTGGGGGCTTCGCGACTGTCCGCCCTCTCCGGCGTGGGCTCGGACGCGATTACTGGCGCGGCCTGCTGACTCCGAGCCTCTTGTATATCTCTGACGGCTCCGCGAAGGTCCCTTAGCTCCCGCTGGAACGCGTTGAGAGCCGCCAGCAGGGCACTTTCCATCGCCGGTGCAGGCGGGGTCGCCGGTACTCCCGACGGGCGGATCGGCGCGGGGACGACCGCGTCACGAGGTCCCGAGCTGCCGGTCGCTCCGTCGTGGCTACCTCGGACCGCCCGGTCCGCGCCGCCGGCGAGGGTTGCAGTGGGGGCGGCGAGGTCGGCTGTCGTTGCGTCGGCGGGGTCGGTTGTCGCCGCACCCGCGTCGACGTCTTCGACCGCGGGGTCGGCCGCGGGGTCCGTCCCCGCAACGCCGGTAGCGGGGCGGGTCGTCGCGGTGCCGGTGCCAGGGGCGATCGTCGCGTCGCCGGTGATGAGGTTGGTCGTCGCGGTGCCGGTGACGAGGTTGGTCGTCACCGCGCGAACGTCGGCGTCTTCGGCCACCGCGCCTGCGTCGCCACCCGCGTCCGCTGCTGCCGATGCCGAAGCCCTGGTACTCATACGACGCTCCGGGCCGACCGCCTTCTTTCCCTTTGCCGCCGCTGAAGAAGCTTTTTTCGGTGCCATCCTTCTTCTTCTTCGGTCTTCAGGCTTGTCCTGTCCTCCCCACGGACGGTGCCAACTGTTGTGGCTACAGACCAAACAGAGAGAGAGATGGTAGTGGAGAGTGATGAAGATAAGTGTAATGGCCTGGGTCCTTCCCATGGCTTACTCATATATATACACACACACATGAGGAGTGCTTTTACAGATATACCCTTACATCTGGTTATCCCCTCTGGGGGCAGTTATGTCATTACACATGGCCTATTCTGGGCCTTATAATCTCCTACCAGGCCTGCTGGGTTTAGGTGGGGGCCACCCCTACGACAGGGTTGTAGGACCGGTATAGCAACAGAGTGAGTGATTGGTGTCTTCATATTTTTCTCCTCAAGTATTCACCAATCTTTCACTCCAGTAGCTAATGAGCTATGAAGATTAGGATTAGAAGCCAAGGTTAAAGCAATCAACTAAAAAACCCCAGAGGAGGAGAAAATTGCTCCTCACCAGTCTAACTGCCACAGGGAGGCTGGTCTAACCGACAGGGCACCAGACCGTCGGTTGGTCTGACTGGTGGTCGGTTGAACCAGGCCTAGAGGCAGTTTGACTGCTCCCTTGTTTCCAAAATAGAAAATCAGCCTGAGCAAGATCAAGAAAGGTGTGGCTCCCAAAATCCTCAATCAAAAGAGATGAAACATTGCATGCACCTTGCTAAGGATCTTATGAACCTATTCCATCCAAAGATCGTATAAATCTTAGTACAAGTTCCAACCTTTCCCTAAAATAAGCAAGATTGCATCAAAGCCGGTCAAACTTCAAAATCTCTAGATACGACTTGCTCTGTTAGTGATATGCCTTAGAAGCGATCATGGAGATGATTATATCAATTTTATGTTTATAATCTTTTGAATAATATATTATTTTATCTCTTAAATAAATATCTTTTATATTAATCAATATGTATGTAACTTGTTCGTGGAACTCTTTATTCATATTTTGATGTTATTCTAAATTATCCTAATCTTATATCATTATGTGGGACTATTATGATTTATAGATCAGTATATGTATTGATTGATGATCATGTTTCACAGATCATATATATAGAATATCAAATAAATAATGGGAACACATGTTAGAGAACATGGTGTTACATTGACCCACCATTAGACACTACGGGAAGTGTTATATGTAGGATCCTAAGACCTGAGTTCGTCACTGTTTCCTATATGTGTTATAGTTTACCTAGAGGTTGCCAAAAACTACTCTAAAATTGGGTGGTCATAAAGGTAGATTTTGAGTTTATTATGAAACATGCGGAGGAATATGAGCAATCAAAATAGAATTTGCCCCTCCTATATAATGGGAGAGATATATCTAGGCTCCTCGATGTGGTTGGATTGAGGAAGTGCATGGCCATGTCGAATGTAGTTGAGTAGTCAATCACAACTGAGTAATCAACTACAGGTTCGAGTGAAGGATTGAGCTATCATAGAATGGTATGCTTCTCGCCTTGAGCTCAATTTGGTATCATGAGGCAAAGAGATCAATACATAACTACTATATATGTTTGTCCGATATGATCTTTATATATGTTTGGGAGTCATTATGCCCTTCTAGGGACCGCTACCAACTTATGGGCCAGAAAAGAGTTTTTGGCCTATGGCCAAATATATATGAACCTACAGGGTTGGACACTTAACGGGTTGGAACGATAAGGGTCCGGATGATAGTCTCTAAGTGGGATACGATCTCTACTCGTATTGGATAAAGATCCAGCCTAAGGCTTCCTGAGTTGGATATGATATCTGATCATATCAGATAAGGATCAGATTAGAGAAAATATAAAGAGAGGTGCGGGGGCTGAGGGAGGTATCCGAAACACACCCATCGAAAGTCTAGCCGCCACCTCTCATAACCTTGCCATGCGTGTTGGTGCTAGCACGCCGATGCATGGTGTTCCATCCCTAGACATGTGGACCTTAGTAGAGGCGCTGCTGCAACTGCGGCGTTGATCAGGACGATCACAAGGAAAAGACGGTTGGCTAGAGGACAATCAACTAATTCTACTACACCGACGTGCGCTTCGTTGAACCGGCCACTTCAACTCTACTTCCACTGCACTACGTGTCTAGTGGTAATGATATATGGTCTCTTACTCGTATGGTTTCCTGATTTACAAGGTAGAAAATTTTAATCTGTGTTAGTGTAGCCTACACATATTCCAACATGCTCATGGGCAGATGATAGTCAAGATGGCTCTAAATGAGTTCTCACATGTCATAGTAAGCTATTTTTCTCAAAGATTTGAAGTAAAAACTCTGGAATCTAGAAATCTCAAGATGAGATCAAATCCAAGCAAAATCGGGCAACATTGAAATCTTGCAAGACCCGATACCTAGATGGATAGGGATTGATCTCCATGAGTCATTTCCATCACTTACACATCCTTGCCACACAACAAGATCAAGAAGGAGAGAGAAAAGATCAAACCAACAAGAACAAGAGCAAATCAATGAAATCAAGAAGACTCCACAAGAGGATAATAAAGTTGATCTATTGCTACTTGAGGATAAAAGTTTTACAGCCACTTCACCTAGAGGACAAAAGAGCACTCCACATCACTCACCCTTCTCAAATCCTAAACCTAGAGCACTTAGAATGATGGATGATTGTTAACATGCAAGTCTTCAGCCTAAACCATTAAATGGATGAGCAACCGGCCCACATATAACTATAATGTATACTATCCACTAGCACATATAGGAGAAATCCGTTAACCCCACACAACATGGTTTTTACACACACTTAACTCGTGCACATTTTTCAAAGCACATGAGCTCAAATTCACTAAGACTGATCTAAATTGTCTTCCAAAGCATAGCTCAAGCGTTGTGATTTTGATTAACATGGTTTCTGATATTTGGTCTTCTTACCAAAATACCCTTCGTTGACCCAATTTTCATCTTCCCTTGCAAGCAGTTGTTATGATTGCAACGTGTAAGTGCATCGCTGGCTTGCCACATGTTAGTAAGTCTCTCCTGTTCTGATTCCATCGGACCATGCCTCACTTGGACTAACCAAGCCACTTAGTGATGCGGGGGTGCCCGATCTTCACAACGTAAGGATCAAGGATAACTTTGGATCTGTGCAACCTGACAAACCGATCGAGCCAACCACTGTTAGAATAGCAACCTGCGATAAGAGAATTCATCCAACCACACGCTTGTGATCCTGTCTACCCGACCACAAAGCAGACATATCGTTGTTCCTGCGAATCACAAGGAAACACAAGAACAACGGAGGTACTCTCAAGAAAATCGTTTAATTCCCCAAGGCAGCATGTAGCATAAACCTGAGAATAAGAAATATTAGCTATCTTAAAAATAATATGGTCTCACCCAAAATCTATGTATTACAAGGCTTATATAGCCCTGGGCACAATCCGTAGGACCTCCTAATCATGTACAACTCAATCTTTGATCGTATTAGACTCGAACTCCTACAAAGAGGAAACTAAAATCTTTTATCCCGAATGAATCTGAAGATAAGTACCTATCTGTTACGTAGTCCTTGAAATAAGCTTTTCAAAAAGTCCAAGATCACCTCAATTGGACTCTGTATGTGAAAGTTGTTGTCCTTTAATAACAAGGAATCTCTTTTGATTTGCGCTCAAAAGTCGTTACGACCACGTTGAGGTTGATTTCGACTACGACCATGCCCTCTTTATGACCACACATCTTTTGTTGATACTGGCTTTGACCACGAGTAGCAATCGTTACCTTCATAGTCATTTGAGCTGCAAGAAGATCATACGGTCGTAAGTCATAGTCGTAGCAGCGCAGTGGTCGTAAGTCGTAGTCGTAGCGGCACTGTGGTCGTAAGTCGTAGGCGGTGTCGTGGTCAAATATATGATCAGACTGTTCCAAACACCTCCAAGTTAATTGAACGGCTACAAGCGTCTCCAGCCAATCCAATGGTGGGATCGTTCGACATGGTCTGAATGTTACCATCAATATCGACTGTCCAAGTTGATCGAACGACACAGAATGAATGAACGTTGGTCTGAACGTCTCCAAGGCGGTCGGGCGGTCCGTTGATGATCGGACGGTACGACTCATTTGGAGTGGGCCGAACGTTTACAAGGCGATTGGGCGGTCTACAGAAGATTGAATGGCGCAATTATTCAGAGTGGTCTGAACGTCTTCAAAGCATCTCAGCGTCCAACGCTAATTGGATGGCTTAGACAGTCAAAACCATTCAGACTGGTTCAAACATTCTAAAGGTATTGCGATCGTCCGATGTGGATTGAACTGTCCTAAACACATCTGAGGTCGATCTGGCATGACAATGAGGACTTGAACATGTATTTCCTTACTTGACTCCAAGTATTTCTTCTCCATTAGCTTCTCCTCCATGGCTCCAATTCCAAAAGCTTCACATCATTCAAATCTAAGAACGCACAACACATTGGAATGAGGTAGTATCCATTTCTCTTGTAAATTGTAACCAAATTCAATTAGGAGCAAATTCACTTGTTGATTAATTTGTTTAACTCGTGCTCATATAATCAGTCCAATGGGTGTCTTCGGGATGCCCTCATCACTTAGTGTAACCCGTCGCTTCAACCTTGTCTTCAATATTTTCCATCTTTCTTGTGGCATGCTTGAGCTCAGTCATCTCACCCGGCATCTTTGATTATTCTGGCCTCAGCTCCTCCATGAGTGTAGCCCTTGATTCTCGTCGTTAACCATGGTTGACTCTAAGCCTCATACACATCCAAAGACTAACAAATCATATCTGGAAACAAGTTCTTTACAACATGATCCACGTTAGTCAAACAATGATTCATGCAACACAAATACACTGACCTAGATCAACATAAACCAAAACATGACCAAAATTCCCAAAATACAAATTTTTAGTCAAAATCATCATTTGGCTAGTTTGACCACTAATGGCTGCTAGTCAGACTAACTCCTAGGCCGGTTAAACTGCCAGGTCAAAAGAAGATTAAAAAACTGCAAATTTAGCAAAATTCAAAATCCAACTATACACAATTGGCAATGGTTCATTATAAAATATCCTATACCCTTTTACGTGGTCTCTTAGTGTTTAGTTATCTTCCATGAACGATTATTATATCCAAGGACGATGATGTCAAACCTGTAAATCCAACCCCAAAAGAACATGCACGCAGAGGACTAACACACAGTGGTGAATAGTTCTTGAACTCTTTCGACGGGAATTGAAATGTATTCTCATCCAAAACTCTAGTTAGATTGTACGTATTGCCATGTATATCTTTGACGTCTGAGCTTACAACTTGAAACCTCTTTGCTTTCAAGGAATTAGATTAATATGCAATCGGAACAACAATATACGTGAATAGGCAAAACTGAATTGCCATGTTAACAATGGCATTGAAAGGAACAGCCAATGGATCCAAGCCCAAGGCCATTGAGCCCTGAGCCAAGTTATTGTGCAAACATTGAACTTTTCCATATCCAGCAAAGAAAAGACAAGGTAGAAACTGGAGGAAATAAGTAGTTTGGGACAACGTAGTATGAAAAGCTGATGACAAAGACCAAGAACAAAAAATGGATTCTTGATAAGCTTCCCTTTGATATTTTTTCCTCCTCATGCAATGTCCTAATCAGCATAAGATCAAACATACAAAAGCGCATATAATAATTGCTGGAATGGAGCTCTTATGAAGTTGAGAAATACAAGAATAGGTTAAAGGGGCTTGTACATATAAAATAAAAACTTGGCAATCATATTATCTACACCTGGAGCACCTCCTCCCCCCAATAGGAAAAAAGATAAGAAAATTTCACTGCTTATTTATGCAGTTCATAGGTTGAATTGTGAATCCCCAAAAATTAGGGGAAAGGTAGGTCTTACTGAGAGACCATGTGAAGGACTAGAATATATTTGTGATGGACGATTGGCACTTTTGTTTTAGCTGAATTTCGATTTTGTAAAAGTTTAAGAAAATTTGGATTTCAGTTTGTGCTATTAGGGTTCAAGCGGTCTAACCGCCATGGGGTCGGTAGTCTGACCAATAGATGGTCAGCGGTCCGACCGCCGTGGGGCAAGCGGTTAGCCTGGCTTTGGACTTTTGGAGAATTAATCAGCAAACACTTGTGTAGACTTACTTGAGGATGAGTTTGTACTTGGTGTCACTAGAATTGAAAACTGGAGCTGAAATTAGATAAAGTTTAATCAAAATTCCAGAGAGGTGTTTTAGGTGTTGTTAAGCGGTCAGACCAGCCAGTGTTCAGTGGTTTGACCGCCATGGGGAGTGCGATCAGATTGGTGGGTGTGGCCATAGAACAATGAAAATGGTTTTTGAGTTGAATGAATGTGTGCACAACATGTGTGTCATTGATTGGTTGTGTGGTGTTGCATGATGTATGGTTTTTACTAACGTGATTCAAGTGTATGGAACTTGCACTCGAGATAGTTGATTGATCTTTAGATGTGCAGGTAGATTAGAAAACGATAGCGGTCGATAACAATGGACCAGGACTAGGCGAAGGAGCTGAGGTCTGAGTGGTCATGAAAGTCCGGGTGAGACTGTGGCTTAAGCGGAAAGCATAGAGAAGATAAGGATCGTGAAGAGGCAAGTTGGTGCATGTGGTGTACTGAGTGACGAGGCCAATGCACGTAGAGACGATTCGGGGGAGACCAAATGCATGAAGACATCATGGCTAGTCATTGAGCACTACATGCTACATGTCAAAGTATACGAAGATGCTTTGAGGTGAAGGTGAAGACGAAGTCAAGGGAAGGTGCCTGGAAGCTCTATCAGGGGTATTTTAGTAGTTGGCCAAATACCGGATTGGTACCTTGATCAAAATTGTGGCTTTGGAAAACGCAAAGGAGAAGTTGTTTAGGTCAAGGAGAGCTGAAATTGCTAAGTGGATCAATTGCTAATGGTTTAGCGGGTTGAGTCTTGTAAATACTTTGAAAAGCGTGCATGAGTGTATAAAATCCTTGTTAGTGTGGTTAACAAGTTTCTCCAGTAAGCTTAATGGGTTAGATCCATTAGGGCTTATTGCTGATTATTAAAGGGAAGGAGAGGAGGTGTTAGATTAAAGAATTCTAGGTTTTAGATTTTTTATTCTACCGCCTTTGTCTCCTTCCATGGTTGGGAAAGAGAACTTGATAGAGTCAAAAGTGGTGCTTTGGCTGCACCTTGTAATCACCCATCAGTATGTAAACTTTATCTTCCACTAGAAATAGATCAAAGGTTTTTTTGTCTCGATCATATTCTTGTATGCATTTTTTTCTTGGTTTTGCATGTTCTTGAACTAGATTTGTGATTTCGTGGTCATTGGTATTCTAGCCCAATCTCTTGCTTAATTTTTTTTTTGTTAGGATATGTGAGAATAGATCAGGATGATCTCATGCCTTAGATTCTTATGAGCAAGAAGTAATTTGAGTTTTAAGATTTTGGTGTTCTTATGACCTAGATTTGATTATCTTCAATTCAGTAAACTCGAACCCAAGAACATTATGATTCTTGATTGGTTCAAGTTTCTAATGCCTTGAACAAGTCTCATACAAAACTTAAAAGTGTTTGGATGATAATTTAGCAAGTTTTGATATTTGAGTTTTGTCCCAAGAGGCTTTCATGTATGCTAACAGGAGACCAGTCAAACTAGCCCTAGACCTACGGTTAGATTGGCAGACTGGCCTTGTGCCTACGATCAGACCGCCCATCTATGGCAGTCTGACTGGCCTTGGGCTGAAAGATGTTAATTTTGATAGCTTAGGTCATTAGTCTTGTTTTAGTAAAGCATAGCCGGTGCAATCTGAACTTGATGATTCTCATAGTCACTTGAGTGAAAGGTTTTAAATACCATTAGGGAAAAGGTTTGAACAATCATTCACCCATCTGATTGTCGGCATCTGTCCTACACATACACAATTATATAATAGGTGATTTATTTTAATACATGTGAGAGCTATATCATGAATAAACAGCAAAGGCTAACCAAAACAAAGCAACATCAGGTATAATTTTAGGCCACCACATTTTTGGAGCATCCACAAACAGCTTCATAAAAGGCCGGTGATCCCGTTTGACAAATTCTACATATGAAGTTATTGGGTCTGCTAAGCACTCAGTGAGTGGATAAACAACTATTGAAGTTGATCAAAATTTATACTGTGTCCATGTAGGGCACTGCATTACCTCATGCCAGACGTGGCATGATAGGTGCCAGGGCCATGTGTAGATTGTATCAGACATAGTGTCAATATATAGTAAATGACTCTGAATTGATTTCCTCTGTGTGTGGGACTCGTTTCCCTCACCCTATACCTTCGTTCGTCCATAGTTTTTTCCTCATAGGTTTTCCATGTAAAAATTCATGTATCTCATCTCTATTTTTATGTACATTATTTGCAACAACCACTACCACACAAAGGGTCTTCACATACGGTTCTAAACCGTCATCACAGACGATTTCTGAACTGTTTGATTTTATGTATCTGTGATAAATGAGGTTATCACAGACGATTTATTTACTGTCTGTAAAGGTCGACTATCACAGACGGCTGTGACCAAAACCCATCAGTGATATGTAACATATCGCAGGTGGTTCTATGTACGAACCGTATAGTTGCGTATCACAGACGGTACACGGTCACGCTTGTAAAATCGTCTGTAGTAATTACAACACAAACGGCTCCTCATGAACCGTCTGTGATGAGACGTTCAATATAGCTTATTCTGTAGTCGTGAACAACAAACCGATACTACTGCATAGATGCATTGAAATATTGGTGGTGTTTAGGGAGCACTCAAGTATTTTTTTGGGGTTGGGAGCACTCAGATTTTTTGACGCCCTAGATTCAGAGCACTCATACTTTTTTGGAGGGGGATGGTATGGGGGAATTCATTGGATGGAGATCTAACGGACCAGATTCGGTTTTGGGGGGGGGGTATGGGGATCTGTTGGATAGAGATCCAACGCTCTAAAATATGAGTACTCTCAATCTCAAAAAACACTCAAATGCTCCTTATCACTTCCCTAAAATATTTTAGTATTTCTAACTGCTGTTGTTAGGAGTAGCAAATCACAGCCGAGTGGATTGTTCTCCTGCAGTATGTTTTCATAAGTATCAGCAGATCCACGGCAGGAGGAGGCCCTATGCCAGAACCGATATTCATGTAGCTGACTATGTGTTGCCAGAACCGATGATCATGTAGCTGACTATGTGTTCCTTCACATTGAAAGGGCCGGGCCAGGGTTCTGCGAGAACTGGAATCTTGTCATGGGAACCTAATGTCATGGAGGGAGCTTTTCGTTGTATTAAGTGCCTGAGGCAATAGCAAAGGAAGAGCGGCTTGCTGGAGAGCAAGAAGAAGACGTGCGACGTCCTCACCGGAGACGAACGAAGGAAGAGACGTTGGAGAGAAGCAGTGTTCAGTTCATAAAGTGAATAGCTAGGCAAGGAGACCACTTTTTGATGGAAAAATAATCAGGCACTTTTTGCAGGGAAGGTAAAGAGATTTTTTTTTTAACTCAGCGTTTTAGGTGCCAAGCTCAGTAGATGGATGCACTAATTTTAGATGTGTCGACTGCTTTCAACTACTGCTGTTCTCTTCTGTACGTGTACCAGAGCCGCTGAGCCAAACATGCTGCAAAGTGCATAGGTTGTACTTGCCCAGAAAAGAAAGCTCTAATGGAGGAGGTGAGAACAGAGCTGGAAAGGCCATTACCGGCTCCCTCAATCCGCTTAATTATATTTAATATTATCGGATTACGATTTCTAACTTTCTCATCATTCCATTGCATGTTTGCATCCTATAAAAACCTAACCATCCCTCTTAATTCCTCAAGCCAGCGCAATTACACAACTGTCAGCTAGCGCTAGTGCCATCTCTTGTGGCTGAGCTACCAGCAAACGTTGTAGCTAGCTAGGAAGCGCGCAGCTAGGCAGATCAGAGATGGCGTTGCATTGGAGCAGCGGGCTCGCTCTCGCCGTCGCGGTGCTCGCCGTGTCCAGCCTCGGCGTGGCGGTGGGCTACGGCGGTTTCCTGTACCCGCAGTTCTACGAGAACACGTGCCCGCAGATGCACGCGGTGGTGGGCTCCATCGTGACCAAGGCGCACGCCGAGGACCCCCGCATGGCGGCGTCCCTGCTCCGGATGCACTTCCACGACTGCTTCGTGCAGGGCTGCGACGCGTCGGTGCTGCTCGACGCCGACGGCAGCGGCAGGTTCGCCACCGAGAAGCGGTCCAATCCCAACCGCGACTCGCTCAGGGGGTACGAGGTCATCGACGAGATCAAGGCCGCGCTCGAGCACGTCTGCCCCCACACCGTCTCCTGCGCCGACATTGTCGCCGTCGCCGCCAGGGACTCCACCGTCCTGGTACGTACGTAACAGCGATCGATGCATGATACACGCAGCACTCAGCATCATCGGCTCCGATTTTTGATGCATGCATGGTACATGTCGTTGATTTGCTTCGATGATCACTGATTCATTACAGACGGGCGGACCGGGCTGGGAGGTTCCACTGGGGAGGAGGGATTCGCTGACGGCGAGCCTGAGCGGCTCCAACAACCTCATCCCTGCTCCCAACGACACCCTCCCCACCATCATCAGCAAGTTCCACAACCAAGGGCTCGACATCGTCGACCTCGTCGCGCTCTCAGGTACACATATACATGTAACCTGTTTGGTTGTCCGCATGAGCTAGCTCAACATTTGCTGTGAAACGAAACAATTAATATAATATTGCAGGAGCCCACACCATCGGTGACTCCCGCTGCGTGAGCTTCCGGCAGCGGCTGTACAGCCAGAACAACGACGGGCGGCCGGACCCGACGCTGAACGCGGCGTACGCGGCCGAGCTGCGCGGGCGGTGCCCTCGGTCCGGCGGCGACCAGAACCTGTTCGCCCTGGACATCGTCAGCCAGTTCCGGTTCGACAACCAGTACTACAGGAACATCCTTTCCATGAACGGGCTGCTCAACTCAGACGAGGTGCTGCTCACGCAGAGCCACGAGACCATGGAGCTTGTCAAGCGCTACGCCGCCAGCAACGAGCTCTTCTTCGAGCAGTTTGCCAAGTCCATGGTCAAGATGGGCAACATCTCGCCGCTCACCAGCCACAACGGCGAGATCAGGAAGAACTGCAGGAGGGTCAACCACGTCTAGAAAATTGAAGGCCGTGGAGGATTCGAAGCTGGTGGTGATGTGATCCATCGTGTTCTTGCTTCTTTGATTTGCGTGTTTCTTTCATGTGCGCGTGTGTGATTACTATTGCATTTTGCTATCCATGCATGCATGTACGTTGCGCTCGTGTTGTGCTCCTCTTTTAATTGTTGATGTTTCGTGTGTGTAATTTGATGCCCTTGTACCAAGAAACGATATCCAATAAAAGTGCATATCAATTGTTTCTGTCACATGTTCAAACTACAAATGTTGCAAGTCCACCAAAATTTGTCACATGCTTTGCGAGACGTCACTGACTCCATTTCTTCCTCCTACAAATTTGTAATGTTATGTTGCGTCGTCTGAACCCCGTCGACTCTTTTTCCCGACATTCACCATAAAAGAGAGCGATATCTTCAAGCCGTTGTTGCCATGAAGACCTGCATAAGATCGATAATAAGATTTTTAAACAGCACACATCTGCTCAACCGCTCGATTCGCTGCGATATCTACGTTCTGTGCTGCTTGTTGTTCTTCCTCACACCCAATTGTAAGTCGTTTATATGACCAATCGATTTGTTTAAATTCTATTTCAACATATAATTTGAAGTACAATGATTTAACTATTGTTAGTATTGATTTATGGCTCTATTCTTTTTTAGCTTTTGACTTCTACTTTTGACTTTTCTAAACTAGCTTTTAAACGAAATGTCTTTTCAAGATGAGGTCTACTAGTTAATTGTAGTACATACTGTACCAATTTCATTTATATCAGCAAAAATCGTATGTAAATTTCTGTTACTCTATAATCTCTCGTACGAACAGCTCGAAAGCCACAAACCACAGCAAAAAACCATAAGACTCGGTAAAAAAGAACATGCCAGATATATCATTAGTTTTTTACTATATTTGAATCCTAGTAAAATCTGAAACTAAAATATTACTCAAATTTCTAACAGTAAGTGGATTTGTTTGCCCCTCTTTTAATGGTAAAATAAAATGGTTGTTAACTAGATCATATGTAAGTAGGAAAAATATTTTGATATTTTGGAATATAGGAAATGCTGGTGCTGTTAGGTGGCCTCCCTCTGAATGACTTAACAAGATATACTAGTAATATCAGCGTGCAGCCAAGTTGTTCCAAATTCCTCTAGGAGAATAATCCCACTAAAATCGTAGTAATACAGGCACAATTTGCGGCGGAGCCCGAACGAAAGGCGACAAACACGCTCCATGAGCAAGGACAGAGAAGTTAAACAGTGGCTTTCTACTCCACGGAAGCAATTCCCAACTTCAGTCACGCTTCAAACAAAAATATGAGCCCCGGCCGCTCGTTTCAGCTTTTGACTTATTTTTCACTATTCATAAATTTCGGTTTTTTTGACTTTTTAGCTTTTTTTAGCTTTTTTGCCTTTTTCCCGTATTCGTTTGTGTTGTCCGTGATGAGCTAGCATATTTTTTTCTATTTTTAAATTTAATTACACCAAATAAACCACCTTCAGCTACAGTAAAATTTCAATCGCTACAGTGCAATTTCAACCATAAGCCACAGCTTTTCAGCACAGTATCATTCGCTTCAGTTTAACTCTGGCAGGGAGAACGACCATATCAACAAGCAACCAGTACAGAAAAGGCAAGATCACTAACCAGAAATCACTTGCGGACGCAAATTCAATACTGAGCGAACTCTCCCTTCGCAGCAAAAAGACACCCTAGTTGTTCGGTATCATTCTACCATATGATAAATAGTTCCCTTAAGGGTTGACTTAGAAAAAGGGGGGTGAAAGTAAAAGAGGACATCAGTGCTCCAGCTGGAAAACGCATTCAGTTAAACGCTGCAGTTTGCTTGCGTCGAGCTTCTGGTTGGTCTGAGCCTTTGGTTTTCTGACAGTAAGCATCTTGGTTGCCGCATCCAAAATCCAACCATTTTGCACGGCATCTGCAATGAGGGGCACGGCAACTATTGACTTCTGAAGGAGGAAAATGACAAGCAAAAGATCAACTGCAATAACACAGGTAAATTTACTGAACTAACAGCACTTCAATTACAGAGACCCTTCCACCAGTATATAGTTCAACCAGCTTCTACAGTTATATGCAAAAAATAAGTTTCCCAAACGATAAGTGATTTTGACCAAGAAAAAGTAATTGTGCAACAAGCTAATTGAATCACTCTCATCAAACAGAAGCAAAGTTTATCTCCATAACGGTCAGATATTTTGGTAAACTAGAAGGGAAAGAAAGGATGCACTAGATAGATCCAGTAAAATGCAAGCATATGATAAGTCGGTTGCATCCAAAATTCCCACTAACTTCATGCTCCCTAAAGACTCAACAGCAAATCGATATAGACTTCAAAGAATACAGGTTGATATGAATATACCTCATTGCAACCAATAAAAACAAACAAGCCAGTGCTTATATTTATATAAAAATCATAACAAGTTTGAAAATGTCTACACTATTATTTTTGTATCAAGTACAGATGTGTAGCACAGAATTGAGTTCAAAACACAACAAAATTATCAGTATTTTATACAGGGCAAGCTCAAAAGCAAACCAATTACAATGTTCAATCTAGAAGCGAAATGTGGACAGCAGTTGATGACCTGAGATGGAATTTAGTATCATATAACGGAAAGGTTTCTACTTTGTGATAAGATCCATTTTGAATGACTAAAATGCATCAGTGCATCTAAAAGAACAAAAATAACTAGAGCAAAACAAGTAATAGAGAACTAGATGAATGTGCCAAGCATAGAAGTTTAGAGCTACCGTTAGAAACCAAGAGGTAAAGCATTTCCATAATAAATGCAATTAAAAGGTTATTTATATGAAAAGGCATGCATATTATACAGTTAATGGATAGATGCAGGAAGCGTAGTCAATGTTATCTATCGTAAAGTTACAGATGTCAGACGGATAGGACTTCTGCAAAAAATTTGGATAAACAATGCTTTCCCAACGACAAATATTTTGTGACTGAAGACGAAAATATGCACTCTTCAAATATACTATACATGAATAGTAGATATTCCCATAATGCATTTAGCCATTTTCCTTCTCAACTTGAGGAAAGCACATTTCAAATTTGATAATCTAATCTAAGATGAGGAAATGCACTGCAAAGTTGAAAAGTATACTGTCTATCCAAATGTCCAACATTAAGATAACCTCTATGTTACATGCTTAAAACAAAAACAAGCAATGGAACATGCAAGAATGCTCAAATTGAGGTAAACAGGCTTGCTTCTCTAATTAGGTGGATTCACAAACTTACAGTTAGTAGCATCATCCTCACTCATCCCCATGAAGTGAGCCACATCTGCAACGCTGATTGTGGAATATGCAGAAGTCAACAGCTGGAATATCCTATTTCTGTAGCTTTCTGCATCATTACAAACCAAGATTGGATATCAATAATAACCAATTACATAATGTTTTTTATAAAAAAGAAAAAGACCATGCCTTCAACTATTTCCAAATATTACAACTATTTGGCAGGGCCACTTAATGAAGCAAGCATATGGGAAACATTCGCCAGCTAAATCCCATTTTCTTTTCTCAGCACAAGTCACAGCAAGCACTTCATTAGAATTTAACCTCTCGAATTCTGCCATGATGCTCCGTTGGTATCATATTAAGAGTTGCTAAAGACAATTTAATAGCTGCAGTCCCAAAAATGTAATTGTAAATTTGTAATGCTATTACATTTATCAGCTTCTCTCAATTAAACAATAACACATTACGTAGCTTATTTTGAAAGAGCACGTGTCACAGTGCATCACCTGCATCTGCTACATCATGTTGTCAATTAGAAGCAAATAGGTCTAAAGGTGCAGTTTTTGGAACCAAAGAAACAATCTCTTACCTAAACACTACTAACATCACCAGTCGTTACAACGGAAACAATAAAAACCAAGTAGACAAGGCCATCTTTGCAAGCAATTATTCTTAGGTGCGATAGACTTCTTCAGCAAGCAGACTATCATAACGCAAGACTCTACTACCAAATGTCCCATCGTCATATATTCAATGAGGATCGCAATGCGGCCCAATTACATAGTTAAATATTCACGACGAATACTCCATAAGGACCACCCACACCACAAAACAAAACTACCACAGCTCTATCCAAGCAAGCAATCAAACTACACTAGTTTGCACAAAAAGCACAAGAAATTCTATTCCATCAAAAACAGTAAACACACGAGCAATACCTAGGAAGGCGGCCACGAAGTCAGCGATTTCAGGGCCCCACTCGAACCCCTGCACGGCCGTGTAAACGCCGGCGTAGTCCCGGTTCCAGAGGCATTGGCCGATCCTCCAGACGGCGGCGAGCTCCGGCCGCGCGTCCTTCACCTCCTGCGGCACCGACTTCCACAGAAACCTCGCGCTGTTCCTAATTACGCACCCAGGCCACACAGCATTATCGCGAAAACCCTAGCCCCAAACCGAAAAGTTAGCCCAGAAACAAAGAGGGGAGAGTAGATTACATACAGGTCGTTGAGGAAGAGGTGGGCGAGGAGGTGGACGGCGTAGGGCCAGTCGTCGGTGGCGGCACCCCGGGACGCGGCCTGCAAGTCGCATCGGGAATCGCGTCAGGGAGGGAATTGCTTTATGCGGGGGTAAGGTGGGAGAGAGGCGAGGGAGAGGACGGGTGGGGGTACCTGAAGGAGGAGGTCATCGCAGAGGGGGGCGAGGGCGGAGTAGGACTTGGCGGAGAGGGCGTCCCGGACGGCGGAGAGATCCATCGGAGGAGGAGGAGGCCGCCGGCGGTGGGGGAGGGGAGCAGGAAGGTTTTGGCCTGCGGCGTCGTGGGGGGATTCTAGTAAATTCGGCACAGTTTTTCCGTCTTCCTGCCACTTTTTGGAGAGAAATTCGGAAAGAAAAGAACACAGAAGACAGGATGACAGGGTGTAAGCAGGTATGTGAGCAATTTTCTGTTCTATTGCTTGTCTCTTGGCCCTTAAGGTATAACATGAGTACATACTTATAGACCAAATGGTCAGATTACAAACTGAAAGTAAAAGCTAAAAGTAGAGATATGCTGCAAAGCAAAACTGAAAGTAATAGAGCAGGACTGAAGATGCTAAAGCAAGAAACTAACCCCTGAAGATGCTAAAGCAAGAAGCTAACCCACTACCACTATGCTTATTCAGTTTGATGCATCTACCTACAGCCATAAGACTTACTCCTTCAATTCTCCCCCTAAGTCTTGTGTGGTGTCCTTTGGATAATCTGAATCATTCCTATCTTAGCGCGCAGCTCTTGGTACTTGATTCTCCCGAGAGATTTGGTTAGGAAATCAGCTAGTTGTTTTTGAGTGTTGACATAGCTGGCCTTAATGCTTCCCTCATCTAAACAACCCCTTATGAAGTGATATCTCACCCGGATGTGCTTGCTGCGCTCATGAAAAACCGGGTTCTTTGCCAGGGCGAGAGCTGATTTGCTGTCCACTCGTAGCTCCACTGTCTCAGCTTCTTTTCCCAACAGATCGCCCAGTAATCGGGCTAGCCACAGAGCTTGAGTGGCGGCAGATGTAGCTGCGATATATTCGGCCTCACAGCTAGAGAGTGCCACCACCTGTTGCTTGATTGATTTCCAGCTGACCAGGCACTTGCCGAGAAAGAAAAGGTTCCCACTCGTGCTCTTGCCTGTGTCAATGTCACCGGCGTGGTCGCTGTCGCTATATCCGATGAAGTGCGCTGCGCCGGGACACCGTGGGTAATGCAGGCCGTAATCAGAAGTTCCCGCAACATATCGCAGGATCCTCTTAACAGCCTGTTGATGCTCTGTCGTCGGCCGCTGCATGAAACGGCTGACATAGCCGACGGCGAATGCCAAGTCCGGCCGCGTGTGGACGAGATAGCGCAGACTCCCGACGATTCGCCGGTACTGCGTGGCGTTCACCTCTTCCGTCGTGCTCTCCTTGCTCAATTTCAGTCTCTCCTCCATTGGGGTGTGGGCTGGGTTGCAGCCCGTAAGTCCTCCGAGCTCGACGACGCGCTGAGCGTAGGCGGTTTGTCGGAGGGAGATGCCGGAGTCATCTTGGAGTACCTCAATTCCCAGATAGAAGCAGAGCGGTCCCAAGTCGCTCATGTGGAAGACCCCTTTCATCTCTTCCTTGAAATCTTCCATCTCTTCTTCCTTGGCGCCGGTAATCACCAAATCATCAACGTAGATGCCGACGAGCAGAGTTGAGTCTCCCCGGCCTCGCCGGTAGACTGATGCTTCATGTGAACTCTGCTGGAACCCCATTGCCCTGAGAGTAGCGTCTAACTTGGCATTCCAAGCTCGCGGCGCCTGGCGCAGGCCGTAGAGAGCCTTGCGGAGGCGCAGAACCTTGTCCTCTTGGCCGGCGACAATGAATCCCAGTGGCTGACGGACATAGACCTCCTCCTTTAAGTCGCCATTGAGGAAGGCCGACTTCACGTCCATGTGGTCGACGCGCCATCCCTCTAGAGCCGCTAGCGCAAGGAGGACGCGGACAGATTCCATTCGCGCGACGGGCGTAAACGCATCGTCGAAGTCCACTCCCTCTTGCTGGACGAAACCCCGTGCCACCAGCCGCGCCTTGTGCTTGACCACAGCCCCAGCCTCATCTTGTTTGAGTTTGAACACCCACTTGAGTGTGATGGCGCGGTGGCCGGCGGGAAGATCAGTCAGCTCCCAAGTCTGGTTCCGCTCGACCGCATCCATCTCCTGCCGCATTGCTTCGCGCCAGACCGCATCGCTCTCTGCTTCAGCGAATGAGCAGGGCTCGCCGTCGTTGATCAGGTGAAGCTCTGCTTCAAAGTCTCGCTGCGCCAGCCCCGGGACGTCTTGATCGCCCAGTAGGTTGTCGACGGTGCGATAGCGCAGAGGTTCATCCTCATGTGCGGCGTCGACGCGTTCCCCATCTTGCGTCAGCGGCGTGGCGAACTCCACCGAGCAGTGCTCGCTGTGCGTCGAGACAGGGGATGGCGACGCTTGAGGAGCAGCCTCTGGCGTGGATGGTTTCTGCGTGGCCGATATTGCCGGAGATGAAGCTCCAATTGAGGCAGGCGGTGCACTCGGAGCAGGGGCAGACGGATTTGGAGACGGAGTCGACCCGACTGCTCCCCCAGCTCCCTGAATGCAGACATAGTCGACGGTGAAGTCACTGAGTGCCGCCGACGAGCCGTTGTCCGCCATTTTGGTCCACGCCCATCCTCGCCCTTCGTCGAACACGACATCACGGGCCACGAGCACACGCTGTGTAGCCGGGTCGAGGATGCGATAAGCTTTGTCACCGTCTACATAGCCGATGAATACTCCCGGAGTGCTCCGGTCATCGAGTTTGCTGACGTGATTGAGCTTCTTCACAAACGCCAGGCAGCCGAATGTGCGAAAGTAGCTGACTGCCGGCTTGCGCCCATGCCAGGCCTCGTAGGGCGTCTTGCCGTCGAGGCTCTTGGTGGGCGAACGGTTGAGCAAATGCACGGCGGTCATCACTGCTTCTCCCCAGTAGGTCGCCGGCATTGCTCGCTGCTTGAGGAGGGCGCGTGCCGTGGCCACCACCGTCTGATTGCGCCGCTCGACGACGCCGTTTTGCTGTGGGGCATAGGGCGCGGAGTAGTGGCGCTGGATCCCTTCGTCGGCGCAGTACGCCGCGAATTCAGCCGCCGTGAACTCGCCGCCATTGTCCGTGCGCAGAACGCGAAGTCGGCGTCCGCACTCCTTCTCTGCTGCGGCCTGAATGTGCCGGATGGCTTCCGCCGCAGCCGCCTTGGTGTCGAGAAGCACTGCCCACATGAAGCGGGACAGATCATCGACAAGAAGCAAGAAGAAGCGCCTGCCTCCAGGAGTCGTCGGCGTGACTGGGCCGCAGAGATCGCCGTGGACGAGCTCCAATCTTTCCTTGGCTCGAAAATTGGCTTGATGGGGAAACGGCCGGAGCCTCTGTTTTGTCACCACGCATGTGTCGCAGAGCTGCTCCACATGGTCGACGGGCGGCATTCCCCGCACCATCTCGCCGCCGCTGAGCCGCTTCAGGGCCTCAAAATTGAGATGCCCAAAGCGCTCATGCCACCGCCAAGCCTCGTCGTCACGGCGGGCTGCAAGGCAGAGGGGCTGCGCCACCCGCACATGGAGAACATAGAGGCGATTGTTTCCTCTGTTCACCTTGGCGAGGAGGCGATCCCAGATGCGCAGCACCCCGTGGTCGATTTCCACTCGGGAGCCGTTCTCATCCAACTGTCCCAGACTGATGATGGAGTTCCTCAGGGCTGGGATGTAGTAGACGCCGGTGAGGAGTCGATGTTCGCCGGTCTTGGCCGTGAAGATGACGGAGCCGACACCATTGATCTCCACACCAGAGGCATCTCCAAACTTGACTGAACCGCGTACACCAATGTCCAGGTCGGAGAAGAATTCTCTCCGGCCAGTCATGTGGTGTGTCGCACCAGTGTCGAGGTACCAGCCGTCGATCTTGTCGTCGCCGGACCCATTTCCGAGGAAGACATGTGCTCGAGGCTCGTCAAGGTGGAGAAGTGCGGCGGTGGAGGACGCGGGAGGGGAGGAAGTCGAGCCTCGCTTGACTTCCTCTGTTTCTGGCCGTCGCTCGATGTTCCCGTGAACGAGAAACAGAGCCGGCTCGTCTTCCTCCTCTGCTTGCGCGACGTGCGCTTGGCCGCCACGCCGTGCCTGCCGACACTCCCTGGCCCAGTGGCCGGATTTGTCGCAGTTGAAGCAGGTGTCGTCCCGGTTAGCCTTTCGGTCACCGGCAGCACCAGCATCAGTACCGCCACGCCCTTGGACCGCCTTCTCCTTGTTCCGCGGTCTCCGGCGACGACTGCTGGCAGAACCTGAGGTATCCTTCTTCTTCCGCTCCTTCTGGCGGGCGAGCCACTGCTCCTCTGTGTAGAGGAGCTTGCCTCCGATGGTGACTGGCTCTGCGGGTGGTTGCTCATCGCGGCCGTCAACAGCCTTGAGTCGCCCGATCACTTCCTCGATGGAGAGCTCGGAGAGGTCCAAGAGCGTCTCCATCACCAGAGCAACTTGGGTATACTTCTTCGGGACGACGCGGAGGAACTTCTCAACCGCCTTTTCCTCGTCGATGTCCTCATCTCCATGCCGGGTTAGCTGCTGCATCAAACCGGTGAGGCGAAGCGAGAAGTCGTCGATGTCCTCACCAAGGCGAAACGCCAGGCGATCCCACTCCTGACGCAGCTTCTGCTGAGTGGCTCGGTGAGCGCGATCGCTTCCGATCCGCGCTGCGGTGATGGCTTCCCAGGCTTCCTTGGCGGTCTCCTTGTCCGCGAGGGAGGGCACCATCTCTGGCGGAACGGTGGCGAGGATGGCCTCCAATGCCCGCCGATCGTCGTGGAAATCGACATCCTCGTCTCGCACCGCATCCCACATCCCCCTTGCTTGCATCTTCACCTTCATCACCAAGCTCCACTCATTGTAATTGGTCTTGGTGAGCATGGGCCACGGCGTGCCTCTGCCTGACTCTTTGATGACAGTCTGGATAGCCGCCGGCGACCCACGCCTGCCTCCGCGCCCACGGCGACGCTCTGGCGACGGCGAAGCACCGTGGTGCCTGTGAGGGCTCCGTGAGACGCGCGGTCGCCCAGCGTCGTTTTCCTCCTCTGTGCGCAGAGCGGCGGCAGCAGCCACTGCGGCCTGGGCCGTGGCTGCCGCCTGCCTGGCTGTCTCAGCCGCCCGCTCGGCTGCTGCTTTTGCTGCGACGATGCGCGCCTCGCGCGCCTCCGCATCTGTAGCACCGCCGGTGTTGGCCCTGCGCCGACTGGAAGTCACAGAGGCATTGGTGGAGCGAGACATGGCGCTATGGAACAGTGGAGAAGACTACTTCTGGGGGAGGAGGGTGAGAAGAAGAGCAAAGCTATGATACCAATTGACAGGGTGTAACCCAGGTATGTGAGCAATTTTCTGTTCTATTGCTTGTCTCTTAGCCCTTAAGGCATAACATGAGTACATACTTATAGACCAAATGGTCATATTACAAACTGAAAGTAAAAGCTAAAAGTAGAGATATACTGCAAAGCAAAACAGAAAGTAATAGAGCAGGACTGAAGATGCTAAAGCAAGAAACTAACCCCTGAAGATGCTAAAGCAAGAAGCTAACCCACTACCACTATGCTTATTCAGTTTGATGCATCTACCTACAGCCATAAGACTTACTCCTTCACAGAACCCTCGTGTAGATATCAATCTTACAATCTGGCCCGCCCGTCCAGCCCAACCGCTTTGGATAGGATTGGGCTCTAGGATGTTGCAACTGGCCCGTTCATTCCAGCTTTTTGCGTGGCTTCTAACTTTCCGCTGTTTACTGAAATTATACTAAAATAGCTATTAACTTTTTTCCAAGTCATTTAATTAAAAAATAGAAAAATTAAAAATAATGTTATATGTCCATAGACAATGTAAATGAAAAACAAAAAACAAAAAATATATAATTAATAAATCAACGTGTTTATTCCAGCTATGACTAAGCAACTTCAACGTGGCTGGCTTGGGGTAGACGATTTAGACTTTGGGGTTTGCTCATTTGGGCTTTTTTTGAGTGGCTTATGGCTGAAAAGCACTGTAGCTGGCTGAAAAAACAATGTAGCTGACAAAGGCTTATTTAGCATAATTAAATTTAAAAAAATATGGTAGCCCATTACGTATAATACAAACAAATACGGGGAAAAAAGAACGGCAAAAAAGCTCAATAAAAAGTCAAAAGTTTAGAAAAAGACGAAATTTATGAATAATGAATAATAAGCCAGAAGTCAGAAGCTGAAGCCCAAATGAGCACAGCTAGGCTCGGGAAAGTTTCTGGATTGCTAGTATTACTTTGTTGAAAGTGAAAATTTTGAGTCGAAAGCTAAATTTTCTGTGTAGAAGTTCAAAGTTTCGAGTTAAAAGTTCGATTTTTTTTAACTGAAAGTTTCACTAGTCATGAAGTGTGAATGCTCCTATGTTTAAAAAGATGGAAATTTGTCTAATTGGACCGAAGAGTCATTTGTAAGCATGAATTTTGTTCCCAAAAAAATTATGACTCTTTTGCCTAATCGGGAGAAATTAAAACCTGCTGCCCTTTGCTCGCACGAGAGAGTTTTGGACGGCGTGGGCGCTTCCCGTGGTATCCACGTCGCCCCGAGCCCCTGCTCCCTCTCGCGCTGGCGCCCGCCCGAACCCCGCCTTCCTCCGTCTCTCTCTCTCCCTCCAGATCTCCCCCGCTTCTCCCCCCTCCCCCGCCGCCCCTCCTCCCCCTCCCCCGCCACCCCGTGCTCCCTCCTCCTCCCCCCTCGCCCGTCGTCCCCTCCTCCCCCGGTCTCCCCTCCTTCCCCGCTCCCCCACCGCCTCCCCCCAACCCCTCCTCCCCCTCTCCCTCGCCGCCTCCCCATCCCCCGCCGCCGCCGCGGGATGGGATGCTCGCGGATGTCACCCCACGACCCCTACAGGTTCCTCCTCTCCACGACCCCGGCCTCCTCCGCGGCGGTGCCCCCGACCCCGGCCTCCTCCGGCATGGCGGCGGCGCCCCCGGCCACCTCCTCTCCGCGCTCCAGTCCGATCCCCCCAAGCCCATCGCGAAGAAGGTCTGCGACGCCATATCCGAGCTCGCCACGCTGCTCCTCCCGGAGAACGCGTGGGCCGACCTGCTCCTGTTCCTCCTCCTCCCGGTTCCCCACCGCCAATCTAAAAATCGGCCGGTCCCTTTGGTGGATTGAGGTGCTAGCTCCATGGATATGATGTGGTGAGCTTTTAGGGCTTGGATCTGGTGTTTCCCCCTTTTTCTATTTTGTTTTTGGTGGAGTATTTGCGGTGAATCGGAGGTGCATGCGGATTCTCGGCCGGCCGGCGCTACACCTTGAGCCGCCGTCTCCGGATCTACCACGGTGGGCATGTGCCTCGGTGAAACCGAGCTTCACCGACGCCCTACGGCTTGCTGCCTCCCCTCTTTGCGGCGGTGCGCCATGGCAGCGGCACGCTGCCGGCGCACAGCGCTGCTTTGGCCTTTGTTGGCCCGTGCCCCGTCTGCTACTCGTCGGTCTCGTGCGCCACGGTGGCCATGAACCACCGACACCATGCGCTACTTCAGCCTAACCGGGTTTTTCTCCTCCATCCCTACTCCCTACTCTTATGTGCTCCCGGTGATTAGTGTAGAATATGCATGCTAGGATGATTATTAGTAGGGGTGTTTGGCTTTCGGTGTGCAACCATGTGGGGGCTGGGCGTGGACATTGTGCCGGGCGAGCAATTGTCGATGTCCAGGGGCTCATGGACGGCCGCTAAAGCCTCTGTGCTGCGGGTTTTGGGGTGAGCAACCGTGGTCTCTTGTGGCCTTGGACATGCATGGTTTATGCCGATTCCAATGCCTGAGGGGTGCACTGGATGGCCACCCTAATTCGGTTAACCTGGTGTGGTGAATGGTATTTCTGCTTGCACTCTACTGGCTAACTAGATGGTAGTTACTTGCTTATCTAAGGGGCAAGGGTTTTTCAAGGATTCACCTTACTTGCCGTTGGCTCAAAGGGATGGGGTGGTCGTGCTCTCTTGGCTGTCTTGCCCTTGCACTTGGTGGTGTGGCCGGCTCCTGGGTATCTCCTGGCAGGTGTACTTGGTGTTGTCCTTCTGGTCGTGTTGGTTCCCTGGCCTCCGTCTGGGTGCTAGGGTTTAAATTGGGGTGTGCATTTGCTTGGGCAGTAAAGTGGTAGCATGGGATTGATTGAAGATATTGGTGCTTTGTGCTGCTGTTGCACTGCCTCTGTTTGTCTCCTCTTTTGGGCAGCGGCTGTGCAGTGGCTTGGGCAGTGAGTATTGAGAGCTTGCTGGTTATGGGTGGTGGAATGCAGTGAGTGTGGTTCTGGCAGTGCTTCCTTTACTATGGCACTCTCTTTTGTGGTATGGCCAAGGACTTGGTCTTTTGCTGCCTTGTGGCAGCAAGGTGAGACGTGGCTTGGTCCCTTGCTAGCTATGTATGCATGGTGGACTCGTGTCCTCTGTTAGTCATGCATAGCTGGTGGCTTTGCTCAGGCATTATGGAGGAGTAAATTCTGATATGGTTTCAAGGTAAGAAGGTAAGTTTTTAATTTGCCGGATGATGAACATTTACCTACGCGAGATGGTGCCGGTTTGTCCCCGGACAAATCCTGGTATCTCTCTGCGCGCTTGCCCAAGAGCAAGAATGATAATCCCAATTCTGACGGCAAATATTTCCTATTTCATTTCAGTTTTGTAACTGCATTTTGGCTAACAGTTTTGTGTAGGTAATTGATGGTTGTGATAATATGTAGTCTGATGTATGTTGTATGCACACTTTTTGTTGTATGCGATGGATCCCAAGTTTGTAATATCGAGTTGTAATTTTCATCCTTGTAACTTGAGAATGTGATTTGTGTATGAGAGTTCATTTATGAAATTTGTTGTATAGTTGAATCTCCTCTGTAATTCAGATTGTTGATATATATATATATATATATATATATATATATATATATATATATATATATATATATATATATATATATATATATATATATATATATATATATATATATATATATTCTCATTTGAGTTGTGCATGTGAGTTGGATTTGTTATATTTATTATTTTTTTGTAATTACTGATATTAATATTGATCGTGATTGAAGTCGGTTTGTAACTGTAGTCGAAGTCGAGTCGTAATCAGAGTCGGAGCCGGAATCAAATTGTATTCATAGTCGAAATCATGAATTTTAGAGTTTATTTGAATTTTTCTTTGGTCTCTCAGTTCCTCTACATGCACTTTGTACTATTATTTTATGATGTCACTTCAACAACGTTGTAGGGCGCCGTGAAGCGCGCTTCCTTTTCTAGTTCTGATAATGGCTAGCGCTCTCAGCAGTCCAACTAGCTTGATACGAAGCAACCTCTTGTTGAGGTAGAAGAAAGAAAGAGAGCTTGATACTCGGTATCTACACTTGTTGGGAACCAATGAGTGGATGTCTTCGCGGAGAGCTTGATACCAAATATGTGGGGTGGTTGTTAGTATCAAACCAAACATGAACATTCATGCAAGTATCAAGCTTTATTATCAAATCATTGAGGTGATTGTTACTAAAAGCCCACTTAAACACACTCCTGTGTCAAGCTTTATTATCAAACCATTAAGGTGGTTGTTACTTAAAGGCTGGTTCATATTACTTTTTGGCTTATAAATATTAACAGTATATGTCCTGTTTTTTTCAGCTTCTAAAAACTATTTTTCAGCTTTTTCATAGTAATTAGTTTTTAAATAGAATATCTTTTTTAAGATAGGATCTACTAGTTAATTGTAGTATATACTGTACCGACTTCATTTATATCGACAAAAACCGTACATAAGTTTCTTTTACTTTGTAATCTCTCGTACGAATAGCTTAAAAGCTAAAAACCGCAGCTAAAAGCCATAAACTTCAGCTAAAAAGAACAAATCCTATAGAGAGAGACTCGTGATACTATAGAAAAACAATTTACTTTGTTAAAAAAACGGCTTTTAGAAACCATTACGAGCCTAAATGCTCTCTCCTCTAGTATCAAGGTGGTGGTTACTAAAAGGCCACTTAAATACTCTGTGCTCTAGTATCAGGCAATACTGATCACTGTGAATGCCCTGACACAAGCAAACAGCGCATGCTGCGGCAATCTGCCATTAGACGGGCACGAGCTCTGCCGAGCCAGTAGCAGCATGGGGGTATGTATGGAACCAATGAACCATAGAAGTGGAGCATAACATCCTTCCAGCCCTCGCACAAATTTCACAACACGAAAACCGAACCAGCCAAGAAACATGAAAAACACATGCCTTGTACCTATTAGGTGTTGGAAGTAACACACATCCAATATTCTAAGTAAAAAGAGACGTTGGACACGAGAGAACTGAACCTAAGATGCACAGATGACAACAATGGCATCACATCCAATTCGAAAGATTGTTCAACAGCAATGTTTGCACATTCACAGAAAACGGTGTGCGATTTCCAACCTCATAAAAAGAATCTTCTGAGCTTTCATGATATCACATTAAGGATGCTACAAAGCACAATTGGAATGATACCAGGTCTGAAACAAACGACCATGGAAGAATAACCTAGCTACAAAATCATAACTAGCCTCATCCCCCACACAGGAGTCACTATGTCAACTTTGAACATAAACCTAAGCAGATGAAGTTACAACGGAAGATAACATTAATCTAGTGAACATAGAGTCATAATCTAGCGAAGATAGAGTCATCAAGCATTTCATATTTGATGAGCCCGGCGATCTACTATTCAGGAGGAGGTCCATGGCCACGGCTTCCACCGCGTCCACGACCACGCCCTCGGCCTCGACCCCGGCCCCTTCCTCTTCCACCTTCTGTGCAGTTGACAAAAGATATAGTTATGAGAGAAAAAGCAAATGTGATGATATTCCTATTTTGAATTACTAAAAAAGTAACATAGCTACATTTATGAACAAACCATCTTGAGAGAAGCAGGGCAACGTAAAGAATAAAGGAAAAAGACTCATGGGACTGCCAAATTATAACACTACTCTTTCTAATGAAGCCAGAGCAGAATAATGGATATATATTATTAATCGGGGTTGCCACTTGCCACCAGTATCAAATCACTGATTTTGCATATCAGATACAGTTAGCCTTAAAAGCATATCATCAGAAACCAAGCAAAATCAATGGTTTCTTGAACTACTGTTCACCCATCCATCCATTAAATGTTGGATTAAGATATTAATATAGATATTTGATCGCAGGAAAAAAGCATTACACACACCAAAAAAAGGCATCCTAAACTAACAGAGAACATTTTAGAATGCTACTCCTTAAGTCAAATTAAAACAGAACTAACCATGTGCTTGCACAGGAGGTGCGTTAGGCTCCACATCATCATATCCACCAGCATCTTCCATTGCATAACCATCACCACCATATCCCCTTCCAGGCCCAAAGGATCCACGCCTACCCCTTCCTCTCCCTCTGCCACGATATCCCCGTGGGCCCTCCGGGTCTCCATCCTCATCATCATAATCTACCCCTCCATTGCTGAAACCTATATCACAATGATCCAAATGCAAAGAGAAATCAGAAATCATAATTTGTAGACACATATCAACTTTATAATCATCAAGTGTAAACAGGCAGATATTTACCTCTTCCCCTGCCCCTTCCCCGGCGACCACGTCCTCTTCCACGACCACTTGGTAAGGCCTCTGCATCCTGATCGAAGTCAGTTGGTGGCCTGACCTGATCAGCTGGTATCGGTGGCTGGTAACTACAAAATACAAAGTCACGTCACATATGCTTCATGAAGAGAAAAATATAGCATGAGAATCTGTGCAAAAGTAGTGACCCTATTAACAAAGAATACGCAACAGATCACCACTCCTGCCAAACCAATGTAAGCAAAAGGCTAGTGTTACGTTTGGAGCAAAAAAAATTTGCCAAAACAACTCTTGAGAATTTAAGTGTTTAGCTCATATAATGGCATAAACTATCTTCTATTGTTATACAAAAGTAAGCATGCGCTTATGAATTGAGGAAACCTAACAAAAATTGAGACAGAAGAATGTGATAGAATAAATCCTAGCAGAAACAATTTATTGTTTTTTATATATAAAAAGGAGCTATTCATGACCACTAATAGAAGTCATATGCAACTATAACTCTCCAACAAACTTTGAACAGACATTGAAAAAGGAAAAGGAGTAATTCTACTAACCCAGGAGACGATGTATCCAGCTCCTTCTTTGACAATGTAATGGTAATCAAGGAAACATGGCGAGTAGTCTCAAGACTGTCATAAAGACATAAAGGAATCATGTCAAAAACGCATCATCCCTTCCAAAACAGGAAGAAGTACAAGGGAACAAATCATGTGCTTTCTTACGTGTTAAGGCCTTCTTCTAACGGTTCCCAAGTGTCAGTTATGTCGATTGATTCAATAAAGGTATTCTGATGGAGACCAGCAATCCTTCTCTGCTCAGGGATAGCACAGATAAATCAACGAATTAATATAACTGAAAAGTGTATCCAATATTGACAGGTGACATCATCAAACTGTAGTTTTACCTTAAGCAGCTCCACAATGACAACAGTCTTGTTGATCGCCCTTCCCATAGCTTTGATAACAATTTCGTCCGTCGCATTGTCCTGTAACGGGTGAGGAACGAGAAGCCAAAAACGGTTACTACTTAATTCAGGACAACCAGCAATAGATATTCTATACAATTCAAACATGTGGATATCCCCAGATAGCAGTTCTAAAAATTAAAAGGCCAGAAAGCGTAAACCAAGGGCAAGAAGGCGCACACGCCCTACAGCGAGACAAGCTCAGGACTAGTGTGCCCTACCGGCCATCTTATACCTCCACATCCATAAGAAACACAACTAGTACGGAAGAATCCCATTGCTCCACACTACCTTTAACCAACTAAACAACTCGAGCTAAAGTAGCATCGATAAAAATTGCATCTCAAACACCAGCGACAACATCGCTACGGCAAACGGCCCCTGCCTAAAACAACCTAAATATAACGAAGAAAACACTAGTCAGCCAACGCCTAGAGTTAGATGACAGCAGCCGCATACAACCGCAATAAGAGCAATCCGAAGCCCTAGCCGCACGAGCAACATCGACGCGCACCCTGATTCGGCCCGCGCGGGTCGCGCACCGCGAGCGTACCGAACCCAGACAGCAAAAAAAAAAATCGATTTTTCCCTCCTCTCTAGAGCCGAACGGTGAAAGCGGGCGTGCGAGGCGAGGCGGACCTGGAGCAGGGCGAGGGCGTAGGTGATGTAGTTGCGGGCGCGGCCCTGCGCGGTGATGCGAATCTCGTTGGCGCCGATGGGCGCCTCCTCCCGCGGCTTCTCCACCCTCTGGTACCGATCCATGGCCGCCGCTCCTCCTCCTCCTCGCCGGCGCAAACGCAGGCTCCAATCCTCCTGTGCTCAATCTTCGTGGTGGTCTCGAGGAGCTCGTCGGGGTGGGTGATAGTTACAAGGGGAGGTGGGGGAAGCGTAGACCGGATAGGGTTGTTGTGTTGGGTTTGGTCGAGGAGGAGAGGAGGCCGAGCCCGACAGGGACCCGGTTTTGGGGTTCGGCCCCGGCACGCTCGGTCGACGTGCCAAGTTGGGTGGGGCGGGCGGTTCGGCTCGCGTTGGGTGGGGAATCTGGTCCGCGGCGAGGTGAAGCGGATCCCGAGGCGGGGGCAGAGCTGACCACGGCCGTTGGTTCCGCGATCGGGTGGTGGTGGTCAGAGGAAGCTGTCTCGGCCTGGGACCGGGTAGCTGGTTCTTTTTACTTTACTAGCCATCTACTCGTGCTCTGTAACAAAATTTATTGAATATATATATAATTATACTATAAAAAAATTATTCTGATCAGTTAAAAAGTAAAGAGTAATAATAAGTTAAGAATGGAGCGTTTGGAGGAGAAGGTACGTACGACTACCAACTTGTTTTTTTATAATAGTAATAATGAGTGGGTTGTTTAGACTACAGTTTTAACTTTTGGTTTATGGTTTCTGAATTTTGACTATTTGTAAGAAATAATATACAGAGAAAATAGGCATATGTGATATGCCAGTATAGTTGAATTCAGTACAGTGTCTACTATAATCTATTTATAGACATCGTCTTAAAAAACGCACTGTTTAAAAGCTAGTTACTGTAGCCAATGGCAAAGCCAGAAACAAAATTAGGGTAGGCTAAGGCGCTAAGCTAGGTTCTCACAAACACATCATTTTACTCTTGTTCAATTCAAATTCATACAAGATTAGAAGATAAATGAAGCAAAAAAGAGATAAATACAATGAAAGTATCTCAGTAATGAAAGCATATCCCAAAAATATATAAATATGCTTCCGGTGAGTAGATATCAGTCATTTGCATGTTAAAAATAACAAAATTAGTGATACGATAACTAACTATAAATGATTATGAACATTCAAGAAAAATATAACATACCACTAGCACGCAAGATTAAATCATGAGGCATATCAATTCTAATCAGAACATATAAATCATAATTTGAATTTTAGTTTGTAGTAATTCAAGTTAGTTAATAGCAATGATACAACATACATAATTACATATAATCTCTAATTCTAAGAATTCAGACTACCGAATGTCAATTACTCAATACAAACTACGAAGAATAATAGATACAGAAGTTTTACCAGGTGAATCGGTGATGGTATCTAAATATCAATATCGGACTCCAGAATACCACTCACTCTCATTAAGTTCATTACCTATTGGCTCATGCACTCACTATTTTACTCTCTCACTCTGTTACTCTCTCTCACTCCCCACTCACTCACTCGGGACTCGGCCACTCCCCAAGGCAGGCAAGCGGTGACGGCTAGGCTGGTAGTCTGCACTCTGTAGTCTCCACTTCGAGCGGGCGCCGGGCAGCACCGGGCCATAGACGGACGACGGTACCAGCAAGCGCTCACCGCGCACGGCGATGGCTCCCCACGCCGAGCTCGCCCCTGAATCAACCTCTCTTTCCCCCTCGGCTCAGTTAGCGGCTCAGCCCTCGCCCTCGCTGCCAAATCCAGCTTCGCCGGCCCTGGTCCGGTATCCCCCGCCCCAGCTTGGCTCCCGCTCGCCACCCCGGTCCAGCTTCCCCCTCCTAGATCAGTCTCCCTCGGCGCCGTCGGCGGCGCCTCAGTCTGGCTACCCCCGCCCTTGGATCAGCCTCCCTCGGTGGCGCCCCAGTCTGACTCCCTCCTCGGTCGGCGCCCGACAGCTTGGTCCTCGCCACCAGATCCATCTCCTCTGGCCCCGTGAGTATTTCCTCTCTTGAAAAGTGGAAATCAAAAATCCAATTGCTATTTTGCTACAGTTTGTGAGTTACTGGTACCTTATTGGTATCTTGGTGGGTCAGTGAGATGGATTTGTTGGGCCGTAGTGGGCTGACGACTTCACCAGGCACTTTTTGTTTTTGCTTTCTGGTTGTCGTCGTCGCGCCAACCGATCTCCCTGCTGTGCTCACTGGCCCCAGGGGGATTTGTTGCCACCGGGGGAGGGTAGGCCAAAGCCTAACCAAGCCTCTCCCCATGACTGTAGCAACATAAGCTAAAGCCAAATCATAAGTACTCTCGAACCTACCTATGGCTTATAGTTTTTCTTAAACAATAAATAAAATGACTTTTTGTCATTATTTTATATATGGCTTATCGATATTTAGTTTCTTCACACAAACAATTATGTAACCAAGCCTCTCCCCCTGACTGTAGCAACATAAGCTAAAGCCAAATCATAAGTACTCTCGAACCTACCTATGGCTTACAGTTTTTCTTAAACAATAAATAAAATGGCTTTTTGTCATTATTTTAATATGGTTTATCGATATTCAGTTTCTTCACACAAAATAATTATGATAAAATCAAAAGCCATAAGTTACAATCATAAATCATAAGTCGAAAGAACCGACCGAAAGGGATTCATGTTCAAATTACTACCGCAAGAGAGAACAATCTAGGAGCGCATCGGAGCCTGGATTCGGTTATGTTAGAAATGGACACGAAACTGGCCTCAAACCTGTAACGCCCCCGTTTCCAGGGGCGCGTACGGACACGGCATTCCACAACTATTCACGCATGAACAGTTATGGAGTGTCGCGCAAGAGTATACCATTGCATGCTTACAACAAAAGTCCAGCATATATTTCATATATGGAATAACATCCAGTTTTTACAGCGGGGCGTGCAAGCCCAAAGTAACATTACAAAAGATCCAAGATCTGCTTCGAGCGCGGTGAAGACCTAAAGCCACGGATCCTCGTCGAAGAAGAGGTCCTCCGGGACTTCCTCAACGGGGAGACCTTCACCTTCGTCTTGATCCTCTAAAGAGTGGATTAAGCAAGCCGTGAGCCAAACAACCGGCTCAGCAAATCCCAAAGGGATTCTATCTTACTACATGTACAGATTTACAATGGAAGGGAGTAAACTTGGTTTATTAATTTGAGTGGATACAGTTTTATTTGTAAACATTTGAATAAAACGGACCCAAAACTACTTCTTAAGAACTCAGGGGTTTTCAACAAAAGTTAATTAACCAGCTAACCAAGTTAAAACATGTACAAAACTACTTAAGCTTCGCGGCTGGAATCACCCAAGTGACACAGCTCCAATAACCGGGAGCACGGCGTATTCGAATACCATTTATTTGACTCTGCAGAGTTTGCTCAGCTTGACCCACACGATCCCTTAACTCCCGCTAAAGAGTTAAGAAAGCCAGGTCGTTTCACTGCTCAATTCTTTATATAGGCTCTACCCGGTAGAATTTCACTCGGGTCTGGCTCACACACTCACACACCCACACACACACACAAACGTCCGCTTCGAGTGAATTCTACCGTTGTTAGGCACCCGCAGCACGGCCTGCCTAACCTTGTTACCCAAATACCTACTTCTCACCACCTGTAGAGTTTCAATCGAGTTAAGCAGCTACTAAACCAGTGTTGACAAGTCAACTCCTGTGGTTGAGCGGTCACCATGTCATTTGCTTAGCGCAAGGGTCTGGTCCTTATATTTTTCCCCCAGAGTCCGCAACCCTGGTCAGGTCCGCGACCTTACAACCTAGGGTAAGAATCCTTACCCTATTCTGCACGTCAACATACTCCACCCTAGGGCACGACATCCCATACTACCCTGCCCTAGAGTCGGGTTTTCCAAAGTCTATTGGCCCGCAGCCACAACCTTATTAGTGTAAGACTTGCATGATAATAATAATTTATAGTTATCTAGATTAACAGATAATTATTTCTAGGGTTACAAAGGCATGGCTACAAATTTAACATGGCATTTGTCGGTGGTAGGTTTAACTACATAACATGTCATTCTAAACATTTTTATTTTACTTTGAACTAACTTTTCAGGACTAGCTCAATGCAAATAACATATTAACATAATTAAATGGCATGGGATACAACATGATTAAAGGATTTGGGACTTGCCGTTGATTTGGACGATCTCGGCTAGCTCGAACATAGAAACGCCTGGATCCTGAGCTTGCACTTAAACTTCCAGAATTTTCGAAACTAGCGCAAACACATAAAATAATTAAGTCCAGCTTGAGACTAATCAAGCGAGGAAAAATAAACTAATTAAAAAGGAGTAAAATGCATAAATGCGCAAATGGGGATTTTTAGGAATTTAACTGGGATGAATTTGTGGAATTGGAAGTCAAAAATGGGTCCAGGCTATTATTTGGAGCAAAGTGGTGAAATTTGGGAATTTGTGGGATTTTCTGTGATTTTCTAGGATTTATTTGGATTTTTCTGGATTTTGGAAATTGGAAAAACATCTGGAAAATCAATAGGAACAGTGAAGGGCCGGCCTGGCGCAACAGTGCAGCCGGCCGGGAACGGCCCGCGTGGCCAGGCGGCCAGCGCGGCCCATCTCGCGCGCGCGCAGGGGCGAACGGAGCGGGCCGGGAAGGCCGTGGCCCAGTTACGCAGCGCCCGCAGGGAGTGGATGGGCGACGCGTGTTCCCGCGGTGCGGCCCAGATGCGGGCGGGACGAGCGGACGAGATGCGGAGCGGAAGGATCGGACGGCGGAGGAAAAAGGAATGGCGGGCGAAACAGTACGAAGTGATCCGACGGCTGAGGTTAGAAGGTGAGGGGAGGATCTGACGGCGAAGGAGAGGCCACGTCTTCGTCTTCCTTCTCCAGCCGCGACAGTTCTCCCGGGGCGGGGGTCACGGTGGCGACGGCGGCCTAGGCGCCTGGGGGCTTGCCGGCGGCCACCGAGGGCATCAGCGGGGGCGGCTTGACGAGGGGGTTCCGTTTCGGGGCTCAGGAAGGTGAGGGAACCAGCGGGGACGGCGGGAGGCAGAGAGGGGAGGTGCGGCCATTTGGTGGTGAGGGAGGTTGACGGCGGCGAGGTAGCTCAAACGGCTGCGGCCACACGGTTAGGGGCTCAAGGGGCTCACGTTGGAGGCGGAGGTGGAGGCTGAGGAGCTGCGGTGAGGTCTGGCCACGGAGAGGGTGCGGCGGCTGGGAAGGGACTTCGACGCCGGAGCTCCTCGGTGCTTCGCCTGGCCAGGGGAGGATGTCGACGTGTTTAGGGGAGGGTGTAGAAGCTCTAGGCGGCAGCAATTGCGAAATGGAGGGCGGGAGAGGGGGATTGGCTTACGAGCAACGCCGGCATAGGGGAGGGAAAAGGTGGTGCTCCGGGCGGTGGAACTCCAATCGGGTGCACGGGGAGCTTCTCGGGAGTGGTGGGAAGTGAATGGGAGCTGTGGGGGCGCTTGGAGGGCAAGGGAGGTAAGGGAGCAAGGGGAGCGGCATTTATACCCGGCGGAGGGAGAGCTTTCGTGGGGGAGGAGGCACGGGTGCGGTCAAGGGGGAAGAACCGGGCGGCGAGGGAAGAGGGAAGGGAGAGGCTGCAGGTGGGGCTGAGCGAAGGGACGGCGACGCGCGGCGGCGCTGGCGTCAGGCGGGCGGCGTCAGCACGGCAAGGGGGAACGAACCCACTGTCGCGAAACCGGGGGCGCGACTTGGTCGTGGGCGCGGTCTCCACGTGCGACGCGTGCGCGCGGAGGAAGACGGGGAAGGGGCGAGGCGCGAGCGCGAGAGGGAAGGGGGCGGCGTCTGGGAAAGAAGAGAGACGGGGAGAGGACGCGGCGCCAGCGAAGCGAGGAAGGAGGAGGGCGCCGGGAGAAGGGGAAAGCAGGAAATGGCGGGGCGCCAAAGGAAAGGGAAAGCGCCTGGCCGAAAAAGGAAAGCGGCAAAGAGGGGGACTTTCCCAAAAGGGAAAGTTTTCAAAATTTCCCCAAAAATCAGCAAAAATTCACAGAAATTTTGGATTTGAAATTTTAGGGCTTTTCAAAACCTGACACGAAGATAACCCCAACATACTAGTAAGTTCTTATTTGGATCCAAGCTATAGGTTCCTGTTTGGAAAGCAGGATTTTCATAAAAACACAATCCAATTTTCACATAATAAATCCCGGTAGAAATAGTACGTCCAACAGCATGGAACCACGGATCTAGGTAGCGATCGATCCAACCAGGTTCGAGGTTGGTCATTGAATCCGGCCGTACTGCTACCTTATTCGGCTGAATTCAAGTAGATACAGGGCCGGTCCTGATATTTAGGGGGTCCTGGGGCGAGATAGAAGTCGAGGCCTTTTACTCAAACACAAACATGTTTTTATATCAATTATTAAGCTAATGTTCAGTACTACATAGCAAGTATTCATGGTCTCATATTGCCATGTGCTCTAAAATGTACATAAAAACACTGAAGTCATTTTTGGTGACAATCCAATATCCCATTAATATTACTTATAAGTCTGAGGAAACTATAACATTCCACTATGGGTAAACTACAACATTGCATCACTCAACATTGCCAAATTGATCATGATTCATGATGTTGCCATCAGAACAATCTCTGATAAGGTAAACTGCATTTCAGACCAGTATGCAACAACCACAGAGAAGTAACTGACATGTATCCAAGAACCACAAGATACTACTTGTGTCAACTGTCGAGTTGTGTGTTGTCTCTTCCTCACTCCTCCCTTTTCTAGCCTTCTTCTTCAGTCAGTTCTACACTCAACTTGCATGGGACAACCGGACAAACAACTAATTCTACCTCGAAGAAACACGCAAAACCAAAGTAAGTTATCTAGCAAAACATTACAATGTAGAGTGCAGAATGACTGAATGAACATTGAACAATTGAACATGTGTGGTGGGAAATCGAAAATCGTGTCACCCTGAGCTCGTTGATGAACCGGTCGGGTACTCGGGTCAAGAATAGCTTGTGGAGGCGGACGCCGGCACACCGCACCGCCGCAGAGGTGCGGAGTCTGCGGACCACGGAGCTTCCTCTTGGACAAACTCGTACCGTTGCAAAGAGAAGAAATCACGAATTGGTTGGGAATCGAAGAAATCGGGCTCTTCCTCTTCTCCTCCATCAATGGCGAGATCGGATATTCGGATTGGGGAATGGGGATCTGGCGGAGGCGACTTACGAGCAGGCAGAGGTGGCGATTGGGGAATGGAGATCTCCGGATATGGCAAATTGAAGCCGTCTCTTAGTGGATTAGGCGGCGAGCAGGCGGAGGCGACGAGCGATTGGGGGTTCGGGCGAATCGATGCGTCGGCGTCCCTCTAGTCTCTCAGCGCTACTGCGCCTGCGCTAGGTAATGCCAGCCGGATGTTTCGATTGGGCCGTTCGCTAGATGCCGGAATGGGCCGTTACTGGCTTCACCTGGCCCAATCGAAAATAGCGATTACAGAACCGCACCGGCGCTACGACAGAACCGGACTACGTCTACCGGAGGACCCAATACGTATATATACATGGGCTTGGGGTAGGAGCCCCTAGTTTTCATAGGCCCTAGGCGGTCGCCCCTGTTGCCCAGGCCCAGGGCCGGCCCTGAGTAGATATAAAGTAGTACTTCAACTAGTTTTAGTTTAACCTCCAGACTATGACTTTTAACTAAAATTATATTACAAAGACTTTTAACTTTTTCTTTAAAAAGAGATAAAAATAGAAAAAATTAGGAAAATTTTAAAAAACCACTGTATCGTCACAAACAATACAAATGAATAATAAAAAACTAAAAACCTAAAATAAACCAAATTAAAAGCTAATATATTTTAAATAATTTTTAATTTAAATATCTCAAAAACTAAACTAAAATAAAAACTGACACTGTTTGGAGCGGATCTCAAGCGGAAACCTTACCCGCGGAGTTCACAAGCGGCTCGACCTTTCGCTGACCGCCGTCGCTGCGCACGCGGAATGCATACAGATTGATAGTGTTCTGCTGTGTGCTCAGTGCCTGACTAACAACGGTGCCGCGTTGCTGCGTGTTGTCAGAGCATCTCCAACAGTATGAGCTAGTTACTAGCTCTAAGACAACTTCTCCAATAGTACTAACTTTTAGCACATAGCTCATAAGAGCAGGTACAATAAGGCTTAGTCAGCAGGCTATAACAAATATAATATCAACAAAATCTTACGTGGCAGAGAGAGAAAGGAAGAGAGAGAAGGAAGCTGGCTACTAAATTACAGCTAGCTGTAGCACGTAAAAATATGCATTTCACTCTCTTACACATGGGGCCAAATAGTTATTGTAATAGCTACCTTATTGTATGAACTATTTTTTTGAAGGCTATAGATGAAATGGACAAGTGTTATAGCCACTAGTTGGCTATACTATTGTACTTGCTCTAACATAAATAGCCTCACATGACACTCTCACATAATCTTGGAATGTGTGTATGAGAGTAGCTCTTGATCAAGAGATAGCTTTTCTCTCTCTTCTATTAAAATATGAAATAATATGCATAGAGCTAGCTCATAAGAGCAAGTTTAATAGTATAGATAGCTGCTACCTCCAATACATTTCCATGTCATCAAAAGGTAAGATGCAGCCAACTCATACAATAAGCTGGCTATAAGTTGTCTCTACAAGAGCTCTCAATCATTTAATACATACATGGGTATTGGTCATTTAATACATGCATAGGTATAGCAGTTAGTTCTATTGGTACATGCATGGATAACGCCTCTTTTCCTGTGCTATAGCCTGACTCTTGCATGGGAGCTGGCTTGGCTCTCTCTCTCCTTTTCTCTCCCCTCCACATAGGACTATGCTGATATGGATTCCCTTATAGCTAGCACAGTCAGCCTTATTAAACTTGCTCTAAGTCACTATTGGAGATGTTCTCAGGGCTAGCTAGCCAGCTACTGGATCGCTAGCACCTCTATCTATGCTCTCTCCTTCGCCTTCCTTTTCTTCTTTTTTCCTCCAACTCTGCAAGTTGCAGCAGGTCCAAGACAACTTACACGAGTACAGCATTGTCATCAATCTCTCTGCGCTGCATCAACTGAACCAATCCCGAACAGGTAAGAGTACCCAACGGAAAATTAATGAGTAGAGGTTAACCACGGCTGCTCCGGTTCGCGGCTATTATCAGCGAAAGCGAAGATGCTGTACCAGAAGAAAATCTTCGATCCGGCCGGAAATCAAGTACTCGTAGTACTAGGAACCACCGTGGACCATGGTTACCGCGGCTTTGATGAGTGACGGCAACATTAATGGCGCCATCTCACTATCACAAAACCCCACGGAAGCTCAGTTCTACTCCAGGATCTAGATCAAGATTGCAGTAGTGTTCATGGTATGGTATGGATGGATGAATTTTTTGTACGGATAATCCATTTTTTATTCGAAATTACATAAATATACCCGCGGGAAAATTTTTTACAAAAATAGGCTCCAGTCGCCGAACCGTTGGGCGACTGGAGTTAATCGCCCAACCAGACCGCGACACAATTTGTCTCGCTGCACAGTAGAGCGACTACATCCAGTCGCTCTTCCGTTAAGCGACTAGAATGCAGTCGCTCTTCCGTTAAGCGACTAGCATGCAGTCGCTCTTCCGTTAAGCGACTAGAATGAAGTCGCCATCCCGTAGGGCGACTGCATGTAGCCCCCGTGTTTTGTTTTAGATTTTGTGAATTTTGTAACGTTGAACGGGTAAAAAATACGGTGAAGTTGTAATAAAAGTTTATGTTAATTGTATATTGTAGGTGTGCAAAAAGTTTTAAAATTTTTTTTTCATGAAAGATTGAGTAAAGAACGATCGATACATACACTGTTAAGTGAGATAGTTTATGTGCGGAGAGAGATAATAGACTTATGTAAATTTAAATAAACTTCATATTATAACTGTGAGTAACATGCCGCATGTTTTTTCATTACATGCATAAATACATAGCATCTGCAGCGTCGCCTCACTAGTCACCCTGGTGTGCCCCGTCACCGCGCCCGCGTCCTCCCATACGGCCTCGCTTAGCCCTCCTCCGGTGCAACGGGTTAGGACGATCCGAAAAAGTAAAACGAGGAGGAGGGTGTAGAGGTCGTCCGTGGCCTGCACCATCCGGGCAAGAGGGAGTAGCCCGGCATCCTGCAGCCTGCAAACAAAGTGAAGGTCAGCACGGAATGAACTTACGGTCGCACTAAACGCTGGAGTAGTGCAAACCTGGCAGTCCAACGAGGGTCGAGTCTCCAGGCCACGCGAGGTGTGCGTGTCCGGACCACTCCCAGCTGAGGCGGCTCGTCCGTGCTCCCCGGTGTCGGCACTAGACGGGAAGCGCGATGAGAGCGGTCCACGTGCTCGTCCAACAGCGCGTACTGCCACTCGGAGGCACGTCCAGCACGAGTCATACCTGCAAAATTTGTACAATAATTTCTACATTAAATTTCTACACTACATTTTCTAAACTAAATTTCTAAACTACATTTTCTAAACTATTTTTTTAACTATATTTCTAAACTAATTTTCTAAACTACATTTTCTAAACTAAATTTTCTACCCTAATTATCTACACTAATTATCTACACTAACTATCTACACTAATTATCTACACTAACTATATTTCTAAACTAATTTATCTAAAATAATTATCTACACTAATTATCTACACTAATTATGTACACTAACTATATTTCTAAACTAATTTTCTAAACTAATTATCTACACTAATTATCTTTCTAAACTAATTTATGTACACTAATATCTACATAACTATCTTTCTACACTAAATTATCGACACTAATTATCTACACTAACTATATTTCTAAACTAATTATCTACACTAATTATCTACACTAACTATATTTCTACACTAATTTTCTAAACTAATTATCTACACTAACTATATTTCTACACTAATTTTCTAAACTAATTATCTACACTAATTATCTAAACTAACTATCTTTCTACACTAAATTATCTAAACTAAATTATCTAAACTAATTATCTACACTAACTATCTTTCTACACTAAATTATCTAAACTAAATTATCTAAACTAATTATCTACACTAACTAATTTTCTAAACTAATTATCTACACTAATTATCTACACTAACTATCTTTCTACACTAAATTATCTACACTAACTATCTTTCTACACTAAATTATCTAAACTAAATTATCTACACTAACTATTTTTCTAAACTAATTTATCTACACTAATTATCTACACTAACTATATTTCTAAACTAAATTATCCACACTAATTATCTACACTAACTATCTACACTAACTAATTTTCTAAACAAATTATCTACACTAACTATATTTCTAAACTAAATTATCTACACTAACTATATTTCTAAACTAATTTTCTACAGTAACAAAAAATATAACACAAAAAATTACCTGAAAATTGCGCACGCCCTCTCTTCTTCTCCTCTCCCCTCCCTCTTCTTCTCCTCTCCCTCTCTTTCTCTTCCCTTCCTCTTCTCCTCCTCTCCCTCTCTTTCTCCTTCTCTGCGCGCCGAAGAAGTGGACGACGTCGGGGGTGGCCGCTCGGCCGGCCTTATATCCACCCTCAGTCGCCCAACGGTTGGGCGACTGATATTCAGTCGCCCAACAGTTGAGCGACTTATTTTCAATCGCTGAACCGTTGGGCGACTGGAGTAAATCGCCCAACGGTTGGCAGACTCTCCAGCTGCCGCGGTCTGGTTGGGCGATTAACTCCAGTCGCCTAACGGTTCGGCGACTGGAGCCTATTTTTGTAAAAATTTTTCCCGCGAGTATATTTATGTAATTTCGAATAAAAAATGGATTATCCGTACAAAAAATTCATGGATGGATACCTCTGATGGCCAGAGAATCCTAGCTGTCCAGTTGATCACCCAAAGGGAAACGATCCAACGGACGGCATTCATCCTATTTGCACGTCACAGAGCTAGCTAGCTAGCTATTATCCTTATACTTTTGAACTGTGATTGATGGTTTTTTTTATAGTTAATGGTTTTTATCTATATTTTTTTAGTATAGCGACGGATGACGGAGGTATCGATATGGTCGGCTCACACATTTTTAAACTCAAGAAGCTATTTAGAGAAGCGGTTTCGAGAAATCACTTGAAAAAACTAATCCATTTTATATATGTCACATAAGTTCACTCACGGATACATGAGGCAAGAGTAGTACGCATGGATCCTTTCGATGATACGTGCTCATTTGAGATTAAAAATTTTAGCTTATTTAGCACTGTTTAGGTTATTTTTGTACTATAACTAATGTTAGCTTTTTAAGATAATTAATCTTAAAAAATGTAAAAAATGTTATATTATTACAGACAACACAAATGAATAAGGGAAAAAAAGAAAATACAAAAAATCTAAAAGAGCAAAAAATGAAAAGAAAAAGACAAAATTAAAAAGTTAAAAGCTAAAAGTTGAGGCTTAAACGAGCACCCAACTCCCGTATAGACTAATGTTGATACTTAGCCATTACAAAATGGGCCGACCCATAATAAATATATGTGTAATTATATGCACACATAATTCACTTGAAATCTCAATTTGAATATGCAACCATAGGATAAAAATGACACATAGTTGAATCCATGCAATTATCAAAGCATCACAAGTTCACAACACAGTAAGCTAGAAGTGAAGACTGAAGACACTTACTGTGCGAAGGCAAGCAGCAAGACATGCTAAGAGCAGCAGGAAATACTAATAGAATGTCATCAAATGATAGCTCTCATTTGCTGCATCAAAAAGAGGTTGAAGTTTCACAATATTGCACTAAGCTATAGGTTGTGTTCATTTCATAGATAGAAACGAGGAAATAATATCATCAAGTGTATAAATGTAAAATAAGATGACGACAGTAAACTACAAGCTAGTTCATCAGAAATTCCAAGATCATTGTCAAATCAATTCAATGCTATATGGTAATGATAATTAACATATGATGATCAGAACTACAACAAAAGCATCCAAATTTAACATGGTAACCATACTTCATGGTAAAATCAGGCAAAGTAATTCTTACCAACATATTCAGGAGTGAAGTATCCAAAAGTTCCAGCGAGTCTAGTTGCCATAAAGAAGTTCCCGTCCGGTGGCGAGTAGAGAGGGGAGGGGAGGGCAGCATAGACCTGAAGGTGGTGACTGTTGATTGCCGAGGCCTACAGGAGATGAAGTTGAACTCAAGCACCAGCCGGGATGAGCTACCGCAGAGGGATCCGTCGCCCACTGTGGAACGCCCGCCGTCGCTGGAGAAGGCTAGGGTTCTCACTTCTCCAATCCAATCTCCAAATCGCTGGAAGTGTGTACTGACAAACGCTGTCGTCGGTTACTTACTTCATAGTTGGGCTGGGCCTTCATAGTTCAAACTTGGGCCAATTAGCCGAAGCAGCCAAACGCTACATGCGACTCACACTGTGGAGAAAATTTTGGCCGGTGTCGAATTTCACAGAACGGACGATTTCGCCTGGAATGACTGGAATTGGACGGAATGGCCAATATTGCTTGGTATTGAGACCGGTACAAAATTGCGGCTTTTGTGTGCTGGTTTGGGTGCCGATACGGCACATTTCGACCGGTACCGGAATGGAATTTATAACCTTGATCCAATCACCAAAGTCGTCTTTATTGGCACGCTCGACTCTGGCTGTAACAAGGTTTTAACCCTAGGGCAGCGAGCGCCTCCAAGAAAAAGAAAATCATTCCATTTTCTTCAAGTTTGCAGTTTACTGCTATGCAGTCATGTTTGATTGTGTGCATATTGCGCATCTTCACTGGAGGAGTGAAGATTCGATCTGCCTCTAGCATGTTCTGACATCTGAACATTTGATCGAGACATATACCCAACAAGTCAATTCTCTGGAATCTAAGATCAAAATCATACTGTTCATGGTATAAATGCCACATACTGCTAGAGTGAAATCCATTACCAGGGTTGCTGGTACGAACTGATCATATAATAAGAATAAGAACTCACAATCTGTTGTTTCCAACAATGGCAGCTCTTTGACGAAACTGAACTGTAGATAGAGACAAGTGTTTTTGCGTGGTGTTCAACCTCTCCACATTTTCTCTATCTCTTCTTTTTATTCTCGGTTACAAACTAACCTCAACTAAACTTGGATCTTGGACCGAGTATTCCGGCTGCGCCATCCCACAGCCACTCAAGCCTCAATCTCCTTACATGCAGCTAACGACCATCACAACGTGCCATCCCACGTTTAGATCCCAGCTGCCTAAAACTACGGCTAAACTAACTGAAAGTAAAGACTGGTTCGTGCTGTACAGGCACAGACACAAACTGTTATTTACTAACTGAAGAAACTATCTAACTGAACAATGCGGCAGGATTAACTAGGCTAACACAATCACGATTGCCTACTAAATCGATCTAGGGATCATGATTGGGTACATATGGTCCACATTTGTCTGATCTACATATTACAAGCTAAGTTTAAGCCAATGAAATACTTATTTTGCGGTTACCAACACACTAGGTTTCTCGTGGTCTCGCCCTGCCTCCTCCCTCATGGCCCCGTCCCTGTCGGCCTCCTCTCCTCCTCCCCAGTCATCACCGCCTCCTCTGTCCTTGCCCACATCGGTCGCTGCCTCCTCTCTCCAGCTCTCCCTCTCGTTAGCCTTCCTCCCAGCTGACCACTACTTTCAGTCTTCTCCTTTCGCGCAAGCGACAATGGTGACACTGGCTGCGGGCAGCAGTGGCAACTACGAGTGGGGCAGTGCCTAACCGGGCCATGTGCTCAAAGGGCATTGGTGGCCCTTTAGGCTAGGTGTGCCCTAGGCCGGCCCGACCCCTTTCTGTACCGAGCTTGTTACGAGCTGAGCTGGCTCGCGAGTCTCGGGCTATTTTTTTAGCTTCCGATGACCTTGGTTGCCTCCAAATCTTGGAGGGGGAGGCAGGGCGGAGAGAAGATAGGGGCATCGGTGGGCAATGGAATATGTGGAAAAAAATCAGAACAGGAAAAACGAAAATAGAGGTAAGGAAAGCGATTTGGTTTCCATAAAAAACCACGCGTTACTCAGTCGAGGGTCGGGGGTCTTCCATAGTGTCGATGGGTCCTGTCTCTGTTGGACCTCCTTATTTCAGGGCCGGCCCACTACCTTTGGTGCCAAGATTTAGGGATGGGCCACGTGGGAAAATGGGCCTAACCGGACCCTCGCATATCTGTTTCCTACCCTCCGACCGACCGGCGACCGCCACCGCCACATCTCGGCCACCTTTCTCCACCGACGAAGCCGACATTCTCCGGCGCCTACCTCACCTCCTCGGCAGCCGGGCGCGAGCTCTACCATCACCTCCTCCAACTGTTGATCCGGGCGTTCTTGGTACGCCCTAGTCCCGCTTCTCCCCGATTCTTGAATTCCCTCGGAATCCTGTACCGGCCACGATTGTGCTACCGCTCGCAGATTTTTCTTGCAAGAGACAATCGTCCGCCACTGATTGCAGCCTCAATTGATCAGTTTCCCTCCCTTTTTCAGGTCGGGGTCTTGTTGTTCCACCATCCAGGACCAGGAACCAGCATTGCTAATGGTATTTCTTCTGCTTCTAAAAGTGTATTTCTTGATTCCTATGTGGACGCGTTCGTAGTGGTTCTGCGATCTGTACACTGAACTCGTCGAGTTGTTTCGCCTGTAGGAGGAAGGGCGCATAGAGCCACCGCAGTACATCCATATCGAGACCAACGATTTCTCGTGCAGAAGGTGGGTAGTTTTATGCTGTATGCTTCCTTTCTTTTCCAATCGGTCCACTGCGACGTGATGTAAATCTAGTTTCTTGCTGCCTGGAGGCGCAAGAGGCAGAAGGAGGAGGACATAGCTGTATGCGAGTGCCAGTATGACCTGTTGGATCCAGAGAGCGCGTGCGGGGAGCGGTGCTTGAATGTCTTGACTAGCACAGAGTGCACGCCTGGCTATTGCCGCTGTGGTGTTTATTGCAAGAATCAGGTTGGTTTTTGTTGTTTAGGTGTTGGTGCCATCATTGTGCATTTCTTTGATTCATTTGGTTTTTTTTGTCTGTACTCACGATGATATGCACTGGGCTACCGGCAAGAGAAAAAAAAAATCATGTCTATGCACAGCATTGCTTTCTTGCTTGTTGACCTGGTCCTAATTTGTATCAGGATTTATGCTAATTTTAGGGAGATCTGTTATGATCTGGTTATTAATAGGATGATGTAACAGTAGCAAATATGTATATACCTGAAAGTTATACTTTGTAACTTCAAATGGCATAATATGAATACAATGATTCTAAATTTTCAAATGTCCACCAAATCCTTTGGAATTTGTGTAGACTATTCCTATTTCCAATCCCTGTGACCCAATTCTAATTCCAAAATTCCAGGCCCAATTATTGGGGTTCTAAATTTCAAATGGGGTGCTAAAGTGAAGTGCGGCGATGCAGTGATTCCTTTATGTGCTGAATGCCTGCATCATCTACTATTAATGTATGCCTATATTATTTTTATTTTTGACGGAAAACTGTATTGTTTTTATAACATGATGCAACAATAATATTTACTGTAAGTATGTCGATGCTTTAATGAAAAATTGTGCTAAAAACAAGCTAATTCTAGAATGTACTTTATGTAAAGTATTACTTATTTTACAGTTTGTTGATAGTTGTTTTGTCGTTTCATCAATATCCGAGCTGGCAGCGATTTCAAAAATGTCAATATGCTAGGACAAGGCTGGTAAAAACTGAAGGGCGTGGATGGGGCCTTTTGGCTGATGAGAATATCATGGTGACCGAATCTATCCTTATGTTTGTTATGCTTACCTTGAATATACTTGAGTAAATAAGCTTTAGTAAGTAGTTATTGACTTAATGGTATTTTCAGGCTGGACAATTTGTTATAGAATATTGTGGAGAAGTAATATCATGGAAGGAAGCCAAGCGGCGATCTCAAGCATATGAAACCCAGGGTTTGCGGATACTAGACCTTCTCCAATGTTAGAATTGTGGCTCCTTTTTGCTAGCTATAATATTTTGGTGTTTGTTCCCCATTAGGTTTAATGGATGCCTATATTATTTACCTCAACGCTGATGAGTCTATTGATGCAACAAAGAAAGGGAGTCTAGCCAGATTCATCAACCATTCGTGGTAAGTTTTATACGAAACACATAAGTCATTTCCTATATTTTGTTTCTTTTATCTGCATTATTTGATCATTGAAAATTTTCCTTCTTTGGCATTTAAATGATTAAATCTAACAGCTTATTATTGAAGAATGCAGCCAACCAAACTGTGAGACAAGGAAATGGAATGTCCTTGGGGAGGTGAGAGTTGGCATATTTGCAAAGCAAGATATTCCTATTGGAATGGAATTATCCTACGACTACAACTTCGAGTGGTTTGGTGGTGCGATGGTGCGGTGCCTTTGTGGAGCTGCCAGCTGTTCTGGGTTTCTTGGGGCCAAATCACGTGGCTTCCAGGTGGGTTGAAAAATTATGCTGTTATTTATCTCATGCATTGAAGAGAAGGTTTGACTTTTGACACTAGGATTTGATGGAACAACTGGTGTTCTGAACTTCCAATTAAAATTGTGGGCATATTCTGTAGTTTCTGTCCCTTCTCTCCATTAGACTAGTGACATTGCAGAACAAAAGCTTTGGTTGCTCTTTGGTTTGCCGCCTATGCACATGTGCTGGCCTTTTGTGATGTATTTTTATTTCTTGGAAGATTGTATTGTAGCTAAGAGTGCTATGTGCAATATTCACTTCGTCATGGTTAATATATAAAGTTATAAACCAATTATCTTTCATTGTTTCTGGTCATTCTTGCATTCTCTTTTTAAGCCAAATTTGGAATATCCAAGTCCAACACTTGTCTAATGCATTCTTTATTGGTTGTCATGTTTCAGGAGGCCACATACCTGTGGGAAGATGATGATGACAGGTAGGCTTGTGCTTGTATGTTAGTATGCTGTACAGAGTAATAATTGACACAGTTCTTTTCAAAAGTTGATTTGACATATCCTGATGAGAAGCCTTAAGCTTTTAATTCTAATTACCTGGCCAAGTTGTTAACTAAAATCTGGTTTACTCAAATGATCTCAGTAAGAAGTTATATTTGGTTATCTCTGCTAGTTGGATGTTTTTTGTTTAGCAATAACCTTTCTTCGTCAATTAAGATAAATAGGGGAAAAAGCAGAAAACTTCTTAAATGACCTATGCATTTATGTAGAAATTCTCACAACCTGTAAAAAAGCTAATGCTACTGTCATGTCTTGATTTATCATCATAGAAGATACTAGTTAATGAAAAATATGCTTATCTCTGTTGCCAGATCAACTTATCTTGACAAGTAAAATTTTATAGCTTGAAGTGCTGAAATATTGCTGGATACAACGATTCTGAGTACCAATTAAGTAGCAAATACTTCTCATCTTAAATTGTAGGTTTTCTGTTGAGAATATCCCTCTTTATGATTCTGCTGATGAGGGAGTAGCCCGGCATCCTGCAGCCTGCAAACAAAGTGAAGGTCAGCACGGAATGAACTTACGGTCGCACTAAACGCTGGAGTAGTGCAAACCTGGCAGTCCAACGAGGGTCGAGTCTCCAGGCCACGCGAGGTGTGCGTGTCCGGACCACTCCCAGCTGAGGCGGCTCGTCCGTGCTCCCCGGTGTCGGCACTAGACGGGAAGCGCGATGAGAGCGGTCCACGTGCTCGTCCAACAGCGCGTACTGCCACTCGGAGGCACGTCCAGCACGAGTCATACCTGCAAAATTTGTACAATAATTTCTACACTACATTTTCTAAACTAAATTTCTAAACTACATTTTCTAAACTATTTTTTTTAACTATATTTCTAAACTAATTTTCTAAACTACATTTTCTAAACTAAATTTTCTACCCTAATTATCTACACTAATTATCTACACTAACTATCTACACTAATTATCTACACTAACTATATTTCTAAACTAATTTATCTAAAATAATTATCTACACTAATTATCTACACTAATTATGTACACTAACTATATTTCTAAACTAATTATCTACACTAATTATCTTTCTAAACTAATTTATGTACACTAATATCTACATAACTATCTTTCTACACTAAATTATCGACACTAATTATCTACACTAACTATATTTCTAAACTAATTATCTACACTAACTATATTTCTACACTAATTTTCTAAACTAATTATCTACACTAACTATATTTCTACACTAATTTTCTAAACTAATTATCTACATTAATTATCTACACTAACTATCTTTCTACACTAAATTATCTAAACTAAATTATCTAAACTAATTATCTACACTAACTATCTTTCTACACTAAATTATCTAAACTAAATTATCTAAACTAATTATCTACACTAACTAATTTTCTAAACTAATTATCTACACTAATTATCTACACTAACTATCTTTCTACACTAAATTATCTACACTAACTATCTTTCTACACTAAATTATCTAAACTAAATTATCTACACTAACTATTTTTCTAAACTAATTTATCTACACTAACTATATTTCTAAACTAAATTATCCACACTAATTATCTACACTAACTATCTACACTAACTAATTTTCTAAACAAATTATCTACACTAACTATATTTCTAAACTAAATTATCTACACTAACTATATTTCTAAACTAATTTTCTACAGTAACAAAAAATATAACACAAAAAATTACCTGAAAATCGCGCACGCCCTCTCTTCTTCTCCTCTCCCCTCCCTCTTCTTCTCCTCTCCCTCTCTTTCTCTTCCCTTCCTCTTCTCCTCCTCTCCCTCTCTTTCTCCTTCTCTGCGCGCCGAAGAAGTGGACGACGTCGGGGGTGGCCGCTCGGCCGGCCTTATATCCACCCTCAGTCGCCCAACGGTTGGGCGACTGATATTCAGTCGCCCAACAGTTGAGCGACTTATTTTCAATCGCTGAACCGTTGGGCGACTGGAGTAAATCGCCCAACGGTTGGCAGACTCTCCAGCTGCCGCGGTCTGGTTGGGCGATTAACTCCAGTCGCCTAACGGTTCGGCGACTGGAGCCTATTTTTGTAAAAAATTTTCCCGCGGGTATATTTATGTAATTTCGAATAAAAAATGGATTATCCGTACAAAAAATTCATGGATGGATACCTCTGATGGCCAGAGAATCCTAGCTGTCCAGTTGATCACCCAAAGGGAAACGATCCAACGGACGGCATTCATCCTATTTGCACGTCACAGAGCTAGCTAGCTAGCTATTATCCTTATACTTTTGAACTGTGATTGATGGTTTTTTTTATAGTTAATGGTTTTTATCTATATTTTTTTTAGTATAGCGACGGATGACGGAGGTATCGATATGGTCGGCTCATACATTTTTAAACTCAAGAAGCTATTTAGAGAAGCGGTTTCGAGAAATCACTTGAAAAAACTAATCCATTTTATATATGTCACATAAGTTCACTCACGGATACATGAGGCAAGAGTAGTACGCATGGATCCTTTCGATGATACGTGCTCATTTGAGATTAAAAATTTTAGCTTATTTAGCACTGTTTAGGTTATTTTTGTACTATAACTAATGTTAGCTTTTTAAGATAATTAATCTTAAAAAATGTAAAAAATGTTATATTATTACAGACAACACAAATGAATAAGGGAAAAAAAGAAAATACAAAAAATCTAAAAGAGCAAAAAATGAAAAGAAAAAGACAAAATTAAAAAGTTAAAAGCTAAAAGTTGAGGCTTAAACGAGCACCCAACTCCCGTATAGACTAATGTTGATACTTAGCCATTACAAAATGGGCCGACCCATAATAAATATATGTGTAATTATATGCACACATAATTCACTTGAAATCTCAATTTGAATATGCAACCATAGGATAAAAATGACACATAGTTGAATCCATGCAATTATCAAAGCATCACAAGTTCACAACACAGTAAGCTAGAAGTGAAGACTGAAGACACTTACTGTGCGAAGGCAAGCAGCAAGACATGCTAAGAGCAGCAGGAAATACTAATAGAATGTCATCAAATGATAGCTCTCATTTGCTGCATCAAAAAGAGGTTGAAGTTTCACAATATTGCACTAAGCTATAGGTTGTGTTCATTTCATAGATAGAAACGAGGAAATAATATCATCAAGTGTATAAATGTAAAATAAGATGACGACAGTAAACTACAAGCTAGTTCATCAGAAATTCCAAGATCATTGTCAAATCAATTCAATGCTATATGGTAATGATAATTAACATATGATGATCAGAACTACAACAAAAGCATCCAAATTTAACATGGTAACCATACTTCATGGTAAAATCAGGCAAAGTAATTCTTACCAACATATTCAGGAGTGAAGTATCCAAAAGTTCCAGCGAGTCTAGTTGCCATAAAGAAGTTCCCGTCCGGTGGCGAGTAGAGAGGGGAGGGGAGGGCAGCTTAGACCTGAAGGTGGTGACTGTTGATTGCCGAGGCCTACAGGAGATGAAGTTGAACTCAAGCACCAGCCGGGATGAGCTACCGCAGAGGGATCCGTCGCCCACTGTGGAACGCCCGCCGTCGCTGGAGAAGGCTAGGGTTCTCACTTCTCCAATCCAATCTCCAAATCGCTGGAAGTGTGTACTGACAAACGCTGTCGTCGGTTACTTACTTCATAGTTGGGCTGGGCCTTCATAGTTCAAACTTGGGCCAATTAGCCGAAGCAGCCAAACGCTACATGCGACTCACACTGTGGAGAAAATTTTGGCCGGTGTCGAATTTCACAGAACGGACGATTTCGCCTGGAATGACTGGAATTGGACGGAATGGCCAATATTGCTTGGTATTGAGACCGGTACAAAATTGCGGCTTTTGTGTGCTGGTTTGGGTGCCGATACGGCACATTTCGACCGGTACCGGAATGGAATTTATAACCTTGATCCAATCACCAAAGTCGTCTTTATTGGCACGCTCGACTCTGGCTGTAACAAGGTTTTAACCCTAGGGCAGCGAGCGCCTCCAAGAAAAAGAAAATCATTCCATTTTCTTCAAGTTTGCAGTTTACTGCTATGCAGTCATGTTTGATTGTGTGCATATTGCGCATCTTCACTGGAGGAGTGAAGATTCGATCTGCCTCTAGCATGTTCTGACATCTGAACATTTGATCGAGACATATACCCAACAAGTCAATTCTCTGGAATCTAAGATCAAAATCATACTGTTCATGGTATAAATGCCACATACTGCTAGAGTGAAATCCATTACCAGGGTTGCTGGTACGAACTGATCATATAATAAGAATAAGAACTCACAATCTGTTGTTTCCAACAATGGCAGCTCTTTGACGAAACTGAACTGTAGATAGAGACAAGTGTTTTTGCGTGGTGTTCAACCTCTCCACATTTTCTCTATCTCTTCTTTTTATTCTCGGTTACAAACTAACCTCAACTAAACTTGGATCTTGGACCGAGTATTCCGGCTGCGCCATCCCACAGCCACTCAAGCCTCAATCTCCTTACATGCAGCTAACGACCATCACAACGTGCCATCCCACGTTTAGATCCCAGCTGCCTAAAACTACGGCTAAACTAACTGAAAGTAAAGACTGGTTCGTGCTGTACAGGCACAGACACAAACTGTTATTTACTAACTGAAGAAACTATCTAACTGAACAATGCGGCAGGATTAACTAGGCTAACACAATCACGATTGCCTACTAAATCGATCTAGGGATCATGATTGGGTACATATGGTCCACATTTGTCTGATCTACATATTACAAGCTAAGTTTAAGCCAATGAAATACTTATTTTGCGGTTACCAACACACTAGGTTTCTCGTGGTCTCGCCCTGCCTCCTCCCTCATGGCCCCGTCCCTGTCGGCCTCCTCTCCTCCTCCCCAGTCATCACCGCCTCCTCTGTCCTTGCCCACATCGGTCGCTGCCTCCTCTCTCCAGCTCTCCCTCTCGTTAGCCTTCCTCCCAGCTGACCACTACTTTCAGTCTTCTCCTTTCGCGCAAGCGACAATGGTGACACTGGCTGCGGGCAGCAGTGGCAACTACGAGTGGGGCAGTGCCTAACCGGGCCATGTGCTCAAAGGGCATTGGTGGCCCTTTAGGCTAGGTGTGCCCTAGGCCGGCCCGACCCCTTTCTGTACCGAGCTTGTTACGAGCTGAGCTGGCTCGCGAGTCTCGGGCTATTTTTTTAGCTTCCGATGACCTTGGTTGCCTCCAAATCTTGGAGGGGGAGGCAGGGCGGAGAGAAGATAGGGGCATCGGTGGGCAATGGAATATGTGGAAAAAAATCAGAACAGGAAAAACGAAAATAGAGGTAAGGAAAGCGATTTGGTTTCCATAAAAAACCACGCGTTACTCAGTCGAGGGTCGGGGGTCTTCCATAGTGTCGATGGGTCCTGTCTCTGTTGGACCTCCTTATTTCAGGGCCGGCCCACTACCTTTGGTGCCAAGATTTAGGGATGGGCCACGTGGGAAAATGGGCCTAACCGGACCCTCGCATATCTGTTTCCTACCCTCCGACCGACCGGCGACCGCCACCGCCACATCTCGGCCACCTTTCTCCACCGACGAAGCCGACATTCTCCGGCGCCTACCTCACCTCCTCGGCAGCCGGGCGCGAGCTCTACCATCACCTCCTCCAACTGTTGATCCGGGCGTTCTTGGTACGCCCTAGTCCCGCTTCTCCCCGATTCTTGAATCCCCTCGGAATCCTGTACCGGCCACGATTGTGCTACCGCTCGCAGATTTTTCTTGCAAGAGACAATCGTCCGCCACTGATTGCAGCCTCAATTGATCAGTTTCCCTCCCTTTTTCAGGTCGGGGTCTTGTTGTTCCACCATCCAGGACCAGGAACCAGCATTGCTAATGGTATTTCTTCTGCTTCTAAAAGTGTATTTCTTGATTCCTATGTGGACGCGTTCGTAGTGGTTCTGCGATCTGTACACTGAACTCGTCGAGTTGTTTCGCCTGTAGGAGGAAGGGCGCATAGAGCCACCGCAGTACATCCATATCGAGACCAACGATTTCTCGTGCAGAAGGTGGGTAGTTTTATGCTGTATGCTTCCTTTCTTTTCCAATCGGTCCACTGCGACGTGATGTAAATCTAGTTTCTTGCTGCCTGGAGGCGCAAGAGGCAGAAGGAGGAGGACATAGCTGTATGCGAGTGCCAGTATGACCTGTTGGATCCAGAGAGCGCGTGCGGGGAGCGGTGCTTGAATGTCTTGACTAGCACAGAGTGCACGCCTGGCTATTGCCGCTGTGGTGTTTATTGCAAGAATCAGGTTGGTTTTTGTTGTTTAGGTGTTGGTGCCATCATTGTGCATTTCTTTGATTCATTTGGTTTTTTTTGTCTGTACTCACGATGATATGCACTGGGCTACCGGCAAGAGAAAAAAAAAATCATGTCTATGCACAGCATTGCTTTCTTGCTTGTTGACCTGGTCCTAATTTGTATCAGGATTTATGCTAATTTTAGGGAGATCTGTTATGATCTGGTTATTAATAGGATGATGTAACAGTAGCAAATATGTATATACCTGAAAGTTATACTTTGTAACTTCAAATGGCATAATATGAATACAATGATTCTAAATTTTCAAATGTCCACCAAATCCTTTGGAATTTGTGTAGACTATTCCTATTTCCAATCCCTGTGACCCAATTCTAATTCCAAAATTCCAGGCCCAATTATTGGGGTTCTAAATTTCAAATGGGGTGCTAAAGTGAAGTGCGGCGATGCAGTGATTCCTTTATGTGCTGAATGCCTGCATCATCTACTATTAATGTATGCCTATATTATTTTTATTTTTGACGGAAAACTGTATTGTTTTTATAACATGATGCAACAATAATATTTACTGTAAGTATGTCGATGCTTTAATGAAAAATTGTGCTAAAAACAAGCTAATTCTAGAATGTACTTTATGTAAAGTATTACTTATTTTACAGTTTGTTGATAGTTGTTTTGTCGTTTCATCAATATCCGAGCTGGCAGCGATTTCAAAAATGTCAATATGCTAGGACAAGGCTGGTAAAAACTGAAGGGCGTGGATGGGGCCTTTTGGCTGATGAGAATATCATGGTGACCGAATCTATCCTTATGTTTGTTATGCTTACCTTGAATATACTTGAGTAAATAAGCTTTAGTAAGTAGTTATTGACTTAATGGTATTTTCAGGCTGGACAATTTGTTATAGAATATTGTGGAGAAGTAATATCATGGAAGGAAGCCAAGCGGCGATCTCAAGCATATGAAACCCAGGGTTTGCGGATACTAGACCTTCTCCAATGTTAGAATTGTGGCTCCTTTTTGCTAGCTATAATATTTTGGTGTTTGTTCCCCATTAGGTTTAATGGATGCCTATATTATTTACCTCAACGCTGATGAGTCTATTGATGCAACAAAGAAAGGGAGTCTAGCCAGATTCATCAACCATTCGTGGTAAGTTTTATACGAAACACATAAGTCATTTCCTATATTTTGTTTCTTTTATCTGCATTATTTGATCATTGAAAATTTTCCTTCTTTGGCATTTAAATGATTAAATCTAACAGCTTATTATTGAAGAATGCAGCCAACCAAACTGTGAGACAAGGAAATGGAATGTCCTTGGGGAGGTGAGAGTTGGCATATTTGCAAAGCAAGATATTCCTATTGGAATGGAATTATCCTACGACTACAACTTCGAGTGGTTTGGTGGTGCGATGGTGCGGTGCCTTTGTGGAGCTGCCAGCTGTTCTGGGTTTCTTGGGGCCAAATCACGTGGCTTCCAGGTGGGTTGAAAAATTATGCTGTTATTTATCTCATGCATTGAAGAGAAGGTTTGACTTTTGACACTAGGATTTGATGGAACAACTGGTGTTCTGAACTTCCAATTAAAATTGTGGGCATATTCTGTAGTTTCTGTCCCTTCTCTCCATTAGACTAGTGACATTGCAGAACAAAAGCTTTGGTTGCTCTTTGGTTTGCCGCCTATGCACATGTGCTGGCCTTTTGTGATGTATTTTTATTTCTTGGAAGATTGTATTGTAGCTAAGAGTGCTATGTGCAATATTCACTTCGTCATGGTTAATATATAAAGTTATAAACCAATTATCTTTCATTGTTTCTGGTCATTCTTGCATTCTCTTTTTAAGCCAAATTTGGAATATCCAAGTCCAACACTTGTCTAATGCATTCTTTATTGGTTGTCATGTTTCAGGAGGCCACATACCTGTGGGAAGATGATGATGACAGGTAGGCTTGTGCTTGTATGTTAGTATGCTGTACAGAGTAATAATTGACACAGTTCTTTTCAAAAGTTGATTTGACATATCCTGATGAGAAGCCTTAAGCTTTTAATTCTAATTACCTGGCCAAGTTGTTAACTAAAATCTGGTTTACTCAAATGATCTCAGTAAGAAGTTATATTTGGTTATCTCTGCTAGTTGGATGTTTTTTGTTTAGCAATAACCTTTCTTCGTCAATTAAGATAAATAGGGGAAAAAGCAGAAAACTTCTTAAATGACCTATGCATTTATGTAGAAATTCTCACAACCTGTAAAAAAGCTAATGCTACTGTCATGTCTTGATTTATCATCATAGAAGATACTAGTTAATGAAAAATATGCTTATCTCTGTTGCCAGATCAACTTATCTTGACAAGTAAAATTTTATAGCTTGAAGTGCTGAAATATTGCTGGATACAACGATTCTGAGTACCAATTAAGTAGCAAATACTTCTCATCTTAAATTGTAGGTTTTCTGTTGAGAATATCCCTCTTTATGATTCTGCTGATGATGAACCTACTAGCATTCCAACTGACATCCTCTTAGCAAAAGCTGAGCCAATTAACCAGGGCAGCAACAGCAACACAGTCCAGAGTACTGAGAATCCCGTGACTGCAAATTCAAATGAATTCGCACCATTGACTGTTGAGCCACTGACTGCAAGCTCAAATGAATTCACACCAATGACTATTGAACCATTGAACGCTATTCCAATGGGAGTTGATTTTATCGAGAATGGATCAACTGAATATGGTGCACAATATGCTGGTGATGCTCTGCAAAATTCAACGCATAAAGTTGCAAATCTCCAGAATCAGAGTGCTCCTCAGAACCACCACCACCATACAGAGTTGGTTCCGGTGAAATCCAAACCCAAATTTCCTGGTGGAAAAGCTAAACGTGGTCTGCGCAAGCAACTGAATGTTCCAGATATTTGTGACCGATTAGCATCAGCTGTGGCACGTGGAGAAATACTGTATTGTGAGGTAAATGTGTCCCTTGTACTCTATATCTATGCCCTTTCGGCTCTTGCAATCCATCCAATTGAGTTGTGTCTTCCTCAAAAGTAAACAGTAAAGACCTACGAAAACTCCCCTCTACTGCAGTAGAAAGTAAAAACTTTTGAGGTTCTCACGAGATTTTTCCAAACAAATATCACAGGAAGTGAAGCAGCAGGCTGCTGCAGAAATTGATGGCCTGTACAAGGAGATAAGGCCAGCAATTGAAGAGCATGAGAGGGACAGCCAAGATAGCGTGTCTACATGCCTTGCAGAGAAGTGGATCGAGGCCTGCTGCTGCAAGTACAAAGCTGAATTTGATCTGTATGCTGCGATAATCAAGAACATTGCCTCCACACCTCTAAGAGCAAAAGAAGACGTGATCCCTAAAGAACAAAATGGATTGAAGTACTTGGAAAACGGTTCATAATTCAGCTAAAAGTGAGAGTTTGTGAGCGCTCTTTAAAAAGCCAGTTGGCAACTAGCTAAACGGATAGTTCTCTGACATAGTTGAGGTTTACAAATTTCCTGGGTTGATATTATTTAGATCCAGAAGTGTTCTAAGGCTGTATTTTTCTCAATATACATACCCTTAATCCGATTCATCGATGACGAAAGTCATTGTCATCTGTCAATCTTTTATGTTATATTTGAGCTCGATTTTTATCTGTTTTGTAGCTTGTGGTTATATCGGTTTAATCAAAGTCTAGCTTATTTTTAGGTTAAACGAAATTCTCTGTATGGACCTCTGTGTTACTCTTGCCCAAGCCTTTGGATATTGAGAAGAAAGTAAAGCATATTATAGAAGTATTATCTCTACAATGTAACATAGTTTCATCCACGAGCGAATCCACATGTTGATCATGTCATCTGTTATTAGTTAGGCTCAGTTTGTGGTGGTTGTGCTGCGTGGTGCTTATTTTGAAAGTTGCCGTGGAAAGCTTTTGTGAAAAATGTAGCATTATAGTTTGTGGTGATTGTGCTGTGGTGCTTATTTTGAAAGTTGCTATGGAAAGCATTTGTGAAAAATCTAACAGTATGTCTGGCAAATCAAATTTAATTTAGACAAATTTTGTTATCCAATGGTTGTTCCTCTCACATATTCACTTATTTGTTATGCTATTTTGGAATTGAAATATTTCTCTATTCGCAACTTTTTTTTATAAAAAAAGTAGCAGCTAGCTAGACACCAAAACAACTTAAAAAACAAGATAACTCTATTCCACCACAATACCAAATGAAATCAAATAAATATGTATCTATAACAAACTGATCAAGGTACCGAGAATGTGTGGCTAGCAACCAAACAACTACCACCAAGTCAAAGTTGCCTGCAAACCAATCATGCCCGTCTTGCAATGGCGAAGGCAGGACGGAAATAGATAGTGATTTTAAAACCTCAAAAGACTAAGTTAGATTGATATAAATATGATATTTTATTTTTTTTATGTAATTCAAAATTATATATGAATAGAAGATAAATAAAACAAAAAAGAGAGAAATACAATGAAAGTACATTAGTAATAGAAAGCACATCTCAAAAATATATAAATATGCTTTCAGTGAGTAGAGATCAGTCATCTGAGTATGAAAAATAGCAAAATTGGTGATACGATAACTAATTATAAATGATCATGAATATTTAAGAAAAACATAACATACCATTAACGCGTAAGTTTAAATCATGCGGCAAATTCATTTTACGAGATTTCATGCATAAGAATAGATAAACCATTAAATTCACCTTTCATATTGGAAACTCTATCGTAGCCTTGCCCACGAAGCCTTTGGTTCTCTCGGCTCACTTAGACCTTGGCTTGCCTCCCTGCGCTTCCAACCCAATCTCGTGTCGGCTTCCTCCGCAGCGCTAGATCGCCTCTCTGCGACCCGTCGGTCACCGGACCTCCTCCCCGTGACGGCGCGACCCCGTCGGCTTCCACTGCCTCCCCCCTCTATAGTTGGACCAACCGCCTCCATGCATCCGCTCCTTGCCAGCCCGGCCACCTCCACAGCTTTGCTCCTCGCTTTCCTGGCCGACTGACCAGATCTGGCTTGGGCCGCCACCCTACCGTGCCCGCTGCGGGCTGCCTAGTGCCCACTGCCTCCTTTGCCCCTTCCTCTGGCTCAGGCCGCCGCACAGACAACCATTGCACTACTGGCTAGCCTCTTCATTGTGTCACCGACTACCTTCTTTGTCGTGCCACCAGCTGCCCCTCCTTACGAGTCACTGAGTTGAGAAGGTGCGTCATCTGTGTTGCGTCTGGTCTCAGTTTGGAGTGGATGAAAGACTTGATGGAGCGATAGGCTGGCCCATTCTTTTTTTAGAGGGGGGGGAGGTGGAAGGTGGGTTAAAGTCTGACAAAGCCCACTTAGTGGCTCCGCCTCTGTCGTCCTGTGACAGTTGGTGCTCATTTGAGCTTTTTTTGGTGACTTATGGCTGAAAAGCACTGTAGCTGGCTGAAAAACATTGTAGCTGACAGATGCTTATTTAGCATAATTAAATTTAAAAAAATTAAAAAAATATGTTAGCCCGTTACGTATAATACAAACAAATACGGGAAAAAAAGAACCGGCAAAAAAGCTCAACAAAAAGCTAAAAGTTCAGAAAAAGATGAAATTTATAAATAGTGAAAAATAAACTCGAAGTCCGAAGCCGAAGCCGAAATGATTATGTTCATGCAAGAATACGTGAGGGGCTGATGGATGCATGTGCACATACATGGATTGATGAAAAAGGTTTGTGCTGGCGGTAAGATTTTCCTGCGCATTTTTTTTGGTCTCGTCTCGTCATCTCGGCTTCCTGGGTTGCTGTCTCGTGCGCAGGTTTCGAGAGCGCTGCATGCATGCAGGTAAGTCGTGAGCGACGACTGAAATTATTCACGTGCCATGTTTTTACTTCGGTCTAACACATGGATTCAATAAGCGATCAACTAATTTTTCAATCCATGTGCAAGATCACAGATCGGAGATAATAGCAATAAAAGTCTTGTTTTGTTTGCTCCGGCCGAACACAGTCACAAGTTTCATCTTGGATATAAGATTAATTTTCTTATTTTCTAGTCGTTTTATTTTATACTTTCTGTGATTAGTAAAAAAAACAGTAGTTTTTTTAGAAAGACTTTTGCTCGGCACTGCAATCACTCACCCTCTCTGATTGTCATCGACGATCCTACACAGTTTTCTTTGTGTGCAAAATTTAGTAAATTATGTGATCACTTCATTTGCCCCCTTGTTCTTTTCAGGCAAATGTTGATGTGACTAGTAGTTTGTCGTCACCATCATCATCATGTAGCAAGTTATATGGTCTCTCAGCTGTCGTGGAGCACTACGGTGTATGCGGAGGTGGGCATTACGCAGCTTACAGGAGAGTAGCGTCAAATTCTTATGCTAATGATCTTGTGCGACCTCTTGCAAGCTTTGGCAAGCAGTGGCTTTACATCTCAGACGATCATGTATCACAAGTGTCAGAGGTTGATGTTTTGGCTGCCGAAGCCACCCTCCTTTTCTAGGAAAGACTATAACAGCCTGTTGAGTAGCAAATGTACTTAAGACATACATCATAAAAAAATTTGGGGAAATTTGTTGCGGAAGCCTATCAAGAATCAACACTCCTTTATTTGAGCAAATAATCATGGATAAAGAATCAATCAGGTCTTTCTTGTTTTGTGATCTTGTAAGTGGCAGTTTTGTTCAAATGGTGATGAAATATGGGAATCAATTGAATCAACCTTGTTTCAGCTGTCATGTTGTTCAGTGTGCCATACTGCCAGCAAAAGGAAACGTTGAATTGCATGTGACAGCCAAGACTGCCTTTTCCTTTTCCTTTGAGCAGCAGCATGAAAGGCCGAAATGCAGTTCCACTGCAAAGAGCCTTTTCAGAAGCGGCATGAAAGGCCAAATTCAGTTTCACTGCAATAAAGTATATTGTTTAGCAGAATGGACACCTGGCTAAGCCAATTGATAAGTTGTTGTGTTTTTGTCGTAGCCCTTAGTCTAAAATCTTTGCTTTCGCTACAAGCTTTTCAAGAGCATTGAAACGGCAAGGCAAATACAGCTTTTACACTCGCAACCAAAGCTGATGCTACCTGCAGAAACTTTTTAGCTGTTAAGTTGCATATATCTGCCAAATGTTTGGTGAGATAGAAGACACTGAAAGATGCTGTTGGGCGATGGTAAATCTTTAACGTGTGAAAAATGCATGTAAATAGGGTATGTTTTCTCTGCAGCTGCAGTTTGTTCAAAAGTATTTTAGAATATTGAAACTTATTTACCTACATCATTGAATACATCGCATTTTTGGCACTGCAGTGCATGTTATTTTCGAATCTAGCCCCCTCGCGTGTAAATTTTCAATTATAGCCTCCTCCGTGACTGTGGCAGCAACAGGTGATATGTCACCTGCCGAGCTCTCCCACCACGGCACATCAATCTAGCGTAGTAGGCAACGAGCAAGCGCAGTAGGTGATAGGCCCCACTAGCTTGCCGTACTGCCTAATCACCGCGGGGCCTGGGCGTGGTAGGAGGTGCTGCAGCGCCCCAACATGGTAGACTTATATGGGATGTGGGGACCGCATGCCTACAAAACCGCACGCTTGGTTGCTCTCAACCCTCCGCCCCCTCATTTTATTCTTGCCGAGTGAGAGGAACCGAGGGAGAACAGAGGGAGATCAAAGAGGACAAAGGTGTTTGAAAGCGATTTTTGAGGTGGTTTTACTTCGATTTGGGAGATTTGCTAGTTGTGAAAAGTGTTGATTCGGTGGAGAGCTTCAAGAAGTGATATGTTTCATTCTCATGCAAGTAGTGTACTTAATTTGTTATTAGCATTTAATTAGCATAATGGTTGCTTGATAGTGTAGAATGTGCTTGGTAACCATGCTTAGTTGATGTATATGTCTAGTTTATGTGGATGATATTGTTTAATTAGCCATGGTAATGATGTCTTAGGTCGCAAATAATGATGTGCATGATATTATTAGATCATTACTTTACCACCATAATGTAGTGCATTTGTTGTGTTAATTAGCTGTGGTAATTTAGGATTGTATGTATGTATGTATGTATGTATGTATGTATGTATGTATGTATGTATGTATGTATGTATGTATGTATGTATGTATGTATGTATGTATGTATGTATGTATGTATGAGAAAATGCTTTAGTACACCCAGGAGTACGTACTCCAGGTTCCATCAGCCGTTCATCGGCCTGCTTTGAAAGCATCTAGGCTCTTAAAAATAGTTTTGGTAATTAGTGACATTATGTGAATATAAGACTAATATGTTTATTGAGTCTTTGAAATGTTTAGTCCTAATGACTAATGTGATATTAACTAAAAACCGTCTGTGATATTTACACCACAGACGGTTCGAAAGCCGTTTGTGATGACCTCGTATCATTACTGACCCATAAATTTAGACGGCTCACAAAACCATCTGTGATGACGTTTATGAACCGTCTGTAATACGGTTTTCTGTAGTAGTGATACTATCAAGTATCAATAATACAGTATCCCAAACTTATTTTTTCATACTACTTTTGATTATATATTCCTTTCTATTTAGGCATATACTTCTCGTTTTTTCTATACGCTCCTTTGGTTGTACTACTTTTTAAATATACTTTTTTGTATAGTCCTTTTGTTGTATACCCTTTCCACAAGCATATATACTCCTTTCTATTTGGGCATACACTTCTCATTTTTCTTCTATATGCTTCCTATGGTTATACTAGTTTTTAAATATACTTCTCATTTTTTTTCTATATGCTCACTATGGTTATACTACTTTTGTCGCCAAATGCAAATACTTTTCTCCACCGCCAATGCAATCACACATCAATTGTCTAGCAGAGTGTTAATCCATGTACATGACCGCTTTTAGCCGTGCAAGCACAAATTAATTATCTATAAAAAAATTTGGTTTCAACATAGTTTACATACTACATACTTCTGTTGTTTTACAAAATATACATACTATTATTCACCATAAATTTTTGAAATTGTTGACTTTCCTATGCATACATACTACTTTTTTATAGGACATATACTTCTTTTTGAGACAAACTTTGTAGTTTATTACGTCTGTACCTCCATTCAAGGAAGATTCACCTTCCGTGTCCATCCAAGGACAAGAGCAATAAAGAAATATCAAATTATTCAGCCATGTAGTGTGCTCTTTTTTTTGCCGACCAATACCAAATGCTAATGATAATCAGTCATTTAAAAAAATCTGTTATGATTATACTCCCACAAACAACGAACGACTCAACAAAACTAACATCACATGGCAAACAACGAACGACTCAACAAAACTAACATCACATGGCTTGGTTTATGGGAGTTGTTCTGCATGCATGCAGCCATAATAGATACTTCCACCGGAATAGGAAGTATGAATCCCGCCAATGGATGTATCCACTTAGGAAACCCCGCTTAGTATGCATACATCGCAAAGCTGATCAACGGTGTGGAGGTATGGGAGTACATGCTCCTGAAGTACAAAACAAGCTTTCTATACGTATGTGTATACACTACTACAGAAAAGGTCATCACAGACGGTTCGAAAACGTCATCACAGACGGTTTTGTGAACCGTCTGTATTTATGGGTCAGTGATAATCGAAGGTCATCACAGACGGTTTTTACTCAAAAACCGTCTGTGATACTGATCATCACAGACGGTTTTTAACTAAAAACCGTCTGTGCTATTCTCTTCTACCCCTAAATCTATTTCTGTTTATTGGCTAGCCTCAGGAAATGCTAGCCATGCTCTCTGAAACAAGCAGATCAACATGTACATGTATACATCCTCACATCTCAATTCATTTCATAAACATAAAACATACATTTCGCAAATCAATTAATTGAAATGAGAACAAGCAAATACAATATGAAACACAGTACACATTTTAAGATTAGAGTCTACCATTACAAGAATAGATAGACAAACAACAAACAATAAAGAGGAGGAGAACAACAAACAGATTGCTCATCTAGCTAACACAACAAGAACAGAGAAAAGCAAAGATCCTCTATGCCTAGGCCTTCTCGCCCCTGATGCAGCGCGCGAGCTGGATGTCTTTGACGCCCACCATCGTCGGTGTTGATTGAGCACTGCCTTGGCACAAGCTAGTTGCTTCTGCGGTGTCTTGCCTCCCGTTGACGTGTGCGTCGTCTGCAAGGAGGAGGACAGCAAGGAGAAGGAGAACAGCAAGGAGGAGAAGAACAACAAGAGGAGGAGAACAAGGACAACAAGGAGGAGGAAACTAACAAGGAGGAGGAAACTAGCAAGGAGGCTGAGTTTTGGTAATATTTATAGGGGAGGGAGAGGGAGGGAGAGGCGGGAGTTCGAAATTTTGGGCGCGGGAAAAGAGAGGCGGAGTTACGATCCGTGGGGTGAGGAGGATTGACGGGCCCAGTGGTCAGATTATCACAGACGGTTCTATTGGCTAGAACCGTCTGTGATGAATGAATATCACAGACGGTTCTATATATAGAACCGTCTATGAATTAGAGCACATAATTTTATATACCGATACAATATAAACAACTAGTATGAAAAGATAAAATAGCAAAGTTTTATATAGCTTATATATACTCCTTTGAAAGGTTTCGACGAGATCTACAACTTTGCAGTTGAAGCAAAATCCAAATTCCGAAAGGAAGACCAAGAAAAAGGGCAAAAACAGACACCAAAAACTTGCAACGCAAGTTTAGGTCCAAAGATGGCCGATTTTCAGGGTCTTGGAGGGCGACTAGCGCAAGCGGGTTATTTTTTTTGGATCGGGCTCGTCGTTAGCTTTCCAACGAGTACAAGAACGTCGAAAACGGACACCGTATGCAAAAGTTATGCCCGTTTTACTGAAGGTGTGTCAAAACTGAATCCTACTCGGACTCAGGCGGGAAATTATAAAATTTTGGGGAATTGCAAGGCGGGAAACATATCACAGACGGTTTTTAATAAAAACCGTCTGTGATATTCCTGTATCACAGACGGATTTTATTATAAAACCGTCTGTGATAATCCGGAATATCACAGACGGTTTTTTATTAAAAACCGTCTGTGATATTCCAGTATCACAGACGGTTTTATAATAAAAATCGTCTGTGATATTCCAGATTATCACAGACGGTTTTTATTATAAAACCGTCTGTGATATTCCAGTATCACAGACGGTTCAGAGGTAAGAACCGTCTGTGATACTCCTTTTTCCCGCCACAAATACCACAGACGACCTTCAAATTAAAACCGTCTGTAATAGTGTACATCACAGACGGTTTCACAAAACCGTCTGTGATTTGGCGTCTACTATTAGCCTTTCTGTAGTAGTGATATATATGTATGTGTATTTGTGTGTATGTATGTATGTATGTATGTATGTATGTATGTATGTATGTATGTATGTATGTATGTATGTATGTATGTATGTATGTATGTATGTATGTATGTATGTATGTATGTATGTATGTAACCAGCGTGCAGGTGTAGAATACATGGACAAATTACTGACATTTCTGAATGAAGTTACCACCGGTTCTGTATGAAGCTATTGTCAAACCTTCACAGTGCTGAAAACTTATCATCGGTTCTGCATGAAGTTACCATCGGTAGCGAGTGAAGTTACTGTCAATGCTCACAGTACGTAGCCGGTGGTAACTTTCTTCACAGTTGATGATAATTTTTTGAACAACCAGTAATAACTTACTGGAGCGCAAAACTACGCAAAGATTACTTTTGGTAATGTGTAGTTCTATATAGTGTTGTCGGAATTATATGGATTTTGTCTGCACTGTTGTTAGGTACGTGATGCCGGATATGCAAGATTTATTTGTGTTCTATGGGAAGGGTGTTGTACGAGATAGGCCGTACAGAGCGGACCTAAAAATTGTGAACGGACTATGATCCAGGCACGGGGTCTGGCTGAGCTCAGGAGGTGTGTACAGTATGCATTTGATAGGGACACAACCAGGAAGAAGCTTGTCATCGAGGCGGTGACTGTCACAGTGGTTGGAGGTTCGGGGAAGTTTTTCTGGGAGCTTGCGATGTGACCACACTTTGTGACCTTCTTTTTAGACCGACGTTATGACACTCCGGCGCCTGCTTTTCCCTGTGAATTGACAACTCGCTAATCTATACTATAAGGAAAGATACCATCTCGCGGATGTGAGTACACTTGCATTCACCAAAATTTACTTCCTCCGCTCTATACCCTAGCTGGCTATAAAGCCACGACAGCCTTCACCACTTCAGGCAACACTCCATTTGAGTTAATTTGATTAACACATAGAGGGCACAGAGAAGAGAGGTAGAGAAGGATGTCCGGCTACATAGAGATGCTCAAGCGAAAAAGGGTTGCCAAGAAGGTAGCAACCTACCCAGATAGTTATTGCAAGGATGCTCATGTTCCACCAAAATTTCTATGCCCGTAGTGCGATTACAGTATGCTAGCATGGATAAAGCAATCTACGCATCGTAGTACCACACTCGGGCTTTCTACACATGCGGGGATTACTCGTGAGTCATGTGTGTCCATATTTCACATTGCATATGCTTTTTCAAACATAGCCAACAATATTCGTGTATCGCAGCCAGAGGAGCATTGCTACTTTTTCCAGTGGATCGACGGCCCAAACAAATATGACAAGGCATTCATAAGGCAAAAGTACATACTGAATTATGCAAGTGTGCCCGAAGTGTTCGCATGTTGAAAACATCCATCAACTGAGAGCGAGGAAGGGAAGGGAAAGGGCCAATGGATAACCCTTTCGAACCACAGAATCATGAGAGCCATGTTCCATCGACGAGGCATGACAACTATGTACCAGAAGTCATGTTACCGTTGCGGTGTATAGGCTAATTACGGACTTGTTGGTGTAGGAAACCAATATGGCTATGTCCACAGGTACACCACGGAGTGGCCACATGTGAATCTTCTATCGAGATTTTCATTCTACATCTTTTGAATAGTACAACTTCTTCACCGACGCCAGCAAGGAAGAAGATGCACATGGGAATGGTGGTTTACTAAAGAGGACATGAACCTTATCACGTATGGGCCTGCAGCTATTGCTAGGTGAAAGGAGCACAAACATGAATAGGACAAGAGAAAAAATGAAGAATACATGGAGCGCATGAGGAAGATACACAAATAAAACATGGAAGAGTAGAGGAGAGTCCACAAGGAGTAGGACGTATGCCCACAAGCTTTACTTGATTTCCATCTATCAAGTATTATCCTTTCCAAAAGACGTATTTGTATCGTACTTGTAGTTTGGGTCTATGGTTCGTACATGTTACCATTTGTATCTTGGAATAGCAAGGCAAACATATACACCTAACTAAATCTTGTATGCCATATAATTTGCACCTTCATTATCAACTGTTATGTTAAGCTTTAAATCTTATCTTCGCTACTCTATTCTCACTTAAGCCAAAGCTTGCAAAATATTAGTCCATTTGAATACAGCATAAAAACATGTATACTTTTGGTAATTCTAATTTTGTTGAGAGACCATGTAAGATTTCACTGGTCAATATGTGATGAGCAATTGACATATTTGTTGAGTTGAATTTTGGTCATGCAAAACATCACTCATTTTCAATGTTTTTAGCAATGGATGGTTTGACTGATTTGTAGGGTTGGTCAGACCACTAGGCATAGGTGGCTTGACTGATTTGGAGGGCCGGTCAGACTGCTGGGCATGTGATGGTCTGACTGGCTTGAGAAGAGCAGTCAAACCGACTCGGATATTTTTTAGAATGAGTGCAATCAAACTTTGGAAACTTTAGCTATCCATATCTTTTTAAATATTTATATTAGATACGTAAAAAATATGTGTAGATTCGTCTCGAATAATACTTTTATAATATTATAATTTTTTATGTTTTACAAATATATTACAATAGTAATTAGCGGTCAAAGTTACGTTTTGAGACTGCGGCTATGTCCAAAACAATTTGCTTTTTGAACTGGATGGAGTATTAGATTTTTTTGAATTAGTCTAACATTTTGTCTTGGCAAAAGTTCACTTCTTTGTTGTCAGTGGTCTTAAGCAACAGAAGAGGAATCCCATGCTTTAGCCACAAAATATTTTTTTATTGGAACTGTCTACAACTGTAAACGGCAATGCACATTGAATATTGTGTGTGAACTGAAACTACCTATATAGTGTTGTTCCACAAGGAAAGTAACCTTAAAAGTGTGCCGGTACCTGTGAATTATATTCCTTCCAATAACAAAAGTATATATCACTTGGGCCCACCTACTCTTAAACAAATACAAAGTATTTATACGTGCCTCTATGCACTTCTTCCGTGATCTAGTTTTGATACATCTTGACAACATAATGGTAGACATTGGTTAGATTAATACACTAAAATGTACACTATGTATAATCTTTTGAGAGTATGTATACCTTTGACCTAAATCTATGTTGAAATGGTTTATTATCGTACAGTTTCCCATGAAAAACAAATCTTCTTCTCTCTCTGTATCTATCTCAATTCTGTAATTATGTTAGAAGATATATTGTTTTGACAGTGACACTTGATGAAAAGCTATAGATTAAACCAAAGTTTTAAAAACCGGACCAGGCCTCGAACCGGCAAGACCGCGTGGTTCATTCACCGATTTAACTGTGGTTAACCGGTGAACCGGAGGTTAAACCAAAAACTGGACCGCTGGTTCCGGTTTATCCGACGGTCCAGTCTGGCATTTAAAAACTAGGGACAAAACCCCAATTTTGGTGGTTTATTCACTGAGAAACGTAGCTGCCTAATGATCAGCATCTTGATTATACACTACTACAGAAAATCATATTACAGACGGTTCAGAAATGTCATCACAGACGGTTTTCTGAACCGTCTGAATTTATGGGTCAGTGATAATCCAAGGTTATCACAGACGGTTTTAAAACCGTCTATGATTATCACATATCACAGACGGTTTTTCATTAAAAACCGTCTGTGATATTCCTTCCTCCAAATTCTAAATCTATTTCTGTTTATTGGCTAGCCTTAGGAAATGCTAGCCATGCCCTCTGAAACAAGCAGATAATCACAGACATAAAACATACAAATCACACATCTCATTTCATTTCAGATACATTTCACATCTCAATTCATTTCACAGACATAAAACATCCAATTGACAACGCACTTCATTTGATCACAAATATAAAGCATCCATTTCGCAAATCAATTAATTGAATTGAAATAAAATATCCATTAACAAATACACAATTACAAAAGATCTACACTGCATTTGCACTTAAAAAGGTTCGTTGATTATGTATCTATGGTGCGGAGTGGAACCGACCTTCTGGCTTTATGACTTGAGTCAGCAAAAAGTACGCCAACTCTGCTCGAATCCGTCCAAGATCAGGCTGTTTCAATGGAGTTGACGAGATGTACGCAGTCTGTCGATAGGAATATCAATGTGCGTATATATGTAACGTGATAAGTATGAAGTAATTATGGGAAGATTGACAAACCTTGGAATTGGTGATCCTCGAGGAATCGAGGAGTAGTTCCATATGTTGACAAACGTAGTATCCACATGTGTTGCCCGGCTGCTGCTGGTGGCACTGCAAAAAATGGAATGTGTTAGTTCAAGAGGCTGTTGCATAGGATTAATTAATGTGAAATAGCGAATACCTTAAAATCTCGAGCATGTGTCAGCAGGCCTTTGGCCCCGCACTTTAAGTCACCTCCCATTTCAATGTACATCGCGAACGCCCTACGTGATTCAAAAAAGTTAACCTTATTTATTCGGAAGGAAAGAAAGAGTACAATATAGGTATGTATGGAGAATATGTACTTACCTATCGATTACTTGGCTGACAACTGTGAAGTCCATTTTATTCCTACTTAGGGAATCAAGGTAATATACCTTGTTCCATTTTGGTACAATTACTATTAAAATCCAATGAAAGTTCTGATGGAAAGGGCATACGTACATATTCCTTTTTGAGGCAACCCATCAGTCCTGCTGCAATGTACCTCTCGACGAGGGCTGTATCCCGATCGATGGTATCCTTGGCGACCAAGTGTGGGTCCAAGAAACCAGCCGTTGAGTTGGATAATCTAGCTTTAGTCAGCATGTATCTATATATATACACACACGAAAACAACAAATTAGATATGACATGTATCGGTATGACATGAACGGAGACTATGATTGTACACACTTACAGCGTCCAGCATCGAATGATTGAGACGTCGAGAGCGTTGAGCGTGAACAGATCGAATAAATCCTCAAAGGCGACCACGAACATACACTCTTGAAGACTGTGGTGGAAATCATCCGCGTGAATTTGACAGTGATACTTGAGGTCCGTTCTCCCTCTGGCTTATTGGACTGCTGCATATACCACATGTGCAATTGTATGCAACTATATGCTAGGCGTTCGAGGGCTTTTTGCTCGAGCAACGGCTCGCCAAGCACGAATTTGCGGGCCAAAGGTAGGTACGGTATATCATCATTGGTCTTCTTTGCTTTGCCCTTGCTGGCCTTGCTGCCTCGGCTATATTTCGACTTCACGGTAATCGACTTTGAAGGTAGTCTTCATTGCCTTGAACTCTTCCCAATGTGGTTCCAGGAATGGGTATTTATGAAAAGGCGTTTCGTCCGTCTCCACGTATTTCCTGACAAGCGTGCTATTGAAGTTCTTCCATGCTTTGCACGCCGCTAGGTAGGTTTGTCGTTGCACAGCGTATAGGTGTTCTTCTGGGAACTCGAACGATGCCAAAATTTCGGTCCACAGCTCACGTTTCCGAGTGTCAGGCACGTTCTTCCACGAATTGTATGTGATCTCAATTCGTTCTCGTGCAAATGTACCAATGTAGTATGTACCAAATAGCAAATTAAACTAAGCTACTGCAGTAAACAATGTACCAATGTAGTATGTACCAAATAGCAAATTAAACTAAGCTACTGCAGTAAATAATGTACCAATGTAATATGTACCAAATAGCAAACTAATTAAGCTACTACAGTAAACAATGCTCACAATGCTCAAAACCCTAGTCCATCACAGAAACTGCTCACAATACTCAAAACCCTAGTCCATCACAGAAAGTGCTCACAATGCAGACGGTAATCGATGGGAGGTGGCCGGCGAGGGGCTCGACGAGGGGCTCGGGGGAGGCGGCCGGCGACGGGCTCGACGAGGGGCTTGGGGGAGGCGGACGGAGACGGGCTCGACGAGGGGCTCGGGGGAGGCGGACGGCGACGGGCTCGACGAGGGGCTTGGGGGAGGCGGACGGCGACGGGCTCAACGGAGGCGGCCGACGACGGGCTTGGGGACGGCGGCGGCGACGGGCTCGGGGAGGCGGCCGGCGAGGGCTCGGGGAGGCGGAGGCGACGACGGGCTCGGGATTTAATTAGATCTAGATCGAATAACTGCGCAGCGCACACGAAAAACCCTAGCCAGTGGGTATATATAGGGAGGTTATCACAGACGGTTCTAAACTTAGAACCGTCTGTGATAAGCCTTTGCGACTGTAGTTATTAAGACAACACCAATAACCACAGCTGCATTCATATCAACCACCAAACAGCTGCATTCACATACAATACCAACCAGCTGCATTCACACAGTGTATTTCTTGATACATTTTGTCATTCTCAAATACATCACACTGCAGCATTGTTCTATACATAAATGCATGTCAATTCACATGTACATCACACATATACATAAATGCCAATACACATATACGTGTCCATATCTGGAGTGATTGCTTTCCTTCCGATAGTTCCGAGACCCTTCAGCCTCCCCTCATGACGAGATTGAGGGGCACCTATCGGTTGAATCTGAGCCATATAATCGACACAAAACTCAATGACCTCTTCGCTTGCATAACCTTCGACGATGCTGCCCTCCGGCTGAGAACGATTCCGTACGTAGGACTTGAGAATTCCCATGAACCTCTCAAATGGGTACATGCTACGTAGGAATATGGGCCCGCACATTTTTTTCTCCCACACAACGTGAACAATGAGATGAACCATGATATTGAAAAACGAAGGAGGGAAATACATTTCAAGGTGATATAGAATCATCACCACCTCGTCCTGCAGAGCATCTAATCCTTCGGGATCGATGACCTTCTGAGCAATTGTGTTAAAGAAATAACATAGCCTCATGATTATCTCTCGGACTTTGATCGGCAAAATATTTTTAATTGCAATAGGGAGCATCTGTGTCATCAGCACATGATAATCGTGAGACTTCATGCCATTTAACTTCAAATCTTGCATCGAAACAAGTTTCTTCACGTTGCCGGAGTAACCAGACGGAACTTTGACACCATGCAAGCACTGTCACAGTTCTGTTTTCTCAGCCTTGGACAGAGTGTAACACGCAGGGGGAAGGTACGTTCGTCCATTATCAGTGTTTGTCAGTGCTAACTAAGGCCTGATGTCCATGCCAGCCAAGTCAAGCCGTGCGTTGACGTCGTCCTTTGTTTTATCACGGATGTTCGGTAAGAGACCAATCAAGCTGTCGCATACATTCTTTTCTACGTGCATGACGTCGATGCAGTGTCGAACATCTAGGTACTCCCAATAAGGTATGTCCCAAAATATTGATCTCTTCTTCCAGGTGTTCTTCTCATGAGCCCTCAATTTACGTCCCTTTCCGAGGACAATATCTAAATCCTTAACCATATCATAAACCTCGTGTCCCCTTAAATGCCGTGGAGCTGAACCGTCTTCCTTCTCTCTGTCAAATTGTTTCTTCAATAACACTCATGGATTACTTAGACCAAAATTGTAATGCAATTAAAGAAAAAATAAATTTCATTACTAACCATATCTAGAGCAACCAGGAAAGTATGAATCTTCAAAGCTCAATCTCTGCCTCTTCCCACCAAATTAACTGACCTGAAATCGCCTAGCTTCCTCCCGAGTGAAAAAGTGCGCAGCAGTGGCTAGATTTGGATCGAAATGAAGACAGATGCGGTCTGAGCAGTGCAATAAATGCCTTAGTGCCATTATCACAGACGGTTTTTAATTAAAAACCGTCTGTGAATTATCACAGACGGTTTTTAATTAAGAACCGTCTGTGATAACCAGCTTATCACAGATGATTTTTTATTAAACACCGTCTGTGATAATCTGGGATTATCACAGACGGTTCTTAATATAGACCGACCGTCTGTGATACTCCTTTTTCCCGCCACAAATACCACAGACGGCCTCCAAATTACAACCGTCTGTAATATTGTTCATCACAGACGGTTTCACAAAACCGTCTGTGATGAGGCGTCTATTATGAGGCTTTCTGTAGTAGTGATATTTGCATTCTTTCCACTTCAGTAAAGATATAGACCTTACATGAGATATACAGGGACTTCTACGTTAAAGCTTAAACTTAATTTTTGAACTATTATTATACATTTTATCTTCGTTAAAGTTCAGGCTAAACTACAAATGTAGGCTAGTTGGATTACATTGCCACATACATCCAGCCAGCCAGGCGAGATGGCTTCTTGTGTCCCAGAAGCTTCTTTGTTGTCAGTAGTATTAAAGAAAGGGATAATCCTATACTTTAGCAACAAATTATTTTTGTTTTTATTATACGCGTCCACTCTTTTAGGCGTTACTATACATTGAACGTTGCACGTGAAACAAAAATAAAAATTGTCTGTTCCATAAGCAAAGTAACGTAAAAATATGTTAGTACTGGCGAATCGTCAATAACGAAGATATATAACGCGCCAAGATATAGGTCTACAAACTCTCTTAAGCATATACAGAGCACTCACATGTGTCTTTATGCACTTCTCTCGTGATCTAGTTGCTGAAACATTAATTGTAACAATGTAATGGAAGTAATTAATTAGATTCATGACTAAAATGTACTACATCCTACGAAATCTTTTTTCCTTTCGAAATGTATACCCTCAACGCACATCTAGGTTGTAATGGTTGAATATCGTGTAGCCTCTCCTAAGATACGAATATTCATCTCAAAATCTCTCTCCTCTCTCTCTCTCTCTCAAATTTCATTAATTAAAAGCAAATATCAGTGCCAAAAAAGGCATATATCAGAACTAAGTTTTGATGGCAACTGTAACTTAATTACACCCTCTCTCCTAGAGCACACCACCTCTTACAAACCGCACTAACCAACCTCCCTCTCCTCCTAATCTCTTTGAGACCTCTCTTCATCACTCTCCCCTGAACCCTGATCTCTCCCTACACCCCTTGTGTGTTATGTCTCAAGAAGGTGCCCACAACCAGCCCCAAGGTGTCCAAGAAAGCCATGATCACACCACCAACACGCCGGTAGGATCGACGAAGACAGACAGCTCCAACTCCGTCAAGTCCGATGAGAACAACGCCGGGTCGAAGCTGGCAAGCCCGACGGTGGTCGGCGTCAACACAGGGACCGGGGCAAAGGGAAAGAACTCCGAGGAAGTAGGAGAACAAGGTGGCGGGGATGGCGGCAGCAGCAGCGCCAGCCGGTCCAAGTCCAAGAGCTCGTCGGACGGAGGTGATCTCGAGCTCAAGGATGCCGTGACCGGCGCCGGAAAAAGAGGCCGAGGCGGCGGCAAAGGCAAAAGCGCAGAGCGCGTGGAGCACGAGTTTCATATCTGGGCAGAGCGGGAGCGGAGGAAGAAGATGAAGAACATGTTCAGCAGCCTGCGTGCCCTCCTCCCCCAGCTCCCGGACAAGGTCAGCATAACAATCTTATGAGTTCTTTTGCAGTCAAATCAAAATAGATATGCGTGAAATACTTGCAATTTTTTGTTTCGTTTGTTTATCCTTCGTAGAGATGCAAATCGCCGACTGCATGCGTCATCTGAATTTTACGTAATTAATTGCTAGATCGTTGTTGTTGTTGCATGGAGCTAGAAGATCCCTAATATGTGTTGTTGTTGCATGGAGCTTTATACTGGCCATGGTTTGAGTGGAGTTAAAGCATGTGTGCAGCTTCTAGGCTGCGCTTGGAACCATATTAGACATGTAACTTGTGCTTCCGTGGAGTATTTTTAGAGTAGTTTGATAGTTTGATTATTGATGGGAGTGTTTTCATGGATGCATTTTTGTAGTTCAGGTTTAACTTTCATTAGATACATTCATGGTAAGATTTTTTTTCATGATATGCAGCATATAGGAGTATAAGTTTTGACAACATTTCTTAGCAATGATTTATCATAAATTTGTGGGGGACGAACAATAAAGATAAAAAGCGTAACGGTCAAATCCAGCTGTAACCCAAATGTATATCAAGAATCCTTACGTTTCTATATGAATCCCGCTCACTTATTTATTGAGATTTGATCCTGGCATGCAGGTGTAATCTGAATGCAAATCGAGATCTTTTACGTTTTTATGAACTTAACCACTGTTTTGTCGACGTGTGATCCTGGTAGCTGTAATATGAATGCAAATCGCTGTCTTTTATGTTTTATGGACACAACCATTGGTTTACTTGGATTTGATCCTACCTGAGTTGGTTGGCTACTAGCAACTATATGATTGATTAAATGTAATAACCACTTGGAAGCCATGAAGCACAGAGTAAATGAGTATATAGAACCGCATTAGGCATGCAATTCGACGGATATATTTGAGGAGTTTGGTCGAGTGTTTTTATGAATGTATTTTAATTTGTACTTTCAATTGAATTTTTATAAGATATATTTACGGTAAGAAATTTTCTTATTGTGTGGATATCCTAGTTTAAGCATTTCTTAGCATATACAAAGTTATGAGAAAATTTGAAGAAGATAATAAAACTTTACACTCAAAACCAATTGTATTCTGAATGCAAATTGAGACATCTTTTATGTTTATATGGACCTATCCACTGGCCACTAATTTATTGAGATTTTATCTTGACAGTTGCATTCTGCATGCAAATCTAGAATTGTTATGTTTCTGCAAATCTAACCACTGGTTTATTGAGGTTTAACCCTGGTAATATGAATGCATCGATCTCTTTTACACTTCTATAAACTCAACCATTGATTTCTTGAGATTAGATCCTACTTGAGTTGGTTGGCTAATATCAACTATCAGTGATTAAATCTGTAACCACTTGAAAGCAATCAAGATTTTTTTTATAGAGTTTGATAGGTTACTTTGACAAAACAAATTTTAATTTTACTATAGATTTAATTTTCGTCAGATATATTTATGGAAATTTTTTCTTATTGTGTGGGATATCCTAGTTTTAACTGCGCATTTATTAGCACATACATGGATGTGAGAAAAAAATGAAGAAAAATAAGAAGATAGAAACGTAGCACTCAAATCCAACTGTACTCTGAATGAAAATTGATAATTTTTACATTTCTATGAATCTAATCACTGGTTCTCTCAACTTGCATTCTAGCGTGTGCTATAAAGGTTTTCAAGACCGAACATGATCGAATAGTCTAAATCGATAACGTTACATATCTTTACTATTATAAAAGTGTGAGTTGATAATTGGTCCATTCTCCCTCATCTCTTCTCAGCTATCCGATTTGATCTGGATCATTCGTCTCTCTTCTGCTCTCTCTCTCTCAGGATACAACCGATCACCCCCTCCACTTTCTCCATCTCCTTGCGCATTCTGATCATCCTTCTATCTCTATCGCTTGCTTTCTAATATTTGATATATGAAGTTGGCCGGATAGTAAGTTTTGTCTCACTATTTTTATGTTTTCGGTGCGATGTATGGATCTCTAACTAATAGAATATGAATGCTAGGACTGCTAGTTCAGATGTTCAATTATCATGCAGACATGCAGTTCCAATGAAATACAACCACAAATACTCTGTTCCTAAATCATTTATTTTGTGTTTGTACTTGTATATTGCGTACACGTACAAATACGATGCTATAGACTGACAAGGCCAGCATAGTGGGGGAGGCCATAACCTACATCAACACTCTCGAGGACACCCTCCAGAAGCTCGAGAGGATGAAGCTGGAGCGCGTGCGCGCGCAGCAACGCGTAGGCGGTGGCGATGCCGAGACGTCCACATCGGCGCTGCCGCGCGCCGCGCCAGCGGTGGCGCCCGCAACGATGGAGGCGGCCCTGGCGGATATGGCGCGCGGCTGGAACGCGCCGCAGGCTGCGGCCGCGGGCGGGGCGGGGAGTTACGCCGTGCCTGGCGCGGTGGCCGCGCCCCCGCCGTTCCAGACGTGGTCGGGGCCGAACGTTGTGCTGAACATGGCCGGCGACGACGCGTTCATCACCCTGTCCACGCCGCGGCAGCGGGGCGTCTTCACGAAGGTGCTGTTCGTTCTGGAGAAGCACCGCATCGACGTCGTGACGTCGACTGTTTCGTCGGACCAGAACCGGAAGTTGTTCAACCTCCAAGTCCGTGTAAGTGGCTGCTGCATGCCCATTTACTCATTTATCCAGTAAATTAACAGTATTAATTGTACATATAATTTAGATTCCTGTTTGGTTTAGCTAGCCAAGTTATAATCAAGCTGAGATCTTATGAAACTTTGGGTTGTCAGGTTAAGCAGGTCGATGGAGCCTCCAGTCAGTCCTCTGACAGTCTGACGCCTGAAGACAAGTACAAGTTGGCAGTGTCAGAGATTATGCTTTGCCTCTCCAACTGAGACGAATGCTCATGCATAACCTTCAAAGTGTTCCAGGTTGAGCTGCTTCTGTTGTCGTGGAGGATTCATAATCGCAGTCGCTGAAATAAGGAACTAGTTTTTGCTTCATATTTAGTCGTTGAATTATTGCAGTCTTTGAAAGAAAGAATTAGTCTTTGCTTCAAATTTGGTCATTGAGCTATTGTCTTTCGCAAGAATTCAGTTCAAATTCGCATAACATACAAAGTACTATTTGATGTCAAACATGTTGTAGTTGATGGATGAATGGAGTTGCAGACATGTTACTCAAATAATATTATTCAGTAATTGTTGCTTCTTTCCATGTTCAAGTCGTAATTCCCTTCCACACAAGGCCTCTCACAAATGGCAAGAAGCACAGGCACAACACCAGCCACCCACAGTCCACAGCACACAAATTCCCCGATACCTGGGCCACCGGGCGCACCTTCCACTGTCCTGAAAACCACCCACCAGTGTTGTAAACTTTACGACTGCTTCAGGATCTTTACAACTACTCTGTGACCATTGCGACTACCTTCTATAACCGTACGACCACGTACAAGAGGCTACGACCACCTCCTGTGTCGCTATGACTGTTCTACCGGTTTTTCGATCACGCTGACAGCCGTTTCGACCACGTTGTGGCCCCTCCGAACACTCCTCACTGCTCTGACTACGTAGTCGTAAACTTCAGCCGAAGTTACGACCACATTCATCGTCGCTGTGCTGGCCTTCCTTCGACCATGGTCAATCACCGAAGTCGTAGCTTCTTATGACCACGCAGTGATTCTTCCGACCACTATGGTCGTAATACTTTACGACCATGTCTCCCCACTGTGGTCGTTTACGACTTCACCTTTTTCATTGTGGTCATAACCCTTTACGACCATGTTCACTTCTTCACGGCCCATGGTCGTAACATTTTACCACCACGTCTTCCTGTTGTATGATCGTAATCGTAATACTTTATGATCACGTCTTCAGCACCTGCGGACTCTTCTGCTCGATCGCCGTGGTCGTATCTCTGTTTACGACAACATCTGCGATCCTCTGTTTGCCGTGGTCGTAAGTCGTTTATGACCACGTCTGCGGTCACACAACGAACTCAATACTCGATAGCCAATAGTTTCCCAGAGTCAAATCACTTTCTTCTCTTCTCTTTATTTCTTTTCCTTCTTCTTTTCTTACAATTCCTGGTTACATGACTCTGCCCTTTTATACCCTTCTCTACGACTTCTACTCGGGTACGACTATGACTCGTAATCGGCTTCGACTACGACAAGATTACTTCCAATATTCTCTCCCTAATCTTGTTGTGTGATTTCAATCATTCCAATCTCCTCCTCATCTCCAAGAATTTTATCCAGCCAAGCAGTTTAGTCAATATGTCAACCATCTGTTCATCCATATTGTTGTACTCAATAGCGATTCTCCCATTGGAACTTGACACGGGTTGCACTCTCCCATGCCGCACTTCTCCAGTATTCTCATAGCATATGCAAATTGACAAACTGAGATGCCTCCTTCAGTTTGTTTTACTTCAATGCCGAGGTAGTAGTTTAGGAGCCCCAATCAGTCATTTTAAATAGCTTCATCATCTCCTCTTTAAACTTCACAATCTCCCTCGGATTTGTTCCGATGATTATCAAGTCATCCACATAAACACCCACAATCAACATCACATTCTCATCACCTCTTGTATACACGGCATGTTCGGTTTTACTCCGCTTGAATCCAAGTGATGAGAGACTCTTGTCAAGCTTCTTATTCCAAGCCCGTGGCGCTTGTTTGAGTCCATACAATGCTTTATTCTGTTTCAACACTTTCTAAGCTTGAGCTTTAATCTGAAATCCTGGTGGTTGAGCTACATACACTTCCTCCTCAATGTCTCCATTCAAGAAAGTTGTTTTACGTACATATAGTGAAATTCCCATCCACCATGAGCTGCCACTGCAATGAGAACACGGATCTACTACATACGAGCCATCGGCGCAAACACCTCTTCATAGTCCACGCCATGTTTTTGGACATAGCCTTTAGCTACTAGACGTGCTTTATGCTTTACAATCTCTCCTTGAGAATTCTTTTTAACTTTGTAAACTCACTTTGAACCAATAGCTTGGTGACCTTTAGGTAAGTCAGTGAGTTTTCACGTGTTATTTTCTTCAATTGATCTCATCTCTTCTTTCATAGCAACCCTCCAATGCTTATTATTCTTAACTTCTTCCTAACTCTCAGGTTCTTTGACTGCGGCATAGCACAACATCTCATTAATCTACACAGGTTCGGTTTGTGCATATATCTCACTAATACTTCTCATTTTTTGTGCTATGTCAATTGCTCTTTTCTCAGTTGTGTTCTCGATTATTTGTTCAGGTGATGCCTCATGAGCCTCTCCTGCAGTTGCTTCTGCACCTGTGTAAGATCGAGGAGGCCGACTAGAGGGGGGTGAATAGGCGGTCTAAAAATTTTCTTCAAATTAATATTAGCAATTCAAGACCTTTTCTATTTGTCTAAACCAAGTATATAATGCGGAAGCTAAAAACAATTTGGTTTAGCTCAAATTGCGCCTAAGTCAAGCAAATTCGCCTAAGTGCACTAACAATACTAATCTAGGTCAATGTTTGCAATCCTAGATTTACAAGCAATCAAAATAATGCTAAGTAAGTAAATTGCTTGAATGTAAAAAGAGCACAAGAAAACAAACCACAAATGACACGTTCTCTTTTTACCGTGGTGTTCGGAGACTTGCCGGTCTCCCCTAATCCACGTTGAGGTTAGCCCGAACAAATCGGACCGGCTCCACGAATTAAGCCGAAACACCTCGTATCCACTAGTGGTAGCTCTTTCCCGCTCCGGGTAGGTGAGCTCCGACCTTCACAAATTCGCCGGGTCTTCTCACAACCTTCTTGAGAAGATCACCGCGCACGACGCCTCCAACGCCGTCTAGGAGTTGGCAAACTCCAAGAGTAACAAGTCAAGTCCCTCACTTGACTCTCACCACGTGCAACGAATGCACAAGCTCAATCCGGACACAAAGTCCTCCTCTAGATGCAACACATGCACTCTAGATCACCTCTCCTCTCTCACAAAGTGCAACACATGCACAATTGAGTGGAGAGCCTCACACTAGCTCAAAAGAGTGAAATGGAGTCCCTAGAACCTTACCCCAACCGGCCACAAGGGAGTATTTATAACCCACACCTCAAAACTAGCCGTTGGAGTCAAAAAAAGGATTCTGCGGTACTACCGCAGTTATAGGTGCGGTACTACCGCTCCCCACCATAACGGCTAGAAAAATAGCCGTTAGTCAGCCATTTGCGGTACTACCGCAGTTATAAAATGCGGTACTACCGTTCTGCGGTAGTACCGGGAAATCGGCGCGGTACTTCCGCTTCAGCACAGACAGCACTCAGAAAAACGGTCATAACTTTTGACTCCGATGTCGGAATTGAGTGATCTTGGACTCTATGGAAAGCTTATTCAAAGGGCTACACAACCCATCTATTTGCATGAACTCAAACATATTAGATCAATGCAGAAATCAAAAGATATCCAAAAGAGTCACTCTCATGGTCTATGTCTAAAGGGAATAGCACTAAACGATTTTAGACCATGCCAAGGGATAATACATGATCTTCAACTTTTGCAAAACACATTTGCAAACTTAGATCATGTCACAAGGAGTAGGTACATGGACTTCAACCTTTTGCAAAACACATTTGCAAAGTATAGTCACATGTTACAAGGATTTGCCACATGGGCTTCAACCATTTGCAAAACACATTCGCAAATGCAAGCCTCATGCCAAGATGAGCTAGAGCAAGTGAGGTTGAGCTATCAACACATGATGAGACTCAAACTACTAGACATGACCCCTCTTAATAGTACGGCAACCTATACTAGCAATCTGGTCTTTCAACCAAACACCAAGACCGGTAAAAGACTAGGAACACATCCTTAGCCCTAACTAGTCATACCTTTGCGTTGGGTCATCATCTCGATATGCATCAACTCATGATACATCCTTCTCGTCAACTCCATCAACACATGATGGTCTTCCTTGACTTGATGATCAACACATGATCATCTCCATGCATCAACTCATGATGCGTCCCTTTTCTTCGATGGCCTTCAACACATGAAACCATCTTCTTCTTGATCTTGACTTGATGATTTTCAACCCATGAAGTCATCCCAAGTCATCCTCATTTGTGGAACCTAACCTATTCATCCAACTCATGAAAAATGTTAGTCCACAACACAATTGTCATCAATTACCAAAACTCACCATTAACTCGTAATGGAGGGACTAGATTCTCAATCTTTTCCTTTTGGTAATTGGTGACAATCTCAACAAATAATGAGATAATAAATTGAATATGAAATTATTTTAATTCAAAGTGCGGTACTACCGCCGTTGTAACTTCCGGTACTACCGCTCTGCGGTAGTTCCGCAAAGTCAGCGCGGTAGTTCCGCTTGAGCCGGAACCAAACTTGGCGCTCTCTGGAAAAAAGGCTCCGCTCTACCTCCGGAGCTTCCGGACTCCGGAAGTACCGCTCTATACTGCGGTACTACCGCAACCTGCGGTAGTTCCGGCGTTCAAATCGCCGGTACTTCCGATCCCGCGAAAACTCAAATGCATCCGGAGGGTGCTCTCTGGAAAAATGGATCCGCTCGAAAACTGGATCTTCCGCTCACCGGTACCACCGCTTCTGGGCGCGGAACTACCGCTCTCCGGTAGTTCCGACGTTCAAACCTGCGGTACTACCGCTCGTCCAGACAGAGCACAAACATTGTTTTAAAATTGATTTTTAATGAATGCATGATCCTAGTTTGATCCCAATATATGTATAAAATGAAACATGGATCAATACTAATGAAACTCCAAAACATAGAGAGAGCTCCCCCTAAATGTGTGCATACAAGTCTATATGAAGAAAAGCATATGCACATATTCATTTGAACTATTTGAGGAGTTCAATCTATATTTTGGATCTAGGAATGCATTAGCATATGAGAAAGTGATTTTGAATGCATACCTCTTTGATTTCACCTTTTCATCCAAATGAGACTAAGCTATAATATACTTTGAACAAACATATTAGTCTCATATATACATTTGTCATTATCACCAAAACAATATAAAAGTATTTGTCATTAACATCGAAATCTCATAATGGCATTTGTCATTAACACCAAAACCAAGTTAAACGGAGCTTGATCTTTCAACCTGATGAACTTGTGCTTTGAGGTAAAGTTGGACCTATGTCTTCCTAGTCTGTGTTGTCAGCACCTACTGTTTCCACATCAAAAGTAACCCAATTCTACATATTTCTTTCCATATCTTGATGTTCTTCCCACTTCCAATGTTTGTCCTCTTGAAACACAACATCTCTACTCATATGAAGCCTCTTCTCAACCGGGTCATATAACCATGTATTGTATATACACTGTATTCTTCGTTTGGTACAATTTCAGGCTATCAAAAGCTGAGGATGACTTTTCTTGAAGAAGGGGAGGATGATGCAGATTCGCTCATGTCTTGCACTTCTCAGTTAAATATATTATTTAACTGGAAGGAATTATTGAGACGTATTAAATATTATCATGTGAGCTCTAATTTAATTGTGTCTTTGATTATTATCCTTGGATATGTAGAGCTACTACTATATTATGTAGTTATATGCAAACCCACGTTCGATTTGTACAAACCTAAAGTAAAGATGCGCTTAGAAGGTCTCGTCAACACTAGTGCATCATACATCTCCTTAAGTGTACAAGATGATGAAGACATCCCAATTGGTTTGATTCCCCGAACATGAGCTAAAAAAGATTAATCAATAGGTAAACTCGCTTCTAGTTGAATTTGATTTTTAATTTATATGAGAACTGATTACTACTTAATATCAGTATTTTAATTGTTCTTAGGTTTATACGAGAGGATGGGAACGACAAAGAAGAAACCATGAGATGCAAGAAAACATAGCTCGCAAGTCTCTAACAGAAGGAGAAACCAAGACAAAAAAAAATTGGCATGTAAACTGAGGTTAGAAGGGAGTGTCTAGAGTCTGCATGAACCTTCACAAAGTGATTCAAGCATGCTACATGTAGCCACACCATGCACAAGAGATAAAGAAAGACAGGAGTTAATGTACATTGTTTGATGGGATGTGGCATGCATGCTGATGACATGAGGAACCAACCAAGTCCGAAGCTACCATGCCATGATTCACTTTGGACTTGCGTTCTTGTCTCAGCCAAAGTCCTGAGGCGCTGCCATGTGATTCTATTGCTAAGACCGAGCCACGTTTGCATGTATCTAGTTGCTAATAGATGAGTCTAAACCTTTTTCTGAGTTAACTGGGTCCAAGTTAGAGTCGGCCACTGGCCTTTATATTTTGCTATACGCATGTTTCGAAGGGCAGACCATCATGAATCAATCTATTAATTTTAGAAAGAGCTATACGCTTATTCTTTCTAGGGTTTGACACATAGATGCAACCTAAAGGGGAATTGAGCGTTCTCACTCCATAGTTCTTGTGATTCCTTGTGTTTTGCAGGAAGAACGTCACGTCTACTTTTGCGTGGTTGAGTAGACGAGGATCAAAATGTGTGGTTGCTGTATTGAAATAGTGGTTGGCGTCATCGGTTCGTCAGGTTGCACAGATCCAAAGTTATCCTTGATCTTATATCATGAAGATCGGGCACCCCCGTATCACTACATATATATATTGATATCTCTAAGTAAGATGTCTTTTATGCATCTACAACATTATAGTTCTATTTGTTATCAAAGTGTAATATCTATTTATATCCCATTAATTTGCATTGTTATATTTTGAACCCACCATAATCGATAGTGTAGATCTTTCTCTTTTTTCACCAATTAACATGGTTGTTTCTAGATTTTAAGAGCAAGTGTGGTGGCTTATTTTGAATTTGCATACTTTTGGATTTTATATGATATGAAGTTTTTAACTCAGTTTTAGATTGGAATTCGTATACAAATACGATTGGTTATTTACAATTCATTTTTATTTTGAATTTTAGATATTTAGGTATTTTAATTTGGAATTCATATAAAAATCAAATAAGTAATTCTCATTTGATTTTTTTATTCCAATTTTGCATATTGTTGGATTGGACATGACATAGAGTTTTGCTAATTTAGTTTAGGTTGGGATCGTACACAAATCCAACTACTAATTTTTATTTAATATTTATTCCGAATTTCAGTTTTACTTTGAATTTCATATAGAAATCAAATTGCTTATTTTATTTTATTTTTGTTCTAAATTTTAGCTATTTTTATTGTAATTGACATGGGCCCTTTATACAAATCCAACTTCTAATTTTTTTTAAATTTTTATTTTGAATTTCTGTTTTTCATTGAAGCTTGTATGGAAATCGAATTGCTAATTTTCTTTTATCTTTTATTCCAAATTTTGACTATTAATTTTCATTTGATTTTTTATTTTGATTTTCAGTTTTACTTTGAAGTTCATATGGATATCATATTGCTGATTTTTTTATTGTACTTGACATGGACCTTTTATTTTAATCTAAATCAAATTGCTCATTATATTTTATTTTTTATTCCAAATTTAAATTTTATGTTAGAATGCGTATGCAAATCCAACTACTAATTTTTATTCCAAATTTTAGTTTTACCTTGAATTCGTATGGTAGTCAAATTGCTGATTTTATTTTTTATTTTGAATTTTAGTTATTTTTTATTATACTTGACATGGATTCTTTATTTTAATCTAAGCTGTTATAATCTAGATTTGCCAAATGGATGGCTAGATCTTTTCTCTTTTTTCTTGATTAACATGAGAACTTCTAGCTCTTGAGAACGAACATGTTGGCTTTTTTCCCTCTACTTTAATAATCCAATATACTTCTATACGATATATCATTTGTAAATGAAATATATAGAAACTATCTATTGGGAATGCCCTAACTGATTAGAGCAATTGACTACCTTGCGTACAAGTGTCAGCACATCTAGGGATGGCAATGGGCCCCGGCACCCGGTAATCCGTGGGGAATTCTCCTATTAGGGGATGGGTATGGGGGAGATTTTATGGGGATAGGAATGCCTCCCTCATCACCAATCTCAGTTCCCCGATATATACTTATATACACATAGATTGATACTTTTATATGTCTAAAATATAGGTATTTTGTCTCAAACCTAATATCTTTTGGTATATTATATGGTATATAATCCATATAGTATTATTTTATCATCTCATGTATTAATAAATTTACTTATTTATACACAACCATATGATAAATGTATGCAATTATCCTTAATGTCATTGAAATTTAGGTTCTTGATGGGCATGTTCCCCACTAAAACTCTAGTAGAGATATGGACGGGTGAAAAATAGTCTCTAGTAGCTAAATAGGGAGTAGACATAAAGAAGATAACGGGGAATTGCCCCCCCCCCCCCCCCGTTTGCCATCCCAGCGCACTTCAATTAGAACAGGAGAGGTCATAGTGGATACCACCCTCCCCCCTCTCTTGGGCCTTCCAACCTGTACTGTGGTTCGTTCACCATGTTTCCGCCATGGGCTGGGTAAACGGGCCCTCCTATACGCTTGGCCCACACACCAGACGCCCATTGGCACCCATCTGTGCTGCAGAAGAGAACAAAGAAAAAAATGCTATTAATGATAACAAATAAAACTCTCCAGAATCCAGCTGATATGAATGATATACCTGGCACATGCAGTCATGCATTGCTAAGGGCATCTGTAGTGTATATAACCCAAGGGGCCTTAAGGTGGGTCCCATCTAAACCTTACGGTTGACTCCATAGTGTATATAACCCAAGGGGCCTTAAGACGGTCCCACTTGGCAGATAAAGAAAAATTGTATTTTAATGCTTATGGCCAGGTCTTTAACTTGAGGACCAGCCTTAAGCGTTTTTTGCTTATAGCCTACTTAAGGTCACCTCTGTAATGTATAAGGTTAACCTTAAGGTGACTTAAGACCCTCTATTTTCATACACTACAGATGCCCTAAGCAGTAGTACTAGTACAAAATAGGACCTCCTGGACACGCAAATGCAACTACTACTATACTATAATACTACTACTATTTATTTAGTATTACTCTATCCCTTCCCAAGAATAAGGGTCAAATGCAGCCTGTGTGATCTACAACTCTCGCAAGTTGCACATCGACACGCACGCGCAACCCGATGTTTCATAACAACAGGAGAGAGATTGAAAGTAATCTCCAGATAAGCACGCATTTGTCCGGTAGTTTATGTGAGCTCGTTTTCACGTCACCTCTCCTGATCCAAATAGTTCCTACCAATGATGATCAAACATGTACAATTCATACCCCTATTAAGCTGTACCTGTTGCAACGAAAAGGATGGCAGGTAGCTGGCCACTACAAATGAGCTGTCCAAGCATTTTACATGGTAGCCCATGAAAGACTACTAATCCTGTTTGTGGAATTTTTCCCCCATCAGGTCAACGCAGCAAAATCTTAATTGTCAAGGATTTTTGCAAAAAGGTCCATCTGCAAGTGAGGGAGTTTGTCAATAACCTGTCTACATCTTAAAGTTCATCTAAAACTAACATGCAAATTCTACGTAGTTGCAAATCCCACCCTAATGATCAACTTACCTGCTGAAGCTCATAGAAACAAGAATTGCACACCCAGACTACGATAATCTTTCTGCATGGCCACAAGCCCACAACATCGGTAATTGCCTTTGATTGCCCTTCTTCTTAGTCCCTCTATTCTCGCACACTTCATCGTGCTTTATTCTTCCGCGCTTGCCTTATATGTCTTACCCTATGCTGAAATATCTTCATTACTCATAGTCCATGAGATCGGTCCATTGGGATTGGTACATAAGCATCATATCAAAGTTTTAGCGAGTAAATTGGCTATAGAGGGTGAGAATTTATAATCACATAGAATTTGTGGTGGATTTTTTATGAACTTTGAGATATTTTTGACCAACTTCTCTACTTACAGGTGAGTATTTGCTAAAACCCCTAATATTTGTAGACGGAAAAATGCGGGGAGGAGAAGGAAAGGAGGATAACGGGGAGACCATGAAAGCTACTCTGATGTTGTGGCTGGAATTTGAGGATTTGCTTTTGACCTTGACATGGATTTGATAATGGTGCATTTATTTTCTACCGGATAAAGCACAGTGATAGAGATATTTCATCAGACGTCGAAATTACTCCGGATCAATCCTTGCCAGGCTACTTATAATCCTATTGAGCTGAATCTTCGACTACGATTTTTTTTTGGCTGGAATCATGGAAATATAACGCTGTAACGAAACCTCCATTGCCCGTTACATAAGCGAGCAGACAAATGGCTAGAGATATCCAAGTGATGTGGCGCTACGGTGTGAGAGGCTGATTAGTGAGTTGTAAAATCAAACCAGCAGTACTAATACGATTAATATTATTCCTTTCGACCACATCGTGTGATGCATGCATGTAGCTAAACACATGCTCTTTATTTTTAAAGGGGCATGCACCACATAGTTCTTAGTTTTGAATAACACACATTACATTTCGGTTCCTTCCCTGAATTTAGTCAATGGTCTGCCAACTAATGATCGCTTAAATGGTGATCAAAAGAGCTTCAGCTTCTGACTTCCAGTTTATTTTTCACTATTCATAAAATTCGTCTTTTTCTGAACTTTTGGCTTTTTGTTGAGCTTTTTTGCCGGTTCTTTTTTTCCCGTATTTGTTTGTATTATACGTAATAGGTTAACGTATTTTTAAAATTTTTTTAAATTTAATTATACTAAATAAGCTTCTGTCAGCTACAGTGTTTTTTCAGCCATAAGCCACAAAAAAAAGCCCAAATGATCACCCCTTTAGGATGGATTTACCAACCACGCTACCTTCTCTTCTCTTGGCAACTGAAAAATTGATTGGTTTGAGGTTGAGTTGTGCATCTATCTCTTCATGGATATTTTTCATTTGATTAGCAATTCACAATGCAAAAGTGAATATATTTTGCCATTGCCGAAAATTGATCTGTCCCTACGTGCACAATTCCTATTTGATCGAAAGTTGCAAAATTCATACGTTAGCAGTAGTCTTTTTGTAGACACATTGTGTCACAAGCGTTGCGTTGGTGTAGCCGGGCTCTCCATTTAAGACCTGTTTCAATTAGCTTTTGATTTACGCTTCTGATTGTAACTTTTGACTGAAATTGTAATATAGCGGTAGTTAGTTTTTTTAAGAACAAAAAGAGAGAAAAAAATTGAAAAATAAACCGTCATATCGTCACTCACAATACGAATGAGTAAGAAAAAAAGCAAAATAAATCAAAATAAATTAAAACTAGAAACCAACATGCTCTGAATGACTTTTGATTTAAATAAAATAAAAGCTAAAAAAATCAAAAGCTGAAGTTGTTTGAAGCGAGCTCTAAGAAAAGTTGTATACTACTCCCGCCTGTGAAATTTCCCCGGCCACAATCGGGGTCCCACAGGCGGCCGCGGCCACACGAGATCCCAGTCCACGGCGACCAGATCCGCGAAGATTCCCCGCAGGCCTCCAAAACAAACGGGCCTACGCTTGCTTTCGTTCGCAAACGAAAAGGAAGAAAAGAAAACGAAAAATAGAGCCGCCACTGACCAACCGACACATCTCCTCCATGGCACGGCAGCGTCTCGCTGTCGGTGGGTCCACAGAAATAATGGGCCCACTGTCATTTGGGGGTAGCATCCGGTACTGGTATTTTTTGCACGGGTAGAAAACAACCGGAAATGAAAAGGAAAAAAAAGGTGGCCCAAGATTTCTTCCAAAAAGGCCCGGAGAAAGCTGTTCAGAAATGGAAAACGGTGGAGGCAGGATTTACAATTTGGTCCTCGCCTTGTCGAAGAAATCCGTCTTAATCCATGACGGTCCAAGTTTCTCTCGGCCTCTGCGTCTTCGGATGAAATTTCCCATATATGATCGAAAAAATTTTTATGGAGGCAAACTCATGGCAAAACGGAAGCAGCGTGAAAGTCCACGGGTTTATCTAGCAGCATAGTTGGGATAAAGGGCTATAATTCGTGAAAGCTATGGAATGACCGTGACAACACATTGATTCACGACCCAAAGCTCGAAGTTGAAACTAGAAAGCGACCGGCAGAAGAGAGGATAGGGAAGGGGAGAGTCATTGTGGTTATCGGTGAAGTAAATTACCCGATATGCCCTTAAACTTGTACAATTGCAGCAAAAAATCCTTGAATTTGAGTTTCATCTTGCATTACCATGAACTTGCTTTCATGATTGCCACTTATATACGAAATATAGGGCATGTTCTTTTCCTCCGAAGCTAACGGTTTTTGGCTTTTGCTACAGTGCCTAACTTTCAAACGGAGTATTTTCTCAAGATGGGGTCTACAAATTAAACGATCTACACGTTAAAAGCCCAACATCTGTACTAGCCAAAATCGCAAGTGAGTATCTGTCTCTCCGTAATTTGTACCGTAAACAGCCAAAATTCAAAAATTTCAGCCAAAAGCCATAAGCCGCAACCAAACAAGCCCATAAAGAGATGACGTAGATAACTATTTGTGACACAAATAAACGCTTTAATGCCGCTATTCGTAGTTGGGAAAATTTAACTATTTGCCACCCTTATGACTCGGGTGGCAACAGATTTACCACCCGGGCCCATTGTCAGTGACTCAGGCGACCCCACGTGTAAGTGACAGAGTCTCGGTGTCAATCTTAAGGGTGGCAAAAAATTGAATCTCCCCTTAGATCCCTAAATTTTAGAACTACATATTCATACCACTAAACTTGTTAAGTGGTTCATCGGAGGGTCAAAGCTCACCACCTTGGCTCTGACCGCTGATGTGACTCCTTGACCAAAGCCAACGTGGCACTAGTTATGCACAGTTTTGATCAGTACTGTCATTCTTCTTCGCCTTGGCTTGGTTGAAAAAGAGGAGAGGCGTAGTGCGCGGCACCAACTAGTTGCAACGGTGAGTCAGCGGTGACATCGAACACTACGCATGTTCCCAGAGATGATGAACACATTGGTGGCGGCGATTGGCGTGGAGGTAGACAAGGTCAGTTGGAACACAATAACAACAGAGCGGTAGGGCACGGAGGAGGCGAACATGGTGACAGTGGGCCCCGTGGTGAGGGGCAGTGGTAGTGCACGCATGGCATGTTCCTAAGCAAGGAGATCCCATTTTGGTGGTCAAGGAGGGGCGGAGGAGGTGCTATGAGAGCTGTCCATGGTGGTGGCCATGGCGACGAGGAGGATGGCAGTGGCACTACACAAGGAAAGAGAGGGGAAAAGAGGGTGGGACTCGACTTCAGGGAGATGAGGTGCACCTCGTGACGCTAAAGTTTCACGAGAGGAGGTCAGAGGCAGTTGGTCATCGGAGGTGGTGAAGAAGGCAAAGAGGAAGTTAATGGTGCGGCTAATTTCACAATGGAGGCTAAGATGGAGCAGCAGAGGCGGTGAGGAGCGAGTAGGACGCAAGGTCCAAGAGGAAGTCATGCTCATCATCAGATCTACGACATTGCGGAGGGAGTTGAGGCAGCAATAAGGGTGGGAGAGGAGTGAGTTGGTGAGGAGGAGAATGTCGTCAGTGAGGACGAGGACGTGGGCAATGGAGGTGAGGGGGAGGATGGTAGAGATGGGCGGGTGGGGCCGATAGGGAGGAGGCGGGGGAACCCGAGAGAGGGGGCTCGAGGGAGCAATGCTGAGGTAGAAGAATTGAGCAGAGAGGGCAGGGGAGTAAATAGTGAGTGGAGAGGAAGCGGAAAGGACGACAAGGGTAGAATGTCGAGCATGGCGAAGGGCTTGAGGGCGGTGCCAGCTTGGCATTGTCAAGTGTCCACATCGGTGGTCAAATCAAGAGAATCGCTATTGGGACCTCGAAAAGCCCACTTACATAAATTTAAATATATGGATATGCATTTTTAAAGTTTACATACCCAAGTGACTCGATGTGAAAGTTTAGAGACCAACATTGTATTTTACTCTTTTAAATATATCATTTACAAAACTATTCATGTCATTACCGACGTGCTCTCGCATAATATAATTAAACATTAAAAAAACAAACCAAAGGACAATGACAAATGTTGACAATAACGCCAAACACTAAGCTGAAAACCGCAAATGCTTAACGGATGCGTGTATACATGTCATTGTTCGCTTCCAACTGCAAAGGATCATCAAATCAACCCTGCACTTGTGCAGGGGCATACAGTTCATTGTCAGTTTCCAGTGGCGCACGACTGCAATTCTCCCTCCGTATAAATAGAGCCCCGCTCCCAAATTCCAAATCGGTCCCTGGCGTCTCCTCCTCCTTCCGCTCCCGGCCTCCAATTGTCTCCTCCCGCCTCCCCCTCCGCTCCGCTCCCCCCGAAGATTCCCGCGCCTCGGCCGAGCGAACCTTAGGGGAGCCTTCTAGAAGCTTCCCGGAGTCCAAGGATGGCGGCGACGGCGCCTACCGCGGGCACCGACTCCAACGGTTCCCCCGCGGCGGCGGCGAAGGCGAAGGCGCAGGTGGGCGCGCCCACGAACCCCATGGCGACGGCGCTGCTCACCGATCAGTACCAGTTCTCCATGGCCTACGCCTACTGGAAGGCCGGCAAGCACGCCGACCGAGCCGTGTGAGCGCCCTCTCCTCCCATCTCCTCTCCCTCCTCTCACCCGCTTAGCACGGTGCGTGTGTGGTTCGGTTGTGCCGATTGGATTGGATCGGGTAAGTGGTGATCCGGTGCGAGCTGGTGAGTTGGTTGGTGCCGGGTTAGGTTTGGAAGTATGGATTGGCGAGAGGTGGGATTTCTGGGAGATGCTTGTGTCGTTTCGTGCGAATTCTCCCGTTGCTGTAGCGAATGAGATGGTTTATTTTTTTTGGTTTTAATCAATGTATATTGGTTTTTTTATTCTCGTAGGATTGATTTGTTGGTGTTGTCTAGCGATTTTTCTCGCATTATCTCCCTTTTGGGTTAAAACGGCGCGATTTTCTGCATTGCTAGTTGATTAATTGGTATTTGTCTAACTGGTGCTCTGGTTTTTCTTTGGGATGCTCTCTCGCGTGCAGTTATAATCGTCTTCCTTGTCAGAGGTGACATTTTAAGCATTTCTGTTGCACAAAGGGTACTTCTGAAACAGTTTCTTTAGACGCGCATCTTTCTTGTTGGTTTTGTGTTTTTTTTTAAAAAGGAGTTTTCTATGTAAAAGATGGTATCTTCTGAGGAACATTTTGTTGATACGATGTAGCTAAATGTTAAAAATGGAGCAAACAATTTAGTTATGTGATGCAGCTTTTAGTGTTTGTGCGTATATTTCTTCTTGTTCCGTGTTGAAGTTGTGTTTTTTAAGGTTGTTTTCGTTGCTCAAATATGCCGTTACTTCGGGAAGCCCTTTTCCATGTGTAACTTTTAATCACTTCATGCCAAAGTTGGGATCTCAGCCGTCATTAATTCCTTGGAATTGATGTTGCTTTCATTATTTAGGATTTTGCCCATTATTGTTTAATAATGCATTACTTCTAGTGATGGGTTGTAACATATAAAGGCAGCTATTTCCTATGTCATCAGGGGTCTTCAAGAATTTTCAGTATGTAGATGGAGTACTTTCTAAATGGTGATGTAATTTACTGATGGTGCATAGGAAACAAATGAACGGGGACATTTGAACGATACCAACTAATTGAACGAGCTTTGCTACTTGAGTAAACAAATGATACTTTCTATTGGTTTTTGGATTTCATATTTAATTGCTTTGGCCATTCGTGGTTTGAATGTATACCACCACACATTTCCTTAAAAAAAGAAGTTTTTTTTGTGTGTGTGCATGTTGGAGGGGTTGATGTGCCTTTTGGTGATATGTTTTTTGGACTTCTAGTTCAGAAACTGGGAAAGTTAAAAGAAGGAAAACAATGTAGTTTTGTCATTGGAGGAATATTCTGGGAGGTACTCACTCGGCGCTTTTGTATATTGCTATGAACAACCGGCGCGGATTCTCTGACTTACCTCTGGTAAGTCACCGTGTGACTTTAGCTCTTATCAGCCATCCGATCTGTAATCAACAGTCCAGATTATTTCACTTCTATTTCTAGTTTTTTTTAGTTTTTGATTTTTTTACTTCTAGTTTTTAGTTTTTTTTACTTTCATCAAAAGTAAAAAAAACTAAAAACTAGAAGTAAAAAATCAAAGCTAAAAAAAAGCTAGAAATAGAAGTGAAATAATCTGGACTGTTGGTTACAGATCGGACGGCTGATAAGAGCCAAAGTCACGCGTGACTTTACCAGAGGTAAGTCAGAGAATCCGCTGCGATGAACAACATGACAATGCAAAACTTAGGAGCTACAAAAAAACTATGAATGAAAATTGAGCTAAACGAGGAATGTTGGGTGAAGTTATTCTCTCTATGTTTGTATGGAATGTAGGGTCTGTTCATATTAGCTTTTGACTTGGGCTTATGAATAGTAACAGATTGTAGAAAAGTTTGTAGAGAGAGACATTCGCATGCGATTTTGACCGATATAAATGAAGTCATTACAGTGTATACTACAATTAACTACTATATCCCGTTTTGAAAAGACACTCTGTTTGAAAGTTAGATACTGTAAAAATGTTATTTATTTTAGAAAAACAGATTTTAAAAGCCAATATGAACAGAGCTTAATCATTCTGTATTAGGACACTAGGTATTATTTATCCTAATTAATGCCCATATATGCCTCTGGGCCGTTATGCTTCATCCAAACAAGGTAGTAAGACGTGCTTTTATGCACATTGTATTAATAAAGTAGTTTGCTCACAGTTTTGGATAATTTGTCGGCTTCTGGATGTGCAATGCTTTTTCTACTTTTTCAACAGCTCCCTAGATTACATTAGAGAAGTGCTTCCATGTGCCTCCAAATAAAATCTGCACCAATCTCAAATTAGCTTCTTTTAAGGAACTATAAACTTTCAAGTGGTAGGTTCATACTAGGGCACGACATAACCCAAAACCCGGCCAAAGCCCAAGGAATGAAACTAGGTCACTATGAGGAATGTATTTTTCCCAAATTTTATTTTCTTTGGTCATTCCTCCTTTTATATCTTATAAAATACTATTGTACCCACTTCTATCATGAGATTGTTTAGAGGGTCTATCGCCACAGAAATTACTCCTTGCATGTTGTTTGTATTGTTTCTGAAACGAGAAGAGCAAAAAAAAAACATAATAACGAAGCTTTCTTAACAGCATAACGTAAAGTTCTTTGCTCATGGAAATGAAAGCAATAAATGCCAAAAGCATTGATCACTGCACCGGCCAGACCATGGGCTCTAGCTATCAACATATGACGTCCAAAAGTGGGATGTACTGTTATAAGGATCATGATGGATTTGAAAATTTATAGTGTTTCCCTCTGGGGTCTGATATGTCTTGGACATTAACAGGCTGGGTGGCTTGGACTTGTGGCTTATGGTCATTAAATTTCAATCTTCCAGCAAATTTACAAAATCATCCTTCTAGAAACCCATCTGTAGTAAATAGTAATGCAGAAGTAAATCTCAATCCTTTGTTTCCTTGGAACTCGCAATGTTATTTAGGCAGAGCATAGAAGCACTTCTCGTTAAGTTATTGCGAAGCAGATTTAATGGAATGTCCTAGCTCCTTTGGAATATCTGTGAACCTTTTATGTCATCTGGGCACTGATTGCCTAATGGCAATATGTATGGACATCAAATGTGGTTCATGTTGGTGCATTATTAGGGCCCTAAAATCAGGGAAGCACTTTAGGTCCACTTCCTCTTGGAAGTGCTACTTCCCTGTGAACTTGTTCAGTAGAGTAAATCACTAAATCTAGTTTCAGATGTCTGTTGAATCAATTTCACTAACCACAGACGTGACAAACCCATGAATGGAAACAATTTATTACAGCTAACAGCTCATACATGGTCAACCTCACGCTGATTTGGTTCATTTTCCTCTTACAGGTTTGACCTGTACTTTAGGAAAAATCCATTTGGTGGAGAATTCACTGTTTTTGCTGGTCTTGAAGAATGTATTAAGTTCATTGCGAACTTTAAGTTCACGGACCATGACATTTCTTTCCTGCAATCAGTCATGCCAATGTGTGAGGTATCATCTCAGCCCTACATGCATATATACAATATTCTTGCTTTCTTCAAATGGTAAATAGTTCTTAGATAAACTGCTAGATTAGTTCTGGATAGGCCTTTTAGTTTGTCATGTGTGTAGATAGGCTGATTAGCATAGGCTACAAAAAAAGTGGCACCTTCAAATGTTAGAAGGAAGGAGTAATTTTGTGTTGCTCCTTGTGTACTTTTTTTCACCCAACTTTTAATATACTTTCATGTATCACTCCTTTGGCTATTTGCCCTGATGAATGTTTATTTACTGATGTCTCTGCAATTTCTAGGATGCGTTTTTTTATTATCTCAGGGAAATTGATTGCTCTGATGTGGAGGTGTACTCCATTCCTGAGGGATCAGTAGTTTTTCCAAAAGTACCCTTGATGAGAGTTGAGGGTCCGGTTGCTGTAAGTACAAAGCCCGTAACTAGTTGTTGTATCTAATGCATGGTCATAAACTTTTGTTTTGAACATTAACTAAAACTTCGAATTGTTTCTATAGCAACTTACTCTTGTTATAACGTCATCAGGTGGTTCAACTACTTGAGACTCCATTTGTAAATCTCATCAATTATGCCTCTTTGGTCACCACCAATGCTGCACGACACCGTCATGTTGCTGGAAAGTCAAAGGTTCTACTGGAATTTGGTTTAAGACGAGCACAGGTGTGATCTTCAATATCCCTTCTGCGATACCATTTTAACTTTTTTTGGTACACGAACATGTTGTATTTCTGTGTGTGAAACATAGCTGCGAATTTATGTTGACAGGGGCCTGATGGTGCAATAAGTGCTTCAAAGTACTGTTTTATGGGAGGTTTTGATGCAACCAGGTGGGTCTTTCACATTCAAAATTTTTCGTTTAAATCCAGCGTATTTGTGTTCTTTCTCTTTGCATAGCGCTTGGACGAGTAGTATATTTTGAATCATCCTTGCATTGTTTAGCTTTTTTTCCTTACTAGAATTGTTCTTTTTCTCCCCCAAAGTGTTAGATGTTGCTATTGTTCACTATTTGTTTAATTTCTTCTCTTCCTGTTTTTGCAGTAATGTATTGGCTGGAAATCTGTTTGGCATACCACTTCGTGGAACACATTCTCATGCTTATGTTAGCTCATATATGGTCAGTAAAATTTCCTTCCTATTGTGAATGAAAAAGGTTTCACACATGCAGTAATTTGTCCTCTATCGCTGGAGCGCCCTATGTCTGCAAACACTGTAGTTGCACTGGTCAAACAAAATTAGTTCACTACATTGGTTGCTGAGCCCCCGTGTTTTCACGATTCAAGTTGAAAGATGTGTTTTCATCATACCAGCACTCAAATTATGAATCATAGTGAACTGTCTAGTCTGTTGTATGATGGATATTCAATCTTTATCATCTTGCATAGTCTGCACTTGCATGCTCTTTTTCTGTTTTCCCCCCTACTGTGCTAGTATGTTTCTTCCTGTTCCTTCTAGTTTGCAGTTCTACTGGACCGCCGCTGTCTTTGCTTGATAATTTTACATGATATCTGATATGAAATATACAGATAATCATTGTTTGAACATAGCAAGTATTTTCTTGTATCGATATGTGCAATGTGCATGACAGATGGTACTGTCCCTTGCATTTGCATCTAAGGAAGTTGTGCTTAGATATCCTCAGCATTCTGGAAGTTCTGTTTTCTTTTTTGTGCCATTCATTTCTGTTTGGATGTTGACCGATTTAAACCTTCCAGAGCCTTGACGAGATCCCAGACAAGGCCCTCAGGAGCGAAGATGGTTCAAGAGTCTGCAAGGATTTTGTTAGTTTGGTGAAAGAGTGGCTTCAAAAGATTCAGGTATAATTGCAGAACCTTGTTGCATCGCTTTTACTTGCTACAGTATTCTTTATGTTAGTTTTTTTTGTTGATTTCAGGTAGCAGATTCATTATGTGTTGTATTTGGTGGGACAAATCAAAGTGAGCTGGCAGCATTTGCATCCTATGCATTGGCTTTTCCAAGCAACTTTCTAGCTCTTGTGGACACATATGACGTGAGTTGTTAATTTGTTGCAGCTTGCAACTTTTCCTCTTGTTGTTTTTGCTGTTATGCATGTCTGAATGAGTAGGTCTGAAACACATCATAGTTTGTCAATTCTGTCTTAACCAAAATTTTGCATTTGTCTTCTCAAGCTTCTTTGGTGATATTTCTCAGCGGATTTTGTTATAAAGTTATCATAATTACCTTTGAGTTGTTTGTCACATGGATATACAAATGGAAGTTTATTCAAGTATAGACATGTTTAAACTCTAATGCTGTTATTTTTATTTGAAAGAGTATGATGATTGGTATTGTCCTGATTCCGGAACAACTATGTGCTCATTATTATATTTGAATGCCATCAACCTGGCACTTCTCTAGGAGGCATAGTCAACTCTGAGTTGACTGTGCAAGTGTGCATACGTAACATGTTCCCCCTCTCTTCTATCATTTCACGTTCTTCACCTCAAGCCTGCAGATTCTGAATTTATTTATGCGGCACCTGTATTATCTGGAGCACAATCTCACTATTTATGTTTCTTTCCAGGTTATGCGAAGTGGAATTCCAAACTTCTGTGCAGTAGCTCTAGCACTCCATGACTTAGGGTATGTCGAACCTATCCTTGGGCACTTGTTACATGTGCATTGGACTAAAGCTCTATTGGATGGGAGCTTAGCTTCTCATGTAAACTTTGTATGCTAGACTATCATAATTCAGAAAAAGGTTTTTTTTTCAAGAAAATACAAATAAAGCTAAAGTTTATCAGAAAGTTCACCCAATAGTTGTTATAAATATTGTATGTATATTCATAAGGTCTAGAGGGCAATATATATAGGGAGTACAAGGGGATATACAAAGAAATATGACATACACAGATAAGAAAACCAAGACATATAAGAAAACAAATAAACAATTCTATCCTATCCTTAACATCCCCCTCAAACTCATGGTGGTGGAAGCGGGCTATTCTATCAATGGCCTCCTCGTCTCCCGCCCTTCCACCCCCCGTCTGTCCACCTCCCGACGCTACCCATCTCCAGAGCCCCACGCCGGCGTCCGCCCCGGAGCCGGCGGCCATCTCCAAGGCCGCGCCTTTTCTCGGGCCAGCCTCCTTGTTCCCCCGTGCGTCGGGACCCTCTTCTCCCTCTCCGTCTCCGCTGGGTCCTTCCAAAGCTCAAAGGTGGAGTGACTCCAGCCCTACCCCGTCCGCTGGTGCTGTGTGCTTCAAGTCCTTTCCGGCGAGTTTTCGGGATGTTCTGGTTGCTCCGGCCGTATCCAACCCTGCCCCTCCTCCCGCAAGGCAGTCCGTCGTGCGGCCTGAGCCTCTTCGTATGACTCGGGTCGCGCAAGACGCTAGTGGGTGGCAGAAGTTCGAGAGCCGGCGTGCTCGCCGGAGGCGTCTTCGTCCTCCTCGGTGCCTGCGGCGCCCAGTTCCTAAAAACCTTAAGGGAAAGTGCTTCAACTGTCTTTCCTCCTCTCATCGTGCCGCTGCGTGCCGTCTCAGTACGCGCTGCTTCCGTTGTCTGGCTTCGGGGCATCAATCTGCTGAGTGCCCTCGCCGTGCGGCCCCTGCGCGTCCTTCCCTCTCCCAGCCGCCGAAGAAGATGGTCTGGCGCCTGGTTCGCTCTGTTGAGGTGCCGCCTTCTTCGGCGCCGTTCGAGAGTGGCGCTGCCGCTGCGGGACCGAACGTTGTCGAGAGGGGGGACGGTCGAAGGAGAACGCGGCGCAGGACCCGCCGGCGGCGCTCGGACGGACGGGACGTTCGCCCTCCTTCCCCGTCTCGTTCTTCTGGCGAAGACTTAGAGCGTGAGCCGCCGCCTCCTCTGTTTTCTGATAACAGGGGAGGTCTAGTGGGGGGAACCTTTGAGCAGAGAAGACCGCAACGCATCTTGGCTTGGTCGGACAGATTGGCTACGAGAGAGGACGAGCTCCGCTGCGTCCTCATCGCGACCGTCGTGGGAGAGTGCTCCGGTGTCACCGTTGAGCTCCTCACTTCGCAGATCGCCCAGAGATTTGGTATTGCTGAGGATGTGCTCGTGTTTCGTCGCAACTCTCCGGCGAGTTTCCTGCTTTTCCTCCCGGATGGGGCGACGACCATTCGGGTTTTCAATGGTGGTCAACCTTTCATATCTACCACTCTCAGGCTCCACTTCATGAGATGGTCTAGATTTTACAGCTCCTCTGGCGCGGTCGTCGCCAGCTCGGTCGAGGTTACTCTTTCTGGCATCCCTGCGCACGCTTGGGAGCTAGCTACGGTGGAGCTGCTGCTTGATGAATTCTGTTTGGTCCATGAGATTCTCCCGGACACGTTCAACCAAAGGGACTTCTTCTGCCTGACGGCCTGGTGCATGAAGCCGGAGCTCATCCCCGCATCTATGGAGTTGCTGATTGAAGAACCTATGCCGGTGGTTGATGACGGGCCGTTGATGATTCGGGTTCTTTCCTATCCCATCAGCATCAGGACCTCGGTCGTTGCCCCGGCGCCTTTGGCGGATACCCCTCCATCTCCTCCTCCGTCCGCGGATGATCAAGGCAGCAACAGTCGGCGCCGTCGGCGTTCCCCGTCGACCGCCCCTCATTCGCGCAATCTGAGCAGCTCTGCTTCAGCATCCCGAGGCGGTGAACCTCGCTCTGAGGGCCACTCTCAGCTGGGCCCCCGTTCGGCCGGAATGCGCCATGTGGCGGCTTCCTCGGGCCGCGGGGGGCCTGCTGCGGCACCCGAGGCGTCTCCGTTGCCATTCAATGAGTCCGCGCGAGTGGAGTGTATTGATGGCGAGGTGGCGGACGTCCCTCCCCAGACGCGTCCCATTTCCACCTTTACGGTGATGGACTTGGCTGGCGGCGCGGCTCTCCATGCGACAGCCAACCTCAACGATTGCCGCACGTCCGACGAGGGGGATTCTCCTGCTGCTCTGGATATCCTGGCCCCGCTGGTGCAGTGCCCTGTTCCTTCTTGTGCTGGGCTGCTTCTTGGGCCAGATAATGATCAGTCTTTTTTGCCTCCGGTGGTTGAGTCACCAGTGCTGACTCCCCTGGAAGCTGGGCCTGCTGCCCTCGATCCTGAGCGTGGGGCATCTGTTCCAGCGCTTTTAGCATCTTTGATCGCTCCTGATCATATTCGCACGGCGGCTGAACCTGTCCCTGGGCCGTCCATTGTTGTTGGACCAAACAAGCTGTCTTGGCCTTCCTGTCCAGACGTTGATACACCAATTGGAGTGGCTGCCCCGTTTTCTGCTTCTCAGAGAACTCATCGGCCTCTGCTTGTCTATTCCAGACAGCGGTGGCGACGTGGCTTGGAGCAATCTGTTTGCTCCCCTGCGCGACAACCGGTTCTGGACTCTTCCTTGAATCAGGGAAGCACTTTAGGTCCACTTCCTCTTGGAAGTGCTACTTCCCTGTGAACTTGTTCAGTAGAGTAAATCACTAAATCTAGTTTCAGATGTCTGTTGAATCAATTTCACTAACCACAGACGTGACAAACCCATGAATGGAAACAATTTATTACAGCTAACAGCTCATACATGGTCAACCTCACGCTGATTTGGTTCATTTTCCTCTTACAGGTTTGACCTGTACTTTAGGAAAAATCCATTTGGTGGAGAATTCACTGTTTTTGCTGGTCTTGAAGAATGTATTAAGTTCATTGCGAACTTTAAGTTCACGGACCATGACATTTCTTTCCTGCAATCAGTCATGCCAATGTGTGAGGTATCATCTCAGCCCTACATGCATATATACAATATTCTTGCTTTCTTCAAATGGTAAATAGTTCTTAGATAAACTGCTAGATTAGTTCTGGATAGGCCTTTTAGTTTGTCATGTGTGTAGATAGGCTGATTAGCATAGGCTACAAAAAAAGTGGCACCTTCAAATGTTAGAAGGAAGGAGTAATTTTGTGTTGCTCCTTGTGTACTTTTTTTCACCCAACTTTTAATATACTTTCATGTATCACTCCTTTGGCTATTTGCCCTGATGAATGTTTATTTACTGATGTCTCTGCAATTTCTAGGATGCGTTTTTTTATTATCTCAGGGAAATTGATTGCTCTGATGTGGAGGTGTACTCCATTCCTGAGGGATCAGTAGTTTTTCCAAAAGTACCCTTGATGAGAGTTGAGGGTCCGGTTGCTGTAAGTACAAAGCCCGTAACTAGTTGTTGTATCTAATGCATGGTCATAAACTTTTGTTTTGAACATTAACTAAAACTTCGAATTGTTTCTATAGCAACTTACTCTTGTTATAACGTCATCAGGTGGTTCAACTACTTGAGACTCCATTTGTAAATCTCATCAATTATGCCTCTTTGGTCACCACCAATGCTGCACGACACCGTCATGTTGCTGGAAAGTCAAAGGTTCTACTGGAATTTGGTTTAAGACGAGCACAGGTGTGATCTTCAATATCCCTTCTGCGATACCATTTTAACTTTTTTTGGTACACGAACATGTTGTATTTCTGTGTGTGAAACATAGCTGCGAATTTATGTTGACAGGGGCCTGATGGTGCAATAAGTGCTTCAAAGTACTGTTTTATGGGAGGTTTTGATGCAACCAGGTGGGTCTTTCACATTCAAAATTTTTCGTTTAAATCCAGCGTATTTGTGTTCTTTCTCTTTGCATAGCGCTTGGACGAGTAGTATATTTTGAATCATCCTTGCATTGTTTAGCTTTTTTTCCTTACTAGAATTGTTCTTTTTCTCCCCCAAAGTGTTAGATGTTGCTATTGTTCACTATTTGTTTAATTTCTTCTCTTCCTGTTTTTGCAGTAATGTATTGGCTGGAAATCTGTTTGGCATACCACTTCGTGGAACACATTCTCATGCTTATGTTAGCTCATATATGGTCAGTAAAATTTCCTTCCTATTGTGAATGAAAAAGGTTTCACACATGCAGTAATTTGTCCTCTATCGCTGGAGCGCCCTATGTCTGCAAACACTGTAGTTGCACTGGTCAAACAAAATTAGTTCACTACATTGGTTGCTGAGCCCCCGTGTTTTCACGATTCAAGTTGAAAGATGTGTTTTCATCATACCAGCACTCAAATTATGAATCATAGTGAACTGTCTAGTCTGTTGTATGATGGATATTCAATCTTTATCATCTTGCATAGTCTGCACTTGCATGCTCTTTTTCTGTTTTCCCCCCTACTGTGCTAGTATGTTTCTTCCTGTTCCTTCTAGTTTGCAGTTCTACTGGACCGCCGCTGTCTTTGCTTGATAATTTTACATGATATCTGATATGAAATATACAGATAATCATTGTTTGAACATAGCAAGTATTTTCTTGTATCGATATGTGCAATGTGCATGACAGATGGTACTGTCCCTTGCATTTGCATCTAAGGAAGTTGTGCTTAGATATCCTCAGCATTCTGGAAGTTCTGTTTTCTTTTTTGTGCCATTCATTTCTGTTTGGATGTTGACCGATTTAAACCTTCCAGAGCCTTGACGAGATCCCAGACAAGGCCCTCAGGAGCGAAGATGGTTCAAGAGTCTGCAAGGATTTTGTTAGTTTGGTGAAAGAGTGGCTTCAAAAGATTCAGGTATAATTGCAGAACCTTGTTGCATCGCTTTTACTTGCTACAGTATTCTTTATGTTAGTTTTTTTTGTTGATTTCAGGTAGCAGATTCATTATGTGTTGTATTTGGTGGGACAAATCAAAGTGAGCTGGCAGCATTTGCATCCTATGCATTGGCTTTTCCAAGCAACTTTCTAGCTCTTGTGGACACATATGACGTGAGTTGTTAATTTGTTGCAGCTTGCAACTTTTCCTCTTGTTGTTTTTGCTGTTATGCATGTCTGAATGAGTAGGTCTGAAACACATCATAGTTTGTCAATTCTGTCTTAACCAAAATTTTGCATTTGTCTTCTCAAGCTTCTTTGGTGATATTTCTCAGCGGATTTTGTTATAAAGTTATCATAATTACCTTTGAGTTGTTTGTCACATGGATATACAAATGGAAGTTTATTCAAGTATAGACATGTTTAAACTCTAATGCTGTTATTTTTATTTGAAAGAGTATGATGATTGGTATTGTCCTGATTCCGGAACAACTATGTGCTCATTATTATATTTGAATGCCATCAACCTGGCACTTCTCTAGGAGGCATAGTCAACTCTGAGTTGACTGTGCAAGTGTGCATACGTAACATGTTCCCCCTCTCTTCTATCATTTCACGTTCTTCACCTCAAGCCTGCAGATTCTGAATTTATTTATGCGGCACCTGTATTATCTGGAGCACAATCTCACTATTTATGTTTCTTTCCAGGTTATGCGAAGTGGAATTCCAAACTTCTGTGCAGTAGCTCTAGCACTCCATGACTTAGGGTATGTCGAACCTATCCTTGGGCACTTGTTACATGTGCATTGGACTAAAGCTCTATTGGATGGGAGCTTAGCTTCTCATGTAAACTTTGTATGCTAGACTATCATAATTCAGAAAAAGGTTTTTTTTTCAAGAAAATACAAATAAAGCTAAAGTTTATCAGAAAGTTCACCCAATAGTTGTTATAAATATTGTATGTATATTCATAAGGTCTAGAGGGCAATATATATAGGGAGTACAAGGGGATATACAAAGAAATATGACATACACAGATAAGAAAACCAAGACATATAAGAAAACAAATAAACAATTCTATCCTATCCTTAACATCCCCCTCAAACTCATGGTGGTGGAAGCGGGCTATTCTATCAATGGCCTCCTCGTCTCCCGCCCTTCCACCCCCCGTCTGTCCACCTCCCGACGCTACCCATCTCCAGAGCCCCACGCCGGCGTCCGCCCCGGAGCCGGCGGCCATCTCCAAGGCCGCGCCTTTTCTCGGGCCAGCCTCCTTGTTCCCCCGTGCGTCGGGACCCTCTTCTCCCTCTCCGTCTCCGCTGGGTCCTTCCAAAGCTCAAAGGTGGAGTGACTCCAGCCCTACCCCGTCCGCTGGTGCTGTGTGCTTCAAGTCCTTTCCGGCGAGTTTTCGGGATGTTCTGGTTGCTCCGGCCGTATCCAACCCTGCCCCTCCTCCCGCAAGGCAGTCCGTCGTGCGGCCTGAGCCTCTTCGTATGACTCGGGTCGCGCAAGACGCTAGTGGGTGGCAGAAGTTCGAGAGCCGGCGTGCTCGCCGGAGGCGTCTTCGTCCTCCTCGGTGCCTGCGGCGCCCAGTTCCTAAAAACCTTAAGGGAAAGTGCTTCAACTGTCTTTCCTCCTCTCATCGTGCCGCTGCGTGCCGTCTCAGTACGCGCTGCTTCCGTTGTCTGGCTTCGGGGCATCAATCTGCTGAGTGCCCTCGCCGTGCGGCCCCTGCGCGTCCTTCCCTCTCCCAGCCGCCGAAGAAGATGGTCTGGCGCCTGGTTCGCTCTGTTGAGGTGCCGCCTTCTTCGGCGCCGTTCGAGAGTGGCGCTGCCGCTGCGGGACCGAACGTTGTCGAGAGGGGGGACGGTCGAAGGAGAACGCGGCGCAGGACCCGCCGGCGGCGCTCGGACGGACGGGACGTTCGCCCTCCTTCCCCGTCTCGTTCTTCTGGCGAAGACTTAGAGCGTGAGCCGCCGCCTCCTCTGTTTTCTGATAACAGGGGAGGTCTAGTGGGGGGAACCTTTGAGCAGAGAAGACCGCAACGCATCTTGGCTTGGTCGGACAGATTGGCTACGAGAGAGGACGAGCTCCGCTGCGTCCTCATCGCGACCGTCGTGGGAGAGTGCTCCGGTGTCACCGTTGAGCTCCTCACTTCGCAGATCGCCCAGAGATTTGGTATTGCTGAGGATGTGCTCGTGTTTCGTCGCAACTCTCCGGCGAGTTTCCTGCTTTTCCTCCCGGATGGGGCGACGACCATTCGGGTTTTCAATGGTGGTCAACCTTTCATATCTACCACTCTCAGGCTCCACTTCATGAGATGGTCTAGATTTTACAGCTCCTCTGGCGCGGTCGTCGCCAGCTCGGTCGAGGTTACTCTTTCTGGCATCCCTGCGCACGCTTGGGAGCTAGCTACGGTGGAGCTGCTGCTTGATGAATTCTGTTTGGTCCATGAGATTCTCCCGGACACGTTCAACCAAAGGGACTTCTTCTGCCTGACGGCCTGGTGCATGAAGCCGGAGCTCATCCCCGCATCTATGGAGTTGCTGATTGAAGAACCTATGCCGGTGGTTGATGACGGGCCGTTGATGATTCGGGTTCTTTCCTATCCCATCAGCATCAGGACCTCGGTCGTTGCCCCGGCGCCTTTGGCGGATACCCCTCCATCTCCTCCTCCGTCCGCGGATGATCAAGGCAGCAACAGTCGGCGCCGTCGGCGTTCCCCGTCGACCGCCCCTCATTCGCGCAATCTGAGCAGCTCTGCTTCAGCATCCCGAGGCGGTGAACCTCGCTCTGAGGGCCACTCTCAGCTGGGCCCCCGTTCGGCCGGAATGCGCCATGTGGCGGCTTCCTCGGGCCGCGGGGGGCCTGCTGCGGCACCCGAGGCGTCTCCGTTGCCATTCAATGAGTCCGCGCGAGTGGAGTGTATTGATGGCGAGGTGGCGGACGTCCCTCCCCAGACGCGTCCCATTTCCACCTTTACGGTGATGGACTTGGCTGGCGGCGCGGCTCTCCATGCGACAGCCAACCTCAACGATTGCCGCACGTCCGACGAGGGGGATTCTCCTGCTGCTCTGGATATCCTGGCCCCGCTGGTGCAGTGCCCTGTTCCTTCTTGTGCTGGGCTGCTTCTTGGGCCAGATAATGATCAGTCTTTTTTGCCTCCGGTGGTTGAGTCACCAGTGCTGACTCCCCTGGAAGCTGGGCCTGCTGCCCTCGATCCTGAGCGTGGGGCATCTGTTCCAGCGCTTTTAGCATCTTTGATCGCTCCTGATCATATTCGCACGGCGGCTGAACCTGTCCCTGGGCCGTCCATTGTTGTTGGACCAAACAAGCTGTCTTGGCCTTCCTGTCCAGACGTTGATACACCAATTGGAGTGGCTGCCCCGTTTTCTGCTTCTCAGAGAACTCATCGGCCTCTGCTTGTCTATTCCAGACAGCGGTGGCGACGTGGCTTGGAGCAATCTGTTTGCTCCCCTGCGCGACAACCGGTTCTGGACTCTTCCTTGAATGGGGCTTCTCTGCACCCTTTCACTGCTGGCTTGGTTAAGGATGTGACCCGTCTTCTTCCACAACCGGTGTTCAAGAAAGAGAAGAGGGGTTCCAGTGTGAAGATAAATTCTCTTCCAAGGCGCAGTCGAAGAGTGGCTGGTTTTGGTCCAGCTTCGCCTGGGACAGCTTTCACAAAGGCGCAAAAACAGGTTCTCGGGTGTTTGGGTTTGGCAGCAGGAAATGAAAAGTTCTCCCACCATGCTCAAGACTGTTACAGTAAGCTTTTTGACGAGCCTCTCTCTGCTGCTCACCTCAACGCTCTTGCTGCAATCTTTGGCTGGGCGGCGGACGAAGAGGCGCAAGTTCGCTCGGCCGACAGCCTCGTGGCAGGATGTTAGTGGCTTTTGGTTTGTCTTGTGGTCGCCATTTTTCCGTCTTAAATGAATCCAACCTCTATTCTTTTTTGGAACGCCCGTGGGCTGAATGGTGCGGACCGGCGTAACTCTATCCGCGATGTGATTTTCTCGGCGAACGCGGACATAGTTTGCCTGCAAGAAACTAAGTTGGCTGCAGTTTCTCGCCGTTTGTTCCTCTCTGTTTTTGGGTCCAGCTACATGGACTTTGTTGTTCTTCCGGCTGTTGGAACGCGTGGTGGGATTATTTTAGCTTTGAAATGCAGTTCTTGTCAATTGTTGGCCAGCCGGGTGGATTCTTTTTCTGTCTCTGCTCAGTTCTTGGAACAGGGCGGGCGGAACTGGTGGTTCACAGGGGTTTATGGCCCTCAAAATGATGAAGAGAAGATTAATTTCCTTCAAGAACTCAGAGATGTTCGGGCGCTTTGCAGCGGTCCTTGGCTGGTTGCAGGAGACTTCAATCTCATCTTTCAAGCCGAGGATAAGAATAATGGCAATCTTAACCGTGCTTTAATGGGGCGTTTTAGGCGGTTCCTGGATGACATGTGTGTCAAGGAAATTCCGCTTTTGGGGCGCAAGTTCACTTGGTCGAACGAAAGATCTTCCCCAACCTTGGTCAGATTGGACAGGGCGTTTTGTTGTTTTGAGTGGGATGAAATCTTCCCTGACTCAATTCTGCAGAGCACGGCTTCTGTGGTCTCTGACCATTGCCCTATCCTTCTTTGCCTCAAAATGAATTTGAAAGGTAAAAGACGTTTCCATTTTGAAAGCTTCTGGCCTAAGATAGAGGGGTTCCAAGAAGCAGTGCAGCAGAATTGGAGTGCTCCCGTGGCGGTGTTGTGCCCGGTTGAGCGCCTGTACCTCAAGCTGCAGAGGTTAAGTAAAGGATTACAACGTTGGAGCCATAAAAAAGTTGGGAATATCAAGCTGCAACTAGAGATTGCCAAAGAGATTCTTCACCGGCTGGAAATTGCTAGAGATTTCAGACCTCTCTCTCAGGGTGAGGACTGGTTAAGAAAAAAAATTAAAACTGCATTGCCTCGGTCTGGCCACCCTGGAAAGAACCATTGCCAGGTTGAGGTCCCGGATTACCTACCTGAGAGATGGAGATGCTAATTCTTCTTTCTTCCACCTGCACTCTCGGTTCAGAAAGAAAAAAAATTTCATTGGTAAATTATTGGTAAATGGCAATGTTGTTTCTGATCATAGGGGCAAGGAGCAGGCGGTGTTCGACTTTTATGATAATATTCTTGGTAAAGCCCATGACAGAGATTTCTCCTTTATTCTTTCCTCGTTCCATTCTCTTGATCAAAATCTGGAATGTTTGGAGGAGCCCTTCTCTGAGGAGGAAGTCTGGAATACAATCAGAGGCATGCCTCTTGATAAGGCGCCTGGTCCGGATGGGTTTACGGGTCGTTTTTACAAGTCTTGTTGGGTCTTAATCAAAGACGATGTGTTGGCTGCCCTGGACGCTGCTCATCAAGGCCATGTCTTTAAGTTCAAGCTCCTAAACACCGCCTTCATCACTCTGCTTCCTAAGAAGGCGGATGCTACCCTTGTAAAAGATTTCCGTCCCCTAAGTCTTATTCACAGTTTTGCTAAATTGGCTGCTAAGATCATGGCTAATCGGCTTGCACCTCTGCTTCCCAGCTTGATTTCTATCAACCAGAGTGCTTTTGTGAAGGGGCGGTGTATTCAGGACAATTTTCTTTTGGTGCAGCAATTGGCTAAAGCTCTGCACAGGAAGAAGGAGCCGCACATTCTTCTTAAATTGGATATCTCCAAAGCCTTCGACTCGGTTTCCTGGCCCTTCCTTATTGAGGTGTTACTCCATCTGGGTTTTGGTCGCCGGTGGTGCAATCTCTTGTGCCTGCTCTTATCCACTGCTTCTTCCAGAATATTAGTTAATGGGGAACCTGGAGAACCCATTTTTCATCATAGAGGACTTCGCCAGGGTGACCCTCTCTCTCCCATGTTGTTCATTTTGGTGATGGATGTGTTCAACTCTCTAGTGAATAAAGCCACCAATGATGGTTTTCTTTAGCCTCTTGCAGTGCAGCGGCCTCAGCAGCGTATCTCCTTCTATGCTGATGATGTGGTGATGTTCCTTCGGCCAACTGCTAATGATCTTACTCTCATTAGAGAGCTACTTGATATTTTTGGGCATATCAGTGGGCTGGTGACTAATTTTGCTAAGAGCTCAGTTACTCCCATCCAGTGCAGCCTTGAAGAGAAGGAGTTGGTGTCCAATCTTTTGGCTTGTGAGATAAAAGATTTTCCTTGCTCTTATTTGGGCCTGCCTTTGAGTATCAGAAAGCCCTCCAAATCTGATCTGTTCAAACTAGTGGATAAAGTGGCTGATAATCTTCCAAATTGGAAGGCCTCCCTCATGAATCGTGCTGGTCGGCTCATCACTGTGAAAGTTGTCCTAACTGCTATTCCTTTATACCACATGATTGCTTTGGATCTTCCTAAATGGGTGATTAAAGCTATAGATAAGAGACGCAGGGGCTTTCTCTGGGTCGGTCAGGAAAAGGCTAATGGGGGAAGATGCTTGGTCTCTTGGGACCTTGTAAACCGGCCCTTTCATTTTGGTGGCCTTGGTATTCTTAACTTGGAATTTCTGGGTTGGGCTCTCCGTATTCGTTGGCTTTGGCTTGAGAAAACTGATGCTTCTCGCCCCTGGGCCGGGTTGCCTATTCATGTGCCTCATAATGCTCGTGCCCTCTTCAAGGTGGCTGTGGAGTCTTTGGTTGGAAATGGTAGGAATACTCTGTTCTGGACTGATAGATGGTTGGGTGGCAAAACCATAGAAGAATTAGCTCCTAACCTTCTCAAAGCAGTCACTAAAAGGGCTATTAAGCAACGCTTGGTTGCGGATGCTTTTGCTGATCGTCGTTGGGTTTCAGATATTAAGGGTGCTCTGTCGGTCCCTGTGTTACTTGAGTATCTTCTGATCTGGGACCTAGTTGATGCCTTCCAATTACAACCGGAGGTGGCTGACCAGCATCTTTGGAAGCTCTCCAAATCTGGAACATATTCTAGTAAATCAACTTACAAGGCTTTCTTCCTTGGCTCTATTCGGTTTGCGCCGTGGAAGAGAGTTTGGAAGTCTTGGGCCCCCTTCGCTGTAAATTCTTCATTTGGCTTGCTATTAAGAATCGCTGTTGGACAGCCGATCGGCTAGCCAAAAGAGGTCTGCCTCACCCCGTTGCTTGCCCCCTTTGTGACCAAGAAAATGAAGATGTGCAACACTTGTTAGTCTCCTGCGTTTTTTCCCGTCAGGTTTGGTTTATTGTCCTTCAGAAGCTTGGTCTGGCTTCTTCTGCTCCTCAGTCAACCTCCAACAAGTTCTCAAGATGGTGGTATCAAGCTGGGAAGGATGTTCCAAAAGACTGTCGGAAAGGATTTAATAGCTTGATCATCCTTGTCTCTTGGGAAATTTGGAAGCACCGAAATGAATGTGTCTTTAATGGCACTAGCCCTAGCTTCCCTACCTTGCTGCAGGCCATCTCAAATGAATGCTTTTTGTGGTGCTCAGCAGGGGCATTAGGTCTCCAGGAGTTGCTTGCTAAAGCTTTTGCTGGTGGCCAGTGATTTCTGTCTCTAGCAATCTTAGTTGGGTCGTTGGGGGTTCTTTTGTAGTTTGCTAGTGGGTGTTGTGTGTGTGTGTGTTTGGGGCTTCCCTCCCCTTTTGTTTACCTTTTCTTCTTAATGAAATGATATGCAGCTCTCCTGCGTATTCGAGAAAAAAAACTCATGGTGGATCACACACACTGAGTTTGGAGAGAAAATACAAATGTTGTACCCTTATTTGCGGCTTCGTAAAGAAGTCAACAAGCTGTAACTCTGAAAGTACAAACTGTAAAGCGAGTACTCCCTCCTGCACCTGTGAGTGAGTGTATGAAGCATCCACACCAATGTGCTTGGTGAGCTCATGCTTCACTGGATCACAAGCAATACCAATAGCACATGTACTGTCAGACATAAGGGTCGTAGGTCCCTTTACAAGTACTCCAAAGTCTACAAGTAGCCATATCAACCAAGTAATCTCTGTAGTCACTACTGCCATAGCTCTCAACTCAGCATCTGCACTCGAACGGGAAACTGCAGTCTGATTTTTTGTCTTCCAGGCAATCAAAGAGGAGCTAAGAAAAACACAGTAAGCAGAAAGAGAACGACGATCAGAAGGATCACTAGCCCAGATCGCATCAGAGTACGCTTGAAGTTGTAGTGAGGTGGAGCTAGGGAAAACAAATGACGAGAGATGGTTCTACGCAAGTAGCAAAGAACACGAAGAAGGTGGCTGTAGTAAAGATGAGTAGGACGAGCCATAAACTGACTCAAGATATGAACAGTATGAGCAATATCAGGACGAGTGCTCATAAGATATACCAAACTCCTAACAAGATGACGATATCGAGTAAGATCCTCAAGAAAATCACCATCAGCAACACAAAGCTGAAGGGAGAGCTCCATAGGAGTCTCAACAGTACGAGTATCAGTCAGACCAGACCGATCAAGAAGATCTAAGACATACTTCTGCTGGGAGAGGTAGTACCCTCAGGCGTAGAAGAAACCTCAATTCCAAGGAACTATGTAAGCAAACTATGATCAGTCATCAGAAAAATCAGTGGATAAAAGAGTGCCCTGACAGCTGACAAACAAGGAAATACCGTCAGTTGTTTGAATAGAGATAGGAAAAACAAGAGGTCCTACTGAAATGAGAGATGTAGAGTCCGGTGTCATGTGTAAAGAGACCAGAATCTAGAACCCAAAAGTTACCTGGAGGAGACGTCTGAGCTAGACTGGCAGAACCCGCTGAGTTGTGAGAGAGCTGAAGTAGAGCCTAGTAGAGCTGCTGAACAAGTCATCTCGCTGAGAACTTGACGAGCTGGTTTGTCCTCCTGTGAAGGAAGGGCCTCCCTGCCCCCTTGGATCGTCCACCCCCACACACCTTGTTTCATTTTTTCCGCACCGCATAACTCTAGTAGTCATGCCTGAAGTTCTTGCAGTAGTTACACTAAACTCCAGTTGGTGTGAAAATAGGAGTGAGAACAAGCACCTGGGGAGGGACCGTAGTCGTAACAGAGACCGTCGGTGCAGTCGAAGGAGCAGCAAGCACAATCGAAACGGACTGTACTGCTAACCCGAGACGAAGCTCCTCAGCCTGAAGCGTCAAAAGGGCCTCGTTGACGGTCGGTCGTAGCGAGCGGCTCAGTTGAGCCCTGACAGGCTCAAAACTCTAGGCGAAGATGGCAGACGAAATCATAAAGGCAAATGCGATCATGATCTGTCTTCTGCACTTTATGACACTCCTGACAAAGTGAAGAGGCTAGCTCATCCAGTTGGCACCAGAGACTGGCAAGGCCTCAGAAGAAGTTGTTGACGGAAGAGTCCCCTTGACGAAGCGCCTCCAACTCATGCTGAAGCGAAAAGAACTGAGCATCACCGCTCTGCTGGTATCGCTCACGCAAGTACTCCCAGATCTGTCAAGTAGACCGCAAACCAACAATGTCTGGCTGGATGGAGTCGTCGACGCCGACCACGAGGATGGTGCAAACATGCCTCATCAGCACACCAGCGCTCGAAAGTGTCAATGGCATACTGGAAAGCCTCATTAGCAGCGTCAGCAGTAGCAGCCTTTGCCTCCTTCTTGGCAGCCTCATTTGCAGGAGGTGCGGAAGTAGGCTACCTGGGAGGAGGCTGAAATGTTGGTGGCGGAGAATGCACCAGTGACATGTCCCTAAAGACGGAGACTATCGAGCGTGATCTCCATTGGTAAGGACCACAACTTGTAGTTCGTCCCATAGAGCTTTGTTCCCAAGAAGGGGATCACAGCTGATGGAACGGAAGCCATCCGTAGGTGGCGCTAGATGGCACAACGACCAAGGCAACAAAGTCTAACAGGCGGCGCTGGACAACGTGGCGGTTAGATCGACGTTTTGTTTTCTCTCTTTATTTTTTTCTCTTTTTTTCTTCTTTCTTTTTTAGCTAATACAAAAGATTCAGCTGAAGCTTCTCAACCGGAAAGATATCAGATGGCTTCGGCTCGGGCGTTGCCGAGGCGACAAGCGGGCGGACAACGGCGAAGCGACAAGCGGGCGGACAACGGCGAAGTGGCGGTCGGCAGAGCGGCGGCCGGTGATTCGGGCGGCCGGCGGAGTGGCGTCTGGCGGCTCAAGCGGTCAACAAACCGAGGTGGCGTCGGTCAGACTAGGCAGCGTTGGGTGGCCGGTCGGTTAGCGAACTGAGACGGCGTCGATCGGGTGACGGCGACGTCAGATCGGGCAGGCAATGGCGGCCGGAGACAGCGGCGGCCGCCTGGGCGGCGCCTGATCGAGCGGGCAACGATGGATCGGGTGGCTGGTAGCGCCAGATCTAGTGAGACGACGACGGCCTGGGCGGCGGCGGCAGCCTGAGCGCTCGATTCAGTGTTGACGACGGTGGTTTGGGCTGCGGCGGCGGGTTGGGCAGTGGCGACGGCATGGGCGGCGTTGAAGGCAGCAGAAGAACAAGGTTAGAGCTCTAGCTCTGATAGCATGTTGTGAATATTGTATGTATATTCATGATGTGATCCAGAGGGCAATATATATAGAGTACAGAGGATATACAAAGGAATATGCCATGCATAGATAAGGAAACCAAGGCATATAAGAAAATAAATAAACAATTCTATCCTATCCTTAACAATAGTATCCAATTTTGGATGGTCTAGGCTTACAACAACTTTGTGTTTATAAGCTTAAGCCCTCCCAAACAGGTCCTGAGTCATACTGATGTGCACTTGCAAAATAATCCATAATATTCCCTCTGTGCGTTGGGAATATATGATGCCATTTGGTGGCAAGTTCCGTTATCTTCTTGTGTTGCCTTTTAACATGTCTGGGCTTATAGGTGACATTAGAAATTACTCTATCTTGTGCTCATTGTTTTCTTAATAAAAAGTTGTAAACAATCGGTTTGGGTAAGGATATCTTCTTTTGTAGGTACAAGGCATCTGGTATTAGATTAGATTCTGGTGATCTGGTCTATTTGTCTATAGAAGCTCGAAAAGTGTTTCGTGCAATAGAGGACGACTTTAATATACCTGGTTTTGGCAAGATGATCATTACTGCTAGCAATGACCTGAATGAGGAAACAATTGATGCCCTGAACAAACAGGTAATAAAATTATCTCACTATTGAGTTGACAACTCATCAAGATTTTTATTGTGGCATCTAGGTATGTGCTATTTTTCACAAGATGGAAATACTTGTGGTGCCTATGTTGTTTGATGCATTTGCGTGTGCTTCTGTGGAGCTAGTGAACATGTACTATAGATTTATCTTTATTCTGAATCCTTTCAATTGCAGATATGATTAAAAGTTTACATCTTTGCAGGGTCATGAAGTTGATGCCTTTGGAATTGGAACTTATCTTGTAACGTGTTATTCCCAGGCTGCTCTTGGGTGTGTCTTTAAGCTAGTTGAGATCAATAGTAGACCTCGTATCAAACTTTCTGAGGATGTGGCAAAAGTATGTTTACTATTTTCATGTTGAAAAAGATAATTTTTTTTACTTTACTGATGGTGTCATGATATGTTTCAGGTCTCCATTCCATGCAAAAAGCGATGTTTCAGATTATATGGAAAAGAAGGCTACCCATTGGTAGACATCATGATACGTGAAAGTGAACCATCACCTAAGGTAACAATGCACCTCTATTCTCTACGCACATGTGAGGTTCTATACTTGACACCAGAGTTCCAAATCCCGGCGGTAACCAGCTGGTTATCGCCTATAACCGGTTCTACTGGTGGCAACCGACAGAATAAAAACAGTTGTTTTTTTTATTTAATTCAAATTTGAAATTTTGAATATAAAAGTTAGTTTCCTTAATAATGTTTACATTGTTTAATACTAATAGAATTTATTTAGGAAGATGTATGCACCTCTCGTGCTTAACTTTATGCTTTTGCCATAAATGTGTTAGGAATTTCCAATTTTTGAATGTAAGTCAGTTTCTTGAATGATGTTTATATGTTTAACACCAATGGAATGTATTAGGACAATGAATGTACCTCCCGTGCTTGACTTCATACTTTTTGCTATGAATGTGTTAGGAATTTCCAATTTCAAATTTAAAAAACTGGTTTTTAGCGGTTTTTCTCCGGTTTTTTGGGCGGTAACCAGCCGGTTTTTCTAGTTATCGGTTTCAAATTCAAAATTTGACTCTTGAAATTTAACTGTTACCGGCCGTCTGGCGGTATTCCCTCCGGTTCTGGGTTTTGGAACCTTGCTTGTCACACCATTTTCTCAATCATAAAAGTAAAGAATATTAGAATCTACCTTAGACTGGAATATAGCTGAGATAATACTCGAGTCGATCATATGCTTCTCATCGTTGACATGCAATGCTGCTGTCACCTTTTATATATTTTGTTGACTTTTTTCATGCCCAGTGACTAATTCAGATTTTAAACCGAAAATTCATACTGTTGAAATATTCCAGGCAGGAGAGCGGATCCTTTGTCGACACCCATTCCTTGAATCCAAGAGGGCATATGTTGTCCCCCAGCATGTTGAGGAGCTTCTACAATGCTATTGGCCTGGGAGATCAAGTATGGATATTGTATCTTTCTTACAACAATAACTTTGTATCTTGTATCCTTCTTGAAACGACAACTTTGTCAGTGGTCATGGGTAATTTGGAAAGTAATCGTTGCAAAGTGGGTAAATCAGGATCAGTATTAGATTTTCTTTAAAAATATAAGGAGCCTGTTTTTCTTGCATTACATTTTTAAATCACAGAATATCTAAAAGTAAAGGAAGCGGCCCCACATGCAAGACTCATATGAACCAGTTATCTTGTGCATTTCTAGTGCTCTGTCCCAGTCCCGCTGATATTTTCTTACACTTGATGATCAGCAAGAGCAACAACATCTTCATGTTGCTTCTAGAATTTTGTGAAACAAAGAGGGCACCTTTAGGGGAAAGAAACTTATGAAACCCTGAGTGATAAAAAGCTGATCACTTGAAACAATACAGAATTTGGTGAATGTTAGTGGAACAACCTGTTAAACTGTGGGTTGTAGTGTTCGCACACTTCACTTATTGTTTTTTCTTGTTAAATGTCAATTACATATGTATATCTGTGTTCTCTACAGATAAACCTAGAGTAGAGCTGCCCTCTCTGGAGAAGATCAGAAACCGCTGCATGCACCAGCTTGAGAAACTGCGGCCAGATCACATCAGGCGGCTAAATCCGACACCTTACAAGGTTCGTTTCTTCTTTCTTCCTTCAATTGCCTTTCCTTATCTTGCCGTGTCACAAGCCGTAACGTGACAAATCTTCTTCACTTTGAGCAGGTGAGTGTGAGCGCGAAGCTGTACGATTTCATTCATTCCCTATGGCTGAATGAGGCGCCAGTAGGTGAACTACAGTAGGGGATTTTGCTCCCCAGTTTTCGTTTGTACAAACTAATTATCTGTATAGAGGCAGATCAACTTACCTGGTTATACATCCCTTGGTTGGTGGGATACTATAGATCGTTACGGAAATTACACAATAAACATCAGAAGAAAAGAAATGATCACCAAAATGTTGAGATCCTGCCATGTTTGTCCTTTGCAGCATACACATTTGCAGGTGATCGATCGAAAAACCCGAGCACCAATTTAGATTTGGTACATTGATAAACTTCGAGGCTGAACCTTCAAATGAGAATAATATGCCGGTGCACGATGTATCGGTACTTTCATCTTCTTTGGCTGTTCGGTGTTTCTATGCAAGGACCACTGGGACATGAACCCAAACAATGCAGTCCATAGGGCAATCGGAAAAGATTGGTAATGCACTTCCCAACTACCGTTGCATTAACAGAGCACACTGAACAGATTGGTTAGTTATTTTGGTGGCGGCAATCATGGTCGTTTGCTATACTACACTGATTTTTGCCAAAAAGAAATAACTACACACTATAGTAACCCTATTCTTATTAACTTTTAAAAGCTGTTTTTCTACGGTAAATAACTTTTTTACAGTATTTACCTAGTTACTTCATTTAGATTGACTAAAATCACACGTGAATATCTCTCTATAAACTTCTTTATAGGTTATTATTATTTATAAGATAAAATCAAAAGACAAAGCCAAAAGCTAATATAAACGGGCCCTAATTCCTATCAATGTGGTACATTTCATAGATTTTCTGACATTACGCGGGGAGGGGACTATAGGGAGGAGAGGGGCGCCAGGTGGAGGAGGGCGGTGGCGAGGAGGGGACTGGAGGGAGGGAGGAGAGGGGCGCCAGGGTGGAAGTGGTGACGGGGAGGGAGGTGGCTAGGGAGGAGGGGGCATTGGGGTGAGGGAGGGAGGCGGCCGGGGGAGGAGGGGCATCGGGGTGGGGGAGGGAGGCCGGGGGAGGAGGGGCACCAGGGTGGCGAGGGAGGGGTCAAGGGGGAGGGGCGCTAGGTGGGACTGGGAGGGGAGGGAGGGTGGCGGTGGGAAGGGGATTGGAGGGAGGAGAGTGGAGAGATTCTGAGAGAGTGGAGTGGAGAGATGAGACATGAGACTGAGAGCATGTGAGAGAGGGAGGAGAGATGAGAGTTAGGACTGATGAGATGAGAGATTTTGAGAGAGTGTGGAGTGAAAAGATGCACACAACGGTTAGAGAAGTAATGTTTGAGCACAACATTCGGGAGAGCAACGTTCAGAAGAGTAATGCCTATAAATTCACTTCTCTTCTCTCATTACTTCACTAGCATTCAATCTCTCATTTCTTCAACATCTCTCTACACTCCCCATTTCTTCAACATCCCTCTACACTCACTAAGTCCCTATTTCTTCAACATTCCTCTACACTCCCTATTTATTCACCATCCATCCAATATGCTACCAAGGAGTCGAAGCACCAAGGAGCTCCCGAGAGATATGCAGAGGAGTTGTAGCACGAAAAGGGCGGCAGGGTGCCTTAGTGTAAGCTCTCGTCGTCACTCCCCTAGTCCTCCTCTTGCTCTGACTCCCGTTGAGGCTCGCCGGCTCTCACTAAGCATGGGAGGCTACGGTATGGATGACCGTCATATGGACGGTACGAAAAGCTACGAGGAGTACCTAGATGGTCTGGAGCCAACGAGGACTCCAGAATTCTCTCCCTCGTCCACGGACGCCAACATTGGCAGATCTGGATGAAGGGTAAATTGCTAGAAGCACATGACCTGGAGCCAGAAAATATGAGACAGCGAAACGGTAGAGATCACAACTTGTAATTATTGCAATGCTAAATTAACTGCTCATATAGCTGTAGGGATAGGGCACTTGAACCGGCACTACAAAGCATGCTTACGCAAAATGGCGGCATAGGGCCGAGGTGGAGGAGGAGTACAAACGCAGCTAAACTTAAAGGCCGATGGCTCTGTAAGTACTTGGGTATACAACCCGTTTTCTGCCCGTGAGGAAATTGCTAGATATATTGTTTCAGAAGATCAACTGATTATGATGGGTGAATGTCGCGTGTTCGAAAGAATGATCCAACGTGGCTTTTGCCCACAGTACCAACATGTTAGTAGGAGAACTACTACATCTGATATTCTACGGATGTATCAAATGGAACAAGTAGAGCTGAAAGAACTATTCCAACAAGTTCAGTTTTCTTTTACCATAACCTCAGATATTTGGACATCATCACACTAGATAAGTGCTCACCTTAGTGTTGTAGCCTATTATTTAGACGATAATTATAAGCTAAATAAGAGAGTCATAGGATTTAAAGTAATAAATAAATCACATACAGGAGAGTCCATTGCCGAGCGTATACTACACGTACTCGATGATTTTGAGATTGATAATAAAATTACGTCTATAACTCTTAATAACGCATCGGCAAACACAATGTCTATGAACATCCCTACCCAAGATTGCAAACATATATTGGTGGTTATGTCCTCCACCAGAGATGTGTATGCCACATCTTAAATCTTGTTGTTCAAAATGGTATTGAAGCAATTGGTGCATATTTGAATGGTATCCATGATGTCATTCGTTACTTCACAAGTTCCCCACAAGTGGTAGCTAGGTTCGCGGAGTACTGCGCAGCTAATGGGAAAGAGCTAAGAACATTTAGTCTTGACATGAAGGTGAGGTGGAACTCGACATATATTATGTTAAAAAAGATATAAGGGTACGAATATGTTATATCCGTTTTTGTCAATACTAACTCTCAAAATAATGAATTGGCAGTTACTAATTCAGATTGACAGATTGCTAGTCATTTTTTAGAGTTCTTAAGACATTTTCATAAAGCAACAAAGGTTCTATCTGGTGTTTATTATCCTACCTCTTGTCTAGTTATAGAATTTATTTGGTTAATTGTAGTTAAAATTGCCAAATCTAAGAAGGACCCCTTTTAGGCCATGTCATCGTAGCAATGGAGGAAATATTTCTTAAATATTTTGGTCCTATTTCACACTTGTATTGTTTTGCTATCATTTTTTATCCTATAAAAAAGTTGGCAGGTTTACAGCTTAGCATAGAGGGAATAGGTGAATGCCTTAGTCTTGATTATTCGAAAACTTTCGCACATGTCAAAAAGGAGCTTTTTCATATTTTCCGTACGTATCATGATAAGTTTGGCAGCAGCGGAAGATCGGAAGCCTCACAGCAAACGCAACAAGGAAAGACAACATCACATTTATAGAAGAAGCTAAAGGGAAAATCTACTTCTTCGTCCTCTCAGTCTTAGACGGCCTCCAAATAGAATTCTGTCTCAGAACTGAACCACCACTTGAAGCATAATTTTGCAAATATTGATCCTGATCTTACTGGTGGAGGCAAGATAAACTTGCTCGAGTGGTGGAAGAACAACAAGTGTATATTTTCTGTATTGTCACATTTCGCATGGGATGTTCTCCTGGTGCCGGTATCCATCATCTCTTCAGAAGCGACGTTCAGCACGGTAGGGAGAATAATCGATGAAAAGAGATCATCCCTTACATCTAAAATGGTGGAGCCAATCACATGCGCCAAAGACTGGGAATTAGCCAAAGAGCAACAACAGTATTAACTGGAGGATCCTGAAATCGTATAGGCGTACGCTGACCTCGAACGCATGAACAACCTAGACATTGATAAGTAAATACTATGTACGTATGTAGTTAGTATGTACATATATTGTTACTGTACTCTTTGTAGGATCAAGGATACCGACTAGAGGGGGGTGAATAGGAGGTTTTTAAACTTTTCTTGATCACTTGATTAATTCTTCACAATTTGATTGACAAAGATGTAAAGCAAATAATCCTATGCAATTCTAGTTGATAATTTTCCCAACTTAGCTCTAAACAATTAAATGATCACAAAGAAGCAAATACACAAGAGCTAAAGCGACAAGAGACACAACCGATATTTTACCGTGGTGATCGGAAACTTGCCGGTTTCCCCTAGTCCACGTTGAGGTAAGCCCGGACGAATCGGACCGGCTCCCCAAGTTGAGCCAAGCACCTCGATCACTAATGTAGCTCTTCCCCGCTCCGGGTAGGTGAGCTCCAACCTTCAGAATTTTCGGGTCTCCTCACAATCTTCTTGAGAAGATCACCGAATCAACCTCCACCGGATCGTCCAAGTGCCGGCAAGCACTAAGAGTAATAAATCCCGGTGTTCGCTTGAAAGCAAAACTAGTGCCAAATGAATTTGCAATTGAAATCTAGCACTAAATGCTCAACCACCTCACTTTGATGTGCAAAGGAAGAAATGAGGTGAAATGAATGCTCTAGGGCTTAAGAATTGTGCAATGAGTCTCTCTTCCATGCCCTGGTGCAGTGGTGGGGGTATTTATAGCCTCCACCAACCAAACTAGTCGTTTGGCACAATTTCCCGCAAAAATCAGCATGAGCGGTACTACCGCCCTTCTTGGGGCCGGTACTACCGCTCCCAAATCTTGCGTCAGAACGGCTCTGTCAGACGTGAGCAGTGACCGTTGGATTTGGCGGCGCGGTACTACCGCCGTTGAAATTTGCGGTACTACCGCTCTCCGGTAGTTCCGCACAGTCGGCGCGGTACTACCGCTCTGGCCAAAATCCGAAAGGTCCTCCGAAAGTCGTTCTCTGGAAATTACATACCGCTCTGGCTCCGGATCTACCGGACTCTGGAAGTAGCGCTCTGGGTGCGGTACTACCGCTCCATGCGGTAGTACCGGCGTTGAAAAACCCGGTACTTCCGGTCTGGTTAAAAATCCGAAGTCGCTCGGGAATGCTTTCTGGAAAAAGCGTACCGCTCGAACTTCCGGTTCTTCCGGGATCCGGAAGTACCGCTTGAGATGCGGTACTACCGCTTGCAGCGGTAGTACCGACGTTGAAATGACCGGTACTTCCGTTCCACAGAGATCCAACCGAGTTCGAGGGGTGCTCTCTGGAAAAAGCGTTCCGCTCCAAAAACGGAGCTACCGCTCTGCGGTACTACCGCATTTGAGCACGGTACTACCGCTTTCCGGTAGTACCGACGTTGAAATACGCGGTACTACTGCTCTTCCAGTCAGAGCACAAACTCAGTTTCTAAATTGATTTTTCATGAATGCAAGATTTCAAAAGATCATCCAAATGGCACTAGATTTATGCTCTCAAGATATTAGCCAAAATCCCTCTTGATGGTACGATCATCTAACCTATAATCCGGTCTTCCACCATTCACCTAAGACCGGTAAAATTCAAAAGGGGTCCTACTCTAAGTATACCTTTGTCTTGAGCCAATTTAATCTTCACACGCATCATTGGGCTTGCATCTTGTCACTCATGTATGGACTAACCCTTCACATACTTCATAAAACACGTTAGTCCCATATTCGCATAATGTCATTAATTACCAAAATCATTTTTAGGGGCCTAGATGCTTTCAATCTCCCCCTTTTTGGTAATTGATGACAACCCGAAATTTGAAAGATGAAAGATTGAATATATCAATTTGTTTGACAACAAATTGTATATTCTATGTGGACTTTAAATGAATTAATAGTTCTCATGCAATAAGATTTGCTTAGATAAAATGAACTATTTTCATTTTAGAGTCCAAGAAGGAATGTAACTCCCCCTAAACATGTGCATGGATAAAGATTACAACAATTCATACAGACGCACAAGACAAAGTTAAGATATCAAATGAGAGTAGATAGACAACTCAGCAATGAAAAACAACATATACAAATAACAACAGAGGCACTCATGATCATAAAGATTCATTTGCATTTAGGAATTAAAAAGATCAGTCAATACATCCAAACATAGCATAAGTTCATTATTACATTAAAGACAATCCAACTGTCTCCAAGAGACCAAAAGTAAGTCTAGCCCCAATCCTATCCCTTTCTCCCCCTTTGGCATCAAGTACCAAAAAGAGATCAACCCTGAAAAGGCGAAGGAGGATTATTGAGAGCAGTACGACGGCGGCGAGCATAGCGACGAGGAGATGGAGGATGCTCGAGATCTGCAACTCGGCCGTCTAACGAGGTCAACCTGCTGTCAATGGAGTCTAGACGCTCATCCACCCTATCCATCCTAGAGTTGATAGAAGAGAAACCCTCAAGCATAGAGGAGTAGATCTGCTGGAGAGTGGGCTGGCCAGGCTCCTGTGACTGAGCAGCTGCACCTGCTCCTCCTCCTGCTGCTGCTGAGGATGAACCTGCTCCTGCTGCGGGATCCGCAGAGCGACGACCACGAAGACCAGTGGGAATAGGAGGCTCTGGTCGTGGCTTGTATCGCTTATGCACTCCACCTCGTCCTCCACGAAAGTGAAACTTGGTTTCGATTAGAGCCATGATGTAGGGCGCATAGTAAATGCGTTTGTGCCGATCGTTCTTGGAGGCAACTATCTCCCTCATGATCACATCCACAACATCAAACTTTTCCCCTTTCATAATGGAGTCTATGATGTTCCAAACAGGACCTCTGATGGCATCATAATTACCACTCTTAGGAAGTATAGTGTGGTTGATGATGCGATTGACGAGAGCAGGAATTGGATGGAGGCCAGTGGTTTTACCAAGTACAAACTGCTCAGCCGGGTTGTAGAAAGGATACATGGCATGGATGTCAAAAGCAGGCTTGTTATGGATCTTCTCATAAGCACTCAGCTCTGCTCTTATGGCCAATTCAAATTCGTGCTTGGTGGCATCCAATCTTGTGCATACTGTCATCCATCTCATGTGCTGAAGATCAGGAGAAACATGCACTGTGGCGTAGAACTGACGAATCATCTCCTCATTATAATCTCGTTTCAAAGCCACAACTTCATAAAGTCCTGCCTCCCGGAAGAGTCTGTATGTCCCATCATACTTGTCAATGCCGTCGATGTGATCCCAGTCAACATATTTGTGAACTGCAAACTGGCGATCAGAACCATACATCTCATCAAACACCTTCTCCTGAAACTTGGTGTGAAATTTTGGATTGATGGAGTTGGAGGGCAGCAAGTACTGGTTGGTGTGTCGAAGGCGAGCGTACTCATCGGGCGAGATTTTCTTGAGATCAATCTCAAGATCCTCTCTGTCGGCAAGATCCTCCTCAGAAGGTTCCATGGGGGAACTCTCGCGCAAGGACTGCTCAGACTCGGTCTCAGACTCTGACTCGGACTCTGGACGAGGAGCTTTGCCCTTGTCTTGGGCAGCCTTCTACACGGTCTCAGATGAAGGAAGAGCGGGAGTTTCAGAAGAATCCCCTGAACGATAGGACTTCTTGCTTGCGGCTCTTGTTCTAGGCATCTAGAAACAAGGAGAATAGATTATGAGATTGGAGGAAATATAGCCAAGTTAGATTGAAAAGAAATGAATTTGATTTGCTAAACTGTCAGGCAGAAACGGTAGTACCGCCATTCTGGGCCGGTAGTACCGCTCAGCGGTAGTACCGCTCAGCGGTAGTACCGCTCCAGTCGGGCGGTAGTTCCGCTTCCTGCCAGATTCTAGGGTTTTGGAAATGTGATTGGATCTTTGGTGTTTTCTTGGATTGAATCCATGGAATAGGCTTGTATATACCCTTAAACACCAAATGTACTCTATTTCCCTAGAAATAATTAGCAAAACCAATTTGCATTTCAATTTAACCTAAAGAAAAAACTAGGTTTCAAAATGAAGATCAAAAAGAGGCTTTGATCCGAAGTACCTTGAGGATCGAAGGAGTTGAACCTTTTGGAGTTGATTTGATGTAAAGAAACGAGGAAAATGCCGCTAGATTTGTGGATCTAGAGGCGGTTTTTGGAGAGTTTTTGTGGGAGAGGGAGAGAGAGGTGTACGGGCTTGAGCGGAAGAGGAGAGGAAGTACCGGAGATAGGAAAAGGGGTGGGGGCCAACAGAGGAAAACCCTCGGGTTTGGGCGGTTGCTCCCCCTTAAATGCAGGTCCGGTAGTACCGCAGATACGGCCGGTAGTACCGCTAAACGGTAGTACCGCTTCCTCGACCGGAAGTACCGCTTACCGGAAGTACCGCAGGAGACAGCGGTAGTTCCGCAGATTCTGGGACTTCACAGAATTTGAACTTTTAGACTTTAGATGCAAATGATCCCTAGTTTTTGCAACCACCTATAGTTAATAAGGATCATTATGCATTAATTAGAGCAAAGTATTATATTTTAAATAATTTTACTTCTCTCTTTTAAAAATCAAATCCCTTTTTACAATAGTACAAGTATAAACAACTTTTCAAGCTTCCTCAAATGAGCATGCATTTAAATTTACCATACATTTATGCAACATTTGAGTAATCCAAGACATTTAACTCACTCCTAAGCTTACAAAAACGGTTTTCATCCAATGGTTTGGTGAAGATATCCGCTAATTGGTCTTCGGTCCGGATGTGGCTAATGCAAATATCTCCCTTACTAACATGGTCCCTCAAGAAATGGTGGCGTATATCTATATGCTTGGTTCTTGAATGTTGGACCGGGTTGTTGGATATTTTCACGGCACTTTCATTGTCACACAATAAAGGCACTTTATCAAAGTTTATTCCATAATCCAATAATGTTTGCCTCATCCACAATAATTGAGCACAACAACTCCCGGCGGAAACATATTCGGCTTCGGCGGTGGAGAGTGCTATGGAGTTTTGTTTCTTTGAGGACCAAGATACTAGAGATCTACCTAGAAATTGACAACTTCCCGAAGTGCTTTTTCTATCCACTTTGCAACCCGCATAATCGGAATCCGAATATCCAATTAAATCGAATTTAGCACCTTTGGGATACCAAAGCCCTATATTTTGGGAGTGTTTCAAATATCTCAAGATTCTCTTTACGGCTTTTAAATGACACTCTTTTGGTGAAGCTTGAAAACGAGCACACATGCATACACTAAACATGATATCGGGCCTAGATGCGGTAAGATAAAGCAAGCTACCAATCATGGATCTATAAAGCTTTAAATCTACCGACTTACCTCCTTCGTCGAGGTCTAGATGCCCGTTGGTTGCCATTGGTGTCTTTATGGGTTTTACATCTTCCATGCCAAACTTCTTGAAAAGATCTTTAGTATACTTTGTTTGGCTTACAAATGTCCCATCATTGTGTTGTTTAATTTGGAGTCCAAGAAAATAGCTTAATTCTCCTATCATGGACATCTCAAACTCCCTAGACATCATTTCACCAAATTCTTTGCAAAAATCTTGGTTAGTAAACCCAAATATAATGTCATCAACATAAATTTGACACACAAAGAAATCATCACCAATGATTTTTGTGAATAAAGTTGTATCTACTTTACCAATTTTAAAACCCTTCGAAACAAGAAAATTTCTAAGACGTTCATACCAAGCTCTAGGAGCTTGTTTTAAACCATACAATGCCTTTGAAAGTTTATAAACATGATTTGGGTATTTAGAATCTTCGAACCCCGGAGGTTGTTCAACAAATACAAGTTCGGAGATTGTTCCATTTAAGAAGGCACTTTTAACATCCATTTGAAATAATTTAATATCAAAGCTAGATGCAAAAGCAAGCAAGATTCTGATTGACTCAAGTCTAGCAACGGGTGCAAATGTCTCATCATAATCTAACCCTTCGACTTGAGTATAGCCTTGAGCTACTAACCTTGCTTTGTTTCTTACCACAATCCCGTTTTCATCTTGTTTGTTCCGGAAGACCCATTTGGTGCCAATCACATTATGTTCTTCGGGTCTTTCCACCAAGGTCCATACTTCATTTTGCGCAAAGTTATTCAATTCTTCGTGCATGGCATTTACCCAATCCGGATCCTCTAGAGCTTCATCTACAAGCTTAGGCTCAAGAGAAGAAACAAAAGAGTAATGTTCACAAAATGAAGCTACTCTAGAGCGAGTTTGAACACCCTTACTCACGTCACCCAATATTTGATCTATTGGATGATCCTTGGCTATTGCATTGTGAATCTTGATGTTATTTTGTTGTTGATCCTTTTGTTCATCTTCAACAACTTGAATATCACTTGAAGTAGACGATGTGGGTGGCACTACTTGTCTTGATGAGCTTGGTGAAGATGGATCTTCTTTTGGCTTGATGTCTCCAATTTGCATATTTTCCATAGCTTTGCGCAAGCCTTCATCACCTACATCATCCAAGTTTTCTTGCTCTTCTTGAGAGCCGTTAGTTTCATCAAATTGTACATCACATGATTCTACAACTAACCCCAAATTTTTGTTATAAACTCTATATGCTTTGCTATTTGAAGAATAACCTAATAGGAAACCTTCATCACAACGACTTTGAAATTAAGAGAGCCGAACACCTTTTCTTAGAATATAGCATTTGCAACCAAATACTCTAAAGTAAGAGATGTTCGGTTTTCTTCCAACAAGAAGCTCATAGGAGGTCTTTTTCAAGAGTCGATGTAGATAAAGGCGATTTATGGCATGACAAGCTGTGTTAATAGCTTCCGCCCAAAACTTGTCGGAAGTATTATATTCATCAAGCATTGTTCTAGCCATTTCAATTAATGTGCGATTTTTCCTTTCTACTACTCCATTTTGCTCCGGAGTGTAGGTTGTGGAAAGCTCATGCTTTATTCCAAGTTCATCACAAAAGTCTTCAATTTTTGTATTTTTGAACTCGGAACCATTGTCACTCCTAATTTTCTTTATTTTGAAATCAAATTCATTTTGGGCCCTTTTTGAAATACTTTTAAAAATCCCGGAGGTTTCGCTTTTGTCATTTAGGAAGAAGACCCATGTATATCTAGAATAATCATCCACAATGACTAAACAATAGCTATTTCCCCCGATGCTCTTATAGGTAGTTGGCCCAAACAAATCCATATGAAAGAGCTCCAATGGCCTAGAGGTTGACATGATACTTTTGGAAGGATGAGAACTAGCGACTTGCTTTCCGGCTTGACAAGCACTACAAAGTCGATTTTTCTCAAACTTCACATCTTTCAAGCCAACAACTAAGTCATGTTTGAAAAGCTTTTTAAGTTGTACCATACCCACATGACCTAACCTTCTATGCCATAACCAACCCAAAGAAGTTTTTGCAATTAAACAAGTTTTCAAGCATGCATCATTTGAAGTAAAATCTACTAAATAAAGATTTCCAAAACGAAAACCTTTGAAAACAAGTTCATTATTATTTTCCTTTGAGATGATCACATTTTCTTTAGAGAATGAACAAGTTAACCCTAAATCACAAAGTTGAGCAACGGATAGCAAGTTAAAATTTAATATCTCAACTAAGGATACATTAGAAATGGAAAGATCATTGGATATAGCAATTTTACCCAAACCAAGTACCTTCCCTTTGCTATTGTCTCCAAAGGTGATCCTTTCATTGCTTCCGCTCTCAAAGTTTGTGAACATTTTCCGGTCTCCGGTCATGTGTTGAGTACATCCACTATCCAACACCCAATGCTTTCCACCGGTTTTGTAATTTACCTACAAAAGAAAATCAAGCCTTTTTAGGTACCCAAATTTGTTTGGGTCCTTGGAGGTTAGTAACCAAGGTTTTGGGCACCCAAATGGATTTCTTCTTAGCACCCAAAATCGAGGTGCCAATAAAATGAGCAATTACATTTCCATTCTTAAATCTTTTAAGCATATAGCACGAATCATATAAGCCAATGGAATGCATATTATTTTTAGAACAATCATTTGCTACATGTCCTATATTCCGGCATTTAGTACAATACTTACCATTCTCATTTACAAACCTTGGAGGTTTGTATGCCGACTTCTTACCTTTCTTGGGAATGTACCCAAGTCCTTCCTTGTTAAAAGAACATCTTTGTCCGCTTAGTAATTTATCAAGGGTATCTTTTCCCTTGTAAACTCTCTCTAAGCTTTTGTTCAATTTTAGAACTTGTTCTTTTAAATTCTTGTTTTCACTTACTAGTATATCATCATGGACATGAGATAAAGTATTATATGAATCAACATTGGATGAGCATGGCATGGAAAGTAAATCATCACAAGAGGTTGACATGCTAGATATTACCTTTTCTACACTAGGCATCTCATCCAAAATATTGCAAGATGTACCAATACTAGTACTTGATTTTTCTTGATTTCCTTGGAGAAGCAAGTCATGAGCTTCCTTTAGCTCCTCATAGGATTTTTGAAGGGATATGTGTTCCCTCTTCAAAACCTTGAATTTTGACTTTTCTTTTCCAAGAAATTCATTTAGTTCAACCAACATGTCCATCAAATCATCATATGAGGGCTCATCGTCATCTAGAGTTTTTACCTTCTCCCCTTTTGCCATAAGGCATGTGGGAGTGGAGAATAGCGATGGAGCTTCCTTGATAGCGATGCCGACAAGTCCTTTCTTCTTGGGAGACTCATCTTCGCTTGAGTCGGAGTCCGAATACTCCGCATCGGAATCCCACTCACCAATGTGGGCTTCGTTTTTGCCGTCCTTGTAAAGCTTCTTAAAAAGCTTCTTCTTGCCTTGATAGCCTTTCTTCTTGGATGACTTCTCCTTGTCATCCTTCTTTGTGGGACATTGAGAGGCAATATGCCCCTTCTCGTCACACTCATAGCAACGGATGTTGCTATACTTCTTGTTGGAGGAGGATTGCCACTTCTTGCCTTTGTCATAGCTTCCTCCTCGATTTGAGCGTCTTCTCATGAACTTGTTTATCCTTCTCACAAGAAGGGCAAGTTCTTCTTCGGAGTCTTCTTCTTCATCTTCGGACTCATCACTTGCCACCGCCTTTGCCTTGAAGGCGGTGATCTTCTTTCCTTTGGAGGTGGATTGCTCCAAAAGTTCTTCCTTGTCCTTCTTATACAACTCATTGGTAATTAAATTACCCAATAGTTGTGTTGGCGTCATCCTTGCCAACTCCGGTGAGTTGAGGAAGAGTGTCACCAACATCTCGTACTTCTCCGGTAGAGCCCTAAGCATCTTTCTCACAATATCAAGATCCGAGAGGTTAGTTCCAAGGCCTTTGAGCTCATTCACAATGTTGTTGAGCCGTGTGTACATCTCGTTGATGTCCTCATGGGGCAACATTATGAATGTCTCATATTTAATCCTAAGCCGATGCAATTTTGCCTCCTTAACCGTGGATGTCCCTTCGTGTATTTCCGAAATGGTATTCCAAATAGCGTGAGCCGTCTCAAGATTGCTCACCCTATTGAATTCATCCGCGTTTAAGGCTCCAAAAAGAGCATTCATGGCTTGGGCATCTAAATGAGTGTTACGCCCATCTTGCTCCGTTGGGTTGTTTGGATCAAGAGGCATGACGTAACCATCATTTACAATTTTCCAAATGTTAGGACTCATGGCCTTTAAATAAATTGACATTCTAATTTTCCAATACGCATAATTTGTGCCATCAAATAGAGGTGCCTTTCCTACTGCAATCCCCTCACT